>CM055842.1:6963862-7563862 GCA_029490765.1 Euthynnus affinis
TATTTAACATTATTAATATAGCTTTCTGTCAAATGAGTAATTGATCATTGCAGCTGTACTTAAGTAGTTAAATAATTGTTACATAATCTCCATGGTCACAATCAAACAAGCATGTAAACGACTAGAACACATGAATGGAGATGGTTAATGGTAATCATGCTAACACATGGAAACATAATCATTTTGACTCCACTCATTGTTCAGACGGTCGTTTGCTTCAGTGTGTAGCAAGTAGCTACACACACACACACACTACACACTCCACCCACCCTCTTCCCTCCATCATCCCAGCTGTGAAGTGTCATCAGAGATGACTGACAGCCAAACTGAGGCGATATGAATATGAATGGAGCTGTGAATGTGAATATGCAGATGAGGAGGGGAGACAGTTTGGCTGCTGTCTTCTCTTTTTAGATGGATCTGTCAGAAAATGACGGCTGTCATCCTTCATCCTCACTATCCCTCTAAGGATAGGACTCGACATTTACTGACCTGATGGGAAATTGAAAAGAACTGCGCTGTGTCAGAGTAAGGCCAAGACCAGAGTCAGACACTGCTGCAGAAAATATGAATTCTCCGTATGATAAACACTGTTAATATCATCTGAAACGTAAAAGTTTATTGTACTGAAAGCAACAAGGAAAACTGCATTTTTGATTCTTTGTTTTAAAATCAAATGATTAGAGCTGCAACAATTAGTTGAATAATGATAGTAATATATATATACAGTATAGATAATATGATAATAAACTTTATTTATACAGTTAGAATAAAATAAAACAGAATAAAATACCCCAAGTATAAGAGTAAATATGATAATAATAAAACAATATAAAACAACAGTAGTAATAAAATAGATAAGACATGTTGGAGATAAAACAGTGTGGTATCAATTTAATAAAGGCCTTTATAAAAGTGTTCTGAGAAGTGATTTAAAATGTGTCACTGATTCTGCAAACCTCAAATGAGCCGAAATGAGCGGAGGGGCCTCGAGTGCAAAGTCCTGGTTATTGTTATATATTAGACTTATAAAACTAATGTCCTCCGAGAGGCAATTTATGGTACCAGAACAGAACATGGAGACACATTAAAAGCACATCAGATAAACAAAAACAACAATCATCTATAACCGCCATCATAAATATCATCACAGTCAGGCAGGCATTTAAAGTGCATGTCAATAACTGTACCAACAACTGTAATAAAAATAAATAGATAGTTACTATACTGCACATCCTCTGTGTATCCATGTATTCCACATCCTCTAGTCCATGTGTTTCCTCAGACTCCCCATGGCTACCGCAGCTTGTTTAACTGAGTTATTGCCAAAAGAAAAGTGTTTTTTTGCTTGGTTGGTTCTGATCTTAGGGTATCTATACGTCCGACCAGACAGGAGTAGCTGAAACTCCACTGAAAGTGGATCCGATGTATCCATGCACACCTTGGTCTGCCTTCTCAGTCAGCCTGGTCAGGTCAACTGCTCCCACATAATTTCCCCACATGTCTTCACAATTATTCCTAATTTGTTCTTGTGAGAGATTTTCAAATGTCCATATCAGCATAGAAAACAATAGGAATAAACAATAAAACAATAGGAACAAAGGATGCTTCCAGTAAACGATTCATTAATTAGAGTGAGAGTTTTGTTATCAGTGTTAAAATAAATACCATATATACATAATCATATAATACTAATTGATGTCAACTATTAAATGAATTGGCAACTATTTTGATAATCGCTTAATTGTTTGGAGTAATTTTTTAAGAAAACAACATCAAAATGGGTAAATTATAGCCTCTATTGTGCAACCTTTGAGTGTTCTGAAATTATACTGATTATTATATATACTAATAATTATAGGGGAGAAGAAGTAAAAATGAAGCCACCCATTTTTGTCGGGCAATGGCAGCTTCTGCCGCCAACCTCGCCACAAAACATCAGATCCACCACCGCCTTGCTGAACTTTCATGACGCTTACATTTGCAATAAACTCAAAGAAAACACATCTGATATTTATTACATCATATCTGACAGTTAACATCATAAAACCAACAAAAATGTCTAAACTGTCTAACCAAAATCATCACATTAACGTGAACTGTAGCTAAATAATAAATTGATTGTTATATTCATCATGTTTTTAAGAGAAGTAGACGATGCCTAGTTTGTGCAGCTGCTCTTCTACCTGCTGCAGAGCTGCTGCTTGTAGAGGTTCGTCGCTGACTGTTTGAAAATTGGTTACCAATGGTTACATGCAATAAACTACCATTTTGATTGCATTGTTGCTACAGTACCTCTCCCTCCATGACAACAGCTGTTGGTACCTGTACATTGCTATAGACAGAATATACCATACAAACACGCTTTAACAGTAACACCACATGGACTCGGGCCTTTTCTGTTTGCTGTCAGGGAGAGAAGCATTGCATGTTAAAAGCAGTTTAATAATCCACAGCATTCATATTTCATTAAACGCTTTTTTTCTGTTCTCCCTTGCTGATTGATATAACACAGTATAGCAACAGTTCAAACTACAAATAAAGCTTTTGCCCTCGTAAGCAGAACGTGTCAAGTCTGTTGTTCCTGGGAAACATCCTGCAGCTGACAGGAAGAGGATATGTTTTACAGATTCAGTTTACAGTGGGAGAAGAAAATCTTTGTAGTATCAGTATGAGTGGTGATGGCTACTGTGACTCAACAGATAAACAAACTCTCTTCTACAACTATTATCAGTCTTTAAAAAAGTCTTTTATTTGAGATCTTTTTGTAATTTTGATGCCAGATTGTGAACTTCTGTTTGTGTGTTTTGTGTGTTTCTACAGTGAGATCAGTCATCTGGAGTCCGGTCTGGTGGTGGAGCTATGGAACAAAGGTTTAATCTGGGACACTATGATCGGCACAGCGCTGATACCCCTGGACACCATCCGACAGTCTGATGAGGTAATAACGCAAACACACTCTTACAGCCAAACCACACAAAAAAGCGTTTTTTGACGTCTGTCATTCACGTGTCACACAGAACAGAAACGTTTCCATTTTATTAAATGTGTCAAACCACTGAGACTCCAAGATATCCCGGGACCTCTCATGTTTGTTTTGTCTGAGTTATTTATTTTTTTTAATCTTTTGTTGTGTTTATTGGAGCACAGACTACAATCACACAAATCTCCAACTGTTTATATGTTCTAAACGTATTTATATTGATTAGTCGGCTCCGAGTGTGGCTGTGAGCTTGCTGGTTTCACTACAGGCTGATTCACATTGCCCCGCTACGATGGGCAGGGAGATAAAATCAATTAACTGTTGATTTCTATCCGTGGAGCCGACATGAAACTATTTCTGTTTGGTAAACAGACAGCCTGGTGAAGACAGTTTGGTCAGCTGCTGGTTAAGTGGACAGAGATGTCCGAATGCAGGTCTTAGTCAGTGTGGACTGAACATATAGAACAGTTTATTCTGTATCGAAGAGTCCATACTAGATTTCAGAAAGAGGAAAAACATAGTTGCACTGGCTTGCACTGGCTTAAGGGTCTCTTGAACCTCTGACCACACACAGCATCACAACTGGGTGTTGTCAAGCTGCACGAGGTGTGAAAAGCGTGTTGTCACAACTTGCTGGCATGACAAGCATGACTTTTGGTCTGACTGTGGTTACTCTTTAAGAGGGTGTGTAGTTATGTCGTCTCCTATGCTGTAGCTGATGTGTGCCTCCTCAAAAATGTAACTAGACGTCGGGGGTTTGGCGACAATGAAGTAAGACATGCTATCATTAGCCATGTTGGCTAATGCTAAGAGGAATATCCCATCATTACCACTTGGGAACACATATTCTTTCATGATAGTTAGTCCCACTGCTTAGTAGCCATGTTGTCACACCAGATAAATATAATTATAGTCCAAATTAGTTACTTTTATCATGTTGAATAATTGCATTAATTGTATCTATGTATGCTGTATACTATGCCATAACTGTCAGAAACTCTCCATATCTTCTACTCATGGATAAGTTGTTTTTGCACTTCAGCAGTTCTTATTCACAGTTTGTATAATTTGACATGAGTGTGACATAAAGCTCCACACTGTTATTGTCTTTTTTCCAAATACTACATTATTTCAGTTTTCCCCACAGTCACTATACCATAGACACAGAAATGATTGAGAGCTATGACAGTTTCCACCCTGCCAGCCTCTCTCTCTATAGGCTTTTTGTATTTTGTACTCGTGGATGAGCATCATGATAAAACAAAATCAAATTTAATATATGCGGTGTATGCCGTTTGCTTCGGCTATTTGCGCACATGAAAGCCCTCAAAATAAACACACAGACTCAACTTCCACCTACCTTTCTTATTAAACACAATTTTTTTTACCTGTCACGAGTCCTAAAAAGTATTCTCACAGGTTGCTAGTTAGAAGCAGTTGCCAGACTCATTTTTAGTGTGCTGTGGGCAGCCTTGTCTCGCCTTGTCTCGCCTCTACACCTCATTACTTTTTTTTTCTGGAGAGTTTTAAAGTGAGGCAGCAGCGCCTGTGTAGTCATTAATAATACAGCCCCAAATGTTTGACTTCTCCACTCAGTATGAACCGCAGTAAACACTCACTACTGTTCTATTACTGTCTGAACTGCCAGCGTTTCTTCTCACCTCTTCATCTCTTCAACTTTGCTGAGATTATCGAATGGTATTCCTCCACACCCGACCTGCAACCTCAATTACTATGTTAATGCTAGATTTCTTTCTTTTGTTCTTTATGTCTGTGTTTTGTCTCCCATCTCTTCATCTTGATGTCTCTCTTCCTCTTTCTCCTCAACCCTATTTTTTCTCTGTTTCTCTCTCTTTTTCAGGAGGGACCTGGAGAGTGGGCATCTCTGGACTCGGAAGTGTTAATGAGGGAAGATGAAATTTGTGGTACCACCAACCCGACTCCACATCAAGTGCTGCTGGACACCCGCTTTGAATTACCCTTTGGTATGCATATGTGCACAAACTCATATTTACAAAGCCAGAGAACGACTCTTTCACATCACAACTCATCTGTCACTTTTCAAAATTCCAATTTTCTCCCTCACACCTTGGCAGATTAAGTTTGATTCACTTGCTAAAATCCCTCTAAACTGTGCAGCTGGCCTAATCCAAGGAAGGTCTGGTTGCTAAAAATGTCGCTGTACGGTTAAAGCACTAAGATTTACAAGCAGGGTTTTTTTTTCTCCATTCTTTGCCCTGGGTTTCATCTCTCAGGTAATCCTAATTTATCCGATCTGTGATCGATGGTAGCCTGAGGTGAAGATCCACAGACACCACTTAGGGCTGAGAAATTACTGAGGTGTCTGCATGTTTTTTTGGAAAAAGATAATTCAGTCTGTTGGCAGTGTGTTATAATGCTCTGAAATGAAGTAAAAATTTCAGCATCAGTCAAAGATAAAGCAAATTATACATGATAAACGTTATCAGGTTTCTGAGTGTGATTAGTGCATTAATATGCATTTGCAATTTCACATTGTACCGTATCCAGTATTGCTCAGTAGTTTTTCTTGTTTTTGTTTGTTGCTTGGTTAAAAAATCGGTGACCTCATTGTCCCACATCAGTTTTGTTTTTGAGTGGAAATTAAAACAAAGTGGGCAAGAAGGACAAGACAACTTTTTCATGGTCGCTTTTAACTTGTAGTAAAATGTCATCTTGATCAGACGTTTACTTGAACTTTGCAGAGTTCGCTTATAACCATAAGAACAGTGAAATCCTGTCCATATGTATTTTCTCATGCGACTGGTTTTTAGCTTTGGAGAATTGTAATATAACAGCACCTCAGGTTTCATCACTAGAAAAATATCTCTAATATATATTTATTTTGTTTCCCCAAATATAGTCCTAAATATTCATCAGCACCCTTTAATTGTGTTTTTTGCTCTTCTTATTTCTCAAGTGCAACCGTCTAAATAGCAAGCATTACGTCAGACTTCTTTGTTTCGTCTCTCAGGGAGCTGTCTGAAGTGTCTGCTCTTGAGCTGCCTCTGCATTTCCCCTTACCCTGCCTGGCTCTCTATTTATCAGCACTCGCCTGATGTCAAGATGGCACCGGTTCATGTTGCTGTACAGTCGTCCTGACACAAAAGCCAGGGCCTGAAGTGAAAGATAAGATAGTAGTTCTTGCACAAATCCCCCCTAAAAAAAAAAAAGTTCAAGTGTTTGACATCCACTTCACTATGCAGGCACTAATCAATAGGGAGATGCATCTTTTTGCTCCTCACTTATGTCAGTGAATAACACATAAACACTTTCACAAATGCATGTTTAAAGTTTAGTCTTTTGAAGTAGACTTGTTTATTCTTGGTATTAAAACACTATATTTTTATGCATTGTTAAGCAAGACACTAAAGTTGTGTTAAATTGACACCAAGTTTTGCTTAGTGTATTAAAAACTGTACATAGATTAGGTTTGGATATAGCAATATCATACATTTTTGTGTAATTATGCAAAAATAGTATATTATTTCCAGTATACTTTAAGTATTGATGTTTTTGCACAATTATTTTAAGCTCATTAAATTTTAACTAGTAGTGTATTACATTTAAAATGTAAACATACATATGTCAAAGGCTCCTGGCAACATGCTATCAATAACATTGGACACAGGTGAACGTTTAACAGGTTTAGATTTGAAACTTTAAACTTATTTTAAGTGGTGACACTGTACTTATGGTGTATTAATGACTGACTAGCTAAAACTGGACTTTGACACAGTACCTGAAAGTCAAGTCAATTTTATTTTTATAGCCCAATTTCACAAATTTGCCCTGGGGTGCTTTACAGTCTGCACAGCAATGCAACATCCTCCGTCCTATCCATATTGTATCATAGCATTAGTGTTTTATACTAATGCTATGATATGGAGAAAATATACACCTGTTTAATGCACTACATATATACTAAACCATCCTTTAAATATGGAAAACAATACAAAATGGCAGGGGTTCCCTTTTTTTTTTTCTTCTTCTTCTACCCCAACTGCTTCTCTTTCTTCGGCTTTCAGGAGGATGTGTGAGGCTTCCGAGGTGGTTGCTAATTCTATTTTTGGGAGCCTCAAAAGGAAACCTCCTCATCAGCTATTAAACAAACATGAATATAAGATGGGAGCATGTCAAGCAGCGTGGATGGGATAGGATGGGATGGGGACTGGGAGCGTGGGGGCAACTGAGGGAAGGGTGGGGCTACAGTGCTTATGGGCTGTCTTTTTTGCACTTTGCCTCATATTCTGTTTTATGCTTTCTCTCCTCCATTATTTACTTTCTCTCTTCATCACCCCTTCATCCTACCATCCCTCCATTTCATCCTACCATATACCCTCCGTCACAACCCACATTTTCTCTTGCACTCTTCTTCACGTATTTTCCTGTTTTATTTTTTCTTACTTTTAATCAATCTTCTGTCTGTGAAATCTACTTGTTCAGACATCCCGGAAGACGAGGCTCAGTATTGGACTAGTAAACTGGAGCGAATCAACACCATGCGGATACATGATGAGGTAAATTTGCTAACAGGAAAAGTCTATCTTCTGTTAATAAGTTATGAACTGCTGTTAGAGATGATAAAGATGGCAGATCATTCAGCACTTTCTTGAAGGTAGGATATGCAGAAGGTCTTAGCGTAGTAATATGAACCCTTCATGGTACCTTTGATACAGGATTACATCCTTCTGATTGTAACTGAGTGTAAAAACATAATGTGAATCTTGTCCTGTACCCATTCAAGCTGCAGAGAGTACAAGCAGAAGAAGTACATGACAGATTATTGTACCAGATCATAATCCTCTACTTTTGGGAAGAAAGATAGCAGCAAAACTGATTGTATATCTCAAATTTTGTTTTCATTTAAATCTATGTTTTAAAGAAATGACAGCTGATTTTGTCTTATGCAACTGTGCTGTTTACATGACTGCTATTGGGTTTTATCTACACAATCTCTTACTACAGTCTCAATGCTTTTGAGAGCATCCTCTTCATTTATTTAGTTTTACTCAATATGTCACATTGTTCACATCACCTTTCTCAGTGATGTTAGTTTGTGTTGACTCTCTGCTGCCACCTGATGGCACATAGTGGTTATTACAGCGCATGTTATCCATATAGTAAATACTGTACTGTACTTTTTTATAATAATTATCACTTTCATTCATTAGTCCTCCACTGACCCCCCTCACATTTTCTCTTTCTCGACTCTCGTCTCCATTTTTCTCCTTTAACAGTATCCACTGCAGGAAGAGGTCCAGAGAAGACGGATGGCCTCTGTGCCCTCCCAATGCTGTAAGTACAAAAATAAACATTTGGTTAAGCCCATTCAAGACATAACACTTTCACATGTAAGTTTATATGTGATTGTGTTACTGTGTTTTGTGTCCATTGCACAATGACGACTCTAATTTGGACAAAAAATATAAGCAGAATACCTCAGTCCCTCTTATGTTTTATGTGCAAAGAATGACATTTCACATCAGCCACAAGCCAAATGCTGATGCATTTTGGCTTTGACATTACATTTAAACCTACTTGTATTGAATGGTGATTTGGAGTCCCTGCTAATTTCTATAAAATCAAGGTTTTTGTTTGTGCACTGAAGAGGATTTTTGGATGCACCAGCTACTGTGAATGGAACGTTTACGTTGACGTTACTTCTCCCCCTGCAGCTGTTTTGTTGTGTCACTGTTCACCACTCATACTGCACTACGTAGGGTTATCTATACCATCACATGAGTTCTTATTCATCTCATACTGGTATTACCATTTCTCATCTCCATCAAGCCTCACAGATTGTTTTTGGCTGTTTTCAGTCCCATTACATGTTATATAATCATCTGGCCATCACCGGTTATAGTCACTGGTTTGGTTCTTCAGTAACAACGTTCACTTTTCCTCCTGAATTCTTTAAACACTTGCTGCCATGCCACCAGGCAGTTGGAGTTATTTTGGATGGAGTGACCAGCAGAGTACGTATAGTGGTTGTTTTTTTTGTTTTTTTTCCCCCCTCTGACTTGTCAGTGTCTTTTGCATGGCATGTCGCTTTGCTCCTTGTCTGTGTTTTTAATTAAGGGCCTCTGCATGTTTGGTCCTTTTTTTTTGTCTTCTTATAATTAAAAGTTTTCATTTTTGTATCTTCCTAATGGATCAAAAAACAACTTTTGTGTGTCTGTGTGCCTGTTTTGTTGACATATTTTGTGTGGTATTTGGAGTTCCATCTTTTTTCTTGAACCAATATCTTTCTGTTCATGTCATTGTAAACTGTATGTTTCTGCCCTTTGTATTATATGCCTTCTACCACAAGAGTGAGCTATTTGTCCAAACATTTCTGACTCTGACTCTCAGATTAAATCTCAATTGCATATCACAATGGTACAGATGTGACTTTTGTATGAATCACTCTTTTTTTATTTTTTTCTTGTTACATTTAAATTAGTGAACTTTTGGCTCCATCCTCAGGAGGAAATGTTGAGAAAAACCGTGTACTAGTTGGCCAGTTCAACTTGTACACTTTACAAGTACATGTCTGCAGTGCAAAAGAAATGTGGAAGCAGGATAAACTGGATTAAAGGAGTTCGTACACTAACAGTAATGATGAGCAGTGAGGATTATTCCATTACATTAGATAAATAAATTAATGAGATCAGAGTATTATCTGAAAATCTACTGGAGCTCTCATAGTTTATTTATCATATTTTGAAAGTTAAATATTAATTATATATTCAACAGTTTGTGTTGTTTCTCCTCCAGCTTTTGATGACCATGATAGTGCAGTGGATGACCGCGATAGTGACTACCGCAGTGAAACTGGCAACAGACCTCCTCGATTCCACAACACCTCCCAGACAAATTCATCGGTGCACCAGTACCCTATAGGACGCAGAGTGCAGCATCAAACCCTCTCTAGAGAGTCTGACTCAGTACAAAGCTATGAACTAGACTACAGAGAAATGAGGGGGCCCAGGTAAACACACACCACTCTCTCACACACATACACACAAACAAAAACCCAACTCTCTGTTCTCATCATTGCAGCACCACTTGAGAATGATATGCCCATGGTCCCTCTGTGGAGCCAAATACATGGTTAGAGTCCATGAATAACAGTGAATGCTCCGAATATATTTTTCCATTGGCCTGAATCAAATACACTCAATTTTAGATTCTGAAATCATTTGTATCCATGCGAATGTGCACTGTAAAGAGCACCAGATTCAATTGATAGATCCTGAAATGCTTATTTCTAAAGTAATACACTGTTGCCATTAAAAAGCATTACAGTATGCAGTAATTATTTCTTTTGTTGATATTAAATTGGGCGTCTATTTAATTTAACACTCTTAGTCCATTTCAGATTGTCATATATAGATATTTTCATTGCATAAACAATGGAATTGTGGGTGTTGCCATGGGAAACAAAGTAATCTCTGACAAAATCAGAGAAAAAGTTGTACAGTCAACTAGCACTTCATTAATTTACTTGATAATGTTTTTTAAACACTCATATGAGTTTTTCATGTACATTAACAACATCACAACTATGTGATAAAAGAATAGGCACCATAAGATTTTGCACACTATCAAACAAAATACTTTTCCTTTTGTGTGTGCTTGGTTTTTTTCATTTGCTGCTCTATTTCTTTACTTGCATGAAGACTTTCTTTGCATGATCTACTATTTTTGATTCATGTCTAATGCTTAATGTATTTCTTTTCTTTTCTTTTCTTTTCTTTTCTTTTCTTTTCTTTTCTTTTCTTTTCTTTTCTTTTCTTTTCTTTTCTTTTCTTTTCTTTTCATTGTGCTCCACTGCTTCCTGCATGGCACTTTTTCTTTTTTACTTCAATGCAGGCGATCAAACAGTAAAGGTAGAGTAAGAATAATCCCTGTTGACTCAGGTATGGGTGTGGAGGACTGGGAGAGTAAATATAAAGTGCCTGAGTCAGGTGTCCTGGATGATTACTTGGACGCTGAGCAGAAAATATGGGAGGATGAAGATAAAAGCATCATCTACAGGATCAGTGACAGCCCTTATGAGTCCAAAGGCAGCAGGTTCTATCAGACAGTGGAGTGTGATGCACTCTCCCCTGAGGAAACGGAGCAGCCAAATGGAAGGCCACGTAGACAGAGGCGTGGCTTTGGTAGTGGAGAAGTACGATTAGTTTATAAGGAAGCCGGCAGCTTTGAGGATGAATCATCCCCTCCTGAAATTGATATAATTCCTTCTGTCAAGCAGCTACGACAGCAGACAGACACAGAATGTCTACTTTACAAGACAAGACTGTGGGCCAAAACTGCTTTAGAGGACACACTTGAGAGCTATGCAGCTTTTCGTGAGGAGGAGGCTGCTCGGGAAGAGGCTGCAAGGATCAGGGTGAGGAGAGAATATGGCTCAGTTGGTTCAGATGAAATGCAGTATTCCTTTGGATCTGAGGAGGAACTGGAAGAACTGACATTCAATGAGGGGGATGCTAGTTATGAATATGAAAGTTACTACTATCCTAGCAAATATATGCCTTATGGAGGACAAGGCTATTCGAGCAAAGGGAGAACAGGGCGTGGACAAGATCCAATGTTGTCTCCTGTAGAGGAGCCTAGTGATGAATATGTAGATGCAATGGGTGAACTTCAGTGCTTAGTTCATTCAGTGTCTGAATACCTGGCTGTTAAAGAAGAGGAGATCAACAACTATGAGTCAATGCCTACACCAATTAGAAGAAAACTACCAGCACTGCCAACTGATGCGAAAACTGTGCAACCTGAGGACAGTGGGACTGTGGCTACTGAGGAGGGAAGTGCCACAACTGAAGTAAAACCTGAAATTAAGGAGGACAGTGCTGTTGAGCAGGGCATAACTGGTGTTAAGAATGCCATGAGCTCATTATTCAGTTCAATCACGGGATCAAAGTCTACCACTGACGTAGAAGCCTCTGGCACAACACCTTCCCCACAACCACCACAGGCAGAGTCTGGTTTTTCCAAACTGTTCTCTATGATCCCCAAATCTAGTGCTGAAGCCACAGAAACCTCTGGTACAAGTGCAACAGATCAACCTACCTCCCAGGCATCAGCTCAACCTGAGTCTGGAATTTCAAAGCTGCTTTCGTTTATACCCAAAAGTGGTGGAACTTCCCCCCCAGTAGCCATAGTTCCACCTGCCTCTCAGGAGCCCCCAACAGAAAAGAAGTTCTCCCTTCAGTCTCTGATGCCTTTTCAGTCCTCTGAACCCAGTCGGCAAGCTGAAGCTGATCAAGCATCAACACAAGTTGGTACAGAGGCACAAGGCAGTGCACCCACTGCTAACCAACCTGCCTCTGGGTTTGAATCCATGTTAGGAAGGCTAAGTCCTTTGAGACTTTTTTCCAGTGCACCACCATCTAGAGAGCCATCACCTCAGCCATCAGAGCAAAGAAGTGCATCTGCTGCAAGCAATGAATCCCAGGGAGGGTCTGTAAACAGATCCGTTAGTCCCAATAGAGATGGCTCACAAACAGAGCAACGCTTATCAAGTGAGACAAGACCAGGTTCAGGAAGTGGATCAGTTGATCTTTTGCCAGATACAGGTAGTGGATCAATTGAGCTTTCGCTAGAAACGGGGAGTGGGTCAGTAGAGATTCTTCCTGAGACAGAGTCATCTGGTGAGCTACCTGATATTCAGCAAAGAAGAACTTCTGCATTATCTGAACCAAAACCTGAAAGCAGTTCAGAAGAAACAGGATTCTTCAGTCCCTTTAAGAAATCTCTCTCTACACTTATATCAACAGTTCCTCCGGAAAACTCCTCGCAAACTGACAGTAAGCCTGCGGAGGAGTCATTTTTAGGCAGCAAGCTTAAACTCCCTTTTTTCTCCTCTGAAAATGTTTCCACACCAACGCCACCAAAAGCAGAGGGAGGCATGCTATCAGGGATTCTTAAGTTTGCATCTGGTGAAGATGTCAATGCCCCACCAAAAAGTCCTTCCCCCAGCCCTGCAAGAACTCCCTCTCCAAATCGTGCTGCACTTCTTGAAAGTGTACCAAAAGCAAACACAGAAACTGGCTGGTTTTCAAACCTATTTAAGGTAGCCCCAAGTGAACCACCTAAAGAACCTTCAAAACCACAAATGACTCCCACTGTGACGTTAACCAAACCAAGTGGTCAAACGGAGCCACATACTGAACAAATGGTCCCTGAAAACACAGAGGACACTGCCTGCAGAACAGAACAAATGTCCCAAGAGCAAACATCTGATAAAGATCCTCAATGCAAGACAGATTGTCAGTCTGAAGCAAATGTCACATCTGATGATCAAGGTCCTCCTAAGCCTGTTGAACAAGCCAGATCACAACCACAAGCCTCAGAGCCCCAAAGCATTCTTTCTGGATTGTTGAAACTAGGATCAACAGAAGATGTATCCAAGAAAACCCAAGAAGGGGATAGTCAGCCTCAACAGGGTGGGCTATTTTCAGGCATATTTTCATCACCCTCGCAGTCTTCTTCCCAAACACAACAGAATTCTGCCACCCAACAGTCAGGAGGACTGTTGTCTGGATTTTTAAAATTTGCCTCTGATAATGTTTCTGCTCCTACAAATCAGTCGACATCACCAGGAAGCCAATCAGGCCAAATTCCAACTCAAAAGCAAGGACAACCTACTTCTGCACAGCCACCACCTACTGGAGGACTCTTATCTGGGCTCTTGAAAAAAGCTACAGACACAGTGACTGGATCTCAGCCAACTCAGTCCGGTCAAGAGTCCCAACCAGAGACAGCTGACCATACAGCAAAAACAGAAGAACCTCAGCAAAAGTTGAGTCAAGGGAATACTCCTGATGTCCAGCCCCCTGAAAAAGGTCAACCTGACCAGCAACTAAGACAACCTGTAGCCTCAGATCAACAACCAAGCCAACCGCAACAGCCAGACCAAACAGCACAAAAACTACCTCCAAAAGCAACAGCAACAATGCCACAACCTAGTGGATTGTTTGGGGGATTATTGAAAGCCACAGAAACTGCTTCCCAGCCACCCAAAGGACCTACACAATCTACACAACCAGTTCAGCAGTCTGGTAATATGCTATCTGGACTTTTTAACAAGATTGTGGAACCTAATCCTACTTCATCTCAGGTGCAGTCTGAACCTGGTGCTCAAGAGACTAACCAAAAACCAGCACAGCAAGCACCCCCTCAGCAAGGAGGCTTCCTTTCTGGTCTTTTTGGAATTGGCCAAGACTCTCCTCCTGTAAACCCAGCGCAGCAGTCACAAAACCAGCAACACAGTGGCCCTTCTGTGCGTCAACCTAATCAGCAACCAGGCAATAGACAAAACCTACAACGGCAAAACCAAGTCCCTCCCCAACAGCCCCCCAGTAGTCCTGGTGGGATGCTCACTGGATTATTTAACAAAATTGCAGATGCAGGAACCCCGCAGTCTACAGTAGGTAGTCAACCAGAACAACAGGCACAAAGAGCAGGCCCTAAGACAACCCAGCAACCACCTAATCAACAAGGAGGCTTCCTCTCTGGGCTGTTTTCAGCAGGTCCCACTCCCCCAGCACAGCAGCAGCAATCTGTTAGTCATCCAAACCAGCAGCAAGCCCAACAAGGTAACAGACAACCACTGCGGAGGCAAAACCAGATACCTCCACAACCTGCAACCTCTGCACCAGAGCCACAGCAGGGTGGGCTATTGTCAGGGCTTTTCAATAAATTAGCATCTACTGATAATGCACCACAACAGCCCACCCCACAGCCTGGGTCTCAGCAAGGCAATAAATCAAATATTGTTGGATCTCGTCCATCTGCAGGTCAACAATCATCTCAACCAAGTCAACAAGGAGGATTCTTTTCTGGTCTGTTTGGTCAAACACCACCTCAACAACAGCAACAGCCAGGAAAAGGGGCAAGTCCTCAACAGCAGCAACAGCCAGGCAAAGGGGCAAGTCCTCAACAAACAGCAACAGACCAACCTAGTCAAAGCGGAGGCTTGCTTTCAGGTATTTTGAAGCTTGCATCTGGTGAAAATGCACCACAGGAACAACAGTCACCTCAAACTGCTCAGGAAATTCAACCATCTGTTAAACCAGGGCAAAATCCAGACCAGTCTGAATCACAGGGATTATTCTCTGGCCTGTTAAACAAAATTTCATCTAACGTGGAACAATCAGCATCATCTGCTGATCAGGTGAACCTTCAAACAGCACAGCAACAACCTCAGCTGCGTTCAGGACAGGGGCGACCACAAATTCAGAGAACCAAACCAGTGGAGATGAATTCCTCCCAAGATGCGGCCACAGATAAGGATTCAAAAGGTCCAGCTCAAAAAGGTTTCCTTTCAGGTCTTTTTAGTGTTACAGAGGAGCCATCAACAAAGACAGAGCAGCCATCAACCTCCCAGCTTGGGAAGGAAGAACCAAAAACCAGTGCAAGTAGTACGTCTCCTGGTCTGTTATCAAGCATTTTCAAAACGGATCCCAGTGACAGCAACACTTCTGCTCCTAAAAAAGAAAACGAAAAAGGCCTTCTTGATCGTTTGCTACCAAGGAGTAAGGAGGATATCCCTTCAAGTACAGCAACACTCACAACTACTGTTACAGCTACTGTATCAGCTGCTGATACCCAGAAAGAACCTCCACAATCGCAGGCTTGGAAAGATCCTACAATTTCTCCAACTCAAGGATATCTTGAGGAAATTCAACGTCTCTTGTATGGTACAGCAAATGAGTATGGTTACAAGGATCTTTTATACAACTTTACAGAGCATGGTGTTATTCCACCAGAGCTCTATGAGCATCAGTGTCTCATAGAAGCTCTTCTGTGGCAGCAACTCAATGATTATGCCCTTGCTGAAGCCCTTGCCACTCAAGTTCAGGGGCAATACCAGGCATGCCAAAACCATATAATACCCACAGTCAGAGTATCCCAATGGGAGAATGGTACGTGGTTAAACCCTAAAGAAGTGGACATCAGTGACTTCAATGTACCCTCACATCCTTGGAAGGATGCTGCTGCCCAGCTTTTTGAGAGCAGAAATCGCTTTCTTGAACCAGATGAAGATCTAGTTTTGTTTGACATGAGTTGCAGAGACAAGCAATCCTGGAACAGCTGTGACCATTTGAATAATCTTGAAAGGAACACAAAACCTTGGATTGTTGGAGGTAGTGGTCTAAATCTGTCCATCGAAAAAACAAAGACACGGTTAAGTAGATGTCAGTCTCTTACAGAATGCAGTGTACAGGAATTCAGCAAAGTGGTGGAAAAAAGTGATGCTGGTAATGATGTAAAACTTGAAGACTTTAGTTTGAAATCAGCAACTGAGTTTTTAAAACGACTTGCCACAAAAAAGGGTCCAGTGGATTTAACACGTGGTGCTATGGATTTAAGCAGGTCTGCAGGAGCTACAGGGGATGTGGATAATGAAATGCTTTTTGAGGATTGTGAGTGGTATCAACAATGGCTTTCACTACTGGAGCAAGGGTTGTGGTGGCCAGCTGAAGCTGGGGACTGTGGATATTATGTGTATACAAATGAAGACTTTATTTATTCTCTTTTAACTGACAGAGCTGGTAAACATCTTTATGCCTGTGCTGCACCAGATGAGGTAGAAGCTTTAGGAAATATCACTGAAAATATTGCAAACATTCTGAAACAAAAAGAAAAGGACAAAGTAACCCTTTGTGGTTTTAAAATCCCCCTCTGCACCGAAGATCAAGGTTTCTGGATTCCAGGACAGCAACCAAACAAGTCAGTGCTTGCAGATGCCCCCATGGACCTAACTTCTGCCCTTAGAAAAGGTGAAAAAATAATGAACATGAATTTGGAGAGCTTCTCTCAAATGTTTCAGGAATCTATATCTTCTCAAGCAGAGCAACCTGTAGATTTTACTGTGTACAAGCTTAAAAAGGTCAAGGTGGGATCAGTACAAAATAGTTATAGTTATCGTGAGGAGCCACTGGAAGCAGCTGATCTTACATTAAAGTCATTAAAAGGGGGACATGGAGGGCCATACTGGAAGAATCAGGGGATAAAAGATGTGCTTACATCCTCATCTGCACCTTCTCCGAGGTGCTATTCAGAACAAATTTCTCCAAAAAGACATTATCCAATTCCTGAAATTAAGATTGGACATGTAGATGACACATCTGCTGATCAATCTAGACAAAAATCAAGCTCCATATTTTCAGCTATTGGAGGAATAATTCCAATGTCTAAAACAGATGTTAGTAAAGCTGATACACAGTCAAGCTCAACATCTGCCGCATCAGTGTCTAGCAAGGTTTCTGAGACTTCAAGAAATTCCAGAAATCTCCCAGAGACCCAACCAGCTTCTAAGATACCAGGACCTGTACAGTTGGGGAGGAAACTACCTGCCCCACCAGCTGTTACAACAGTATCTTCAACTCCTTCAGCACAGGCAACTTCTGTTAAGGGTTTACCTGTTAAATCTACTTCTGTGGCTTCTGCTTCCCCACAGAGACCTCAGCTTGCAAGGCAGCCATCTGAGGCAGACAAACCCAGAGTATTATCACAAGCAAATAAGACTACAACCACAGGGATGTGTGACATTAACAAAATCCACAGTACTTCAGCAGATCAAACATCCTCCCTGTCTCAAAAGCAGCCACAAGATTCATCACAGGAACGTACACCACAGTTACATATACTGAATGACAGCTCAATGACATATAATGAAGCCTACCTTTACAGCAAAACTCATAACTTTGGTACTCCTATTGAACCTCAAATAGGCAACAAAGTCCTAGATTTTTCTGCCACAATTCTTAAAAACAAAAATATCAAGCAAAAAGATGCACCAGATGCCAATGTACAATCTACACAAAAAGATGAGGTTGTTGACTTTACAAAGTATAAGTTGAAAAGATTCAAAGAGAAAAAGCAGATGGATACTGAGGCAAATTCGGACTTGATTGACAAGACCACAGTTGTGGTAGATCTTACTAAACAGGTAGAGGAAGATGAAGTTGAATGGCTTGATTTAGAATATCCCACTGTGCACACATTACAGGAAAGTCCAAGAGTCCCAGTTCTAACAGTTTCTTACACCAACCATAGGCCAGTTGATCAGCATACCAAATCAGGGAGAAGATTATCCAGTCCAGAGGTTAGATTTGGCCGTACATCCCCTACAATTCATATCCAAAGACCACCAGTCTCTCACAGTAATGCCTTAACAACTAGGACAAACCAAACTGATGCTACAGCCTCTGTCAAATGTGCAAAAGACATTATGTCTAAACCTTCTTTTACATCGTTAGATAAATCAGCAAATAATTCAGACACCAATGTAATGTTATCAGCAACAAGAAGCCCTTCAAATACTCATATTTCCAGTGAAGTGTCAAGTCTCAATGGAGGTCTCAAACAAACTGCAAAAAGCCCTGTTATGAGACAACAAGTGGAGCCTCGGGATCAGCAATTGAATGCTCCATTTAATGTGCCTCTGCAGACGCAGCAAAGCTCACCATTAGTTACAAGTGGGTTTAAACAGCAGATTACTGTTGACAGTAAGAGAGCAATTTCTACACCCCCTTCCTATCAATCTAATGGAAAGGCTCCGTATCATCAAGAGACCACTGCACCAGCAAACTCAGTTAAGACCATATTAGATATGTCTGCCAAGACAACAAACCTGCCTCATCAAATTGTTATGCCATCAAAAGATCCAGTCTGTGAGGTGCTGCCACTGACAAAGAGAAAACCATCAATCTCTGAGGAGGCCAACAAAAGTCTTAGTCATCATGGATCAATTGACCTATCATATAGAGAAGAATCACCAGAGCCTCAGGGACAAACATCAGAGTATATTCATTCTCCTCAGGCAGAGGGACATCATTCTCATACCATTAAGTATGATCAGGTAAAATGCTCCGTTAGGAAGGAGGATACTTCATCTGACAGGAGGAGAGCATTGTTACCACGACAGCAGTCTCTTTTAAAGTCCACTGAATCCCTTGAAATTTGTAAAGCACCCATGGAAATGACAGCACCAGCTAATACAGTCAAGGCTACATTAGACATGACTTCAAAATCTTCTGCTAAATTAAAAGAAGTGGTTCCGGAAGTAAGAACAGATGACATTCTTACTGAGGCTATACCACTAACAAGAGGCAAGCCAAGTGTTCGTGAGCTTGCACGAAAAAATTCTGTCGGTGTACCACTAGTTGTTGATATCCCTTCTCAAGAGCCTGTTGGTGACTTTAAGACGAGCTCCCTTTCAAATGCACAGCAGAGCTTTGAGATTAAGACTCAGTGCCACTCAGATTCAATTCTATATCAACAACAATCTCGTCAGAGGGTACCTGGTGTCTTTGCCCAGTCAAATCATTCAACTTCACAGGCATCGCCTACTATTAAAACATATCAGGCATCCACTTCAACAAAACCTGCCACAGCTGCAGCACTGGATATGTCGCCCAGGCCATCCCAGGCCACATTGGGAACAACAACACCAGAATCTGAGTCTATTCAGAGTGAAGCTATCTCACTTGTTAATAAGCCAAGTGCAAGAGCACTCGCTAGAAAAGATTCTGTTGGTATTCCTCTATTAGTTGAACCAACACCACTGGAATCAACATATCAGAGGCAACCTCAAACAGTGGTCCCCATGCAAAAACACCAAACCTTGGATAGAAATATTGCCTCTATTGTGCATCAACCACTTGCAAGCTGTATGACGGTGCAGAGCTCAAGTGTAAATGAAACCAATGGTGTGTCACAGTCCATTATCCAACCTTATCCACTCTTTACAGCTCCCGCAAACTCTGTTAAAGGTACACTAGATATGTCTACAAAGGCATGTAAATCAGACACAGTGCTATACCATACACATCCAGTGTCACTTGTAAGGACAAAGACATCCAGCTTTGCACATTCTCAAAGTGACTCTATTGGTGTTCCATTGATTGTGGAAACACACACCTTCCAAGAACAACCTAAAAGGCAACAGACACCAGTAAGATCTCAAGAGCAGATGCAACAAGAATTTGTGCACAGTGGATCTCGAGAAATTGATCAAAGAGCATCAGCACCTGCCAACTCCATCAAAGGCTCCCTAGACATGTCTCCAAAACCACAGCAGACACAATCTGAAACAACTCCTGATGTCTTGTCAACTGGAGCTTTGCCACTGGTCAGAAACAAGCCAACTGTAACAAAGAATGGTTCTGTCGGTGTGCCACTTATAGTGGCGCAATCTGCACACCAACAAGGAAGTCTCGCCTTGAGTGGAGTCAACACGACTAAGAGACCGCATAGGCAGATATCAACATACCGTAGTAATGAGGTCTTTTCTAGTTCAAAGACCACCTACAGAGACACACATCTACAACATAAGCCAATGGACTTCTCTTCAAAAGACAGCCTAAGTACAACTAACATTTTAAGTAATTACATTGAACCAGATGATGGACAGCCTGTGAATTTCACTAATAACAAGGCAAAGAAGGAAATATTTGAAAGAAAGCGAACTGGAAGACAATTACAAAAGAAAACATTACTGGGTATTGTTGATCTAACTGTGGATCCTCAAAATAAAACTACAATTATTAGTCATCAAGAAGTGAAGGATCTTTCCTCTCCATGTGTGTCTGCTTTGTCTCAAAGTAGTTTTGACTCTCAGCAGCAATATATACCAGCAGCCATTCCTAAAGAGATCAGAAAAGATACAGCAATTTCTCAAACTCCACAATCATTACAATATAGAAGATATTCCACCGATAAACAGGCCACCACCCAAGCTGGAATACAATTCAGAAGGCAGTCAGCAACAGAACTGAACTTAGAATCAGAGAGCACTCCAGTTTCTTTGGTGCCCATTCAAAGGAGGATACAGCCTCCTCAGAATTTTGTTCCACAGGAAATGCATGACAGAGCATCCATTATGTTCTCACTAAACAATGTAAATCAGCAGCCTGATCAAGTACCTCCAAACATAACTCAGCTGCAAACACAACATTCAGTCCAACAACAGCAATACCAGCAACCTGGTGTGGAAATCAGCTGTACGTCATCTGTAGCTTCATCTGGATATCAGCCAAAGGCTCAAACATTGCAAAGACAAGATCCAAGTCTTCAGCATGTTCACATGACCCCTAGACCCAAAATTCTTATCAAGCAGCCAACTGTGGGCAGCTTTGGGAGTACTGAGGAAAGCCCATATGAAAGCGGAGCAATGACAACTAATGGACAGTCATTACCTCCTTTTTCTACCCAGCAACTTTATGGTAGATCCCAAACTGTTCCATTACCTCCCCCAGTTGTTCAGCAAGCACATGATAGAAACAGAACACATCCTCCTCTACAGTCTTTGGGTGCACAGCCGATGCAGAGCAGTGCAACTATAAACTATTATGCAAAAGAACCTCCTCAATTATCAAAACAGCCTGATCCAAGCCAATGCCCTGTCACTGTTCAACAATATCACACACCAACTGTACCCTCAAGTACTATGGCTTCTATTCAACATGTATCAGAGGTTAGTGCACCTAAATCACAATTTACCGCAAAAGATGACTCAGTGTCTGTAAAACAAGCAAAGAGTAGTCATCTGAACCAGGGCATTGGAGCTCAAATGCAAGGAAAAGAGATACATTCAACACCAGCAGGATCCACATCTGTCAAAGGTTTGATTTCATTATTTAGTGGTTCGGATTCACAGTCTTCTGTCAGTACAACACCAGCTGAAGTTATACCCCATAACACTCAGAATGTGTCTACACATGCGGACCAAAGGGTGCAGGTTATTCCAACAGAGGTTCCTTCTGTTAGCCATGATAAGAAAATGGCATCAGCACTTAGTACATCTTCTGTGCCATACAATGTTGAAGAAACAATTAGCCCAGCAACCCCTATCACTAAAACACCAGAGAAAATTGCTGTAAGCCCACAAATGCCTGCTGTGACAAGTTCTCTGGCTTGCACACCAGAGGACTCTGCTTCTAAATTACCAGATCAGGATTCTGATTTGTCAAACAGGAAAAGCCTTATTCAATCTCCAACTACACAAACTAAAAATTTCAGTGAATCTGTTCCAGTGACAATAGGAGGTGAACTAGTTGCTTCCTTGCCATCTGAATTATCCACAGATCAATCTGCAGCCCTGCAGACAGAGTTTTCTCCAGTACCATCGCTAATTACTGAATCACAATACAAAGAGAAAGATTCAAATGGCGTGAGCCCTCAAATATCTCCAATTATATCACCTGTGGTCTCTCCCTCAAATGAGTTGGCAATGTATGGTTTCAAGTCTGAGTCTACTGATCAAGACTATCAGCAACCCCAGGCAACACTAATTGCAAGCTCAGCAGCAGAGACACCAGGGAAAGAATTGCCCCCTCCAGAATCTTTGCCATCGCAACCAGCAGATAACATGTCACCTGAAGGAATTCTTAGTCAAGGTGGTTCAGTAGAGCTTTCAGAAACATTCTCAGTGGATACATCTAAAGCACTCCCCAAAGAGCCTTCTACCATCAGTGATAATATAGCTGTATCTGAATCAGACATGTCACAGCAGCAACATGCAGAGGAACACAAACAAACCACATCCAGCCATCCCAGGTCAATCTACATTGGCATTAATTGCCCAGAGGGAGCTTCTGTTGATGCAGAAATTGATCCAAGTGAGCCAAAACAGTATGTTAGACTGCCCCATATTTTTGTCTCAGCAGCAAGTTCACCAGAGGAAGAGACAAATGAACTCACACTCAATGAATGTAGCAAGCCTGAACTTCCAGAAGACACTGCTTCTGAAGACACCACTTCCATTGGAGTAACACTACCAGACTGTAAGGATTCTTTGACTGCTGATATTACTGAACAGTCAGATATATCTGAAAATGCTAGGGTTACAGATATCAGCAGCACAGAGGCATTAAACAAATCAGAGGAGGTCAAGACCTACTCACCAGAGATATCGGTTACACTTACTACAGCAGAAGTTATGCATGCAGATGAACATGACCCACAGCACATCCTGACCAAGAACAGCTCAACCACTGAAGCTTCCCTCTCAAAAGCTGGAGTAACGGCAGAGACTCCTGAGGCTTGTGAGCCATCACTTGAACTATCTTTCAAGGAGAGAAAATCAATAGCTGATGACATGACACCACTTGAAGTAGTCAAGCCTTTGAGTGACCTGGCCTGCCAGGATGAAAACAAAACTTTAGTGCTAGCACCACCAGAAGCTGCTGAAACCCTTGATGAGTTAGCCCATGATGATAAAAGCACAACCTCAGATGTGGTATTGTCTGACAAAGTTCAGTCTCTTGATAAGTTGTCACCAAAAGAAATACCCTCAGACATAAAATCATCTGAAGAAGTCCAACAGCTTGATGACAAAACTGAAAAGGATGTCCCCTTATCTGCCCCCGAGCCCAGTGCTGTCAAACCTGCCACAGAGGAAATCACAACCACCAAGGAGGATGTTTTAACTGCCAAGGTTGATCAACCTGAAACTGAACAGCCTAATGAGCAACCAGGAAAAGGCTTATTTTCTATGTTTAGTGGCTCAACTGCAACCCCGCAACAGGCATCTTCTCAATCCGGATTATCAATGCTTGGTGGCATTCTCCCTAGCTCATCTACCAAAGACACTCCTGGCACAGGGTTACTCTCAATGTTTGGTGGATCAAATGCCCCATCTTCACCTGGATCTAAAGGCCCACCACCACCACTGTCAACCCCACAAGAACCCCAGGGAAAAGGCTTATTTTCTATGTTTGGTGGATCCAGTAGTCAGCCACCATCTGGTCCAAGAGGTCCATCTGTTGGAAGTGCACCACCTAGAGGTCCCCCACCCAAAGAACCTCCAGGCAAAAGCTTATTTTCCATGTTTGGTGGACCTGCCCCTCAGCAAGCACCCAGTCCCAGAAGTCCTGCTGGGGCTAGTGCTGGATCGTCTTTATTTGGTGGCATCCTTCCAGGATCTACTACAAATAAAGAAACTCCTGGTGCAGGTTTGTTTACCAAGTTTGGAGGTGCTAATGCACAAACTGGACCTAGAATACCCTCACCAGGACCAACAGTTACACCACCAGGACCCAAAGGCTCAGAGTCCTCAGGAAAAGGACTGTTCTCTATGTTTGGTGGACAAAACCAGCAAGCATCAGCCACACAACCAGCAGCTTCCAAAGCACCTGAATCAGAAGGTGTTTTCAAAGTTTCCTCAGTGTTTTCACTTGGTGGGAGCTCTGATAGTAACAAATCTAAAAGTGGGTTTGGCCTATTTGGAATGTCTTTCATGGAGGAAACCAAAACAGAACCAGAAATAATTGCTCCGGCAAAGACAGAAATGAAACCCCCAGAAACAAAAGATTCTTCAGAAGAAGTGAATGATCCCGTTCTTCAGGCTATGGAAATTGTACCCTCTGAACCAGTTAAGGTAGAACTCCAAGCAGATCCAGCATGCGAAGATGTTCAAGATTCAGCCAAAAAGAATTCTGAAAATACTGTTCTTTTAACAGATCCACAACTAGAGGAGGACAAAATAGCCCTAATGCAACAAGACCCTCCTTGTGCTGAAAATGCCACAATCGTGAGTGAAGTATCTATTGCTGACAGACCAAATGTGACTAGTAATCTATCAGAGAAAGAGGCAATACAGGACCAACAAGCTAATCTAGTAAATGTGGAACAGTCAGAAAGCCAAATAGAATATAAAGAAGTGAATGATACGGTGGATTCTGAGAAAAAAGTTGCTCAGTCAGAAACTATTGAAATTAAGAGCACAGGTGATGAAACTGACATAGCTGCCGTCAAAAGCCCTGCAATATCAGAAAAAACTGACGTTATACAGATGTCAGAAAGTATAACAGATAGTATTGACAAAACCTCAAGATCAGACATGGTTGGAGTGGAATCTGTTGTTGAAGGAGAGACAACAACTCCAGTGGTAGAAAAACAAACTGAAGAACTTACAAAAGTTGCTGGCGAAGAACAAACAGCAGTTGCAGATGTAAAAGAAACAACTGAGGAACCATTGAAAGTTCCTGGTGAAGAACAAACACCAGATGTAGATGCAGAAAAATCAACTGAGATAACCTTAAAAGTTGCTGATGAAGAACAAACAACAGTTGCAGATGTGGAACAAACAACTGAGGAACCTTTGCAAGTTGAGGGTGAGGAACAAGAAACTGTTGCAGTTTCAGTATCAGAAAAATCTATTGAGAAGGACTTGAAAGCCACATCTGATGAGACTGAAAAGGAACCAATTAAGGCAAAATTGGACCTTGGAGAATCTAGTGCAGAACCTAGAGATCAATTAGAGAAACCTTCTGAGAGAAATGATTCTGTTGCAGTGGTCTCAACAGATGAGGAAAAAGCTATCGGTACCAGCTCACCAGAAATTGTGACTTCTCAAGATGTGGGTCCGTCATTGGGACCTACTAGTCCTCCACCAGAGCAACAGCCCAGGCCAGGCATGGTCCCGCCACCTGGCCCACCTGGACAAAGAATGGGAGCTCCAAGGATGGGAGGACCACGGATGGGAGGGCCAAGGATGGGAGGGCCAAGGATGGGAGGGCCACAGATGGCAGGGCCAAGGATGGGAGGGCCACGGATGGGGGGCCCAAGAATGGCAGGACCACGAATGGCTGGGCCAAGACATCCAGGACCACAGAAGCCCCCTGAACCAGCTCCATTTTCTGGCTTTATGTCCATGTTTTCTACCCCAAGTGCCCCAAGTAAACCACCAACTGTTGGTGGATTTTTTTCAAGTTCACCTGGTTCACTTTTTGGATCATCACCTGCTCCTCGTCAACCACAACCACAACAACAGCAGAAAAGCTCATTTTTTGGCCTTCCAAGTAGCATGGCTACAGAATCTCTTACCAGCGATCTATTTGGTATGTTCAAGGGTCCTGAGACAACAAAATCTGAGGAACCTCAACAGTCAGGTGTAGAGTCTGGAGAAGGGGATCCTTCTGTAAAGCCTACAGTCTCTGAGAGCACTGAAAAGACAGTCACAGAGACACCTTTATCTCCAGATAAAGAAGAACTTACTAAAAGCACTGAGGACTCAGAGGTCCCTGAAAAGGGGTTAAAAGAGGAGGAAGAACGAACAGACAAAACAGAGGCAGAAGAAAGTTCTCTGACTGAATCAACCACAAAAACAGCTGTCCATGGGGAAGAAGCAGGACACGATGAGCCTGCTGTGCATTTGGAGGAGCCAGATTCAGCAGTGTCTGACAAAGCAGCACCCCCAGCTCCTGAAACCAAAGGCACATTTGAAATACCAAGTCTGACTGCCCCTAAATTTGGCTTTATGTCTGCAGCTGCTGAAGGTACGTCATCCATTGGATCCCTTTTCTCCTCCACTCCATCTCCAGCCACTGGTGTAAAGGGATCACAGCCACAACAGACAGACAGTGGTCTGTTCTCTGGTTTTAAAAGCCTCTCCGCTGGCATTTTCCAGGATGAAAAGCCAGCAGGAAAGGATGAACCATCATCTGCTTCATCTGTGTTTGGCATGACACTTGGCTCAATGTTTGGAAACTCTGACCCTCCCAAAGCCGAACCCTGCCCTCCAGTGATCACAGTCCAACCCCAGCCCCAAAGTCCAAAACTCACAGATGAAGTTTGTGAACCAGAGTGTGAGAAACTTTCCCCAGGTTCAGGAGACACTGAAAGTGCAGATGCCAGTGATACAGAAGGACCGACAGAAACTTCAAAAACAGGAAGCTGTGACACCTTAGCACAGTCACCACTGTCTGGCCTCCCTTCTCACTCAGATTCTCTAGCAGAGGGTTTGGATAAACCCCAGTTAAAAATCACCCCATCTGAGATATATAAGAGTGAAGTTGGTACACCTGACACTGTGCATGCAGATTTAAGCACAGAGCAACCAAAGGACCTGTTGACAATGGAAGCTGCGAAAAGGCTAGTAAAACTTGTATGATAAATGGCATCGTTCATTTATCATTCTAATGTAGACAAATCTATAGGCCCTTTCCTCCTTTTTTCCCTTTCATTTGGTCCATGTTATTTTCCTTTCCTTTCCCACAATTTACCTTAAAAATCCTATGCATATTTTTAGATTTAGACATAGTTAGATTAGTTTGACCAAATCAATTTCTTGTTTAGAATATAGAGTTTATCCACCTCACAACCATAAATACAAACCATTTAGTGAAAATCTGACGGTATAAGTTCCATCATCAAAGCCATAGGAAAGGACATGATCACATCTGGTTGGAAAATGCTCACAATTATGTGAAAATGTACTGGTGCTATTTTGTACTTACCACACCTCAGTAATAGCATACTTGACAGTGATGGAAGAGCAATGAATGAAGAAACCGATGGTCTTTATTTATTAGCTTTTCACTTGTGAGGTGTATATAAGGCCCCTCCTTCCTCTGTCCCCTGCAGTTCTTTGAATTATTCCCCCAGCCTCAGCCAATTTGTTTATATGAATCAAACTCTGATAGATTTATGATGGTGTGGCAGTGCACACCATGGAGGCAGACTGGACACTGGAATAAAAGGAACAGTGAGAAGCAATTTGGCCTGCACTCAAGACAAAGTAAATCATGCCTGTTAAAGCACAGAAGCACTTTTCTCGTTAGCAATTTCAATCATCACACAGCCACATAGTAGTTTCCTATTCAATCAGCCTCCTATGATATTGATCAGCCAGTATACATAGATCAGTATAAGTGTATCCCCACTACTCTAACAAAATCTTTAACCTTATTAAAAGTTAAAATAATTATGTGCATATAGCATGCTGCATACAATAGAAGATCCTGTAAATGCACTGTAGTTAAAGTAGCTGAATTTAAAAGGCCATTTCTTTACTCCGTTCTCACACATACTGTGTAATAGCTGGTCTAAATATCAACATGCTGTTACTGCCTTAAAGGGTTTGTCAAGTGATTTTCTATATTTTCTCATTGTCAACAAATCTCATGTCAAGAGCCAAATCTCCTACTTCCTACTTTCATAACACAACCTTTTCGATTTTCCCAAAGAATGTCAGCACAAAATTAAGAGGTTGTGTTACTTAGCACAACAAGCTAGTGAAGCTGCAGATAGAACTGTGTCTCAACACATGCTTGGTGGTGAGTTACTATCTCATCTCTATTTTTAGTCTTTGGAGCTCTTTCTAAAAAAAAAAATAAAAAGTGTGGCTTATTGACATGTTTTTAATAGTTTTTGGACAACAACAGAGCTTTGAATTGTTGACAATAACAAACATATAAACGCTGATCAAATCCTTTAAATTTGTAGTATGACCACACATCTTTGAGAAGGCTGAGGACCTTAGTGTTAGTGGCATCCCTTTCCTGACATTGTTGTTCATTCATGCAGCTTACCCTTCTGAACCCTGTTAGATTTCCCTGTTTTTGTCACCTTCTTTCCCAGATCTGATGATTGCTTTAATAATTACATAGAATTGTTTAATTTCAAAATCAAAAGTTAAAAAAGTAAAGAAATTACATTATTTTTAATTACAGACTTTTCTGATTGTCTATGTTAATTTCCTAAATAATTAAGTTTGGAATAAAACTTTTCAATTCTACCTAGTTATTTAATTACATGTTGATTTCCAAAATCATAACCACAAACTAAATATAATTGTCATCCTCCTACAGTCCACCAGACAGCAGTCGCTTTGATTCATCAGGCAACCTCAGCCCAGCCAGCTCCCAGCTTAGCTCTGAGCCTGAGGAGCGCAGAGATCCAGAGACGTGCCACCCTAGTGGCCCTCATCCTCCTCTCCATAGCCAGCCATCGACCTGGGATGAGGAAGAAGAGGAGGAGGAAGAAGCTGAGAAAGAACTGCATCCACTACCAGAGCCTGGTTCCAACAAAGATTTGAAGGAGTCTTCGGTCATCCTGCCTAAACCAATCTTGGACACCCATGATAACAAGACTCAGGCTAAAATCTGGTATGTAAAAAAAGTAGACATCTAGTTTTGCATGTTTGGTTAAAAAATGTCATCTTAAGAGCTGAGCTGATTGCACCAGCTTGGTTTTGCATTCTGGGAACCAACAACAGTCAAAGTTAGCTTGAAGATAACCAGCAAGCGATTAAATCCTTGTTGTGGCACAAGGGACACCTATTGGTAGTGTGGTTGCCTTGTGGTGAAGCTTTTTGCTGCCTAGTGAAGGACCAAAATTCACCAGAACTGGCCACTCCAAATTTGGCAGAAAAAAAACAAGCTAACTGTTTCTCCTTTTGCAACCTTTACCACTAAACCTATTGATCTCTTTGCTTTATCTTTCTCAGTTTATTTGAAGATGGCCCTCCACCCTGCTCTCCATCCAGAGTTCGGTGGCTGAAAGCATACAATAAAGTGAGAGTACAACTGCTTGAGGTAGGAAGACTCACTTTCTCTGTCCACCCCGTTTACTCTCTGTTGTCTTTATACATACACATGCACACACATGCTCATGAACATTGCATTGCTGTTTCTCTCTCTCTGCTCTCTCTCTCTCTCTCTCTCTCTCATGCAAAGATATTTTCTACCTCTTTTCCCCAGTGGGTTGGTTGAGTTTCCAGTCATGCTACACCAATTTGCACCAATTTTGTGTTCCTTAAGGATTTCCCCTTTGATCTGGGAATCCCCATTTCAGCATGCGTTCCTCAAGATTTGGCTATCATGCTGCTGTTACAGAAAGTTTTTAGCTCTAAGATATGGTACTGTGAGTTAAAACGATTCCGTAGATTATAGTATCAACCACCTGGGGGTGGTTTACAGTCGACAGTGGTGTTGGAGCCTTGTAAGTACTGCAAATGTCACTGTTAAATGAGTGTTTTATATGTATTTTTTGTTATTTTTCATTTCAGTGCCACTTCCAATAACTACAGTAGTTGTGAATTATGAACTAATTGCAAAAACCCTGTGCATGTGTCATCATGAAACAGTTTAATGTGGCATATGCTGCTGCCTCTGGCCATTACTTTCTAAGAGACCCCAGACGTGTGATTTTCTGTTTCAGTTTAAGTTGCGTGGACAAATTACAAAACACTGAATAGAAATTTTACAGATGGGAAAATAGTTGATTCAATAAAAATATCTCAAAAAAAAACCCTCCAGAAAAGAGATGAACACTGTGTAAAGCAATTAGAAAAATGACACTAACAATGGGGGAAAGAAATGCTGTAAAAATATGCATATATAGTTAGGATGATAGCAATTTTTTGTGTGTGTTCAAGTGTGTTTTGGCTCATTAGAAACATTTGCTAATGGTTGAAACTCCTGATACCTAGATGACATTTGCAATGAGTGAATGCAAATCATCATGTTTAGAAGAGATGTGGTAAGAATCAGAGAGGATGGAGTGCCCTGGTGGCCAAGAATTACTACGTCTGAGGTTTAACCACCACATGCCAACCTGCAACCCTTATCTTAACATAGTTATAATCCTAACCTTAATGCTTAAACCAACTCTTAACCCTAAAATAACTGGTTGGCCTTGTCGTGACCAGAGTTTTCTACCCAAAGGGGAGATGAATCCCCTACAATGTGATTGATACAAGTACACTCACACTCTCTATAATCAGCCAGGAGTTGATTACGTTCTGTTCCAACACTAAGAGTTACCCCTGCTGCTCCTCCGCTTGCCTCCTCTTGATGTGATTGGTCTTATCTATTTATCTCTGATTACCTTTGGGCCCAGACCTGTGTCTCCTTGTTTTCCTTGGTCTCCCAGTCCACTTTTTCAGAATAGAAGATCCAATCTCATTCCCATTTTTATTCAAAATTTGAAGCCGTTGAGATGGACTTTTAAACATCTCATTTATTTCTCAGGGAGTAAAAGGAAACAAATGAAGCACTGAAAGAAATTAGATCTGGAGAGTGGCTGGCTGGCTGGCGGTAGTGAGATTGCTGACTTGGAAGCACAGACTGACAAATGCCACAAGCTTAATTCAGTAGGGTCCCCAATGAAAAGAGGGACAAATGGGTTCAAGGCCCTGCGTTGACAAGTATCTGCTTTACTGAAGTGTCCTTGAGCAAGACACTGAATCCCCGTTGTTCATTAGCTGACCCTGTCAAGAAAAAAAGAGAATTTCCTTACAGAGACCAATAAAGTCTTGAATTATTTATGACTCAGTTTCCAGGTACGACTCTCTGTCTGTTTAAACATAAACGTGGTGGGCTGCCTGTCATGAATCCCATCCCTCTTTCTCAACAATCCCTCTCGAGAGGCGAATATTGGAGCAGTTCGCACAAGTGGATGCTAAGTTATGAGACAGATGCTTTCAAGGTGATGGGTCAAGAACACAGTGGTGACAGTGTGAAAAATGAAGTGGAGACTCTTGAGGTACTTGTTTGACTGTTAGAAGCAGCATTACCCTAACTATCGTGGTGCCAGTAGAAGTGCACTTTAGAGAGTTTATGGTTGCCATTTGTCGCAATTTAACTGACACATGCAGGGGGTGTTTTTACTAAGAATTAGCGGCTCTTTTTACGTGCTTAAAAGCCAAACAGCTGTCCTACAAGTCAGAAAAGCAGCAAATGTTGAATGTATTTTAGGGTATTCCCATGTAGAGCAGTAAAATATGGGAGAAGGAAATGGACAATCATAGAAATAACAGCTGAAATTATTGTTTATTATTGCTTACTGACCAGAGTGGCTGTGATTTAACGTCAAGGAGTAACGGAGTAGTCAGAGTAGTCAGAGCGAGACTGAAATGGGATCACAACACAAGACAAAAGACAAACAATATGCATTAACAGTAGCTTATTTTTTTTTTTTTACATGATTCTTCTACTGCTTCCCTCAGTGCCCGTATGCATGAATTGGTTTTTGTCCTGGCCTTTTTTTGGCTCATAACAAGGCCACTCCAGTGTGTTATGATTGAAGCAGTTATTCATTTACTTATTAATTAGGCCTAATGGATTATGTTTTATATTTGTCAAAAGAGATTTAAAGAGATTAAAAATCTCCCACATTGCTTATTCATCGTTCCAAGAGACCTTTTTAATTCAATCGCTGATCTTTTTTTCCCTCTCATATTGCATGTCCTTTATTCTTGTGGAAAGAATATGTAACCATGCTTTTTTTTTTTTTAAATGTTTTTTCTCTTTAACTAATTCTCCACGTGCTTTTATACTCCACTGCTTTCTAGACACAAAAAAGACTCTTAGTGCTCATTTGCAGTGTCAAAACTTAATCAAAAACAGTAGACCTCAAAGTATTTTATATTCAAATTTATGTGAAAATTTACATTTTACTCTCTCAATTACATATCTGATATTTCAAATCTGAATGAGTTTTAACTGGGCTGGATAAATTTATGATATTATTTTGATCTGTAACATTTTCAGTGATGCGTATCATTGCTGCTTGGATAGGTCGATCTTTACCAACAGCACAAAGAAACTTAAAAGAAGACCACCACCACCTCCTTACAGGTGAGGATGCGTCTTCCTCCGTCGCCTGCAGGCCACTTCAGTAAAGATCTGAGAGAATAATTAGTGCATCTGGTCCTGAGCTGCTTATCAAACAATAGATCATTTCTTTAAATGCCACCTTTGATCTTGTCCAAGACGCAGGGAGGGAGGCACAGCAGATCACTCACTTTTCACGGACAATTAGACATGCGTTCTGCTGTTTGATGCTCATTAGGCTGTGCTCTCAGGAGTGCCATTTAGAGGCTATGTGTGTGTGTGTGTGTGTTGCTGGTGTACAGTACACTCTGACATGATGTAGCTTTGCCAGTTTGGTGATCAAATACAGCTTATCAAAGTGATGTTTAAGGTCAAGCCTAATATCATATTTGAGATGGGAGTGCAGCAATAATCAGTCATAAGAGGAAGGATGTGACTGGTGTTAAATAAGCTCAACAAAGAAGAATTTAACTGTTTTTTCAACTGACTGTATTTAATTGTGAAGCACATTTTCAACAACATGTTGAAATTCAGCCATTAAAACAATGATTACATGTAGTCTAGATGTATAAAACCTGTTGTATTCTAGATATGTAGACATCAAAATCACTGAACCAATGCTTGCCGGGTGTGTATTATAACAAGGAATAGAAAGAGCTGCACTGATCTCGGTCCTCTCATTGTTTTTCCTTCACATTTTGTTTCAGAAACCAATTAATTACCGCAGAGACTATTTTAGGTGCATGTAATAAGCTGAAGAAGAAGTTTGAGCGCAGAAGTCACAGCTCCAATGTTCCTTTTTCATCCTGTATGAAATGCCAAAAATAATCTGTACAGAGAGGCGGTTAATTTTTGTTTTACTACTCCCAAAATGTAAAAATTTTGTTGGACAGAAACATCAAGATTTTTCCTAAGATGAATTCATTAATGTCCTTTTTCAAACAGCATACAGGAACAAGACCTTTTGGGGACATGTTAACATATTGAAATGTGCTTTCTGAATATTCACTAATATGCTATGAACCAGACTTTCCTTCATGTTAAAACAGACTAATAACTGAACACTACTGAACAATAATGAAGAAAAAAAACCCTCTAAACTAAACTAGCTTTTTTTCTCTGACCTTTCTCTTTAATCTTCATTCGACGGTTACAGGAAAAAATCATCAGCACACTGTCACTCTGACCTTTACAGGCCTTGTAATGTTCGTCATCTACAGTATGAAAGTTGTCCCTGGTGTAGTCATATGAAGTCAGTTTGGATTACAGACTTTGCTCAGCGTTTTTCAGAATACTGTACAAGAGATCTCTTAACAACCCAGTTTGCAGACATTTACTCTTTCATCCTTATCACGTCATCTGTCTGTACCGTACATATACATATGTACCAAAAATAGACCTAAAGATCTAATTTCCAATCTAGTATGAGCAATTCAGCAGAAGGAATAATGAGTGTGCCTTGTCCTCCATGTGTAAAAGCTGTGAATTATTCCAACGCTATTTTAAAATGACATTGAAAAAATAAATGCAAGTGCTGTTAAATAATTGTTATTGAGGTTTGGAAGGAGAAAGATAGATGGAGGTTTGCCACTGGTCAGCAGTTATCCTCATGAGGACAAAAATAGTCTTTTTGTCTCTGTAGTAAGTATTGTACCATGGCAACGATGTCACATTTCTATAGAAACACAACCTTACATTTGTTTGTGCTTAGGGTTTCATTAGTGCAGCTGGTGGTAGGTGTGTTTGTTTGCACTGAAATAGTCTATTCCCTGTAATATAACACGCTCAAAGTGAACCTTTTGTTACCTTCATGTCGACTAGGACGAGGACTAGGAACTGTCTAGTAATGCTGCCACCGCTTTTGATAGCTGTCACTGCTTATCGTGTTTTGCGTCTGTGATCGTTTTATTGTCGGACAAAGGTTATACTCTGCCTGTTTGTTACTGACATACTTGCTTGGATTACATAGTGCCAGTAGGAATGTGCAAGAAACAAGGATTTTCAAATTACCTTTCAAACTGCGTTGCGTTCACCTGGTGATGGTTCCTCAGAAAGACAAACCATAAGCCGTTACAGAGGCAGCTGCTTTGGATTCAGCATTATGTGTGTAAGTGTTGACAGGAGTTTGAGCACTAAATGTGTTCATTTCCCACTGGGACCGTTGTTGCTATGTAATGTCTTTTCTTCCCTAGTCTATCCAGTAAAAGGTAGACTACACACTCACACACTCTTCTTCAAACGCATTTCACATTAAGTGATTTACTAAAAGTGCCTCGCTCAAGGAAACCTCTAACTTTTTATTTTTTTAAGCATTTTTTTTTTTTGCATCCTCTTTTACGAAAGTGTGAATTAGCGGTGCTCGTCTGTCGTCTTCTGATTCAGCTCAGCCTTCGCTACGTGGTAAACAAACACAACCACAAACTTGTAATTTGGTTCCTCACTTACTTATGCACCAATGCTTCAATCCACTTTTTTGAAGCTGAGGCATACTGAGACACAAAAAAAAACAAAAGAAAAGAAATAAGAACAAGAGAGTTATGTTCCAAAAATAAAAAATTAAAATTAAAAAAAGATTCAGCTCAGTTCTCCTCATTTCAGCTGACAGCTGCTAAATATCCAAAAACTGCCAAAACTGATTAGTGACTCTGGTTGGTGTAGCAACGACAGATCTCTCTGCTGAAGGCTTTAATTAGACATTCATGATTTCAAGTGAACTGTTGGAGTTTAATTTACTGAAGTTGCAAAGTAATTAAAGTGGAGGGTGACAGATTGATAAATAAAAAGATGCATTAACACACTTAATGGAAAACAAGATTGGTGTAATATAGTTAGTTAGTATTTAATAACAACACGAGATAGAGCATGGGGGTTTTGGGCTTCATGAAGGACTTAATAGTTCCAACATTTGTGCTTAACATTGTATATAAATTATGTGCCACAATATTGTCTGATATGAATGTAATTCCTCTGGATACTGGTCTGGATTTACATCTCTCAAACTTCTTCCAGACCTGGACTGCATTGATAGTATCCTGCTATATGTTGGACAATACTAGCAAGAAATTCGACCCAGCGTTGTTAAGACGTCACCAATATTTCAAACACTACCAGTCCGATGGTTAAGACGCTGACCATAATTAATAATATTTGCAGTTTGAATCAGGCTGTGATCCTCGGCTGCACCTCTGTCTCCTCTCATCCCTCCTCTATCACCATCTAATAAAGTCATTAAATGCCCCCAAAATATATGTTTTTAAAAATTTAGGGAAAAATATTGTGGCTTTGCTAAAATATTAATAAAGTAAAAACATATTGCTTCAAGTCACTAAACAATTGCTGAGTCCCTAAATATAACCATGAAAATGTTAATCATGATTTAGTTACAACAAGTAGATATTGCAGGAAAACAAGTGAAATAGGTTGTTGATGAACGCAGATACAGTTAATTAAAACAGTTTAGTTGGTTTTAAAAAAAAAGCTTAGTTCAGGTGTCATTAAAACATATTTGGTGTCACAAATTAGTATATAAATGTCATTTCTGGGGGAGAGGCTTATAAGTGAAGCCTAGACAGTGATTCTTTTCACTGCTTAATATAATGTGTCAGTGCATCATTCTGTCTATTCAGTCCAATAACAAAAATATACTGCTTTTTCAAAAGCCTCAATTTTCTCTGATGATATAAGCTGAGGATCCTGATGCAAGCCATAAAATGTGATGTCTCAGAATACACACACTGACAGGACCACTCATTAAAACGAGATGCTGGACAAACCCCGAACACTGAATGACCAGAGAAGTGGAGATATAAATGAGAACTTGAATCTGTTTGATTTACACTGCAGTTTATCGCCCTCCACCCCCTCAAAAAAGCACATTTTCTGACAAAAGTTTCTAGTTTTGGACATGCGTGACAGAACTGGAGCGATTTAAGCGTGAGCTGAGATAGAGGAGGCAACCAAAGGGATATTATATATGACCTGAAAAGCGGGGAAGTGTCTCTTTTTTTTCCCCTCACGGCAACAAAAAAAAAAACTCTCTGAAGATGGAGTCATTAATGTGAACATTACCACGGCAGAGAGAGCAGAAAAAGAAAGGGAAGGCGTGAAAAAAAAGAGAGTAGAACGGAGACATCAGACTTTAATCATGTCTTGATGTGTGGGTTTGCTGCTTTTGAATCAACAAATTTGAACACAATGTAGGTTGTCTCTGTGCTTTTTTTTTTTTTAAAGTCTTATATAAAGAGTGAAGAAGCAGGACACTGTCATCTTTTAATCTGTTTTACTGACACTGCACGTTTAAATTTTATGGGTTTCATTAACAACTTGAAATCTATCTATCTATTCGAGCAAATTGTAGACATGAAAGTTGGCTGTGAAGAGTTTGTAGTTTGTGCTGCTTCATCAGTACCTTTGGCTTGAATCCATGTCACTTACAGTGGATTGAAATGGTGGCAATGCTTTTACAAAAAAAAGAGTCAGACACTCCTGGAGACTGAGAAGTTTTGCCAAAACCAAATGGCAGTTGAAAGCTCCAGAAGAAGCTAGCAAATGGGCCTCATATTAAGATTATTTCTAAAACTACTACTATTTGACACACAAGAATGAATTCTAAAAATCAACTATAAAGTCTGAAATTTTTAAGAGGCATCATAAAAGCAAAAAAAAAAGTATACAGAGGGGCTGAATAGCAAAAGTGCTGCTTAACTAGTTGTTATAGAAAATGAGCTGTCAAACTGACGAGAACCAGTGAACAGCTACGGCACATCAGTTAATGCAGTATGTGCAGGAAGATGAGGCGGTCTGAAAAGATCGTTCAACTGCGCTGTGTTGATTCCCTTCTTTTATTGCGGTGTTGTCTTTCAACCTTTCTAAGAGCACTTCAAAGCATTTACTGTATCTGTCCATTAGGTCCTCCTGATAGGAACCTTGAGAAAAAATCTTTGCCTGACCTTTAACTCTCTGCGTGCAATAGAGAGAGCCTGCAGCCCTAGAATATCCAGATGTGAATGTCTCATCTGTGTTAAAGAGCTGAACTGCTCTGTAAAAATCTGAACCCAAAAAGAAGAAAGTTATATTTTATATTTTTTTGGTTTTATGAAGGCTTCCCCTATCTTTGCATGAATCTGCAGAAATGCTGTTAGTTATCCATCTATGTAGATGAAGAACTTTCCATGCAGTCAATAAATTTGCTTTATTTTAACAACAATCCACATTAGCCTTCCTACTTAAGTCTCCTTATCTAACTCAAACATGTTATCTTGTGCTGCACCTTAGCAACCAAACATTCACTGTGGAGAAGTGTTGCCGCTAAAATCACATTAAACAGCATGTAAACATCTCTGCAAACGTCACTTCAGTCCTGTTTAGATGTTGGTGTTGTCCTTACGCTTCAATACTACTGCTAACAACACACTGTCTTCCCCCATGGCTTGTAGCTACAGTGCAGGTGTGTAATCAGCTGCTGTCAATCAAACACAGACACCCACACACCGCTCCAGTCGCTGAGATGAAAAGGAGTATTTCAAATATTTCAACAGACCTTTTTTTGTTCTAACTTTTTATAGTGATAAACTATAAAATATGCAGAAAGCAATGAGTAAATATGATTTAAACAGGAGCCCTTTAAGGAATATTAGGTTGGAGGGCTTAAAGGTTCCTCAGAGCTCTTTTACTTTCTAATGCTGGTGGTCATAATCCACACTTAAATGACTTTGTGCTGGATAAACTTTTGTTGTGGTTTTTCCAGTGGACTCCGGGTTCACATTCACAATTGAAATGTGACCCACTTTGCAACTGACCCTGTAAAAACAGCCTGTATTCAGATTAACTGCTAAACTGAACATATGTGGAGGGTTTTAACGGGTTTTTTTTTTTTTTGACAGGTTTTACAAGTTTCCCTATAAATGGAGGTCACTTTCTGTCTCATGAGACCCTTGTCAGTTAGTTAGTCAATTTTATTTTGAACATGTAAAAATAAAAAAAAAACAGATAAAAACGAAACAAGAGTAACAATGAAATGAAATAAACCATAAACCTATACAACAACTCAATAAACAAATTCTCATAAACAACACAAATTAAATATTATATGTTCGAAAAGGAGCAGGAAGAAGTGCAGGCTTATTAATTCTTACCCTTCTCTCAACTACTCATCAATAAACTCATATATACAATTTATTGAAATTCCATATACAACCCAATGCAATTTATAAAAAACTATCCACATACTATGTACAACCTAAATATCCACCCAGTGTCAATAATAAAACACTTAAAGAGTTAGCACAACCTTCCTCATCCATATAACTCTAAAATATTTTTTATATATCTTCTTGAATTAATTCATGTTTTGTACTTTGTTTTTAGCTCCACATTCGGACCACCCCATAAATTCATTCATTCATACATTCACCGCACAGATTGATATACATATATACTCTTCATGTTCTTCAAATTTCTTTCAGTTAAACTTTCCCCTTAAATTATAACCTGCTCTCTGTTTAAGAAGCTTTTTTCATATGTTACCTGATAGTAGATGTCTTCTCTTTTTATACATTATTTGTGCTGTGTTAAATTCTAACAGATCCATGGACGTTGATTTGTTTGCTATATCTATCGTTTACTGTCCTTATAGCTCTTATAGTATGCATAATGGATATAGAGTGCTTTGGTAGATGTTACCCCACACCTCACACAGTAACACAGATACGGCAATACAAGTGAACAGTATTGAGCGGGAAACACTTTGTGAACCAGAATGTGACTTGTTTTTTCTAGTATCGCAATGCTCCTTGCTGGTTTTGCTCACACATATTTCATATTAGGTTTCCAGCAGATTTTATGGTCTAGTATCACCACAAAATCTTATGAAACTACTTCAGTTCTGGAGACCCGATAGCAGCAATGCAGTAAATGGAATAAACTGTAACAGAAGAAGTAATAACACATCTTGTTAGATAGCGTACAATGCACTGAAAGGGGTGACGGAAAACACTCATATTTGTCATTTGGGAAGGTAAAAACAAACCAGTTTCTTCATTTAGTTTGTAAGACTTGTTGTTGCACACTGAATGCAACTCACCCTCGTTCTTGGCAACACCAGAATATCACATACAAACATAAGCACTCATGCAACCGAACAGAGACCGCGATAGGATGACATCGCTGCACGGACAACTAGGCTGACATCAAAATGGACATCAGAAGACAGGAGGGGCAGCCAGAGAGGATTGTGGGGAGGGAGATGAGAAGATGAGGAGTATAAAGGAGAGCAGAGGGGGGACATGAAGAGCAGGAGGAGGTGCTGTGGCTCACAAGTGTCCACATGTCCTCAGGGGGGTTGTTAGTCACAATATATATAGACCCAGTTTCAAAAGTCGCCTGAAGTTTTAGTCAGGATGGGTGCAACAGCTGATATGTAGAGCTCATATGCATATGTCGTTTTGTAAAAAGAAAGAATAAGAATGGGTCAAAGTAACACATTGCTAAAGTTAACCCAGTGTTGTATGGGGGGTGCTAAATTGACACAAACCCAGTGATTTTCAGTGTGTTGAAGAATTTTTTGCACTTTCTCCCAATTTTGAAGAGAAGTTAGCATTTAAGGTTGATTCTGATAATTTTTTTTATACTATATATCTCAGATTCTGACTGACTGTTTAAATAAAAACTGAAACCTTTACAGGATTACATACACTTACCTGGCATTGTATACTGTAGAAGGGTTCAAAGGAAGATTTAGTGCATAATATAGTGAGATAAAATTAACGGAAAATATAACTGAAATGTTAAATTAATAAATAAAATGTTTATTTAAATATTTTTTTCCTAAATACCCCCAAAAATTTCACAAGGTTTGTTTGCTCGAGAGAATTTATATTTGTGTCCTCAGTGTCTCTAAATCTCCTTTCCATTTGAGGTTTTTAAACCTTTTGTTTGCCTCGCTTGTGCATCTTTGGACTTCTTGAGGATTTTATGAATTGCCTGTGTAAATAAACCTAAGCTAATGCTCACAAACCAACATAAAATGCCTTTCTTGGTGACAGCATTATAGACACACACACACACTTCTTTGTCTCCATCTCTTTGTTTTCACATTTAAATCATCTCCGTCTGCCTTGTACAGTAGATGTGTTCAAAAGAACAGAAGCTCCAAGTTTCATTCGCCTTCACATTATACAAGGCGCGTCGCATGCAGTGGAGTGAAAAGAACAAAGAGAGATGTGAAATTGAGTGATATCTAGGGAAACGCGGAGAAAGCAACACAAATAAAAATGAAAATAGGAGGGTTGATGGAACGGGGTGGAGCGCAGTGATAACTCATTATCGACGGAGGGGACATGCAGAGATAATTGGATATGGAGGAAGCAGACCGCCTCTCAGCTGCCTGTCCAGGGCTTCAGATGAAGATGCACAATAAAGACGAGTGAAGACTCAGGAAAGGATAAAGGAACACAGAAAGCTACGGAAATGTACAGTAATCCATTTCCAAATGTCAAATCAGCATGTCACATTAATTTTAGGCCTGTTCCATCATTTATATATGATTAAAGAAATAACTTTTCATTTCATTCATATTCTATGATTTTAATTGCAGTAAATACAAAACACCGCAAGTCTTGCAGCTTCACTGCACTCTGATCTACTGAGGCTGCTGTTGCTGGAGTTTTATATCAGTCATTCAGATGTGAACTGTTGTATTTCTAAACATCAACCATGAGCAGGGAGGAAATTTTGCAATTCTGGGTAAAAAAAAAAAAATGACAGCATGTTCCTTTAAAATGCATCAGACAGTTTCTCTCTGAGTTCCTTCTCCTCTCATCTTTTATTTCCTCTTTCCGCTTCTCTGTCATGAATATGATATAGTCATATTGGAATAATATGGTACTGGTTGCGTTCCAAGAAATCTAACCACTAAACATATAGTTTACCTTTTCCCTGAAAAAGTTGAAATCCTCTTACTCCACACTGTCTGACAGTGTGTATATCATTATTACAGATCTAGATTTTTGGCGGTGTTAGGAAGTTATTTCTAACCCTTTCTATATTAGTATTGTTTTTACCAATAAACATTTATGGTAGTTAAGATATTCTTGTTTATAACTTTTGTGGAAGCACTTATTTGTAGTTAACAGTTCAAAACTTCAATCAAAGACTGAAGTTTGTTAATTAAAATGTCTTTTTTTTTTTTACTGTAAACCTACAAAAGCATCATCAGAAGATGACAAAAGGGTCAAAATTAGCTAAAAACTAAATCTTTATTATTGTATTCTTCTATTCTATTCAAAAGACACAACTTAACTTATGTTTCAGGTTCAGGTTTCAGGTTATTTTATTCATCGCTAGGCACTGGATTGAGGAATGATACCAGTCAGAGGAAAGAGATGTATGCAAAGACGGAGACATGAGAGAGAGAAAAAAAAGAAAAACAAATGTGGAATTAAGAGGAGAAGAAAGGATAAACAGATAGAGAGACAGAGAGGCTGCTTACACTTGGTTTTAAAAATGCATTTTGGTGATCCGAACACAAGTGGACAGCTGAGACAAATCGCCGTTCACAAGTGTGTCTATCATTTGTCTCCAAAGTGTCCAGCTGGCCACTTGTGTTCAGATTTCATTACTGCCTATGTCTCTTCCGCTAGGAGGTCCAAGGGCCCTGTGCACTTTTTACAACAGTCTTTTTCTCCAGACAAGTGCCAGGGTTTGTTTTGCACAGGTTAGCTAGGAAAACAAAAATGTTTCAAGAGCTAATATACATATACAGGCTGTTCTAACTGTTGAGATTGGCTAGATAAAGTCATCCGGCGTTGGCGTGGTGTCACCAAAACAAACAGCACATCCATCACTGATGACATATTCTCCTCATGCAGCCTTGTTGGAGACATATCAGGACACATTAGCATTTATGCTATAAAAGCTATGTGGTCAAATGTGTTCCAGACTACCTCAGCAAGCGGTTTGAGTGATCAGATCACAATGCATCTTGGTATTCGCTTACACTTGTCTTTAGCGCTGTCCACTTGTGATCCAACAGAGCCCTAAGCGCATTTTATATAAAGCCGAGTGCAAACAGGGTGAGACAAGAGTGGAGGATTGGTTTCTATCTTTTAGCCATGACCACTCTGTGCAGCATACTAACAACACTGTCACCTCTCAGGGATCTGAGCGTTAACACTGCTGCATGACATTGGCTGAAAGTCGCCATGGAAATCAAGCCTGTGGGCGGTATGTATGTGTGTGTCTTACAGGGATTGCAGGGGTCCTCATTTATGCCCTCCAGGACGCCGGTGTTAAATCAGATGTTTGTCCATTTCTATCCTCTGAGCTGACTAGTGGCTCTGTGTTTACCACAGTGACTAACTTGGCTTTAAATACAGAGGGTTAAGCGACACACACACACCTTTACACACATGCACTTTGCCATATATTATTTAGCCTATTTCATTCCTCAGCGGGCGACCAGCAGAGGGGGAAAGATTAATAAAAATTAAACTCAACTAAAAGTCACTGTTGTCTTATCTGTGACCTTATTACGTATATTACAATTAATTCCAGTCAACAGCAGGATGTCGGTTTGTTTATTTTTTTTGCTCTGACGCCACTAGAGCAGATAACCATCAGTTTCTCTTTGATTCCAAAATGCCATTCGTCCGTTCAGTGTATGAAAGTGGCTGTTACATTTTGCAGGTCACAGACTGTGCAGCTGCATGTCGGATGAAAGGTTCCTCTCCTGCTAAACACCGGTTTTGTGGGTGAGATGACTGCACTCATGGGATTTTTGCAGCTCTTTACACAGAGCCTGCAGTTATCATTTCTGTTCTTGGTTATGTATTTTTGGTAAGAAGAGGAGGAAACGTGTATTCTGGTGTACTTGAACACTGGTTGTATGTTAATCCAATCAAGTAAAGAAGCATTCATTCAGTCAGTGGAGCATCCTTGATGTCTAACCTGTTGAGTGTTGCAGGGTTTTTCCTCAGGTGCTCTTTGTCCCTGTGATGTTTGTGCACTCTCTCTTTTTCAAAAATGCTTAAAACACTTAAGCAAAACAAAAAAAAAATTCAGCAGTCAGCTTCACTTTTGCATAATCGAAGAAATCCTGTTTTCAGTCATTTATATCCGAGCTGTGGGTCAGGAATCCATGGTTTGAAAAAATAACTCTCAGCAGCGTCGTAATGTATTCGTAAACAAATTTCTCATAGAAAATCCACTTCTAATACATCTGAGTGAATTAAGTCAGTCTTGGTTTAAAATATGGCAACATAGGGAGGTAAATCTGATTGCTGAAGAAATGCCTGTACAGTAAGTGGTGGGGTTTTGCAGTAATCAGTTTAACTGAAGTGCATGTAAATGTCTACCAGCACGTTTACCATTTTCTATTTTTTGTGTCTGTGCACACCTGCTTTTGTAAAATCTACCCAACTGTTGATTTTGACAAACCAATTACCTTTTTTTTCAGCTTTATTATTATCCTCTTCACTTACATGGTCACCTCTTTACTCAACTCCACCTCAGTCTAAATGGCAACTATTAACTCTGCTTCTTATCACCTACACACACACACCTGGTCAATTACTGCGTGAAGTGTGTCCGTTTTGGAAAGATACAAAAAATGGTTGGATGCAGTGTTCCCAGTTGTGACGCTGGAAAGGTGTTGATCGTTGACTTTAGGTGATGACGCATGACTGGAATAAAAGGAATATACAAAGTATGTGAAAGGACTGAACAATATACTTAATCTACCCATTAATGCAGCTGTTGAAGCTCCAGTGTGTGTGCTGGCTGTGTGACTGCAATCAGTTCAAGTGCACGTTGTTTTTCTTTGAATCTAGGCTCTATTGGGCTCCGGCTGCCTAAAGAGCACGTATTTAATTGTTGTTGCAAAAAGCATGATGCTAAAAATTACTGGTAGTCATGTAACACACATTCCAGCACTTAAAATAAAGGTCTTTCAGAGAATGAACAATATAGAGCGGTTTTTCCAGGAGTTATGAGGGCCTTGCTTCCCAGAAGGGGAAGGGCTGTAATCTTATCTCCTCTTCCTCATTAATCTTTTTCCACGCCGTTACAGCACGACTTGAAAACCCACCCTTTGCAAAAAGGAGTTTGTCATTGTCTTTGTCACATAGGAAGATGTGCTAATTGTATGAGATTTTACTGCCGTGGAAGTGTGTCTTTCATAACAATTTGTTATCAGTTTCATTTAATTGTCATGGAATAGTGTGCTATGTGCAATAATAAGAGTTAACCTGAAGCAGATTTGCTTTTGTTGGCAGTAACATGTGCTTTGTGCTAGATATTGTCTTTAATCATGCTTTCCCATGTCTCTCATAACAATGGCATCATATTCGTTATTAGTACAATGAGCCTTGTCTTCAAGGCTGATTGCCTTGTCATGCGCCAAAAGCTGTGTAGCCACCGGCCTTATCTTTGATGCTCTATAACGCTAATGGCTTTTTAATGAGGCATAAGTCACATCCTCATCCAACTGCTCCAAAAGCATTTTGTGTCTGCATCTCGGCCAAAACAAAAGGGGGATGCCTTCATGCTTCAAAGAGGACGGTTACAGCACAACAGTCCAAAAAGTTGAATATTTTTTCATGGTTTTGATACTGCAAGTCTGACGGGTTGATGCAAAGTATATTTGTGTCATTAGATGCATTCATATTCATTCAAAGCTTAAACGTAGAGGATTAAAGGACCATATCATTAGTTTTGCATGTGTTCACCTGTTCAAGCACTTCACAGCAGGTATGCTTGAGTACATGCATAAAATGTACTTAACATTTTTCCATTTTCAAACACAGACTTTACAGATATTTTATGTACTTTTCAATGCAGCCGTTGGTTTCCTAATGGTACTGTATGAAAATCAATTATCAGATTAGTGAAACTTGGTTGAGTTGTATGACCAAACCATTGGTTTTGCATGTTGGAGCCATTTCACTCCAAATACTTTACTTTATCACAACTCATCACTACGCTTTGTTTTGTCTACTGGTCGAGGTAGCCATAAGTTTCTACCAATTTCTGTTAATCATCAATTATTTTCATAATAAATTAATCAGATAAGTAATTTATTAAGCAAAAAATGCCAGATTCACTTGTTCCAGTTTCTCAAATGTGAGAATTTGATAAATTGAAAAACATATATTAATGGCTAATGAGAATGCAGTGAAGATTTTTCTGATTAACCTGCACTTCTATATTTAGCATTGTTAAGCAGTTTTACTCCTTTTTTATTGCTAATGATTGAACGGGTAGTAATGTAACGTAAAAAATTAGACCTTCCTCGATTTTCTCGGTTGTCTGTAACAGACTGCGGACTGATCTCTGGATTACTGGATCTTCCACAAAAATCCAGTGGAAGTGATGCTTTTGTCTGCTCCCGAGTGTCTCGCCTCTCTCACGCTAATGTCAACAAACATCCGGTATAACAACACAACGCAAACAGTGCTATCGGACTGTCAGCTAATGAAACAGCTAGCTGTATCTGTCAACCACTACACATTGCACAACAAAACACCCCCACGATGACAAGTCGCCCACTTCAGAGTACACAAAGCTAAAACAACATTATTTCCTCAACAAAGGAGCAGAAAGGGGGGAGGGTGCTTTGCTAAAACACGGTGCAAAATACAACATTAGAGATCTTTTTATGTAATTATGAGAAGTGTAAGCGAGGAGAAAGACCTGCTCCATGAGCACCAGGATGTTGAGTGCAGCTCATTTAATGGCCACAGATGTCACTAATGAGAAGGAATTTCTGATTCCTACATACAGATTCTTTAAACTGCGTTGGCATTGCATGAAAATTGTTTGCTGTCACGGATCACACAACTCAAGCAAGTTTCATACCACACAGGCAATAAATGGCTGCCTGAAATTAGAACAAATACACATAAAAAACTGAAACAATGAGGTGATTTAACTGTTACTTAACCTTTAGAAAATAAGCTTGACAAATAATGAGTGATTTAAGATGTTTATCGAACAATAATCTTAAAGGATTTGCTGATTTTCTTTTTTAATATCTTTGAGTTTTAGACTGTTGGACAAAACAAGCAATTTGAAAATCTCTCCTGTGGCTGTAGAAAATTGTGATGGGTATTTTTCCACTTATTTCTTACCTTTTGATAGACTAAATGATTATTCATTAATTCATTCATAACAGGTTAGCAAAAATATTATGCATAGTCAAGAAGGAAAAACATGCAAACTGTGATAGTCCTTATATTTTTAGTATTGATGGCTCGTGAACACTGTACTGTAGCTGAGTAGCATATGTTTGGTTGTCAGTGTGAGAGTGTGAAAAAGTGAAATTATGTGAGAATGAGAGGTGGGTAAGGAAGAGAGAGGGAGAGAGAGTAAGGTAGAGAGATGGGGGGAGAGAGAGAGTGAGTACACAAGACGTGGCGCGTCTGTTGGCTGTGCAACAAGCTGCGATCAGAGGAGCTAATGGGAGGAGGAGGGTAGAAGGAAAAGCCTGGAAGGAATAAAGATCAATTGGGAGATTTGAGGATGTGAAGTAGAGAAAGGCAGGAAGAAAGAAAGAGAGAGAAAGACAGAGAGAGAGAGAGAGAGAGAGAGAGAGAGAGAGAGTAGGAGGAGACTGTGCTGTGTGTTCAGGCTGAATCAGGAGGTAAAATAGACCGCTGGGAAGCGACTCAGTGAGCGCTGTGATCAACACAGAGAGGAGTAAAGAAAATACAGGGAAAGTGACAGAGAGTGCTTTGACTGACATGCCCATCATGATAAAAGCAAAGGAAAACCTGACAAATTGCTGACTTTTTTTTTTTCCTTTTCAATTCACATCTGATCCGCTAATACCTTCCCTGATTTATTGTGGAGCTGAGTGGATCACGCTACGTGGGGGGTTAATTAGTTTTCTCAGCGCGTCACTTCAAAGCCTTTTGTCTTGCATATCTTTTTTTAAAAAAATGACGTAAAGAGGTGCAATCAATCTGTTAATCTTTGCTGAGGATTTTAGACGCTCCGATGGCGGATGCTTGGATTGTGCTGTCAAACTTTGGCTCTTGTTTCACCACCTTGGCTCATCTTCTTTCTGCATGAGGTAGGTTTTCAGCTTTCACTTGAGGAGGAATCAGTAATTGCATTGAAATGACTGTCTGAACAACTTATGCCCTTTAAACTAAACTGTTAAAAGATAAAGACATTTGAGGAATCTCTTGGGGGGTGCGATCAATCATATGTAATAAATCGGACAAAGCACTCCTCTAATGTTCTTATTGGCCCCTCGGGATCTCAGAAGACCCCCTGATGAACCTCTTATCCGTATGATGTAAGATCTCATGTGTTGAAGTAAGTGCTGGAAAACAGACACATTTAATCTCTTTTCCCAAGTTGCACCACCATGTCAGAAATTCTATTTTTAACCCGGTCTATCCTGAAACAAAATGAAAGTAATTGAGCATTTCTCTTTCTCTCTCTTCCCCTAGAGCTACTATTTTATTCCATGAACTGAGTGAGCACTTTTGGTTATATCGCATTTTGCACACAGCATATAGTGTCTATCTCTTGCCAATCTGGCTTGGCATTGAGCTTACAGACACAAAAAGTACCTTATCCTCCAGCTCTGTAAAGCCTCTCCAAAACAGCTCACTGCTCGTGTGGGTACACTAGTCGTGATCCCCGCTTGCGTTTTGTGGAGGGTGTGATTTTTTTTTCGAGCTCCTGGGCGTCTCCAGAAGCTCCAGGCTGCAGCTTCAGATATCTCACTGGAAGAGTAATAATTAATTAGCTTCATTGCTTCATTACAGTGCTTCTCAACCTGCCGGGTCAGAACCCTCAGTGGGATTTAAAATGACACCGTAGGAGTGATTTATGCAACATGGATAATTATCTTTCCAATTTAGAGATGTTTAATTATCCTTTTCAATATTTGTAGTAAATGCATTTTTTTCCATGTCAGATAGTTAATTTCCTTTCCTGTCTCACCATAATTTAAATTAAGTAAAAGTACAATGAACTGTAACAGAAGAATTTGGATTAATGACTTGGTGGCAAGGTTCATCATCCTTTATATTCACGTCCACACAACTTTGGGTAGCGCTGAGGCTTTTTCTTTTGTTGAGAACCACTGGGCAACAAAGCTGGCAATAGTTTTAATAGTCAGATAAGTGAGTTTGGGACTAAAGATGGTTAAAATATGGGCTCCCATATGTCAGCGGAGGGAAGTAAGTTGGATAAAAAGGGTAACCCACAAAGCGCACTCATACAAGGACAGCTGCAGACACCATGGACGCGTAGTAGATCTGTTTATACTACTTTCCTGGAGCCTGCTTGGAGGGCGCGTTCCCCAAATATGCAGTAGATGGGTGTATACAGGAAGACGGCGTAGTGGTCGCTCGGCTCACAACAAATACGAGGCGCACGGATGTCCACACACACAGAGCCTACGCGTACACCCTCCGATGACGAAATTTACGTCATGCGGACCCTTGGGTACTCGCAGATGCGTAAGGTATAACTTCGGCTGAACAGGAATGACATGAGTGACGCCGAGAGAGCAAGACACATGAAAGGAAACTCTTTTTTTTTGGTTCTTTTTTTGGTGTAGTGCTTCATAACCTCAAAGATTCAAATGGGGTTTATACTGTTTTATTAACCTAATAGGACAATATAAACAATATAATATGACCTCTGACAACAGTACTATGTTAATGACAGTCAACCTCTCCTTGCTTTTGGCTCAGAGTTGATGTGATGATGTTGATTTTCCATCCTGATAACAAGACAAATAAGGGATCATACATGTGAGATTTAGTTTCATTGCACTGCCAAGTTTCTATTTTTATAAATTCAGGAATCTCTCAACAAGCACCCAGATAATTAGAAATAGTTATGTCTAAGGAAATTGTCACAGTGGCCGAAATATCTAGGAAAGCTGAATCATTCACACAGCAGCACATGAAAAAAATTAAACCAATTGAGATACATCTACTCTACTGTGACAGATAATCTAAGGTTTCCTCACTCTTGTTTACCTGTTGATGAAAGTAAGCTCTCCTTCGTTCATCTTTTAATATTTTTATTTGTTGAAATTTTGATTTGTGGAAAACTGTAACACTTTTTTTGTTTGTTTTTTTCGCTGCAAAGAAAGGAGTGTATCTTGCATGCATTGCTCACTGTAAATAGGTGTCCACGTGTCTTTTTCTTTTCTGTGGATGATGTTGAGTTTCAGTAGGTGGCACTCTTTTTCCTTTTCCGTTCAACTATGTTGTTAGATTGCTTCTTTCAAGCCAGGAGGGTTTTTTTTTTCTGGGAAGGACCTACAAGACATTTCCAGTAAATGGATATAGGTTGTATCACTATTATATAGTATCAATCAGCAATGACAGCTAAACTTATGAACATATATGGAAATATGAGAGTTTGATATTTTAAATTCATGACATGGCCCATTACAGATTCATAGATTGTCTACAAACAAACTGCAGAAATCCTCTGGGTCTTAACCTCTTTACATTTACCTCTCTGACTGACAGATGATGAAAATTATCTCCAGCTCGCACTACCGATGCTGACCTCGCTAATTGTCTGCAGCCATGCATGAGGAGAGGCCAACGCAGTGAAAGGCCACAACAATTTGGATGCTGTCAATCAAACGACATCTGCGTGAACCGTAGGGCAGGAACTGACGGTTGTAGGGGTGGTTGGGTTTAACCTGCACAGGCATTTATACAATAGACACATTGACATTTATATGTGCAAATGAGAATGCACTAGACATTTGGGTGTGAACACAGCGTTGCAGAATGACAACATTTCAGCCAGTCTACTTCTGATTTATGGTTATAGTTTGATAAGTTTGTAGTTTGGCTCAGATTTTACACTAGAAGAAGGTTTAAACAGGCAATACATCCAAAATAAAATCCAATTCCTTTTGATTGCACTGGCAAACAAGTGCCAAATTTTGTGCACTGAGCTCGGCAAACTTGACAGATTTGGGTTGATTTTTTTTGTTTTTGTGTGAACCAGGTGTTTCATGACTTATTCTCACTGTGGCATTTCTTCACCAACTACACTTGGCTTGTTGTATTTGACAGCAGTAGGAGGACATCCTGAGTTGGATTTCTTTTGGAGGAAAGTGCCTGTAAAGGCTTGGGGGAGGCAGGTAAAGGACTCAGAGACAGGCAGGTAAGGTGTGTTGATGGTTCTTTGCAGGGATTATCAACAAGTGGTCGGTCAGGACAGACAAACAAAACTTAAAGGGCAAAGAAAGCGGACAAAAATTTAAAAAAAATTCACAGGCAGGACAGGTAACAAGAGGGCAGCACAACAGACTGGGAAGGGAGTTTGGCAGGTATATTTGCAGAGGAGCTGAGTAGGGGATTGGGAACAGATGAGTGTGGAAGTCAGGTTATCAGTGAAGGTTTGGAAACACTCAAGACTACTGCTGGGCAGGGTGAGACTAGCAAGCTCTGTATTGACAGTGAGAGTTTGAGACTAGCAGGCTTGACAACAAGAAAATTATGTGAACAGATAGCGTGTATATAAAGATGGAGGTAGTGAGTTGTGATGTCACCTATTGGTTAGCATTGAAGCCCAGAGTTGCAGCTTATGGTCATCTTTCTGTTTGGAGACAGGACCTTCCAAATAAGGAGTGTGGGGTGTTTCCTTTAATGCTCTGGAAACACGCCCCGCTACCTTGGACCAAAGCTAACGCTATTTCTAGAGAGAAGTTAATGCTTTTGAATAGGAGTCAGTTGGAGCCAGCATCTAGTGGCCATCAGTGGCATTGCACTTTAAGGTAGCTGTAGCCAAGACACTGCCGGCCTTAGATACAAGTTAGAAGGAAATCTGCACACAATATGTACTAGAAGTGTTGAGAGTTACATTTGGGTTGAGCCTATGGAAAACATAGACTGTATACAAAGATGGGAAATGCATCAACACTTCCTGCCGCCATGCAAAAGTGAAGCAAAAATATGTAGTTTTCTGGGAACTGCCATTTTGCTTGCTTGTGATAAGAACTACGTAAAATGACAGAAACCATCTTTGGGAAAAATGTATTTAACGTGCACTTTGATTTTTTTCATTCGGCACATCCCATCTGCTAACATGGAGGGGGCTGAACTTATGACTGATACTGCAACCAGCCACCAGAAGGTGATTAAGATATTTTGGCTTCACTTTTAGGGAGCTGTCATATTTTCCATCTTTATATACAGTCTATGATGGAAACTGTCACTAGATTGTCCTCACAAGGATAGAAATACAAGGATGCGTGTGTGTGTGTGTGTTTCCTGGGAGTATGTCTAGCCAACTCCAGAAATGACAGGTGATGAATGGGTTGTATGCCTTGAAGCAGATACAGCAAGGAAATAGAGACAACAAGGGTCATTGTGTACAGCGGTACCTTAACATTAAATGAGATGAGGGATGGAGGGACGACTCTGTTTCCTGTAGGGACGAAGGCAACAAGAATAAGACCGAAGCAGGAGTGGATGAAAAGTGGCAGTATGAGACCAACTTTATATCTGAGGTGGTTTTTTTTGACGGAAATATTACAGATAAAACTCAGAAGCGTCATATATGTGGGACACAGGCAACAGTCAGTACAACTTCATATGTCTTCTGTACATCCAACGGCTATAAACATTGGATCTAAGCTCAAGGTGACTTGAAAATACATTTTCTGATATATGAATACAAACATTCACCATATATGAATACAAATATTTTAATAATATACTTGACTACTATGAAATACAAAAACCGTTTGATGTACAGTACACGCTGCAGTAGTCAAACTGAATGGCCCCCGGGGGTTTCACATTTAATTTATTTTTGAATGGTTTAATAGTTCTGAATTGATCTTCAATCATCATACTTCAAGGCGCGCTTGTGCAATGTTCTTGTAAACAAACAGAAAAATGCATTCTGTGTATCCTTGAGGCCTAACAACTCCCTTGAATGCATTTACTTTACTCATATTTAAAGTGTTGATCAGTGGAGTAGTGTCAAACTGTTGGCATGATTGTAGATCAAGTCACTCTCGTAATCATGAGCATGTGTGAATACTAATTAAGTATGAGATATTAAAAAAAATAGTGCTTCATAGTGCCACTATTAATAAAAACACTTCATTTTTAATTTTTAAATAACAAAATCAATCATCCTTGCCTGCCAAAAAATTACAGATTTGACTGTTTCACATGAGTGTTTTCTGTCTGTGACTGTTTAGTTTAGGCTACTAAAGATATGTGGGCAATGCTTGGGAAAAGTGGTCGTCGTTGAACCACACAGAACAGTCATTGGTGGTAGGGATGCAACTAAACTTTATTTTCATTATCTGATAATCTGCAGATTATCCTCTCAATTAATTGTTTAGTCTATGAAATGCTAAAAAAAAGGTGAAAAAATGGCATTCAGGAAGAGCATGGTTGGCATTTTTGCTTTAAAAAATGACTGAAATGATGAAACAATCATCAAAATAGTGATTAATTTTCTTTCAATCGACTATCCATTGCACATCTAACTGTTGGTAGGACAGTGTCCCATGTTTTGTCCTCCAATCCCAACCTCCTAAGAGAGTTTGCATTTGTAAACCAATGTAAAGCTTATGTGATGGGACAGTCATTATTTGGATGACTGCATGATGTAGCTTTAATCAGGGGGTTCAGTATGCTTGAAACAAACTAGATGACTCGGCTGAAGTGTTTACACAAATGCCATATTGCCACACTCAAGGCAGAGCAAACTGTCCTACCATCACAGGCTCATTCTTGCTGCAACCAAAGTCTTTGTAGTCTTGATGGGATGAATTGTACAAATGGGGACGACAGCACACACACTTTCTAACAGTTTCTCCTTAGAGGCATTGATGGTTGTTGCACTCGGTTCTACACGCAGAGAGGGAAAGTAGTTATGTGGAGAGATAAAAAAAGAAAGCTTGAGAGAGAAGTTCAGATCCTACCATCTTAATAATCCCTATGCTAGTCCTCCCATATCTGACTAGGGTTTTAAGATAATGTCATCAATCTGAAAACACTTTATTTGAAACATACTGACCCATTAAGTGTAAGAACAAACAACCAGTGTTTTTTTTCTGATGAGGACAATCCAGCAAACATACTCCTTTGGGACCCATGTGGGGCCACTGCAGGAATAAAACGAGCCCACTGTGAGCCCTGTTGCCAACGTGAAATGCGGGGCACATGTGGGCCCCAAACTGTGGGGCCCAGGTAGTGTGGGCCACACTGTGGGCCCACAATGAGTCCCTGTGGGGTCCACGTCAGCCCACACTATGGGCTGGGTGTGATTTGTCCCTCTGGGCCCTGTAATGTGGGGCCCACATATGTCCTGCATTTCATGCCATTGATGGGGCCCACAGTGGGCTTCCCACACAGGGCCCAGCAAAAATGCCTCTTTAGGGCACATTTGGGGCCACTGCGGGAATAAAATGAGCCCACTGTGAGCCCCGTTACCAATGTGAAATGTGGGACAGGTGTGGGCCACACCCATGTGCCCCGCATTTCATGTCGGTAACGGGGCCCACAGTGGGCTTATTTTATTCCCACAGTGGCCCCACATAGGTCCCATAGGTTTGCTGGGAATGTCATTGTGCCTTTGATTGGTGCAGGTGGTGCTATATTATGTTATATTATGTTATTGGCTTAGAGAACAGAAAGCTACAGCTCAAAACTTTTTCATCTGTTGTCTAAAATCAAAAAATGCAAAGAAAATACTATGTGAAACAAGTTTGAAACATAGACTTAGCAGCAGTCTAAGCATCAGACAGCATCCTCTACAACCATCTATTTATCACAGCCAGCTGAAAAGAAAGAGCTTTCTGTTCAGAACAGAGGTTTTCTCCTGAATTGGCTGGGACAACAAGCACCATCATTGTTTGGCATCTCTGAAATGGCTGAGAGAAAGCTAAATCAATTAGCCTCAGGAGGCCGCGCATTGTCATTCGCATCGGGCTACCAGTGGCGGATGGCCAGCAATGGTTCACGGAACAGACGCTTACTCAAGGAAACAGAGAGGAAAGAATTGAGGGGAAGGAGAAGGAGCAGGCCTGGCTTATTCGATTTGCTCAGGAAAGTGATTACACCTTCCGCTTCCCAACAACCTCCCCTCCCTACCCGCATGTCAGCTACTGATTGCCGCTGATACACCTTACCAGGGCGTTCCTCCTGGCTGCTTTTACAGCTTGGCTTGAGAGCCCATCAGAGCCATCAAGTGCAAACACTTTACCTTGTATAGCAATCTATTTATGCCGCAAACTGAATTTCCTTGTGCTGCCACCAGCACATTGGTGGCCTGTGTTGGTGAGATTAATGGAAGGGAGGTTCGCTTATGTCTGTCTGCACATGATATACTGTATGTGTGTGTGAGCACATATAGTCCACGGTGTGTGTTTGTAAGATGACTGATGGAATTGGACGGAGGTGGAGTGGCGATGATAAATCAATTAGAGTGCAGAGGAGAATTAGGCTAATGAAGGTGACAGCAGGGCCAGTGTCCCACTCAGCCATGACTCAATCCATCCTGTGATTGCACAGGTGTCGACATGTGTGTTCTTACTCTACTTACTCAGGAGTGTTTTTGCATTTTGCTTCTTCTCTAGGTCAAAACTTTAACCAATGTTTTGATTAGGATAATGATAAAACACTACAATCCCATTTGATTTCAATGTGAGAGGGAATAGAAATAGAAAAGTGGAATGACAGCATTAGTGGTTTGTTCAAATCTTAACTACTTATGTTTATGTTTACCTGACAAGGACCTCTTGTGGCCATATTAATTGTGACTTTATGTATCAGAAGCAAAGATGGAAGTACCATGGTGTTGTTATAGTACTTCAAAAGCTGTTAGGGAGGAGGTCCAGACGGATGGTTTGATCAGAAGAGCAGACAACTCTGAAAAGGGGAAACCTTTTCAACTGTCCTCCAATGCAGAGTGACTAGTGCTGCTACATGTCATAGAGTCTTAACAGTAAAAGTGATTGAACTTGGCAGCCTTTTCTGGAAAACGTTTGAAAAGACTGCCTCTGCAGGTCAGCTTACCATGACCTTGCACATGATAGCTTTTTGCTTCAGAATCTCCCTTCCGAGTACTGGAGACATGGGGTGGCTATTTTGTGTCACAGTATAGCTTTTACCTAGTATAACACACAATGCAACAAGGGTTTTTACTTGAAGTTTTGAAGACAAAACAAGGGGCAAAGACATCAGTGTTGTATGCAGCTAAGTTAGTCCTTCTATTTATTGTTTTTCTTTTAATTTTATTACCCTGTTCTTGTTGTTATGTGGCAAAGTTAACATGACAGTTTCAAAAGCCTGAATTATCTTTAATTGCTGTTGCAAATGGTCTTAATTGGTTCACAAATCGTAATTGGTTTTTCATCCCTGATTGCTCTCACTTGTTGCAATACAGAATATTTCATCAGGTTTTAAGCTCCAGTTTTTTTGTTTTTTGTTTGTATTTTGTGAAATAAAATTGAATTGGTTTGAAATTGGCAACATTATGTGGATCCTCAGAGCTGAACATTTCGTAAACACGATCCTCTAGTGTTTGTGATCTGGGATTTGGAGCTTTTCCTACATTTGTTTTAAGTCGCTCTGGAAGGGGGAAAAAATTAATTTACATCAAATCATGAACAATTCCACTAGAAAAAAATATTGTCTTGACATATTTTCCACTAGAACTCGCTCCATCTATACTCTCTCTAAAATAACCATGTCATTGCTATCTATTATGTCGCTCTTTCTTTAACAGCTGGTATCTTGCTTTTCTTCTTGGCTCTTTCTCTCCGTAACTGTCCCTCTGAGCCAGCTGCCCACTATTCTTCCAACTATCATTCTTTTCTTCAGGTCTCAAGCCCCCTCCTAATAGCGGTATTTATTTTCTGTCAGGCATTCTTTGTCCCAAACAGAATAGCATGCTCATTACAGACACATTCATACATTCAAGCTGCTTGGGAGCATGTGCCTCTTACATTGAGATACACTGAAATCCTCCCTGTAAAATTGTTACCAATCAGCTGTAGTGATGTACTTTATATTCCTGCTGTGTATTGTTTAATCCCTGTAGATGAGCTGCTGAATTCCTATTATATTTTATGGAGAAATTTCTAGCAAAGCCTGGAGGACCTTTTCAGCTATTTCAGATATCAACAGTAAAAGCTGATTGTGATATCCACCTCTCATAGTCAAAGATCAAACGTTTGTTTTGAGATTCACCATTTTGGGAGTATCCAGAAGTCATTTTTGCAGTGTTATTGCATTGCAATGAAAAAAGCATGGTAGTTATTTTTATCACTGATCCTTCACGGCATGAAAATTGTCTGAGAAATGTGACAGAGATTGTAAGATTGGCATTAGTAGAGATGAATTTCTCCTCTTATAGTCATCACAAATATTTTCACTTCTATTATTTTACTGAGAATGAAAAAAAAGTATTTACACATAATCCAATACCTTTCTGAAGCTGAAAGTCATTCTAGGAAAGCTTTGGAAATCAAAACAGAAGAAACAGGTGTGAAGTAATATTTTTACTCCAGAACAGTCAATAATAGTTACATCCAGGGGTTAAATTCTGCCACACTTCTTTAGATCCAAATGTCCCTGCTGAAGTTCAGCCCAGCTCCAGATGTGAGCTACATAACGTAACCCAAACCTCATATCAGCCCTGTCCTATTTAAATTACTTTTCTGTTTTACTTTAGCAAATACAATCTGAAGAAAAACATAGTTGCTGCTTGGATTATGTTCACCAGCATCGTTTTTTTGGACTCTGGGCCTACAAAGACTTTGGCGCATCCTGAGTCCTGCATGTTGTTAGGTTTAGGCAAGAAAAACACTCTAGGGAAAGATTGTGGTTTATTTAAATATTGACAAAACAAACAAATCTGTGTCTTGCTAAAAGTCAGCATCAATCTTTTTGATATTCAACCAAGACAGCAAGCCTTTGCTAATTTTAACCAAGTGTTGTGAATGTCTAAACATAACCATAAAAATGCCGTATAGACAAACAAAAAAACAAACAAATAAAAAAAACATTGTCATTGACTGTTTTGCAGATATGTTTCATATAAACATTTTATGACTTTGCAAATATGGTACGTTCATAAAAATGTTTCCTCAGTCTGTTGATGAAATCATACATTCATATTTACGTTTTACTTAAAATGCATTGGGTGTTGTTCCAAATGTGTAGTACATCATTTTTAGAAGACAGTCTTGGTGAGATAAACACTTATGAAATCAGTACATAAACTTGGGTGGTGGCGAGGAATACCTGTGAGAAATTAAATCCTGACAGGGTCATTTTTTTACTGCTGATTGTGTACTGCTGTTCCTACAATACACCTTGTATGGTTGTTTTGTTAATTTGTCAATTGTTCATATTTGGTGCTTGTAATGCTTTTTAATGTGCGAAGAAAGGCTAGCCTTCTCTTTTGGGAATATTCTTTATTGGTCTTACATGGTTCGCATTGTAAAATCTCATTCCTGCATCTATCTTGCATTACTAGAGGGTTGTTTTTTTATGTTAATTAACTGTAATTCCTGAGAAACCAGACCAAACCTTCTAACTGTTAAGTGTTTCTTTAGTTTAGTTATTTTTTTATAACTTGTAGAGAATCATGGAAATACAGATTGGAAGCTAAAGCTACAATTTGATTGATAGTCTGTGATATTGGCGGAAGAGAAGGATTTGTTTGCTTTGTTACAGGAGAGCATTTATGATGCTGATCAATAAGTTTACAGCCTTTGAAAAGGAAACATGCTTGGGAGCTTTTACAAGGCCCTTGCACCAGTCGGTAAGAAAGCCATTTACAAGGAAGGTTTTTGACTGAACTGATGAGCTCAGTCAGATTCCTGGCAGAGCACTCGCAGTGCCAATCATTCAGAATATAAACTCGCCGTTCAACACTGACTGTAATGTATCAGTGCACTTGAGATGAACAAAACAGCAGCAGTGCACTAACTTCCTCCAAATTAAACAACAGTAACTGCCCCTTTGAACAACACAGAAGTTTTGATCTGACATCCTCCTTCCAAAGCCACTCCACATCACTTTTGAAAAACTAAATCTGTTTTATGATGCGGCAAGGCCAGGCTTTAGGCTTGGGCACAAACACAAACTTGGTTAGAGAAGGGCTACACATAGTTGGGGTTAAAATAAATACTTAGGATTAATCCAATACTTAATATTACTGCTTCATTAAAGTCAGGGGGATGTGTTGTGATGGTTACAATAATAACTTTTTGGTTAATGTTGGAGGACAATCATGGTCATGGTTATAGGAAGCCACCGTTAACTGTTGATTGGTTTAAGTACAGCGTTTTGATGATCCATCCATCAACCGAGAATATGGTTGACATTCGTGTACTGCCATATGTTGGGAATGGATGGTTGGATGCACAAAGAATGTGACTTCAACACTAGAGACCACTGTTTGCGTCATATCTCCTTCTATGCTAGCTTCTTTAAAAAAATGCTTGTATGAGTCATTTATAAACAGCTTTACATGTTATTTGGGACTAACAAACGGCCTCTTTATTCCTTTAGGCATGATGCCTTGTTGCAAAATGAAGAGAAGTAAAAGGACAAACTGCACTAACTGATATTAAGCTATTTTCCCATTGATTCTCACCTCTACAAGCTAAAGTACTTTTTTTACCAGGTGCTCCAAAATAAAAAATTGCAACAACTTGTTAGCTATTATTCAGACCAAACTGTAGATGTGACTAACTCTATATTGTCCTCAAATAGTGTAACTGGCCCACAGCCAGGCAAGTTTCCATTAGCTACGCGTATCATAGAGTTAGGCTAATAGACTGGAAGAAGAAAGCCAACAGTCTTGGAAACTGAATCCACGACTTGTTCCAAATATTGCTTTTCATTTAATTTTTATATTGCCTCAAAATTGCTGCCACAAGCTTCTTATCATCATAAAATGTGAATGCACTCGGAAGACGGGATGCACCGATCCAACTTTTTCACTCCTGATACCGATATCAGCCAAATACTGAGTACCAATCCGATACCAGTGTTTAATTAATCAGCTTTCCTCACATTGCTTTCCTAACTTTTTTTAAAACAAAATGTAGCAAATAAATATATTTATTTGTTTAAAATTACATACTACGATCATAAATTCATGAGCAAATGATTGAAGTCATTCATTTGTAGGAATAATGGGGTGTGTTCAAGAGCAAATATACAGTTGATTCAGGTTTGTAACATTTAGCTCCATTGATTCAGTTACATTTTAGGCCACACTTGACTGGTTTCCTCTTAACAAGATTAGCTACAATAGCTGGTCTCATTAAGGTGCTATTTACTAAAATTAATGTCCAAAATCATTCACATTGCATACACTGTGTACTGTCTATTAAGCCTTGTGCTTCACAATGCTTAAACAGCAGCAGCAGCAGGAGAAAAGCATCACCACGGGCCCCACCGGTGTGTCTTCCTCTATAGATAATAGATCTCTATTGCACTATTGTCACCGATACCTGATCCAGCTATTTGAGTCAGTGTCAGACCTGATATCTGATATCAGTATCAGACCAGTGCATGAAAGTCACAGCAAGGTAATAGTATCTCCATTATTGAGTATCTGGTCACACCTCATTCACATGAATTAAGTGGTTTTAGTGTGAAAAAACAACGTTCAGTAGTCTCCACATAGCTACATGTATGGCAGTTTTTTTTGTAGATGTCCAGATGTGGAAACACAGAAGTGAATGAACCAAATCTGATTTCTTTTCCTACTGTGAATCTGTCAGGAAAGTATAGTGCTGTTTCATTGTAAAAGGAGTAATTGACCTAAACCACTGTTATTTTGGATGTGGCCACTCTAACAAGTTAAAGAACGTTTCCATGTTTTAACTACCGACTGTACAGACCCCAGAACTAAGAGGCACATCACAACTGTTTTAGCCTCTTCACACTGGCTCTCTGCTTGTTTTTGGATTGATTTTAATATCTTATTGATTACCTTTAAGCTCCATCATGACCTGGCTTCAGATTATATTTTAGACCTTTTAATCTCTGATGAACCTTTGCGTAGTTTGAGATCCTCGGGCAGAGGTCCTCTGTCTCTTCCAGAGTCCAGGCTGAAAACTGAAAGGGGACAGAGCCTTTGCCATTAGGGCCCCGATGCTCTGGAACAACTTGCCCGAGGAAATAAAACTTTCTGAGTCAGTGTCTTCTTTTAAATATCTTCTTAAAACATATGTTTACTGGAAAGCATTTCCTGATTTTACATTAGTTGCCTGCTTTACTTTTTAGTTTTTAATTTTGTGTTTTACTCCCTTTGTGTTTTATAATGTGTTGATTTTTTTATGGCTTTTAGTTCATTTTAATCTGTCCATATTTTAAATGTGTTCTGTTTTTTATTGAAAAGCACTTAGTTGCTGTGCTTTGAAAGGTGCTAAGTTATACATCCCACTCTTCTTCTTTTTCTGCTGTGACATGAATGCAGGCTGCAGCATTATTCACCAGAGACGGAGAGGTAAATCTCCCAAGTAATCCTTGTCATTTGTTGGCAGCGGAGCAGACACTCGGAAAATCTCCCCTTTTGGCTCAAGTATGAGTTTCTCCTTTGGGTCGTATCCAGTGTGAAATGACACAGAAAGAAAGCAAGAAAGAGTTGCCAACAAGGATGCATAAATAATGAAAATAATATAACTAAGAGGGATGAACAGGAGAGGCAAAGAGATGATCATATAAAAGCAGCATCTGTTTTAATGTTATGGAAATTATAGGTTTTAATAATAAGTAGTTTGAGTAAAAATGGGCTGAACAGAGAAACAGAACAAACATCATATTTATGGAGGGGTCTGGAGTCTTGACATGGTTAAGAGACCCTTGCACCTGCTCAGAGTGTCCTCCCCTACTCCCTGCAGCTCACTAATCAGTGGGGCTGGTTGAGGATGATTGGGCTTCCAAACCTGCCATCAGCCAGCTGCTCTCCACCATTCGCCCAGGGAAAAAAAAAAAAAAAAAAAATGCCAGTGTGAAGCAGTTGTGGTGATGCTGCCGTTAAGAAAGTAGATTTTTCTGTTATGAGAAAAGGTTGAGGAAAACAAACAGCTTGATAGGTTGTCAGCTAACACTCCCTAAAACACCTGGGTTAGGGTCTTAGGTTTATCTTAATGGTAATAGTTTGAGTTTGGTTTTATACTTTACATCAATAGTTTTACTTATGTGAAAATAATCACATGTAAAGTAATTAGTACGGCTCTAATTTAGCAGATTATAGCAGATTTAGCCTTTAAGTTCCTCATACATTCAGGATTATAAGTAACAACTTCATGCATGTTTGTGTGCTTGTCTACAGCCCCAGTACTTTTGTGTAAGAGTTCTTACAGTGCAGTAGTTTATGTAAGCTGAATTGGACCATATCTGACTTTATGTGTTGGCTGGTCTTACCCTAAGGGTGTGATTGATTTAACTTTGAATGCAGAACACACAGTGCAGTTCTACCCTACTTCCCTTTTCAAAACCTCTTCTTCTCCAGCTTCCCTAACACTTGGTATCTACAGTATAGCTAGTCTTGTCTAATCTCCTTAAATGAAATTAAGAATACTTAATCTTTTTCATTACTTCTTTTTACTACAACTTAGTACAGTGGCGGAAGGGGGATAAAGAATGAATAAGAGTGACTGTTCTGATGAGAGGTTTTACTCTCCGGGATTTATTCAAGCTCAGCTACAGTATAAACGAAAAAATATAAAAATCCTGAAAGATCCACCCCACAATGTAAAATAAATTAGGATTTGCTGAGTCAAAATTGTCCTTGGCATTAACAATGTACAAAGCTCTCATTTATTCAAGATCACTGCTGCTTTTGGGTTTGTTACTTTTGGGTTTATGTGGATGGAGTCACACTTAATTTGACTCCAACTTCGATTACTTTAGCAAAGGATAATGGACTTGGCTACGTTCTTTGCTAAACATTGCAGTTCAGTTTCGGCATTTAGCTTGCTCTCTTGTCAAATAAGACTTGGTCATCAACATTACAAACAACCATTACGAAAAAATGCGATGGTCAGAGCTACAGTTCCCCTGTGACTGTAGAAAGACCATGTAGAAGATAGCATTTTTTTTAAAAGCAATAAGAAGGAAATTGAGGAAAAGGGGTATGATTTAGAGAGAAGAGGGTGGCGTGAGGCTTCTGTCATTTTGGACTCACTGTATGAAAGAGACAGAAGCTAGATTCACAGTCCACACATGGATTGTGTTTGCCAAACACTACACTGTTAGCTATTTAGGTTTTGTTTAACGATTTAATCTGCACCAATCCTGTATTACTACAGCTAACAAACTTACAAACAGAATTTTTGAGGATGACACAGGACAATTGTAAACAGGATTTTCTAAATCACTTCCCCCCCAATACAAATCCAAAATCTGTTGCTTTGTAGACCATTTGGAAGTGTGTAACCAACTTTGATTTGAGCTAATTAAAATAATAGTTTTGCAGTGCTAGTGTTACTACTGTATTGTGTTCACAGACAGAATACACAGTGAATTTTAGAAGTTTGTGTACAAAGTCAATGGAAAGAAGAGACGCTACCTGAATCAAAGACACACCCACATGAGTCAAATGTTTCGACTTGAGCAAAAAGTTTTTTACTCAATTATCAATCTGCTCAATAAGTAGGTGATGATAAGGTGATGAGAGGATAAATTAGAGATTCTGCAGAGTCACATGGGATCAGTCAGATAGAAACACACAGAGGCACGCTACCACACACACGGTCAGTCAATTTCTAGATAGTTTACAGCTGACGTCTATACAACTGGTTCATTGCCTGTTTGGGGTGAATCCAGTCCAGCAAGGTGAAAAACCTTCACTCCTCTCGTCATATGATATAACTTTAGTAACATTTGGACAGTGAGTGTACATCAGTGTCATATCCTATCTGTTATTAAACTGTGTTGAATGAATGAATGCGTGAATATCTGAAATGTTTTATTCTACGTACAGTAATTAGATACAAGTTGTTTCAGTGGTTTGTAGGTTTTTGACTGCAAGTGTGATGCTCATTTTGGACAATTTAGCTAGCTGTCATTGAGCTCAGCAAAGACCCAACAAAGGATGTGAGTCGATGTTTATGAGAAGCAGTGTTATTCAAACTGAAATTCCCCATGTCTGTCCCCACGTATTCTCCCGTAATCACCTCTAATTACATTTTAATGCTCTCAGAAGTTTTTTTGAAGATACATGTCTTGTTTATTTCAGTGTTAATCTGTCATTATGACAGTTTTCATACTCGCTGAGCACAGGGTTTTATTCCTTTTTTTTCTTTTTTTTGCTACAAATGACCTTTTCTAGTAGTTGCACCTATTCATTTGGATGCTTGTTAAATGAAAAATGTATTTTTAACCAACAGTATTTCAGTGGTGTAGGAATGTGTAGAGCATGTGCTCAGAGCTTCTAAATTAAGTCTCTTTTTTTCCCAATTATTTTCCCTTTTGGAAAATCAAATAATTACTATATACTTCAATATTTAGCCTGCCTACACAGTAACACTCATCAAGAGGAAAAGCGGAAAAGCAGGAGTGTTTATATGAAAAGTGGGGTTCATAATTAAATTTCAAACTTCAAGAACTGATAAATCATAAAGAAAATGTGCAAAGCCTCAGGTTTCATGGTGAAAGCTAATAATAACCGGGTCCTCTTTTGACATCAAATGTGAGAATAATCGTTGATATATTGCTACTGGTTTTCCTACCGTGAGCCGTCTACCCAGTGTGATTTAGCATTGACATTTGCTTCACACCTTGGAGTGTCAATCAATATATCAATCCAGGAATATGATTAAGCCTATTGTGGAAGGGTAATAGGTTAACATTTAGGCCTTTGTAGAAATCCAAAAAACCATGTGCTATTCATTCTTCCTCTGTTAAATATTTTCTCACCACAGATTGAGATTATTCTTGCCATGTGTTCATAGATGTTAATTTATGTCAGCTTCTGATTTATGAAATACTAGTGTTATATACTTCCTATTTGAATTCCGGTTTGATTTTCTATGTAACACACATCCTATACATATGTTCGATAGTAACACATTGATAATGCAGAAATCTTGGCTTGGATTAGTACAAAGCACATTAGGAATTAGCGAGGGAATAGTTTAAATACATTTTACTGTGTGTATCTTTCTAATTTTTGTATGTGAATGTGTGTGAAAGAGAAAATTTAGAGGGCCACACGAGAGAGCATGTGTGCTGAAAATCTACTCAGAAATTAAATGATGCCTGGTTGCAGTGTCTGAAAGAGATTAGGAGAGGATAATTATCATTTGATGTACTGCAATAACATGGTCCATCTATGTCCAAGAATCTTTTCAATTTAAAATTACCAGCCAAAGACAGAATATTTTCATTATTACATTTGATGAAAGTCCTGAAAGCGGAATTGCCTTCAGATGATCTGGGACATGCATCACCATGACATACTCTCCATTTCCTGTTCAACCTCAAGATGCACGCTGTGCTCATTACCTGGATATTTCTTTCATTTAGCATTTATGGAACAAACATACGTACAAGAACTGTCACGAAATCACTCGGTTAATTTGCACAAATATACATTCAGAAAATAGAAAGCAATATACTGTAGCCATCCATTTGATGCTCAAACTCATATATGATCAGTATGCTCTGACATGGTTAATGCAACTTTAACATTTAGTCCCAAAATAGGCAGGGCATGGTTTAAATGTTTACCAGAGTAGCGGCATTCATATTGTGTCTGCTATATCCACTAACTGTAAGCTCCCTTTGATTATTACGGGCAACCACATCTATCATATCATATATACTGCCATTTAATACTGGATATGTGGAATATAATTTGTACTAATTGAGTAAGTAGAGAAAGAGGGTTCAGGGAAAATGGCTGGGCATGGCTACTATACCCCAGTATTGCAGTATTGAAACATTTTAAATAATTTAGTACTTTTAAATTTGATATATAAAATCAAAGCAGGGGAGTATTTTCTTTTCTTTTTTGAACATTGCGAAGAGGTTTATCTTCTTTAAAAGATAGAACATAATTCCTCAAATGTCTTCTTCTTTTCCCTTCGTTCTGTTTGACATGGATGTTAGTGTTTTTAATGTTTACGAGTGTTTTATCTTTGTCTTCCCATTTTAGTCATGGACCACTGACCTTAAGTTGTTGGGGGTAAATAAGCTTCCAATAGGCTTTATTAAAGAACTATGATACCAGGAGCCTTTTGTTTGTGACTCCCACCGACAATGTGGGGAACTAGATAAGGACATCTGCTCTCTTGAGAATATGTTCTCCAGGAATCGCTTCAATGGACAACATGGAGCAGGTGTTGCCCCGAAAGGAGGCACAAAGGCAAAAGTCCATCCACCCAAAAAGAGGGCTCCAAACCCCAGGGTAGCACTGGTCATTCGGGGTAAAATACATCGTCTCCTGCAAGGATCTGCAGACCACCATGTCCCAGATTCCCATCTTTATTATGCGGGTATTGAGGAGGAGGAGGAGGTTGAAAAACAAGAGAGCAGAAAGGAGCACAGAGGGGTATATCCAAAGGTTGCCTCCAGGGCTGAAGCCTATTCTCCAAAAGTGTCAGACGGTAAAAGACATGGAGTAACACTGGGGCTACCGTGTGTGGGAGAGGTAGAGCTGAACAGAGAGGGGTGTATAAGGATACCCTGTACTTTGCAGCACAAAAGCTGCAGATCCTCAGCAAATATGAAACGTATTTCCTTTGAGGGTGAAATGCAAACAAGTCCGGAGCAGATTCGAGCAGCCCCGCACTACAATCCAATTGGACCAGACAGGAATGGTGCCAAATTTGCAGGGGCACCTGGAAGGGATTTTGCTTCACCCCGTATTCGGCCAAAGAGACCTTATTCTACTGGTGACTGTGTGGATTACAACTTCAACACAGCTATCCCGGGTACACTGCTGGAGGAGGATGAAGAAGGTTTAGGGGTAGATAAAGAAGAAGAATCAAGTGCCATCATTGAGCACATTTTAAAAGAGCTGAGGGGGATCAACAAAATCCAGGAGGAAATCTCAGACCTCAGGGAGTACCTTACCTCAGTTCGAGGGTCAGTTGAGGAAGTATCATCTTGTGTAGACGCTGTATTGTTAGAGATTGAGGGCATTCGTTCTAGCAACAAGGCTGGCTCTGGGGTACATGCAGGTACGTGGTCAGGGGTAGGCTGCAAAGATGGTCCATCCACCCGCAAAAGGCCCGCTAGTGCCTACGGCAGTTTAGGGAGTTCAATGCCAAAGTCTGATTCAAATATTTTTCCTGTGGTCTGCAATGAACGCCATAGCATCCATGGAGAATTACTACTACCAAGGGCAGAGGTGTCCCCAATTGCTGAATCAGAGGATCATCAGGAACTGGAGGAACCAGAGGATAACTCTGACCATAGCTCTGATATCCCAGTAGGCGCCATGGCAAGAAAGCTCAGCTTTGGCTACCTTGAGAGACAAGATGGCCAAGACTGCCCGAGCACCAGCTCCTTGTCTTCTGGTCGTAGTTCCAAGTCTGAGTCAGACTTAGAGAGACCGTCGTCTAGTCATGGAAGGAAGCAGCAAAGAGCTGATGATGGGGAAGAACACTGGACTAACACTGGGGCCTCTGGGGAATCTATGTGGCATAGGGAAATTACTTACCACAGGAAGGGAAGTCTGGAGGAGCATGAAGCTGAGAGTCTTTGCTGTGAAGGAGCTGGTAGCTGGGATCACTATAGAGGTGGAGGATATAGTACATTGGGGCAGTGCTCCACAGGAAGTTCAGAACATCTCTCTGTTCGCTCTGGGCAACATTACAACTCACCTGCCAGCACTTCTAGCAGGGAGGAGTGGCAGTCAAGGAGGCGAAGGCCTCAAACCCAGTCCGGGATTCATGTTCCACCAGATAACAACCTTGAAATCCCCACTGTTGGATATGAGTGTGCTGCTGATTGTTCCTACCCTCAAAGTTCTGGTTACCATTCAGTTGATGGGCATGATGGAGACACAGAGCAATTTGACTATGGGCAATCAAATGACCCAAGCTACTCCACAGACTGTCAAGTTGATAGTTATCAGGAAACTTATTTAGCCTACGAAGAGTCCTCAGCAGTGACATGGACTGAGGCATCCCTATGTACAACTGTAGCTGATGTGAATAGGCCATTCAGCCAAGAGACTGAAGTCAGTAACCAAAGCCTAGAAAACCAACTCTCTCACCCTGGCAGGGCAGATGTCCAAACCAGTGGTTTCAATGTGAAGCGCATAGGTCGAGCTGTACTTGATTTTAGCTCTGCCTTGCGGGGAGCATTGCGTAAACTTGAAGTACCTGCAGCTGGAGAAGAAACAGACTTTGAAACATCAATGCCTTTTGACCTGCCTACAGCTGAGTTGCCTACGAAACCTATAAGCTGTGAGACACAATTTGAACAAACATCTGATGATACCCTTCAAGAAGATGTGGTTACCAGTTGTAATGCTATTGGGGAATTGAGCAAAGACAGTACATTAAACAAATCAGATCATTTCCCCATGGAGCCTATGCTTGAAGAAGCCATTAACAGCCTTACGTTAGAGTCTACAGACACCTGCCAACATCCTCATAGTTTGGAAAAGACCCCCCCATTCTCAGAGGAACTTTCAGCCTGCCCTCACCCAATCTCCAGTAGCACTACAACACTGCTTCCACCTGATGGCCTTACAGAACACCCTGCAGAAGGCCCTGCAGAAAGTCCTGCAGCCCACCTTTCACAATGCACTACTACAGAATCCCTCTCAGTCTCCCTCTTGGCTGATGAACCTGTAGCACTGGAGGAGCAGGGAGAAGCTGAGGTGCCACTGCCACAACAACCCACCACAGACACCGCTGCTGTGGCTCCAGAGGGCAACGTAGAAGGAAATGCAGCGGAACCGCCTCTGGAGATAAGTCAGATGGATGAACGCAGGCTAAAGTGCCTCAGGACCTTTCAGCAGATTCTGCGGGAGAAGAGGGAGACTAGGCGCAACCTTGCCAGTATGACCATGTCCACCTTCTCTCAGGATGAGTTTGAACCAGGTAGTCATCAAGTGAATCAACATTTCAAGTCAGAGTCATCTTTCATATACATTTTGTCATTCATTTTTAGTCACAGGGGAAAAGAGAGGGGCATGTATAGTACAATATTTGTTTTGTTTTCGACTGAGTTACTCCTATTCTCCTTTCTACTTCAATTCATTTGAGTGACCATAAATGACTTTTAATAATTTATTTGGGAACAAATCAATATTTAACTTTTTGTGATCATAGAATATTGGTTTGTTTTATAACTTCCCTTTTCCACCTCACCTCTCTGCCATCAAACCTTCTCTTTTACAAATCTGTTTGATCTGCCACCGTTGCAGTGCAACGTGTACACTGATGAAAGGATAACTGTTCATTTACTCTTTCAGTATGTTCACCCAGCAATTTTGTATTTTATAAACCCTCGCACCGAAAGGACCCTTGGGTATTTATTGTACCAAACGGTCTCTGACGGTCTCTGCTGATACTGTAATTTTCTACCCCCTTGAGAGTAATGTATCACCTGCCACTCACGAGTCCCTTACTCCTCTCCAAGGCTCCAGCAGTAGCCATTTACTGAATTAGAAAACATTAATTATCTCCTTGGAAAGCGAGTCTGACATTAAAGAGGAAGGGGAAGGGAAATATTAAGAGTCATTTTCATGATAAATTATACATGTTAATGAAACATTTATGACCTCAGACCCCATCTATTTGAAAACTCAGTGGCGGCACTGCTTTTAACATTACCCAAGCATTTATAACAAAATGAATAATTCAGGGTGTGTCCTGTTATTTCACATGATAAGTCAAACTGGTCCATGACTGTTTTTTTTTTCTGCCTGTTTTTTCTCTCTTTTTTTTACAGGTGGAAGTCAAGATGGAGATCAGGTTACCTCTTTTGTGGTTTCTCTGCCATGGTTTCTCATTATTAGCATGACATCCTAGAAGAAGTTGTTCTTTCTGTACAATTTTCTGTATATTCTTTTGACATTTCCTCATGTCAGTGGCTGATTTTACTTAATTTTCCTGTTTTGTTGTATGTATATCACTTCCCGTCTGTTTCTGGAAAAGGTGCACTTAACCCTGAAAAAAACTGCAATTCAATAAAACAGCTCATAAAATAGCTTTAGGTTTTATGAGATGTCAACTTCATTGCATCTGTGACCTATTAAGAACATTTGTGGTTTCAGTCATAAAAAATAAAGATGCCATATAGGGATAGGTCAGTATTGATTAGGGCACGATATTGATGAAAAATGACATTGATGTCTAGCCTTTCGGGTCACCATGTTTGTTTGTTTTGTCACTGTCACTGTGGTGTTTTCTTTACTAGCTGTCAGACTAGAGGAAAAACACACTGTTACAAAGTAAAGGTCAATATTCAGTGCATTGTCACTGGAAGCATGTGTGGTTTTGACGTGTACACTTTGCAAGGTTTAACTGCTCATACATGTATCGCGACTATATGATTGATTGAAATGCCATCTTTGGCGTAAAATGCTGAAACTCAACCAACCCAGTTTAATCCCAGTGCTTCTCTCCTGTTTCTTCTTCTCACTTGTTTCTCTCATGCTTTTGCGTGTGCATGCTTCAGTGCTATTGAAACCAATAAAGCCTGTCAGCCTTCAAATGGCAAAATGTATGACCTTTGGCGTTCTATTTCAGAGCCGAGATCAAGATGGTGACCCCAGCAAGCACCCATGGGCCAAGCCAGGGTCAGTAAACCCCTTTTAGTGTTTATATATGATGACCTGATGCAGTGTTAGGCTCCTGGATTTTCTGTATTTAAATATTGATCAGTGCATTTTGGTATTGTTTATTTGTGTGTGTGTGTGTGTGTGTTTGTGTTTGTGTGTTTACAGGGGAAACACACCATTTGGCATTGACAGCATGCCAGACCTCCGCAAGAGGAGGCCCATTCCCCTTGTTAGTGAACTGGTGAGTAAATATCACTCAGTATCTGCACGCTTACTTTTTAATTTTGGCCTTCATTGAACCTTGACTTTCACTCTTTTATGAACAAAAGCACAAGGCTCCTAGTCCTCTATGGATTGGCAGATCTTAAGACAGTTGAGAAACCAGTGTGTCAGGGCAATTAGAAATGCTTAGTCATGTTATCTTGTTAATACCCTGTCCAATTGTAATAGTAATCCAGCAAAAATTTTGGAAAACAATTGAGGCACAAAATCATGGTCATGTTTACTCTCTCTCAAGATTCTGTTTGTGTCTCAGAAAAAGAACAAATCTGTGATATTTTTCATTTTATTTCTTCTGGTTGCCTGTTTGAAAACCCAACTCTGTCTATCAACTCTATCTACAGCTGCCTCAGCTGAGGATAGGTGCTGTGTAATAGTAACAGCACTTTTGGGGACAGATGTTCCCTTAGATAGTTCTCTGTTAAGCAAATATTTGATGCTATGGCATTAGTTGACTCAAAAAAAAGGCTATTAGAGCAGACCTTTTGAATGCGAGCCTCCTACTTTTGGCTGCAGCTATTATAGCTTATTGTTTAACACATATTTTTAATTTCACCCTTTTATCCGGGAATATTCCTAAGGTGTGGAAAGCAGCACATGTCCTGCCTCTGTTTAAAGGCAATGACACTACTGATCCACCCAATGATACTACCACCCAATCTCCAAACTGTCATTTTTAGCCAAAATTGTATAAAAAGCTCATCGCTAATCAAATGTGCCACTTTCTATCTGAACACGGCATTTTAAACCCTAATCAGTCTGGTGTCAGACCTGGACATAGCGCTTCAACAGCACCACATAAGGTAGTGAATGATACAATCTGGTCTCTGGATAAGAAGGAGTGTTGCATTGTCCTGTTCATTGATTCGTCTAAACCATTCGACACAGTGGATCATGCTCTTCTTTTTGGATAGACTTAGATCAATTTGTTTTGACAGAAATGGATGTAACTGGTTTCACAGTTATCTTACTGGTAGAGCTCAAACAATAGTTGTGGACAATCATCAATGTAGTTTCCTTGAGGTTACAAAAGGGATGCCACAAGGCTCAATACTAGGCCTTGTCCCGGTCACATTGCACATGACCTCGGCTCATTGACGACACAGTTAATTACTCATCGGCACCCTCTATTGACGAAGCTCTGTCTTATTTAAAGTCAGATTTTTTTGGCTATTCAAAAGGCCGTGATTAAACTTAAGCTTTTACTAAATCAAGATAAGACTAATTACATGGTCAAATAAACAATCCTCTTAGTTTTACTATTGGTTCAATATCTGGGACTGAAATTTAAAAACTCCCATGTTATAAGTACCTTGGTGTCTGGTTAGATTAAAAAGCTTAAATTGAAATTAGATTTATTTTATTGAAATAAGCAGTGCCTCTCTTTTAGCAGTTGCTATGCAGATGTCATTTACATGCATGCCACTGCCCATACCCTTAAGCCCCTTGATGCTGTATATCACAGCTCTCATAGATTTATTACAGGTGACAATTTTAGAACCCATCATTGGATCCTTTATGAAAAGGTCGGGTGGAAATCACTTACCACTCGAAGGGAACAATACTGTCTTTTTCATAAAGCCATTCTAGATAAGCTACCATTATATTTTTTATCACTTAGAAATATGGGATACCATATTCATTTCCAATGCATTACCTTGGATATCCCATATATGAATACAGAGCCAGGAGAAACTGCATTTTGTTCCTCATAGGTGCAATAAGCTTGAAGTCTCCTTTAAACTAGACAAAATCTAAACCCTAGAAAAGTTTGAGATTCTGTTGAATGATTTTTTTATATAATGAATGCTTTTGTCTGTCTTAAGGTGACTGCTTTGTCCCTCTGTACTTATTTTAATGTGTTTTTCATTGTGGGTTTTTTGCATTTTTTAAGTCAATTATGGTGTATTTATGTTTTTGTATAAAATTGTTGATTTTTACACTTGTTTGTTATATGGCTTGTTTTAGCTGCGTATTTGTAGGGCACCATTTGAATGAGATCTTTGCTCTCAATTGGTTTCCCCTGGTTAGATAAAGGTTATCTATCTATCTTAAATTAAACAAAAGTTGGATTTGGGCATAAACCAATTTCAAAACACTGGTAAATACTGACTGAAAAAGGAAGGAAGCAAATGTGTTATCATCTAAATTCTAAATAATAAGTGTACCACTTTTCAAAAACAAATCGCTTTAACAATAAAACATGTCTGGAGCAATAAAAGACTATGGATAAGTCAAGAATAGCACAATCTGGTGAAAAACACTTATAAAACCCTCCATGTGCATATGAAACCAATCATAGCTTTCATTTTTCTTAACTTAATTAATTTGTTTTGTTTTATATACCAGGAACAAAAATATAAATCATGTTGGTTTTTCTGCGCTGCTGAGTTTCCTTGTTAGTTTTTGGTTGCTCCATCACTTTGGTTATGGATTTCAGATGTAATGGCTTGTTAACTTTTGCTCTGACTTTTGCTCTGACGTGAAAAGAAATGTTAACGAGCTGGCTGAGTGACACAAGCATCTTAAATTTCAATTTCAACCAATTTGTTTATGATATATGAATTATTACTTGCAGGCCACATACAGTGCAGGATACAGTGTTTCCCCTGTAATTGCACAGGCCAACAAGTACCCCCATGAGGCCAAAAAAAAGAGCAGAGGAAGGTGTGGTCATTGACTTTCTCCTAAGTTTTGCTCAGTGCATCCTCCCCCTTCCAAGGCCTCCACCCCAAAGCAGTCAACCTCGGGGAAACACTGGGATAAAAGCATGAATGTGCACTTCTGCAGTGGCACCTGCTGTGTAATAATTAGTTTGTAAGCACTGAATAGTTGGATTCAAGGTGAAAGCTGCTGATCCTCTCAGAGGGGAACCTGTTTGTTTGTCTCTAACCTTTTCTTTCTTCTTGTTCTTTTTCCCCTTGTACATGTTGTCTTCTCCCTCCCTTCGTCGCCGACCCTTAGGCTATGGTGAGTAAAAGAGAAGTGAAATATAAGCTGCTTTGTTTTACCATTGGTTTGATGGGCTTCATCCTACACTTACTAATGGTCCTGATTTTACCAGAGCATGTTGATCTGCTCTGTGTGGAGTTTCCTTGTGTAGGTTGCATGAGCACAAAGACACACACACAAACAGATATTAGTCATTGTTTACCTGTATTTCAAAATAGTGTTCTGACAAACACAAAAAAAAGTCAGTTCTCGATGGTTTCAGCTTTCCCTCTACAGATTGATGATATAGAAAGCGAGAGGCCTTTTCTCTAATTAGTGTTTTAGCTACAAGTACTATATTTAACAGGTTGGTCTTGCTGTGATTGAGCAAGTCAACAACTTAATTATTTGACAAAAAGAAACCTGTCTCTCTATACAAACAAGAGCTGATAAATGTTCCAGTAAATAGTGTGTCTCTCTCTTTAGTTTCACATTTACTTTGAAGTACTTTAAGGGAGCAGAGACATACATCCACAGGCTTTTTGCCCGGCATCTGAACGGTTAGAGCTCTGAATATTCAGTCATTGAGATCTAAAAGACTTGAATCGTCTGATTAAAAGAAACTTGTCTCCTTTGATTTGAAGTGGGTCCTCAGAGTGAAGGTCACATTCTCAACAGCAGGAGCCTGAGTGAAAAAGTACCCATGAGGTTTAAAAAAAAAAAAAAAAAGAGAGATTCACAGGCCCGAGGACAATCTAGTTTATCTTCAGTAAGTTAAGCATATCAACTTACACAACTCATGGAATGAAGGAAAAAGAAACAACAGAGAGAGAGATATGAGCAAACACAAAACTGTGCAGATAAAACTGAAATCCCATCACAGCCCGAAGGCTGAAAAAAGAAAGAAGAAAAAGCAAACAGTGACGAAAATCTCAACACAGGCAGGCTTGTGTTAGGCTTGAACCCAAAGCACATGTCAGCAGGCAGCACTTCCAACAGCTCTAAAGGCTCGAGCTATACAACGACAATTCAGTGCAGTGCATAATATTTATAGCAGCACACAATGTTTATAGAGTCGGGGAAACTCGTATTCATCAGACTAGTTACATGGTCTTTTTGGCTTACATTTTTTGGAAGTCTAATCTTGTTAAAATTTGTAACTAATTTTTTATATAATTTATTTTTATAATTTTATTTTTGTATGACTTAGAGTGATTTTATTCACAATGTATGGCAACTTATCAATGCCACCACCAAATTGTTTCTCATTGAAACAAAAAACTGAGCCTTCAAATATATTTCCAATTATGAGTTTCGTTATAATGATAAAGCTTTCTTATAATACCAGATGCTTTTATTGTGAAAAGCAGACCAAAGCAAAGCAGAGTGAAAACAGATATTTGATTTTAAAATTCAAAATTGAAACTACTATTAAATCTACTGGAGTGATCTGTTTAATCTTAATCTTTTGACAGTCTGTGTATTTCAGCAGTTCCTCATCGACATTGAGTGAAACGTAGTGACATAATATAAGATGTTGTTTTGCTTATTATAACTAGAAAAATTACCTCATTATAACAAGTTATTCAGAGTAATTTTCTCATTATGGAGCATCATTTTTTTTGTCATTGTAGCATCAATATACAGCCATAATGATCATATACACTATATGATGTCACCTAGTCACCTGCATCTTTCCCATCTTTACGTCACACAGCGGAATTAAGTCGTGGACTTCACTGCATTATCCTTGACGTTTTTATAGTTGAGTGCGATTTGCGATGTCAAATAAGCTAAAACTAAATAAACCAACTACCGTATCAAAACTCCTGATTGCACTTCATTAAAACAGTTTCTCAAAGCAAACAGATATTAAAGTCATAAAGCGCTTCACAGTCAAATAAATAAAACAAAGATAAAGAAAACAAGTTAAAACGTAAAAACCACATGCTACCTTTTCTTTTCCTTGTACATGCTTCCACTAGGACAGTCTGTAAAAACCCATCTGTCTGAGCAGATGGGGTTTTTAACTGCTTTTTCAAAAGAGTCCACAGAGTCCAGAGACCTCAGACTTATTGGGAGACTATTCCAAAGCTTATGTGCTGCCAACAAGAAAGCACAATCTCCCCAAGTCTTAAAACATGTCCGAGGTACACTTAAAAGACCCCGCTTAGAGGACGTAGGAGCTCATCTCATGGTGTGAGGGTACAGAAAGTGCAAGGTATAACGTGAAGCCTGGCCATGTAGGGCTCTATAAGTGAGCACCAAGATTTTAAAATGAGTTCTGAAATTAACAGGAAGCCAGTGCAGAGAGGTTGAAATAGTTGTAATGTGTGACCATCTGTTGGATGGAGTTAAAAGCCTAGCAGAAGCATTTTGGTCAGTTTTTAACCAGTCCAAGGAAGATTTATGAAAGTGTTTCTTAAGTAATAGAAATATGATCGACTCCACGTCCTAATACAAGCATCCAAACTCATTGATTGGTCAGAAATCACACCAAGACTATGCAGACTATACTGAGAAGACGAGGATAAGACAGAGAGGGAGGTTCTTAAGTTAAGTTAAGTTAAGTATGCCCTTTATTATCCCACAGTGGGGAAATTCATGTGTTGCAGCAGTAACATACATACAACTTGTGCAAAAGTAGACGACATACATACAGACACAGGACCAAGAAGTTAAAAAAATATATATATATAAGGGAGATATAAAGTAGAGATGTTATAAAAATAGAGATATTTCTGTCTAAATAAATAAATACATTAGTAAAAGGGCTGGAGAGGGTGTGTGAAATGTAAACATTCAGTCACATGGAGAAGGCAGCTTACCTGTGTTAGTGTGTTAACCTGCGTGTTGCAGGTTAGCTGCAAGCATTCTGCTACCCAGCCCAGGAGAAGCAATCCCAAAACATATTAAAATTGTCAATAAAACTTATACTGTGAACTCTGCAGGCGCACTGAGACACTATGCTCAACGGACCGGTGTGGAGATAGGTCCAGAAATAAAGACAGACTTTGCACAACTTCTTAGAAAGTTAAAAGGGGCGTTAAAAGATACAGCATGCATTAGTGAGTCGCTGTGAACAGAGCCACTTTGGGTTAAAAAAAAGGACATCTATTTAAAGTGCTGCTGTAGGATAAAAAACTGCATTTGAACTTCAGTATTTTGTTCATGCCGGAGATGAAGAGAGGCTGGCCAAGTCTTGTCCAAACATCCTGCCACAGCAAACCCACACTGACACTCCTCGCTCCACAGTAATGATACAAAACACCACAGAAAATAAGATGTCATAGGTATCCATGACAGCAAAGCTTTAACATAAGCGATACTGTTTTCTTAATGCAGAACATATCTTAGCTGAAAGTAGAGATACTCTTGGCAGATATTTAGTGTTTCCAAGCATTTAAACTGGGATCAAGGGACAAAAAACTTCACTAAGCATCCCTAATTAGAGCACATTTGTAGATATGCAAGCATGTGTGAGCATTTGTCTTCAAGGAGAGAATAAAGGAGAGATGTGTGACATGTTTTTGAAACTGTGTGTTCAAAGGTAGTAAGTGAACAAATGTGTGTGAGTGTGTGTGTGTTTTTGTGCAATATCAATCTTGCACAGCCTTCAAAGTTAAAAGACCCCAACATCACACAAAGAATTGATTTCCTGAATTTTTTACTGAAAGTTTTCTTTTGCTTTTACTTTTCTATTCACGTTGTGTGTGTGTGTGTGCACTGTTTTTTTTTTCTTCTCTGTGGCTGTTTATCTCTGATGTTTTTGTTTCTCTATCTGCTTTCTAGTCTATGATACAGTCCAGGAAAGCGGGACTCGCCCACACACTGGCCACACGGACCTCCCTGAAAGATGAGGAGCTTGTGAGTGGCCAGATACCAATGAGACACACACACACACACACACACACACACACACACACACACAGAAGCTATGATTTCATTGTTAACTGCACAAACACTAGCTGTCACTCCAGTGCCAGCTAATGCAGATCCTCATCAACCTAAAAACTTAAATTCACCCACAATCTTTCACACACACTTTTTTTTAACCAACTGTCATTATACAGTCATATTGTTAAAATGTTGGTCGGGGATCCAATTTACTTTGGCTCTGAATTTTGCGGAGTCAGCCTTTGGGTAGCTTCAAATTTTAATGGAGCCAGTAGCCGCAAGGCTCCCCTGACTGAATGAGGTTTCACGTTTGTTTATTATTGTTTGTTTTGTGCCTCTCGTTCCAATACTCTGTCAAATCATGACTGTGACTACATTTTATAAAATGAAGCCTTAATTATTCAGGTTGATGAAATAGGTCACAAATGCCAACTAAGCAAATAGCCCCATGGCCTCAAACCCTTTAAGTCCCCAGGTTCACTGTGAGGTAATTAGTTTGTGGTAATTTGAGTCATTTATTTTAAACTAAAACCTAATTAAGGCAACTCCTGCATTTGTATCTATGATGTCCTGTCTTGCAGAGGAGCTGTGTGACAAAATGTTTAATATTCCTGTTGCTATAATGCTTACATGGTACATATTCATATTCAAAAAAGTGCAGCTCATATTTTGCCCCGGGGCCCGCTAGAAGGTAAATTAACTTACTGCTTCATCAAAACTGAAAACATTCAGTACATAAATACATCCACAACCTGCAACCATGTGCTTTGTTTGCTCCCAACCTTATCCGATATACAGATTGACATTGCACATAAAAAAAAAAATGCAGAAGAGTATCAACATGTATAGATTGGCAATGTGAGCTGTTCCATTATAAAACTGTATTGAAAGTAGCATATGTACAGAAATGAGCAACATTTATGCTGCTTCATGAACACATTCAGGAGATATTCTTTCTTTTATTAGGTATTGAATCCTTGTAAAAAAAAAAAAAAAAAAGATCTTGTAACAGTGGTGGAGATACTGTTATTTATAAAGGGGTTTTTAAAGTTACAGAAGGATTTGCAGTGACAAGTTAAGTGAATCATAAGTAATAAAATCAATTAAAGGCACGAAACAGAAAGTCAAAAGCTAATAACAATTGGAGAAACCACAAGTCAGATCAATAAAAGTGAGCAAGATTCAATGAAACCAAAGCCAGAGATGACAAAAAAGTAAGTAAAAGTAAGAGCAATGAAAGCCACAAAGGGATGCTACTATTAAAACATGTATACCACCGTTGCTACCATAAGAATAAGACAACAAAAAAAAAAAAGAAAAAGATAATATTCACTCACATGCCCAGTACACATTTTGTGTTTATCAAATCACACTGGGCTGCCAGTCAAGGTGTCCTTTCATGCTGTGGAGATGTGTTCACCTCCTCCCACAGTCCTCCTACACAGGACCAGAGCAGAATTCAGTTCATCAGAGGGGAAGCCAAGGATTACGAGAAAAAAAAAAAAAAAAAAAATTAGCACATTTCTGCATAATCTTAGCGGTGGCCACCATGAAATTACCCTTTTATGAGTCTTTCAACTTTTAGCTGCTTTTATAGTCACTAGTTCATTTGTAAGAGCACTTTTTTTTATTATTATTATTCTTTCTCTTTCTATTCTTCACCTACACCCTCTGTGTTTGGTTGTATTTGTGTCAATTACCTGCTGTCCTCTGTCCTGTCTTGTTGTGTTCTTGTTCTCACCTCTTTTTTTAACACTTCATCCCACACTTTCCTTTGTCACTCTCTATCATGTTGTCTTCTTCTGGTCTGCTCTACTTTTCCTTGGATAACTTCTTAAACTCTCTCATGCCCTTTTCTCGTACTCGGATTCTCTTATTGCTCCGTTACTCTCTCCTAACTTTCGACTTTTTCCTGTCTTTACTCCGCACACAGAAAAACCACGTGTTCAAGAAGACACTGCAGGCTCTCATCTACCCCATCTCCTGCACCACACCCCACAACTTCGAGGTGTGGACTGCCACCACGCCCACATACTGCTACGAGTGCGAGGGGCTGCTGTGGGGTATCGCCCGGCAGGGTATGCGCTGCGCCGAGTGCGGGGTCAAAGTGCATGAGAAATGCCAGGAGCTGCTGAACGCTGACTGCCTGCAGAGTGAGTACAACTTCTGAACTACCTGAGCTGCAACAATTAGTCGATTAATTGGTTAGCTGATGAAATGAGAATTGATCAGTGGCCATTTTTGACAATCATTTGATCATTTTGAGTCATTTTTTAAGAAAAAAATGCAAAAATTCTCAGGTTCCAGCTTATTAAATGTGAATATTTTGGGGTTTCTTTAGTCTTCTATGACAATAAACTGAATATCTTTGGTTGCGCACTATTGGTCAGGACAAAACGAGACGTTTTATAGATCAAACACCTAATCAACTAATTGAAAAAATAATCAACAGATTAAACAATAATGAAAATAATTGTTAGTTTAAATGCAGTGCTCGTCTATCACTGTCTCCCCACTTCTGGATGTCAGAACTTCCAACAGTTACGTTGAGCTTTGACAAAGAAAAAGTGGCAAATAAAAAAATAAAATAAAAAACCCCTCACAATCCAATCTTCTCTTCCCTTCCTCCCTCATCATCTTCAGGAGCAGCTGAGAAGAGCTCAAAGACGGGGGCGGAGGACCGGACGCAGCACATCATCATGGCCATGAAGGACCGGATGAAGATCCGCGAGAGAAACAAGCCCGAGATCTTTGAGGAGATCCGGAAGGTGTTCAACATCTCCAAGATGCTCCACGCCCAGCACATGAAGAGCGTCAAGCAGAGCGTCCTGGACGGCACCTCCAAGTGGTCGGCCAAGATCACCATCAACAGTACGTCCAGTGGTTTTTTAACTTTGAAACAGAAAACATGTGAACAGTCACTGGGATATATATATATTCTATCATCACAGTGTTTTTCAGTTTCTCTGCCTCTCTCTATTTCACAACTGTAACCACTTTGAGTCCTTAGCTTTTACTCTCTTTATTCTTATTTAAGTGTTAAATGTGATGATGCTTCCAAAAACACCATATTTATAAAAGCTGACCTTAAAACATGTTCTACAGTGAAGTATACCAGAAATCTTTCAAACCTGTCGTCCCTCTTAGCTCTCTCTTTCTCCCGTCTCCCCCTTGTCTAGTCTCTCCGTTGCTGCTAATGCACCTGCTCAATCTTAATAGTGTCCAAAAGGCTTGTAGCAACAGGATACTGTGTGTGTATGCGTATGTGTCCACGCTTGTTCAGTGTGTATAACACTCATAGCTCTGTGTGAAGTCAATCTGCAGAGCAGACTCAAGGTTACATTGCCTTTTTATTCTCACCGCCGGCTTCAGCCACTTTGCTGAGCCTGCTGAAGCATGAAATTTGTAATAATAAGTGGTGTCTGCAGTAAGATAAAATCATCAGGTACTTGCTAAATACAGTTGTACAGTTATATAAATACAATAAAAACAGATGGAAGGCTGTCAGTCAAATCAGAAGAGATCCATATGATTAAGGCAAATTTTGGTATTTTCCTCAGTTATTAATAACTGTATGACGGCGGTGGAAATTTAGAAAAGCAGTTTTGTTGCACATTCAAATCCCAGAATGGTGTCGGAAAAGGTGAGATGGCAGAACTCATACGCCCTTGAGGAACCTGGAGAAAACTACGCAGTTGTCACCGGCAACTGTGAAAACCTGCAGCTGTGTGTGAAAGTGAGGCAAAGTGTCACTGAACAAAAGCATGTCAGGTTTCCCCAAATAAATATCTAAAAAAAGATTCACCTATCCCACATTCATGAAAGTTTCTTCTTTCCTCTGACTTGCCTTTCCTTGAAATGTGGAGAAACTTTAGCCGTTAATCTGGAAGCTAAATTCACTAATTTGAACAGACGAGGGTCCCCACCTCCCCACCTCTCTGCCCCCCCCCCCCCCCCCCCTTTTGCCAAACATCATCAAGACCGCTGCTGTTACCAAAGCAACCAGACACATCACACCATATAGTGGCAGCAGTGTTGCCATGGCAGCCATCACACCTTGTCTCCCTGATCACCAGTGATGAGTTCCATTAAAGAGGAGATACTGGGATCAACATTCAGCTGGTGCTTTGTTGAAATTCATTCATGGTCAGGCGGTAATCATCGTCACTCTGTGTCATTCTGCTTGACAAAATCAGCCACGTCGTTCACAGATTCTACATGTTTTTGATGTGCTATTAAAATATTGATCGTAGCGGTTTGGTATGAAGTATTAGGGCGCACTGGGGAAAAGATTACATCCTGAGATTTTGAGAATAAAGTTGAAAATTTTAGGAGAAAATCACTATGCATGTTGAAGCAGCAGCTGCTGACAGCTGAGACAAGAGTGCAGTCATGGCGTCGGAAAAGTGATTAAATCTTGGTTGGCTTTATGCAAATGATATGAAAGACAGCCAGAATTAACTGTCATTGCTCTGCTGATAATGTGCTGATATGACAGTTTCTCATTCAGACCGACACAGCGGCACGACCGTCTTAACTGACGCGTTCGGGGACTGTGGATGAGTCAAAGTTTAAAGAGCCAGCTGTGCGCTGCTCTTTGTTAGAGTTGGGATGAATGTACATTTGCCAAAATGAGCCACTACATCCTTGAAGTCTCTTCTCTTGGAGAACAAACTGTTTGAAAACACTTCTAATACGGCATAAATCTCACCTTTATGGGGCTTACTGTCCACACAGATGTTAACTTGCTCACCTCCGATAAAGTTCAGCGCTCTTGGAAGTCTTTTATAAGTTAAAAGAGACTGTAAAGTATATGATATTCTACTCATGAAGCAGCCTATTCTATTATGACTTCTTCCCCTAAATATTATATCTTTTAATTGCAAAACATTACAACTTATATATATTATGATGTAATTTTCAAATCATATATATGTAATTTTCCTCCATTGTAGCCACTCGTACCATCTTTTCAAAAGAAAATGGCAGTTCTCATGCAGAGATACTGTAAACGAGACCAACCCTGATGTAGTTTTATTCTGACTTACTCCTTTTCAAATATCCTATTTGTGTCATAGAGAACAGCACGTTCTCCCATCGAACAAAGTAAAGATGATACTTTACAAGCATTCTCTATTCAGGCGTTAATTAATCATTTAAGTGATAAATGATCTGAAATAAATCCCTGCTACTTTAAAGTCAGAGTCGGTGTTATATATATATATATATATATAACCCATGTGGTGATTGAACTCGTCATGGACTGACAGGACTTTGAAGAAACTGTTGATTTCATTAGGGAATATATCAGACTATTAATATTCAAAACGTCCTTTAGCGCAGATGAGATGCTTCAGTGACCAACACTGACTGAACTGATAGCCAAGATATTACAGAGACCGACGGACTTTTCAGTGCAGCGGAGAAACCAAACACCTGACTGTTTGTAGTTTCCAAATTAGAAAAAGGATAGTTTTTGGTGTCTCAGAACATGCCTTGCATTTGTATGTACAGTATGAACATAATTAGGCAAATATGTGAGTAAGTCCATAAGAATGTATGTGAAAATGAGCAAGGTATCGAATCAGGAAATGGTGGTGGCAGACACTTGAAGTTCAGCTGGAAAAAATTTGTCCTGATTTCAAGCTCTGCAGTCTAGAAAAAATGGAAAAACAGGGGCCCTCGCACTCTTCCTGTGCCCTCCAAGTCACCTTACGGTCCTCTTAAGGGCAACACGCTGTGGCATACAGTTTGCATCAAAGCGCTTATTGTTTTTTTTGTGCAAGCCCATCACTCGTCAGCCTGCAGTGACACTCATCAACGTGTCCGGGTATTCTGCCGTCCTATTTTCTAGTGTTGATGCACATCAGTGCTTGGTAAAAAAAATAACAATTTATCACATTCACTCCATGGATTAGGGGCATCCTGGCTTCTGTACCCTTCTGTCTGGCCACAACAGACTCATAAAAACTGTCCATCTGCCGGACAATGCTGGAGTGTTTTATGACTCTCTGTCGGCCAACGCTCTCTTGTTTGCTATTGTGCGCTGGGGGAGCAGGCTGAGGGTAGCGGATGCCAACAGACTCAACAAACTGATCCGCAGTGCCAATGATGGTGCGGGGGTGGAGCTGGACTCTCTCTGGCGGTGGTGTCAGAGGGCAGGATGCTGTCCAAGTTATGTGTCATCTTGGACTATGTCTCAAAACCCCAATCCATTCAGTGCAAGACTCATTTGCACCACAGAGGCATCACAGGAAGTCTTTCCCGCTCGCGGCCATCAAACTTTTCAACTCCTCCCACAGAGCGACAGACACTCTGAGTCAATAGACTGGCCCTTTGGACTTATTTCACCCTTGTCAGCAGCTTCCTTGTCATTAATAATGTATATTTTCAACTGTGCAATACAGACTTAACAGTGCAACTGTGCAATTCAGCTGCATTAATACTGTATATTTCTACTAATATTTCATATTATTCTGTTTTTAACATATTTATAGATCCCATTTATAAGCCTTATTATTTACACGATTGTTATATATTGTAGTAATGATGCAGATATTTCTATTTTCACTTTGCAACTCTGCCTGTGTGTTTAACTTTACAGCCAATTACATTCGTACAGATTCCAGAAATTTCCATTTTGCACAGAAGCCTCTCAGCTCCTCTGTCTTTAGCTGTAGTTCAGGACCGCAGCTATAAATAGTCCACACTCATCAGTATCTGTTGCAGATCTCATGTTCCTTCTCACCTGGATTAAAGTGGCAGCGAGGGTGGCAGGAATCAAATTGTCCTTCAGTTAAACAACCTTCACGCTGCCTGTCAGGCTTACATCTAAAAGAAATGTCTCCAGACTCAGTTCATAAGCTTTGTAATCTCCATCTATCAAACCGGGTTTTCTAGCCTCTTTTGAATCAGACAGACAGTCTTCAAGGCAAACACATTTATTGTGTTAATGCTGTCTGGGCCAAAGTGTCACAGAGACTGCTCCTTATTTCATTTGTTGATTTGTTATTTTGACAGAGTGGGACTCAAACAACATGCCAAATACAAAAAATAATGAAAGTGCACTTTGTCTGTTATGACAGTGTTTTTACCTTTAAAGCCAGAGCATGTCATAGGTCCAAGTCGTTTTAGAGAATCCTTTGACTACTTGTAAGTAATTTTGCAAGAAATGCTGTTATCCAACATCTGCCTGTGAGTCACGAGAATTGTGTGTTACGAGGCTTTGCATAACTATGTGGGTGATATCTCGTGTTATGGTGTGCATGTGTGTGTGTGAATGAGACACAGAAACATGATGTAGGTGTTTGTTGTTCTTATGCAATTTTCATAGTCATTCTCTCTATTTTTTTTTCCGTGTGTGTGTGTGTGTGTTATCAGTTGTGAGTGCGCAGGGTCTCCAGGCCAAAGACAGGACAGGCTCCAGTGATCCTTATGTCACCATCCAAGTCGGCAAGACCAAGAAGAGAACAAAGACCATCTATGGCAACCTGAACCCGGTCTGGGAGGAAAAGTTCAGCTTGTAAGTTCAGCTCGTTCAGTTTCTTTTCAGCTGTAGAGCTCAGCTGGACGTCCGTCAAAGTGCAGCGAAACTGTCAGAGGCACAGTCACTTCACATTAGTGATAGTGAAATTTTCAGATTCTTACCTTAAAAGGCCCTGCACATCCATTGTAAAACTACATAAATGGTTTCTCTCATTTCCAGTGATTCTTAGGACTGTGTGGACACGTACAGGCTGTGCTTGACTGATCTCCTGCACTCTCATGTTAGCTTTGTTGTGAATTAATAGCACATGAAATTATACGTATTAGCACACGGAGTCCTGTAAAACACCTGTGAGAGTGTATGTGGCCTTCTAGTAAAAGTAGAAATATCTCAATATATATATATATTCCATTATCAACAAAAGTCCTACATCAATATTATCAGCAAAATATGAAGTATCAAATGTAAAAAGTACTAATTTTGCAGATTTTGGCCCCTTTCAGAGTGTTATATTATTCTAAATGTATATATACTGAATTATTATTACAGATTTTTAACATGTAAGAATCATTTTGATGTTGTAGCCCAGTGGAGAGCAAGGCGGAGCTAATTTTAACTACTTTATATGAGAGCTTGTTGCAGATCCATATCTCTATTTATGTATAAATCAGCCGATAAATAAATAAATAAAAGGAAATTAGTTTATTTTTTAACTAATGCCCTTCTCAGTATCTTACTTGGTTGCAAATGCTAAAGAAAATATGAATACTTATATTTATACAGGCCATACATTATTAGTTTTATATTTTTTAAACTCATTACATGTTTTATAAGTACAATTTTATATGTAAAGTAACTTTTGCTGTCAAATAAATGTAGTGGAGCAAATACAAAAATCTACACTGTATCTGTGCTTGCACTTTTCAGGACTGCCATGTTGTGATTTGCAATTTAAAAGTACTGGAAAATTAAATAAAATAGTTATTGTTAATATTCGAAGATGATTACACTGTTACACCGTATTGCTTTCACTGGTAAACACCGACGCATCTGTTATCCCTGACGGCCCTTTGTTAAGAGTGAGGTTCTGTTTACTTGTTTCATGATGGGGTTTTTATGATTTTTTAATACTGTACGTACTGATCAAAGGAACTTTGATGTGCGCCGTGTAAACTCACCGAGAACTGATACAATGGAAATACAGTGGCATCCAGACATCAGGCAGCATAGTAGAAGTAAAAAAGCACCAAACCACGAATGTCAGTGGTTTTATGGTGATTATATTTAAATTTCCTCACGCCGTCTTCCCCCATTATATCAGTTCATTCCAACTATCTGCTGCTCCCGTTTTCTCGCAGCGAGTGCCACAACTCATCAGATCGTATCAAGCTGCGGGTTTGGGACGAGGACGATGACATCAAGTCTCGGGTGAAGCAGCGCCTGAAGAGGGAGTCTGACGACTTCCTGGGCCAGAGCATCATCGAGGTCCGAACGCTGAGCGGAGAGATGGACGTCTGGTACAACCTGGGTATGTCGTCATTCAGCGCCATGGGATTATGTGAAATAAACTACAATTGTGTGCGTCTATGTGTGTGTTTTGGGGGTGTGTGTTTGCTCATTAGCACACAGCGGTTGGAGCTCTTACTCTTTTAGTTGTCGTCTTAAGATCTGAATCCCAACTCAGAGCTTACAGACCGTGTCACTTCACAGTAATTGTTTGTAATTGTCTCCGCATACAGAAAAGAGAACAGATAAGTCGGCAGTGTCTGGAGCCATCCGTCTTCATATCAGTGTGGAGATCGAGGGAGAGGAAAAGGTGGCGCCGTACCACGTGCAGTACACATGCCTTCATGAGGTAACACACACACACACACACACACACACACACACACAAATGTACGGCACACTTGTAATGGGGAAAATTTACAGCAGAGATTCAATAATAAGATGTAAGTAGGAAGTCGAGGAGTGACTGGCTTCTGGCTGTTTTCATATCTATCACAGATAAATGCGAGCTGACACTTTATTTGAGTCTATAAAGAGGGAGAAGCTAGTCGAGACCAACCAGAGAGGCGGCGAGATATGACATTTTTATTATAGTTTAACTGATCAAATACTTGAATATTATTTATTGAGTGTGTAGGATGTCAGAGAAGGTTTAAAACGTCCATCACAAGTTCATTAAGTTTCTTTTAGTTCATTATCAGTTTTTGTTTGTTTTCGTCAACAAACCCAAAGATACTCAAGTTCAAGTTCACATAAAACAGATAAAAGAAGCAAATCCTCATATTTGACAGCCAGTTTATGTAATGAATTGACTCATTGTTTGTGTACTAAATCAAAGACTGAAACAAGGACACATTTCTTCTTCTAATGGAATAATAAGTAGTGCAAAAGAGAAATGCAGACATTTTTTCAATCAGCAAGAAACAACAATAATAGAAAGTCATATTAACACTCAACAGTGACATGTTATATATGTCAGAATATATGTAATATATTGTTATGTAATACATATAGAGCAATATATAGAAGTGTCCTGGTTGGGGGTTTCAACCTTTTTCAAGATTTGGAGGCCAGAACTTCTCACCTCACTGCTGTATGATGACGTTTCTGTTGAAGTGAAGCTCCTGGCTGTGATTAACCTCTTTGAGCGCTGTTGATTTTTCACTTGTTCTCTCGACCTCTTTTTCTATCCAAGAACATGTTCCACTACTCGACGGATATAGAGGGAGGCGGCGTGGTGAAGATCCCGATAGCTCACGGCGACGATGCGTGGAAGGTTTACTTCGATGAGGTGCAGCAGGATATCGTGGATGAGTTCGCCATGCGTTATGGCATAGAGTCCATCTACCAGGCCATGACGTAAGCTCACCGTTAATGTAATGCGGGTTTACCGTGCCCTGCAAGCAATCAATCCATCCAATCAACAGGTTATGACGTCAGCTGACTGTACGTGTGTGTGTGTGGCTAAAATCAAATCAGGAAATAGTTAAAAATTTGTGGGTTTGTGTTCGGTATTTGTAAGCCTGTGTGTGTGTGTGTGTGTGTGTGATGAGAGAGGGGGGGTGCGGAGTTGTCATGAACTATAAACAGAATGCAAATTAGTTTATCTCTTCTAATGAGAAATGATGACCTGTCACCTCTGAGATTTCCCAGCAGTTTGATTGGATCCCTGTAAGCAGGTGGAGAGAAAAACTCAATGAACGCACATGCACACACACACACAACACACACACACAGAGGGTTAATTACATTAATAATGTTGTAATAATAACGTTGTAATTTGACCTTAAGGGGACAAAACGAAGGTCTATGAGTTTGTTTTTGTGCATTGGAAAGAAACAAAATCATATAACACAATCATACCAGGAAGCATTGAGTAAATTGAAGTTGTAAGCAGAAATGGCCCAGACTTCGTCCCAGTGGAAATGGGAATATGAGCCAATCAATAACGCAGCCAAATGAAAATGGTGATTGAAAGAGTCAGATGCACTGTAGCCATTACAGACCTTTCACTTCTGACTGCACGCTCATTGCATTTCAGCTTAGATTTTTTGGCTCCTTCACTAGAACAAACTTGGCAAATTTCATATTCGTTTTAGAGCCTTTGCAGGTGTTATTTTTTATTATTTATGTTCTGGAGTTAATAATCCATCCAAACAAATTAGTAACGACAACATGATGTGAAACTTTTGAATGCATATCATAGAAAATGTGGTTAAGTGCCAGAATCTGAATGATAGAAGTGGGTCATTTACATTAGATTGTGAATGGTCTTGACGACTTTCACTGTTCTTTTTGCCTTGCTTTTGGCTACACAGTGGTATTTATGCACCCTGGAGTTCAACGTAGTATTCAGATCGATCATTTTTATGTCAGGGCTGTTGCTTGTATTGATGAACCTACAAAGAATTATCAGCTCCCCTCGGCTTTACGGTGCTCTATAGTGAGTTTCATCATAAACACAACAGCAACCTGTAGCGCCAGTTACACAAACACTAATTTGATTTAAAGATTTGCCTATAAAATAAACTCTGGATATTGTTTATAATTCATTTTTTGTGTTTCCCTCCCACCTCTCCCATCTCTCTTTCATCTCCAATTACGCCCAACCCTTTCCTTCCTCCCTCTATCCGATCCCTGCATCCTCTTCCTTCTCCTCTGTAATTTATGACCGCCTCCTTCCTTCTGATCTCTCTCTCTCTCTCTCTCTGGCCTCTTTATGTCTTCTTCTCAACTCCTCCTTCCTTCTGTTTCCACCTGTCTCATCCTTCCTCCTTCCGACCCATCATAACCCACCTTACTGCCCTCCCTCTCTATCCTGACTTTTCAAACTTCTTACCGTCTTCACCGTCCTCCTTTCAAACCCGCTCACCTCCGTCCTCCTCTGAACCCCCTCCTCCTTCCCTCCTCAGTCATTTCTCTTGCCTGTCCTCTAAGTACATGCTGTCAGGAGTGCCAGCAGTGATGAGCACCCTGTTGGCCAACATCAATGCCTTCTACGCCCACCCCACCGCCTCCACCAATGTGTCCGCTCCAGCCAGATTTGCAGCCTCCAACTTCGGGGTAAGCAACCACCAGACACGAAGAAAAAAAAACATATATAAACACGTATCATTGCAACACAATCCATCCTTTCACTTAGTTCAAACATTTGTAAGTACTTTTGTGCCAAGTGTCACCTGTTGATAGATTGTAAAATGAAGCTTTATTGCAGACTCGACTTTCAGATGATGTATTACATCTTGGTGACCACAATGGGTGCTGTTATCTTTTGAACAACATTAGCAGGAGATTGAATTTCAATGCAAACGATTTGCTTCAATTTAAAAAAATTGCCATTGACAGGAAACAGGTGATTAGATAATTATTGAGCTGCTTAGACCAGTAGTTTTAAGGCTTCACCAGATAGCCATAGTTAAAATGGAAATCAGCTGTATAAAGCCTTTTTTTGGCTAAAGAAGGAGCTGCGTGAGTTTTAAAATGAAAGAAATCTGATAATCGATTGAGCAGAATCAGAGATATCATCTTTTTATTCCACATATTCTTCCTTATCAAAAGCAGATTAATTTATTTGGGTTATTTTTTTTTAAAGCTGTCCATCATGAGTCAGACAGTGTTATGGTATCGCAATGCTAAATTGGTGCATTAATCTATAGTAGAAGAGTGTGTTTCTTCACACTTATTTCTCATTTTAGACTTATTTCAGATCAGCACTCACAACACTTTAACAGAAAGACCTACAAAGGTTTACTCAGATAGTGAAAGTGTCAAAATGTTTACAGCAGTTTGCCGAACTAGCTTGTAATCTAGTTAGCTTAGCAAACTGTTAGCTTAGCGAACCGTTAGCTTAGCGAACCGTTAGCTTAGCGAACTAATTAACCCTGCAGATAAAGTTGACTCATGTTAAGCTAAAATTTAGATCTGGATTGGATGCCAAACAAGATAGTCTACTGTGGATCAAACCAACCATATCAAACTATTCACTTTTCCTGAAAACAATGCTCAGTGGACTATTAAATGATTGTAAGGGACGTAGCCTCAACATTGCAGTATTTTTTATTTTTTTATTTTTGTAGCTGCCACACATGTTTCTTTAATGCGTTTCAATGCCAGCACAACTACAAAGCTTGTGATGCAGCACAGCAGCCAGTGATAAACACACAGATTTGAACTGCAGTTGGGGAAAAAAAAAACAGCTGTGGTGTGCGAATAGGCTACATAGGTACAAGTAGAAGACTCCTTGTGTCTTATGGGCTGGTTATGGGCTGGTTCTCAGTCTGATCCTTCGTCTATCAGTCACTGAAAGACAAAGGATTCGTCTGATTTCATCTGATTTCTCAGACGCTACTCATTTGATACTGATGGTACATTCACAAGAGAATGCCATCAGTCTCTGAAACGTGGTTATCAAGGCACCATAATTACAGGTCAAAACAAAAGAAGGACAGTGACTTAGTGATAGTGACATTGCCTCGGGAGGATCTGCTTTATTCTCGGTAGATGACGTTTACTTTGGTATTTGTCTTCTTCTAGATCATTGTAGATACAATCGAGCGTTGGTACTAAAGGTTATGTTGAGGCATGACATTTCCATGTTCTCTCTCAGATGATTTCCACATTTAGCCTTTCAATTTGTGTTTAGCTAAGCCAAACATTCACCTGAAAAGGCGTTTTTTGTTTTTTTTCTTCTTCTTCTTCTGAACATGGTTATTTAGAAATACACAAATAGCTTTTCATCATTGTAATTGTATGTGAAGAGGTCACAGTTCTGCCCTGAAGTTGAAAACTGGAAAACCGGCTTTCATGCGCAGAACACACAGACCAGACTCACCAAAAAGAGCAGAAATTAAACCACATTAAAGACACTAAATCAACAAAGGAGCAATACATTGATAGAGGAAAGCATTGTCATATTCTCATCCTAAAGCACTCTTTACTTGTGTTTTGTTCATACAAAGTAGGACTCAACAAACTCTCTTAACTGCCCCCAATTTGTCGTAAATCGTTTGTTTCAGCCTGATGAATGTCCCCTTTTTTATTATTATCAATGCCCCGACAATTGCTATATGAGATGTCCTGTTCTGCTCCATTTGTGGCTAAGTTTCAATCACAAATGTTATCAAAAGGTGGTCAAGGGATGTGACAGTCAGAGATATTAGAAGAGAGAATATTATAGCCTACAGCAGGTGATGTAGCAGCACACAATGTAAAAGTTGCAGAGCCAAAATATGCCAATAAAAATCATAAAATCTAAACAGAAAATGGGCAAACTGTGATAATGATAATGTGGTGAACAGAATATTAATTTTGCATCAAGTTTGTTTTAGTTATATGTTTTATTTTAGTTGTTTTCATATCCTATTTAAACCCCAAATTAATCCACATGAAGACATTATAATTCTAAGTCAAACAAATGTCTCTCCTCTTGTGAAGAACATCAGAGGCTGTCTGTCTGTTCATGACTCATATGACGGATGTGAACCAACCGTAAATTAGAAGTATGAGAAAATTGATGAACGACACAAATTGTCTTCAATCACTCATACGTGCCTCTTAACGAATCGAGTGGTTTTTGAACGAGGCCCATTTATCTGTTTGCATCTGTTTCCATTATCTTTAAAGCTACAGTTTGACTTAAGGTAGGTAGTGTCGCAAAGTCGTCCCAGAGGGTGACCTAGGTTGTCTGTAATACTTGAAATTTTGCAAAGGACCTGTCTCACACACACTTCCATGATATTGACCTGTACAGAGCCAGTTGGCATCCTTTTTTACGCTGCTAATAATATTCCTCATTAAATGGTAATGTCTTATCACTGTGGGACCTTTGGAACAGCTCTGAACTTTGCAATGGCCTAAATTCTGTCCGTGGGCCCCGCAGGAGCCAAAGACAAGGTTAGGGGAGTATGAGGGAGAGAGAGATTGGGGGGAAGAGGGGAGGGGGGTGCAAGGACAGCTAGAGGCCGAGCTTAATGACTCCTGGGATCTTTGCCAATAGTGCCGACTTCAGTAACCCTACTGGTTGCACTTAGACTCTAGTGATATACGAGCGATTGCAGGCAGCGTGTTCTTGCTGATGGGTCAGGTGGATGCAGACACTCTCTCTCCTCTCTGTCATTATAAGCAGGTTACAGCTGTGTGGGTCTCCGTCAGCTCTGTAATAAGCCCTGTTGGATAGGTTGATGTGTGTATTTGTCCCATTAAATTTCTCTGAAATGAAATGAGTCATTTTCTATGCGGCAAAAACGGGAGAGAAAAAAATGTTTCATTAAGCTGCAATCTCTGTCTCAGTTTGATTATAAAGAACATCAGGAAAAATGACTTGACAGTAATTAATGCACAACTCAGCTGGAATTAATGTATGAATTAATTCATTACATATCACACTTTAGTCTGGAGAAATGACTAGTAAGTGATGTTTAACTTCAAATATAAAATAAATGAGGAATATGGATTTATGGGATTATTAAATTGATTTAACTAGTGAGGTCTAAACTATTGACTAACACATCAGTTATAGATAAATAAGGCAAGGCAGGTGTATTTGTACAGTACCTTTTTTTTAAATGAAATGTAATTTAAAGTGCTGCATATGAGATAAACAGGTAAGAAGACAAAGAAATAAAACAAAAATTTCAGTGTCAGTTTCCATGGGGACGGGTTTAAAATAAAAAAGTGTGTCAAAAGTCAGTATGTAAAAAGTTCAAATTCAGTATTTATCGTTGCAGATCTTCAGTTTTCTGGGAGTTTGTTCCAGATATGTGGTGCATAAAAACTGAAAGCTACTTCTCTGTGTAGTTCTGACTCTGGGGACAGAAAGCAGACCTGATCCAGATGACCTGAGAAGTCTAGATGGTTCGTGATGTAGCAGCAGATCAGTGTATTGATGTATTTCGGCCCTTAAACCATTCAGCGCTTTATAAACCAACAGCAGTATCTTTAAGTCAAGTCTTTGACAGACAGGAAGCCAGTGCAAAGATCTGAGAACTGGACTGATATGATCCACTTTTTTGGACTTACTGAGGACTCGAGCAGCAGCTGTCTGATGGATTTTTTAGGAAGACCTGTAAAGACAGCGTTACAGTAGTCGAGTCTACTGAAGATAAATGCATGGACAAGTTTTTCTAAATCCTGCTGAGACATAAGTCCTTTAATTCTTGATATAAGATGATTTTTCGTGAACATTTCTCAGTAGATGTTGTCTCCCGTTTTCTCTGGTCTTAGACAGCTGATATTGTCTGTTCGTAGTTCTCATTTAGTCTTTTGTTCAGGGAAATAGATGACAATAAACTTTTCTTTACGATACTCTCTAACTATTTACTGTTTTTCCAAAAAAGGGGGTTATTCATTCTTTTATCCCATCAACTCTTTTGTTATTCTTGATTTGCCTGTTATTGATTTGTCATCTTCCCTCGGTATGTGCCATGCCTAGAAAAACAGGGAATCAAATCTTCAAAGTATCTTTTGTGCTCCGTCTGTCTGTTTTCATTCACTTGTGTTGTTTTTTTCTATTGTCTCTCTCTCCTCTCCGGTGCCTCTGTGTTTCTTCCCAGACCGACCTCGAAAAACATGCACATTATTTCACACCCTTCTTTATTTTTTTTGTTTAAATGTTGAGGCCAATTTCAATGCACCTGTTGCCATGGTAATAAGATAATTTCCTAATTTTGCAAAACTTCACTTCAGCCCTCCCCTCCTTCCCATCTTCCGTCTCCGCCCCGCCCTGCATGTGTCTGTAAAAGAGGCCAATCATATCGATCTGTTTTTCCTCTCTGCTGCTCTTCATAATTCACCTCTGAAAAATCACGTCACTGGCTGACAGTTTTAGTGACATTGTTATGTTGTGTCGTACAGGTGTGTGGGTTTCTTTGTATGCCTGCCGACTCTGTGTGTGTGTGTGTGTCTGTGTGTGTGCAAGAACAAGGAGACCACAGACATGCAAGCCTTTCACACCTCCCATCTGTTTCTTTGGACGGAAACTGTCGATGCAGCAGTGCCGGTGGCAACAAACATTATTTACTGGATTCTTTTTGGTTGTTTTTTTATCATAAAATACTTTTTTTTCTCAGGGAGTAGTGACTGAGCATGCAGAGTGTGCTCCTTTTCAGCAAAGCCCCATCACCATTATACTGTAGACCTTCGCACCTTAGAGCTACAGGCAGTGCTGGTGAAAATATTTTACAAGTTACTTAAACCTGTCGTGCTTTTTTGTGATTTTTCTGTATTTTTATACTATTAAAATGTTGGGTGTTTATATAAAACATGGTCAAAGTTCCATAATTCGGCGGCCTTTGGTTGTCGCTAAGGTGTTGTTTGCATTGTTCACTCGCATGTTTCAGATCATTTCAGGCTTGAACATGAAAGGATGTATTTAAGAAGTGAAATCCTTCTACTACTGTTTGTTTATGTAGCCTCCGGAGATGCAGAAGTCTGCCGAGTGAAGAGCAGAAGGATACAGACAGGAGCTAAAACGTCCTGTTTCAGACAGAGGCTGAACTGAGAGGCTCCGTAAAGGACAAGCAGAAGATAAATAATGTTTTTAAAACTGTAAATCATGCAAAGATATTCCTGTAGAGCCCCAGAATATGAATATAGACCTGGAGGTTTGCGTGATATGTCGTGATAGGTCTAACTTTTTTTTAACTCATGATTTAAGTTTAAGTTCAGTTTTTCAGCAACGTCTGAAAAAACATCTTAGCAGCAGCTAAAGTTGCCCACTTAGAGCCCCAAGTATAGTTCGACCCCTCTGTGACTGACATCGGAGTAGCCATAGTTGGTCACGCCAAGGCCGTTACTATAGTGAAACACTTCACTAGGGAACAGGGGACTATGTTAAGTAACCCAAAGTTTTATGTGATAACGCCAAAATCTAGATTTGCTGTTTTTTGAAGTGTCTTTTCATTAGGGTTAAAAAAAAATCTGTTACATTTTTTTTTTATTTTTCTGACATGCCTTGACTTTGACTACACATCTGAGTGGGAGAAGAGTCAACAATGACCAGCCTGCCTTTAGGAGCATATGCTGCTAAGTGCAGTCATGTTTTGTACTGTCGTCAGGCTTTCATCAGCGCTTGCTTGAATTGAGCTTCCTGCCTTTTTTTGTCGATAATATGTGGAGCAATTTGACCAAACACTGTAGGAGGAAAAAAAAATATGCTGCGACTGTTCTCCCACGTGACGTGACTGTCAATAATTTTCATCTAACATGGAATTATCAAAAAATGCATCCCAGCATGTGGAGAGAGGTGAGTCCCAAATAGCCAAATTGCTACATTTTGTCAGCGACTTTTGTTTTTCTGCTGATGTAATTGAAGTGCTTCCTGCTTTTGGGCAACAGTTATCTGCCTTCAGCAAGTTGTTTCATGTACCGTTTATTAGCTTGTGGTGATTCTGCGCCTGTTTTCCGCTGGGAGAAACAAAAGCTGCTGTGTTGAGAGACCCAGCTGGATTTCTTTCAGACTGAAAAGAGAAAAAGATCTAGCTTTGGTTGGACAAAACAACAACGGCTATGACTAAAATAACTTATTGTTCCAACTGAGCCACAAGTTACAAGTTACGGCAGGTACAGTGGGACAAAATCAAGGACGAGAGAAGAAGAAAAAAAAAGAAAAGGAGAGAAAGGCAATAAAATAATGATGATATACTACAAAAACTGCACTCACCAATATTAACTGAATGATTTCGGTGTATTAAAACCTCTTGAAAAATATGAAAAGGTCTATTATAGGTTTATTTAATGGTGATGAACAATGAGTTACAACAATGAAAATAAGATCCCACTAAGAAAAATATACATGATTGCTCACTTTAATGCAAAAAAGGTGAAGCTCGAACTCATTTCCATTATCTCCTCTGGGCTACTTTACTTAATTGTTAGGTGTAGCCTTCGGGTTTAAACTATAAATTATTAGCAATTAGAGAAGAAATATATCAGGCATCTGATAAATCGGAGCATACTGCAAGCCAAATGGTTTAATGATCGCATAAATTGTGTCACAGCGGCGGCAGAGGACACGAAGTTCGTGAACTCTAGGATGAGAACCAGCCGCAGTAGATCTAAAGGGAGTAACCTGCCCCTCGGTGTGCGGAGGGGGAGTGAAAGCAATTACAGTTTTAATTCATATACTGCATGTGAGAGGATGAGTTAATGTGTTATGTGTTTGTGCGAGTGTGTGTGTGTGTGTGTGGTGAGGACAAGGATGGCCTTGCTTTAGGGAAGGACTGTTTGACAATGTGTTATGTTTTAAAGGTCACAACCGAGCTTTTATTCTTCTTGTCTTGTCAAGCTTTTTAGGTCAGACGTGTGTGTGTGTGTCAGTCTGTGTGTGTGTGTGTGTGTGTGTGTGTGTGTGTGTGTGTGTGTGTGTTTCCCTAGATTTAAGACCATGTGAGTGAGGAAGGTTTTTTTAAATTGAGACAAATAATATAAGTATCCTTGAGGTCTAAAAAAAGAGCACTGAATGAATTTTCTTTTAATAAAATATTTTGTAAAGCCCATTTTTTTGAAACTTGCATGGTAACATCGATATGTAGTTGCTCACAGTCTTCTTCTTCTTCTTCCCTGCGTTTTGTGTATTACTGTGTTTCTATGTGTTTTACTGCCAACAAGACAAACAAAACAAGGAGCCGTTGATTAAAAAAAAAAAAAAAACTACTACCATAGCGCTACCATAGGTTGAAAACTCCTGAGGATATCTTTAAGGTAAAGACTTGGTTTTAGGGTTCAGGTTTAAGGTTTATATTTAAAGATGAGGTTGGTGATATCGTTAACATATAACCAACGAGGCAGCACCCGTCTCTCAGTACTTGTCTGTCACACTCAGCCTTAAACCCATTTGTTCCTACTGAAGACATAAATCTTTCCAAACAGGTCTGAAACACATTTTTGCGGATATTTTTTGAAAAGAGGTCAAATAAAACTTTGCATTGATCAGATCCACTGGATCGATATTGCTACTACAGAGTGGCTAGATGTAATGGATCCACATTAAATACAGTTTCTTTGTCAGTATTGTTACCAAAATGTGTTTCCATTATCAGTTACTCTCATTAAGTCACAGCAAGCAGTTTTAAGCACCACATCGGTCCCTTGTGTTGCCTACACAGGACATAAAAAATTGGAAGAAAGAGGAGGACTAGTATCTGATTGGCTCTTCAATCTGTTTCAACAGATAATCTAAACTAAAGTGTCTGAATCTATATTGCAGAGAGTAAGTCAGGCCAGTACATCTCCTTAAAAAGGGTACCAGATTGTCTAAAACAGCTGGGCAGCAGAGTATTTACAGCAGCAGGAGTGTATCTGAGGGATTCAGTGAAACAAAAAAATACAGAGCTCACGTGCCCAGTGCAGCTGTGTGGCTCATTAATGTGTTTTTAATTGTTTTTGCACGACAAGGGCTTTGGATACACAGACACTACTTGTTATCAGGATCAGTTCATCGTCGGTTTCAGTCTTCTGAGTAAAGAAATAAACCATATCTCCAGATTTCATCCTTAAGATTCGGGCTGTGCTTTTGTATTCAGCTGTGCAAATTAGCATTCAGGGATTTTCTCACTTCCACTTATTTTCTCTCATCCAAAGCCAAACTCTTCTCCTTTTTTTTTTTTTCCCTAAACTCTCCTGACTCACAAAGCCATAACACACACACACACACTGTTTGCATTGTTCCCGCCACCATGGGACACCTACATAGACACAACTAAAACCAGATTTGAAAGGCTCTTTGAAAAGTTGATGATGAGAATTTGGCAGTTTTGAGTAGTTTGTAGTGCCAGTTAATGTTGGCCATTTGCTCATACTTTAATCCTATAAATACAAAGGGAAACCCTCTCCACTGTGCAAACAATGCACAAACTAATTGCTGTGCAACCATAACTGGCTACTTTTTTTTTTTTTTTTTTTATTTGGGAAGTGAACGTTTAAGGTATGACAGATATCCAAAGAAACGTTTGAACTGTTGTACAGTTAAATTGCATCGTTTTGTGGCTCACTGTTGTTGTTATGAATGTTTTTATTGAATTTTTTTTTTGCAACCTAGAGAGGAAAAATTTTGCCAATTTCCCGTGAGCCTAGAAACCAAGCTCCTCTTTCTTCCTCCTCCTCGTTCTCTCTCTGTCAGAGAAAACTCATTTTATGCACCATGTTGTGACTCCCACCACTCCGGTATATTCTCTCTCTCTCATTTCATTTCAGTCTGCTTTATTGGCATGCTGCAGAAACATATAGGGGGGGAAAAAAAGTGGATAAATCAAAAAGTAAAGCAGCACCTGTCTCACCCCGCGTACACGTCGTCGTGTCCTCCGGCAAAGACGCTGAACCGCAAATTGCTCCGGATGAGCAGGTCGTAGGTATGAGAGTATAAGTCGCTGCACAAGTCGTGCACGAGAGCAGCTGCTAAATGCATGTAAGGTGCACACTCAAACATACTGAGAGAATTTATCGTGTCACTTTTAAGTAAAGAAGACAGTCAAAAATCATCCAGCAAGGTGATACTGAACTCATTATTGTCTTCTTCATCATGTGAAGGCCTTACATATATCCAGGACCTACGTACATCAGTTCCTGGATTCCCTTGCACATGCAATGTTAGTCGAGGCAAGTCAGTTTTTTACATATCTTCTAGGGGCTTTACCATCTTTACAGCCACTATTCTTAAACCCTCTATTCAAATAAGGAAAGACTCTCCAAAATCAAACCCTTTAACACGGGAGATATTGGCAGATACTTCAAGAAGAACAACACAGGAGGGATCCCTCTACCGGAACAGACAGATGTTGTTTACATAGTGATATTCCATTATTGAAAAAAATTATAGATTACATATATGGACAATATGATCGGGAGGATGTCGAGCAACTTCCATGTGCCGCCAAACAGATAGGTCCTGAGCCATACATGTCTCCATGGTGATGGAGACCTGGGAAGTGGCAAGTGGACAGACATACACACAGGAGAAAACTCGCAACACACCATTCGCACACACGTAGAAAGAAGAGAGACAAGGAAACTAAATACACAAGAGAGATACAGAGAGAGAGAGAAAGAAAGAGAAGAGGTGAGGCTACATCTCCCAGAGGATGAAGATCCGGATCGAAAAAATCTGGGAACAAGACACCGATAGCCAAGAAAGAGAGAGTGGTCCCAGGACAGCCGATGGTCCACAACATCACTCGTCCCAATTTAAACAGAAAACCATCATATAGAGAAGCAATTACAGATTTTAAATGTATTAAATGGCTATTATTGTAAAAATGCTTTAGAACCAACATAATGTAATATTTATAATGGGAATAAATTAAATGAAAACTTAAGGATCATAACTTTGAATTCAGTTTCACACATTCTGTGTTGTATTGAAGGCTGTGGTAAAGGTTGATAGATTTGTCATCTTGCTGTGTGACAGCTGAACAAAACTCTGTTCCCCCAACATGAAAGGAAGTTTTTTTAATCATCAGTCATGTGTCAAAATCTTTTTCAGAGTTTTGATGATATTTTTTTTGCACTGAGTTTATATTTGTCTCTGTTTCAACACCTTTCTCAGACCAAAACATTTCAGCCTCTCCATCTGCATGTTGCAAGACTACACACATTTATCCAGACATTCAAACACACGGGACTCTGAGCTAAATCTTTTTTTTTCTTCTTTCCAACAGAGAGATCGTTTTGTGAAACTCCTGGATCAGCTGCACAACTCCCTGCGTATCGACCTCTCCATGTACAGAGTGAGTCTCCGCTCTCAGGCCCCCCCTGTTAACCGTTTTCTTCATTACATAGAGATCTACGGCTTCGGTCCACGTCTGTCCCACGTTCGTTCTTACGGAAAAGGAATCGGCTGATGAACACGACAAATCAACCTAGTCCCAAATTGAAAACGTTTGTCTTTTTTAGTTTCGCCGCTTTCCGCTGTCATCTGGCTGCTTTATTTTCCTGCAGTGTGTTGTTTAATGTTAAAAAACACTCTCTGCTCAGATGGAGTTCCTATAGATTAAAAAGACAAACCGCTATTGTTGTTAAAAGAGATGTCAGTAATATAATCAATGGGGGAAAAAATCCTCACAAGACCTTAATTATAATTATTAATTGGTCTAAATACAGGTAGCCAAAGAAGCAGATGTTTAATTAGACTGATGCGGGTTTAACAAGTGTCTGCGTGTACATGTGTGTTCTCAGAACAACTTCCCAGCCAGCGACAAGGCTCGCCTCAGCGACCTCAAGTCGACAGTGGATCTTCTCACCAGCATCACCTTCTTCAGGATGAAGGTGAGGAAGCAAAACAACCCCGGTGTTTTGTTAACCTCTTAATCATATAATGTTGTAAACTGAATTATTTGTTGTAAAACAGAACTGACTTTGCACCCGACGGACTCTATTTTGCATCAACACACAAACTCCTTTTTCTCTGTCGGATCTAAACACGCAGACGTGAATCACATCTGATGGATAAACATCTGTAAATCTAGAGCTTTCACATAATACCATGAACTTCTGTCCAAGTAAATCTGACTCACTTTCCCCGTGGTTCTTCTTCAGGTCTTGGAGCTGCAGAGTCCTCCGAGAGCAGCCAACGTGGTTCGGGACTGCGTCAAGGCTTGTCTCAACTCCACCTACGAGTACATCTTCAACAACTGTCTGGAGCTTTTCAACCGGCAGTTCCAGCCCGCCGTCCAACCGGTCAGTTGCTAAGCATCAATATGTCCTGAATATCAACAACAAAAGAGTTGCAAAGTGTCCGCAAAGGGACCGCTGTTTTTTTCCCCCCATTCTCTATTCCCATTTGAAAAATATCCTAAATATTACTTAACATAGAAACACTGGACTGGCCCAGATACAACAAATAATGTTTTGTCTGTCATTTTGGCAGCTCAAAATACTACAATACCCATGAGCCTCGGCCGCAGTTGCTATGGAGATGGCGAGAATCAGTGGTAGCGAATTAAAAAACGCTTTGTCGGCACCATAGTTTTAGTTTTCTCAGAGTTGATTTAAGCTGCAGGTTGTGTTTTCAGTTTTCTCGACATCATAATCTTTAGCTTCCAAACCGCCGTTAGCGACGCACGTCGGATCATTTTAAACCGTGATGGAAACCTTGATGGTCGTATCTACATCTAGCTCAAATTTATTTATTTATTTTTATTAGTTTATTTGTCAGGGACGATGCAAAAAAAACATTGTAACAGGTTAAAACAACATGACACAGATGCATCGCATATAGGATTTCTAGCCTGTCCCTGGTTGGGCTTTTCTACTTAAAATAGGTATAAAATATCACTACCAGAAATACATTAATTAAATAAAGCTCATAACAAATAATGACATTCTTGGTAACGACAGTATTTACATCACATAACGGTCAATTTACATGTGTAGCATATGTGTATGTTCCATAATTCATAGCAATAATGTCATATTTATCAGAGGACCAGATATTTTCTAATGCAGCTGTTCATCTTTTCTACTGATGATTTAAGAGCTCCAACTGTGAGTCACGTAATGGTTTTCTATGGGAAAAATTAATGGGATTTTTTACTTCTCCACCCACTTTGCAACTCTTATAGACACTCCGGAGACTTACTCGCTGCTCACACGAGTATCGCAAAGAACGAGAGACTCAAAAGCCCTAAATTAATGTTTAAGCTCCATTAAAGACACAAAACGCTTTTACGAGTGGCGTTAAATGTCTGTTGTTGTTTGTCAAAGCCCTTCAGAGTGTATCAATGAAAAGCCACATCCTCACTCTGCGCTCCTCTCCCTGCAGTTGTTCATATTAATCTCAATACGTACGGCGCACGCTGACGTAGCCTTAATTGACGCACTAATGAACTGAGTCTCCATCAGCAGAAGAATTATTTCCAGAACATTGAGTGTTTCTAACTCTGCCCCGAAAGATTCATGTCTGAATGTGTCTAAACTCATTAAAACCATCCGTGTTTGGTATAAATTAACAATACTTTGCATGGTAATTGAGCAAAGTCTGCTTTTCTGCTTTATGGAGTGTTCAGAGCCTTATCGCATAAACATAGAGGGAGACTTCTGAAAGTGAAACTCCTCAGTAAACTGGATGAATAACAGAGTTATTGTTGCTATAAATTATTCACTGTTGAGCTCACAACTGAAGCTGAACTGAGCACTAGAACTTCTTTTTAACAGCACAAGTATTATATCTTGCAAGACATATGATTTTGCATTTAACTATTCATATTATACTGCAGGTGTACAAAACACTAAACCATCATGTCAAATTACTAAATTCTTTCTCTTTTTTCTTTTTTTTTTTTGTCTTTGTTCCTCGCAGCCTGAGCCGGAGAAGAAAAAGAAGAAGAAGAAAGAAAAAGCGGAGGGAGAGGAGGGGGATGGCGAAGAAGACTCAGAGGAAGAGGAAGAGGAAGAGGAAGAAGAGGAGGAGAAGAAAGAGGAGAGCCAGCCGGAGGAGCAGGGTCCGAGCATCCAGAACCTGGACTTTTGGCCCAAACTCATCACGCTCATCGTCTCTATCATCGAGGAAGACAAGAACTCCTACACATCCATCATCAACCAGTCAGTGCCGACTCTCCGTTCTGTGTCATTTACCTCTTATTGGGCATATTGTAGAGTTTAATGGTGATGATATATGTTCATTTCCATGATGTCACAGTTTCTAGCTGAAAAAAATGTGTTGAGTTTACATACATCCATGACGCTCGTGCATCACAGCAGCAGCCTCCTGTTGCCACTCACAAGCAGAACATGTTGAAATCTTATGATAGACTTGCACCTATTTTAGAGTAAATACGGTAGGTAATCAAAGGCGGATCAAAAGGAGCAGTTACATTTATATTTAAAACAGTCACTTCTACTTTCAGAGGTACAAATCTGGGTAGTGAACATTTCATATGTTTGGCTGATTTTTTTTTAAAAAAAGGCAAATATCCATATGTTTTTGCAGGTGTAACAAAAAATACACAAAAAGGACAAAAAACGTACCTGTACAGTGCTAAATTGTTCCCAAAGTTGCATCGTGGTTTAAAAAATTTGTTATGTCTACAATTTGGATGAAGTTTTGGTTGTTTTTAAACTTTTAAAACATGTTATTTCATTTTTTGTTGTGGGGAATTTTGGACAGAAAATACAGTAAATTGCTGGTAGTTATTTAGTATTTATTTAGTTGCTGTATCTTCAAGTGGTTTCAGTCCTTTAATGACACTACTGCTGTAAACGCTACAGATTTTCATTTTAATTAGTCGTAAGCTGTAAAGGTCTGAAAAAAACCCAAAGCTGCTCGTGTGTGTGTTTGTATCTTTTGCATATTAAGAAGAATACACCATGTAGAGCTGCAACAATTAGTCAATCGATTAGTTGATCAACAGGAAGTTCATTATTATTCATTCATTTTGGTAATTGAATAAGAAAAAATGGCAAACTTTTTCTGGTTCTGGTTAAAATGTGAGGATGTTGTGGTTTTCTTTCTCCTCTGTGATGGTAAACTTGAAGATTTGAAGACATCTACATTGGCTGTGGGAAGTTATAAAGAGCATTTTTCACTATTTTCTGACATTTTATAGACAAAACAACTAATCCATTAACCAAAATAATATTCTGCGAGTCTGTCGGTTGAAGCCCTGATGACATATACACACTAGCGCAGTCCCTCACTTGTGTGATCCTCCTTCAGGTTTCCTCAAGAACTCAACGTGGGTAAAGTCAGCGCTGAGGTCATGTGGATGCTGTTCGCTCAGGACATGAAATACGCCCTTGAGGGTAAGATTGTGTGTCTGTATACTGTACTTGGTTTGTGTGGGTGTGTGTGAGAGAGAGAGACAGAGAGTAACAACTAGTTCATCCCCCTCCTACTGTACATTCACACTTCCTTTTCCTCATTCCTCCTTTTTCTTTTGCCGTCATCTCTTCCAGTTTTGGATAAAATTGACCACTACCGCTGGAACAACGGTGAGGTTATAGTCGTATATACTGTAGCTAATAGCAAGATACAGTCAGAAACGCCAGTACTGGGGACATAGTTTCTATATGGATCACAAATAAGAAAGTTAGAGAGTCAAAACTATAACATTTATAGACCCAAATTGGAAAAACAGGCACATTTATTTAGCCCAGAAAGTACATTTTGATCAAAATTATTCTGATTTAAGTGTAAATTTAAATGGAAGGCGTCTGTTTCTCTTATCAGCAAATACCCATAAAGGTTGTCAAACTTCTTTTTTAACTTTTATCTAAAAAGAAATCTTATCTTTTTTCTCAGCAACACCTTATATTACCTTCATACCCCTGAGCTGCCTGAAAAAAATCAGATTTAATGTCTTGTTCAATCTGTATTCAAATTTAAAGCCACAGTATAGTAAATACTATTAAACACAGTCATTCCTGTGTATGTTTTTTTCCCTCTTCTTTATAACTTAATGATTTGTAATGAGTCCCCCCACATTACAAATATATGCACTCATTATATTCTGGTATATTATGTGCACAAGCACGAGCTGATTCAAGTTTTTTGAGCCATCAACATCAGAAGACATGGATATCTAATCTGAAATCTGCTTAGCTCCTCAATGTTCTGGCTTTTGACTGTGTCTCATGTTAGAGGACTGTAGAAACTGTGGAAACTAGTAATCCTGAAACAGTGTCTGGCACACCGAGGTCTGTGTGTAACTCAGCATCTACGCTGTAGAAATAGATTTTAGATTCAGTCGTAGTGAAAATGTCAAGTCTCCTTAGAGCACAACACTTAAACCCGTAGAGATGCTGAGTTTTTTTTTTTGTTTGTTTTTTTTAGCCGAGTCACCGCTTTGTCTAAAAACTCAGATATTTTGACTGACAAGTCTTTTACTATAGGGGACGCATTTCAAGACTCTTTTCTTTTCTTTTCTCCTGCATTTTATTTGTTTATTCCCACATCACTTTTTTTCCCAACTCTGTCGCCATTCTCATCTCATTCATTGCTTCTCTGTTTTGTCTGAACTCTCATTGGTTGTGTCGTAGCTCCCACCACCTTCCGCATTCGCAGAATAAACTTCTATGCTGGTAAGATGTGTGTGTGTGTGTGTGTGTGTGTATCATTATTCATTTACTGAATATTGGGATTTGATTAAAAAAAAAAAGGTCTGTAATAATGTTTTTAATTGTTTGTTTTGAAACATCATCAGGAAACTCACATATAAATACCAATGTTACATCTGTGTCTTTTAATAGTGTTCAATATACTGTTTAACGCACTTTACTGACTAAAACTTTACTGTCCTTCTCTGCCATTTTTCATGAAACAGGAATATTTTGTTGCAGCTAATACCTCAGTGCACCGTCGGTTAACCCTTTCGCTCCTTATTACTGTTTGCGATGTTTGAGTGATCTCGTAATTGGAGACCAAACTAAAAATCAGAGAGGGGACTTGAGATTGGTCTCCTGCTTGCATGTCTTCAATTATTTGTCTCTTTCATGTTTGGATTCTGATGAAACTCGGACTGAAGAATCTCACTCCTTTTGTTGAAGCATTTTTTAAAATCACAGACACACCCGAGCAGGTCGCTGAGTATGCTTATTGTCCCAGATAGTTCATTTAAAAGGGACAGACAACAGATTGATGGTTATTTCTCCCTTCATCCGTTAGGTACCCCCAACTAGAAAATAATTAAAACCTTGAAGGACGATCCATCTCAACCATGTGTTTGGATGTTACACTCAATATCTGAGAAACCTCTGATCTGAGAGTTTGATAGAAATACTGAAAATTATTAATTTAGCTGACCATTTTAAAAAAGGGAGGCTGTCTATTTGTTTGTGTCATTTGTAGGCTGATGCATGTTTACAGTTATCTCTGGATTATCCAAATACCAGCCCAGTACGTTACATGAAAAATGTGAAACATGCATGCGTACATAATGTGGGAACACGCTCACAAAGATCTGCAGCAGACCTGTGAAACTGCTGTAACATACCTCAGTAGGTTAAACGTCGTGTGTAATTATGTTTGTGTGTTTGTGTTTGTGTTTGTGTCGGATGTTTCGCAGAACACGAGAAGCATAAACTCTGCAAGACCGCTGACTACATGAACCTGCACTTCAAGGTCAAGTGGCTTTACAACGAGTATATTAAGGACCTGCCCGCCTTCGCAGATGCTGTGCCCGAGTACCCAGCGTAAGACACACACACACACACACACACACACGTTCACTCATTATCTCGCTCTTTCCTCGTCTCCTCCAGACGCAAGGGAGCTCATCTCTATTCTCTATTGTTGCATACACACATGCACACGTATACACACTCTATTCGTTCCTCACTGGTGTGGAGTAATGATGATAATATTAATAATACAACACCATCAAAACTACATTACAAGATGTGTTAAATGACAATAAATCAAATAAATAAAACCAATATGGCTGATATAATTATATGAGTTCAAAAGAAGTGTTTCTGTTTTGTGTATGGACTTGATATTTTTGCTCACCCGGCTGACAAAAAGCACAGCCAATCCTTTTGGGAACGTTATAAGAGGATTCCTGTCCTGTGTCTTGTTATTCTTCCAGGTGGTTCCTCCAGTTCGTTCTTGCCTGGCTGGTCGAGAACGAGGAGGTGTCGATGGAGTTCATGCACGGAGCGCTGGAGAGAGACAAGAGAGAAGGGGTGAGTCAGAGAGCCGAGGATGAGGAGGGGACGTGACATGAAAAGAAAGTCTTTATCCCAGCGTGTATCCGCCCTTCATTACTGAAGGCTCTGTTGTTTTTGTGGTTTACTGGGTTTTGTCAATCTATATTTTTTTTTAAAAAAAAGGTTAAATTAATAATACAAAACTCTAAAAATCCAAAAACAGACTGTTTCACAATTTATTGGATTGTCTAAACAGTGAAGTGGACCGTTACGCTTCTCCCTCCTGCAGCTCTGACACTGACCTTGTTTTTTTTTTTTTTTTATTGCTGTGAGCAGCGTCTTGCTGTTACTTGGCAACACATCACAACTGTCAATCACTTGTGTGCCACAGCACTCTACAACACAATATGATCAACATCACCTTTAGTCAGCGCATCAAAAACTCTTGTACAAATGTTTCTCATATGTCATATGTTGTGTTTTTCTGGGAATAATGGTGCTACATTTAACATTTAAGTAGTAAAGAAGATAGACAACACACTGTAAGGTGCCAAAAGAAAACACACGAGTGCAAAGAGTCAGTGCAAGAATGTAAAATTTAGAAAAAAACATTAAAAAATACTGAAATATTGCACATATTTTGGCTACGATGCAAAAGCCTGGGATAATTTGTTATGTTGTGTTGTTCATTGGTAAGAAGCTGGTGAGGGATCACATCCTCGTTGTTGTATTGGTTACTCCTGCTGGTTGCTTGAGGCACTTTGTTATAAACTGGTGGGATATAAGGAACCTCTGTGCACATTACACCCTCATGGTAAAGCCATGTATGTGTGTGTGTCCATGTATATTACAGGCTCTAAATTGCAAAGGGAGATAGCTGTTCCAGCGTTTATGCCCTTCAAATCCTTTAACAGGATGTCAGTCACTGTACAGCCCACTCATCTTTACCAATTTGGCCAATCATCTCTTTTTGAAGGGATGATTACAAGTCTCCCTCACTGCTGTTTGGAAGAAAAAAAAAAAGTTTCAATTTCTTATTTCCTCCGGACAGATAACTCCCCTCACCAGACACCAGAATTTAATCAAGGAAAAAACAGGAACAATTTGCAGTGTTCTCAATTAGTGGAGATGAGACATTATGTTTGTGATCTAATAGCTAATATGCCGGATGTATTACTACACAAATCTTACGTAAATTGGATAAATTCATGTTCACCTTATTTCAATTTGCAAGCACTCAAGCGCTGGGACTCGGGTCATAGTGCTCTCAACGAGGAGGACATTGGAGAGCGGATATTAGAAGTAATGGAAAGTGACTCATATCCTAAAAATACAGACAATATATAGATATGAAAGACTCACCTCCTAGATATTTGAAATCTAATACAAAATCACGAAAAAGGCAATAAACACTGCTGAAAAATTTAAGAATATAAGACTTGAAAAACTGATACAACTTGTATATTTCTACATAAAAACAGACAAAGCTTTTCCCTGAACATTTTTGCAGCTGAAAGGATTTTTCTGGGTTATTAGTGCTGTTGAAAAGGATCCAAAAGCAGTTGAGAGAGTCGAGCATTTCTACAAAACCGACATCCACAACAGAGTGAATGACAGCTTCAGTCTCGTGACCTCTTGTTCACGGACTCCTTGAAGGATGCTTCGATTCATTCAAGTGTAGCGGAGCTCTGCTTTTGGTCAGCGAGTCTCAGAATGACGGACAAGTGTCGTCTCACCTCTTACTGTTGGGTCACAAAGCTAAACTTAATCTTCAGGGACCTGTTATGTCCTCTGTTGTTCCTCTGAAAGTTTTCTAAAAGTCGGGTTAAGCCTCGTGGTAAGGACTGGTAAGGTGCAGAGGACTTTGACTATTTTCAGACACTCCACATGTGTTATTTGTTAATATTTCAACCTTTATTGGCCCGTTACAAACCTTCTACTTCTATTGTACATTGCCCGAATAGCTGCATTAATTCTCCCATCACTACGGCTGCTTTCACTCTGGCAGTGCCTGTTACTGATGTAACAGCAGAGAATAACATTCAAGCTGAACGTGATGCCACACAGTCGTATTGATTTATTGATTTAAGTGTTTGAGGTGGGTAATAAGGGTAATAGTTGTTGTTTTTTTTTACTTCCCATACATCAAGTTCTGTTCACGTGTTCACATGGCTCGACCTGCCATTTTCACCTGGCAAAACAGGTTCAAAACATAATTTTACTGGCAAGTGTTAAAGTAATAAACTTACTTACTTATTTACTACTTACTTTTGGTCAAGGCAGATGGCCGCCCACCCAGAGGCGGGGTCTGCTTTAGGTTTCTTCCCGTTAAAGGGGAGTTTTTCCTTCCCGCTGTCGCCAAGTGCTGCTCATGGAGGGGAACTGTTGGGTTTCTCTTTCTGTAAATTAAAGAGCGTGGTCTAGACCTGCTCCATGTAAAAAGTGCCCTGAGATGACTTTGTGTTGTGATTTGGCGCTATATAAATAAAATTGAATTTAATTGAATACTATGAAAACGTACCACCAATCAGAGCAGTTAACAAATGCAGGGTTCGACTGATGGGAAACAATCAAACCAGAGTGTGCAATATGAAATATGGTAGCCCTTAAATAACAACTAGAACTATCTGAAAATCTCAAAAAGTTTGGGTGAAAATAAATTAATTATCTTCTATTTATCTGAATAGCTAATATAGACTAATTAACACGCTCTAACTATGCGGTTCAGCTTCTCATCTTCATATTGTTAAAAAGGCTTATTTATGTCTTTGCCTTTGCAAAAAAATCTGTCCATATTTATCCAAGTGAAAAAACATTAAACAGTCCAAAAACAAACAAATAAAAAATGGGGTTTGGAGATTTACTAGTAAGCTACTATCTCACTGTATAAAGTTGAAATCTTTTGGAACAGCTCTTCAGTGTGAGAAAAGCAGACAAAGTCAGTAACCAGTCAGATTCAGTGTTGAGCTTTTGGGGGTGTAGCAGGATGCTGGTATCTTTATACATAACATTTCATATTTTAGCTGCATATTGGATGAATAATTGATTGGTGTTAATTTATAGCTGATGTAGGCTTTCTCTTTTTTTAGAAGTAGCATATGTACACCCCCTAATTGTGAGTATTTTGCACAGTGAATCAAACCCAGTTCAAACAAAAAAAAGTGTGAACTAAAGTGGGAAACTGAAAAAATAATGAAATGAATCTTTAATTTTCAGACACCAATAGTTCTGGTTTCCCAGAAAGAATACAGGGAGGGTGAATAAGTTAAGGATCCCTTTATGCTGTCAGAAAAATATTGTTTTGCTCAGCATACATATTCTCCCCTTTTTTTTAACTCTACTTTAAATTCTGATGTTTTATCTCATGGGAGGTTACGAGGAGTCCATTAGAGACGGCTTTTATAAAAAAAACTGTTAAGTGCTTCCTTTGCCTTTTAAAGAAGCAGTTACAAATCCATATACTGTATGTTTTAAAGTTTAAGAGAGACAGATTATACAATAGCAGGGCTCTCTTAACTACCACAAACTACCACACCAACCCCTGGGCGCCATTTACATTTGTACCATTTAGCTGATTAAGGAGGAACATATGATTAGTGCAAACAGCGCAATAAGCCTTTTATTCCCAGACCAGCAACATTTCAAGTGAAAAGATAATGATGGCGGCGGTCAGAGTGCTCTAAAATCAGTGCCGTAGCCGTGGAGTAATTACACGAGAGCTAAGCAACAGAAATGGTTAGCAACAGAAATAAGAAAGATATGAGTTATTATATGATTACAGGAGAAAGTGTAGAAAGAGAGAGGCTGATGTGAAGTAATTTACACAGAGAGCAGAGTGAAGACGGGGAGACTTCTTTGTGTTTTGATAAAATTGCACCAGTGGTTTTGTTCTTATGAAAAAAAATCTTTGCAATTTGTCTTCTTGTCCACCCACCTGCAGTTCCAACAGACGTCCGAGCACGCCCTGTTCTCCAGCTCGGTGGTGGACATCTTCACCCAGCTTAACCAGAGCTTTGAGATTATTAAGAAGCTGGACTGCCCGGACCCCGCCGTGGTGGCCCACTATAACCGCCGCTTTGCCAAGGTGAGAGATATGTGACAGAGAAGGTTGTTTACATCAGTCTTTGCACTATTGATCTATTACATGCATCTACCTGAGATCTATGTGTTTGTTCACTCACTTGTCAGATTATATGTTTGTTTCCTTTTGTTTTCCTTGACATGCACACTACACGTCCGCTGCTGTGTGCTGCCATTCAGGATTTGTGGTTGTTCAGTGGCTACAGTTCGTTCAACAATATAGCACAACATAATGTAACTCACATACCTCAACAAATAGAGAATGCATGCAATCGATTGTGCCCATGAATGCTGCTGCACTAAGAGAACTATCACTGTCTTGAATCTTTGCACTGACAAGGAAACACACAGTTATCTATAATATTATCTAGCCATGTGGTAATATGATGACTTTGAATGTGATTACTTTACATGTGCTAATCTCTGTTGCTTCAACGATTTAAGGGTCAACTTGTTAGCTTCATTGAAGGGTTTATATCAGTTTGGTCTGGTCCGATACGTATTAGCTTGGTGGTTTGGTTAGGAGTGAGAACAAAGCAGCTTCATTGAGAGGCCAGGACTTCATGCTATGCTCCTCTGCATCATCACGTTTCTGTCACAACGTGGAAGCAGGACCCAGGCGCAGAGGTGTCATGACGAAGTCCTTTTATTGGCTCAAAAAATAGGCAAGACTATGGCTGTGACAATGTGTTTCTTGTAGTTGATCCAGGTGGTGCACAGGTTGGTCTGCCTGGTCTTGCAGTCTTGGGTGACTGCTCTATAGACCAGTAGCTGGTACTTAGCACCCCTGGTATTACTACCAATCCTTACCAAACCAGCAGTTGGTTCATTTGTGCTGCAGTTAGTTTCTTTAGCCAGTAGGTGTGGATCATGTTCGGGCCTGGTGCTGTCCAGCTCTTCATACCTGATGCCATTGTTATGGTAACTGGGTCTTGTTGTGGGAGATTGCTATGACGTGTCCGCTCTTAGATCCACCAGCCACTGGGCATTGGTGTTATGTGATGCCTCCTTCTCCCATATGCTCCTCCAGTATTGTTCAGTCTCAGCCCTGGGTGGATCTGTTCTCACGTTATTACCTTGCCACTGAGAGTACACTTTGGATGGTTCAGTGGAGAACATCCTATTTATCCTCCTGGCTTCTGCTTCTCCTATGTATCTCTTCAGGCGGGTAGCCAGAGCTGTGAGCCTTTGGCAGTCTCCAGTGCCTCAGGTATAGACAGCTTGTTGTACTTCCCAGGCATCCCTTTCATCCCCACACCTTTCTGTAACTCTGAGAGTTGACTAACTTCCCTCCGTGTTGCCTTGATCTTGGCCTCCAGCCTCCTTCTCCATGGAGGATAATTTACACACACATACATATATATATATATATATATATATATATCAAAAATGTTTTGAAGGAACTTTCCCAACACTTATGTTTGGGATATCAGCTCTGCCAGATTTCTTCCCTCACCCCAATACAATAGAGGTGGATTTGTGATGCTCACAGCAGTGGAAAATCACATTTTGCAAAGTTCAACAGCAAGATATCTCTGCAGAGACAGTGTTCCCGGCTACCTTGAATAATGCACAGTATGTACTGTCAACAGGTTTTCGCTGGAACGCAGGGGCAAGCCCTTAAAATGAAAAAAGTCTGTGACTGACTGACGGATTTCAATACTCAGACATCCTGTATCATCAATAGTGTGAACTTTCAGCTCTCTCTGTAAGCTCTAAACTGAATATCTTGTTTAAAGATTGTTAGGTTTTCAAGAGGTTCAGTCGTAATTTGTGAGTGTGAGCTCATTCTGACACGTGCACAGACTCGTAAAACTAATTTTTCACTTCATGTCTTCCTGCATATGAATATAGTTTTCTGCAGATGAACATACTCATGAAGGCATAAATATATGGTTGCTTGGGAATAGAGTGTTTTTTCATAATGCCTTTTCATTACTGAGGCAAGGTGAGTGTTATACCTAAAAAAAAAATCCCTGATCGTGATTCATCTCAAGAGGTTTGCTTACACAACTCTATTTTGAGTCAAAGAATCATTTCTCTATAATATATTCCATACAGAGTACACAGTATACACTCTTTATGTTTTGTAGGGTATTGTAATTGAACCTTTGATTTCATATTTACATTTTTTTTTTCTACAAATTTAATTTAAGGCAGTTGCTTTTAGGCAGAGCCACTAAATCTAACAAACCTGTCTGTGCTCTGCAGAGGAATCGTGTGCGCATGTGTGTGTGTGTGTGTGTGTGCAAATAAAGAATGGCTAATGTAAGCCATTACTCTGAGCTGTCCATCTCTCTGTCCCCAACCCTTGACTCCCTTTTCATTTTCTGCCACTCCACTCATGATGTTAATCTCTCTCTCTGCCTTTTCATCTCCTTCCTGTGTCAGCTGTAGTTTGTTTTTCATCTACTCGTCTACCATGTTGCCATCACTATGGATTTTCCATCTTTCTTTTGTCTCTATGTGCCTTTATTACCATCTCCTTCCCTTCCTCTCTTTTGTGCCTTTTTTTCCTCACCCTCAAAAGTCGTCATTCTTTGCCGATCTTAATCTTTTTCCCTCCTCCTCTCCCTCCAGGCCAGCAGAGTTATAATTCATTTTGGAAAACTGTGGGATGACAGTGAAAGAGAGCCAGTTTCAGGGCAAGATAAAGGGAGAGACAGGGAGTTGTACAACAGTAGGGCACTGTACAAAGTAATGCAGGCAGCTATCAGCCCATATGTTTAATGCATGAGTGTAAGGCGGGCCATCTGGCTGACTCAGCTGAAAGTAGGGAAATCTTTCAGAGAGCCCGGGACGCTGTGAGGTAACAGAGTTACAGGCAGACTTTTTGTCATTTCCTGACTCCTGTTTACCATCACAGCCAATAAATTAAAGTTACACTATGCAGGATTTGTTGATTGGTGTTTGTAAACACACAGCATTCAAAGTTTGCCCCTCCTCCCCGGCAAGAGAGAGAGAGAGAGAGAGAGAGAGCAGCAAGCGTTCTAGAGAGGGAGTGGCGCCGGCAATACAAAGCTGTGACTCAGATAAATAAAACATTATTTTCTGATTGTTTCGCAGCGGTTTTTACTTTCTAAAGCACAAATAAATACGCCCACACTTCAGGTGGTCAGCAGGCCTAGTTTGCAACACGTGATATATATTTCCAGAAGTCAGGAAAAAGGTTTGCAACTACTCTGCACATATTTGCGGCATGCATATGTATCCTTATCTGCATGATGGTAGAAGACGAGATAATCTCTCAACAATGCAGCATCTCTAGTGTTTAAAAACTCCACAGGGTGCCTTTAAAATATTGAAACAGGAAAAAAACAACAAGCTATTCTTGTCCGCAGGATCTCCAATTCACTGGCAGATTTCCACTTTTCACATCATTCTAGGCTATTTGTAGAGATCTGCGTAAAAATAAATAAATAAAAACAAAATAATAGCTGTCTGGGAGATATTAGAACTGGCAGTCTCAGTACCAAAGTCAGTAATGATGTATTGTTTTGTGTTTCTCTGTATCTTGGACTAGTTGGATTATGAACTAGTGCCATACAACTGTTGTCTCATGATGTTATAGAAGTCTATTTTACCTTTTATCTTAAAGTATATGTTCAACAATTTTCTATATTTCTCTTTCTGTCAACAAGCCAAACCAAAAGATGAATGAATCTAATTACAAGTGTTGCGTGTGTTTCCAAAGTCTGATACATCTTATCCCTCTGTTGTTTTCCAAAAAAAACGATTAAAAACACATCAATGAGCCACACCGCTGCACTGAGTGACATGTTCTTTTGCCACAAAGAGTTTGGGCATGTTAGTTTGTTTAGAAACGGCTCCAAAGACTAATAACTGCAATCAACAGAGTCGTTCTGTGTGCTAGTGTTGTCATTAAACCTACAAAAATCAAAGTTTAATAATTTTGTTTATTCAAATGTTCAACCGACAGATGCTAGAAACACTGATCTGCCTGATTCACACTGCACAACACACCCCAGTCACATGATGTGTGACTTGTTGTTATGTGCAGTTTGTATGAAAGTTGAGGATTTTACTTCTGAACTGGCAACTCAGTGTCAGATTTGGTACATTTTATGTCTTTTCAATGAAAGAAGTAGTTCACAGGAAGTGATGAGTTTTATTCTCCTGACAAGAAGAAGAGTGCTGTTGTTGTTGTTGTTGTTGTTGAGTAGATAAAATCAGAATTGGCTTGTTTTGTGTGTGAGTGCTGAGCTGATAGTCATCATGGCTGAACAGGCCAAGACACTGCCTACGGAGACTGTTCATCAAGAGAGATCCAAGGGAGAAAAAAAAAAAAAAAAAGCCCCATAAGTGCCGCCTACAGTCTTTGATTGGCAGGAGGTTTGTTGCAAAAACATCAATTAGCACCGAGGAATTGTTATGGAGGAACACATAACGCTTTGTGCTTTCTGTAATCTGGCAGCATCACAGTGGAGCCGTTCAGCCGCTCTGCTACTCGCAATAAAAAAAAAAAAAAAAATCTATTTCAGTCCTTTAACTTTAAACATACTGGACTTGTATATAGTCGTTTGTGTAATATAAGTAAATGTTGTTCTGCTAGTTTTCTAAGCAGATAAAAATGCTGGTCATCAGAAATCAATGTCCTCACTTTGCATTTTAGGGTAATTAGCTTAGATTTGCATCAAGAACTGTACCTAAGTCACAAAAAAAAGGAGGACTTAAGACTCAGACGGACTTGACTGCCATGAGAATATTAGTCTAAAGTCTCAAGTTGTGACCTCATAAAACAACAGATCGGTAAAAATGAATACGACAGCCTCAAGCATGACCACACAGCTTGCATATTTATTAATTAGATCTTTGCATTGAAAGGTCTCAGCTGTGTGAAAATGGGAAAAATGTTTAGATGCAGTGTCGTTTTAATGGTTAATTTGAATTATCTTATGAAGTCTTCAGACTTAAATTGGCCTAAAGAGCCTAAAGAGTTTGCTTTTTTTTTTGTGATTTTCTGTCAGTTTTCTGTCAGTTATATACTGTTTAGATGTTTGATATCTATGTTAAACGTAGTCGAAGTTCCAAAACATGAGGTGAACATATGTAAAAATGCTCCTTGTAAGACAAATATCCAGGCTTCAGCTTGGTTTAAATGCTTCATTAGTAATAGTTTCTTTAACTTTCCAGTCGAGATGATATGAAATGGTTGCACATGTCCATAAACAGCCATCTATTCCACGATCTTTGTTGCATGTTGTCGCGTATTTCAGATTGGATTTTTGGGCTCGAACATGTACAGATGTATTTAAGAAGTTTCCATTTTGGGTGAAGAACAGGAAAAAAAAAAAAAAAAAAAAAAGAAGTGAAATCCTACTACTGCTGTTTGTTTACATAGCCTCCGGAGCTGCCAGGAGCTAGCCAATCAGAACAGAGCGGGCTCATCGGGAGGGGGCCTTAAAGACGGAGGCTCTAATATGGGCCTCCTGTTGTCTGAACCGAGGGGCTTCCGGCGTCAGATAAACAAGGAGGTTGTTGAATTTCAAATCATGCAAAAAGTACTCCAGTAGAGCCCAGAATAAAATTATGGACCTGTAAATTCCACATAATATCTGATGTGATTTTACTCGTCTCGAGTGATTTGAGACTTCACCTGGACTTTCCACAAAGCAGCTCTAATTGCATCCACACTTCTTTAGAAACTGCCTGGAGCTCTCCTTTAAAAAGACAAAGATGCACATTTTCAAAAAGTCTCACCGGTGTTCAAACACAAGCCTGTTCTCACCTGACTGAACAGAACAAACTAAAGGAGTAAACACAGCTTCATGTCTCCGGAGGTTCCCAGAACAAACTCATCTAAGTGTGTGTGTGTGTGTGTGTGTGTGTGTGTGTGTTATCTTGTTTCCACAGACGATCACCAAAGTGCTGCTGCAGTACTGTGCCCTGCTGGCCAAGAGCTTTCCCTCCTACTGTGAAAAGGAGAAGATAGTGAGTACTGCTGTGTCGCCACTTTGATAGCGAAATGTCTCACTCTGAGCTCGTCTCTGATTTGGAGGGAGACCAAACACTTTGAAAGCTAGTGCACTCTCTGAAGTAGTGGATTAATATTTTAGTTGATGCTTCCCACTTCTATAAACTCGATAACGTCGCTCTGTATTGTTTTGGCTTTGTTTTTTTTTGTTTTTTTTTCATCCTGCCGTCATCGCCTTCTTTTGTTTTGCTTCGTGTCATGCATGTCTTTCACTCATTCGCTCTTTTATTTCTCCTTATTTGACCTTCCTGACTTTTTTCCCCCTCTTTTCACGTGACTCTTGATTTTCTTTCTGTCTCCCTCATTTTGTCTTCTCTTGTCGTCTTGCACGTGCCGTTTCCCCCGGCATCTGTTTACCTCCAGCCCTGCGTGCTGATGAACAACATCCAGCAGATGAGGGTCCTGCTAGAGAAGATGTTTGAGTCGATGGGAGCAAAACAGGTGAGCTTGAACAGATGTTCACACACACACGTGCACGCCTAACACTTGTCCTACACCATTGATTTTTTGTCCTCTGCCGCAGAGGCCTGAGAGTCCGAAGATTTTAATCTCAACTGATTTCACTGACAGGTTCCCACCTCTGTGTGTTCAAGGTGAAAAGTGAAAAAACGTGTTGTTTTTTTGGGGGGGGGGGTCTTCATAGTGCACAATTGAAAACTGAGCTTTTACCAAAACATTCCTCGTTCACAAGGTGTTTTAACATGTCTTCACAACCAAAGTTTGTGATGTGAAAGACATGCCCGGATATAGCAGCACAGCAAGGTGTGACTCATATGACTCAGACAAGCTGGAGTCAACTGGAGAGGCTTTCTAGACCCAAGGGGGGTTGAAAATGGTAGACTGTTCAAGCAGTTGCATCGCATCTTAATGGTGCTTGTTATAGTGTTTATTTTGTAATATTTCTTAATATAAGGTAACTATCGCCTGTCTCCATGTTGTTAAATGGGTAATGGACTGTGAGCGCTCCAGGGACAATGATGGAAATAAGTTCAGGACCTTATCGTTCTATCCCTGAGAAAGTCTGAAAGGAGGATTTAGTGGCATCTAGCAGTGAGGTTGCAGATTGCTTCCCCTTCCAGCGGGCGTGAAACCCGCGTAAAACGTTAAAGTCCCTCTCTAGAGCCAGTGTTTGGTTTGCCCATTCATGGCTGCTGTAGAAACATGCTCCATGGAAGAGGACCAGCTCCCTCTGTTAGATATAAAGGGCTCGTTCTAGGTAACGAACACACAACAGTTCTTATTTTCATGGGATTATACACTAATGGAAACATACTTAGAGTCCTTTCTGCTAAATGCCACTAAATTCTACGCACTGAACCTTTAAATGTTGTATTTTATAATATGTCAGAGTGTTGTCAATGAAGCTAAAACCTAAAAGTAACAGTTAGTCCAATAATTTTGCTGGTTCCAGTGTTAAACTAGCAGAAACACTAGAAACACTGGTCCGCCTGATTTATACCACACACCTGAATGACATGATGTGTGACTTGTTTGTTATGTACGGAGGTCGTTATGGAGGTCGAGGTTTTGCCCTCTAAACTGGCAGCTCGGTGTCAAATCCGTTGTTGTTTTGTACGTAGAGCGAACAGTAAATGAGTGGATGATTGCGGATGCTGCGGTGCATCTTTTATGTCTTTTCAAGGAAATAAAAGAGTTCACAGGGAGCGATGAGTTTTATTCTCCTGGCAGCAACAACAACAACAGCGCTTTGTTTAGGATAGATAGAAACAGAATTGGTTTGACTTATATGACTCAGACGAACTTGAGGCAGCCGGAGAGGTTTTTCCAGACACTAAGGGAGTTTTAAAACTTAACGTTGTTGCCTCTCTGAACTGACATAAGCCTTGTTAAGGTGCCAATATACTCCAACAGCTTCATCCCATCACCTTTCTAATGTCAGATTGGGGAGGAAGCCATGTTCTCCCATCCCACATTTCACGCCCACTTCACACAGTGATTGGCCAGGCACGCAGAGGTGAGAAAGTGATGCTGTCGCTCTCTGTTTTTATGTTTTAACAATCGGATGCAACCTTCCAAATGAGTCTCAAAAACATGCGTCACCGTCCCTGTTTTTATAGCAAACGATTATCATGTCTCGCCTCTCTCCATAGTCGGCTTTACTCTCCACCTGTGAGGCTATAAACTCTTTTGATTTCCAACTTTATAAGATGTACAAACTATTGTATATTTTCTAGTATAAATGAACCTTCACATCCATGGTTGCCTGTAGAAATTCTGTCACAATTGTCTGTTAGAAAAGGAGCAGTGGGATGGCCTGACTTCAAACTCACCAGGGCTTATTGTATGCCATGATGCACTGATATCTGTTTGGGTATTCCTTCTCAATACATGCACCAAATGGAAGCAAACAGATCTGAAAAACTGTGTGAAGTCAGACTTTAAAACATGTCAGAAAATCTGAAAATGTTGCAAACTGGTAAGTTTTCCAACTTATCACATGCCAAAGGTGCTTTTCTTAGAAGTGGCTGTTTTCAAAAGAATCCAGTAACTTGCTTCTGGATTTCAAAGACTCTTGTAGTCCTGTTTCTAATTAGATTTTTCTTTATGATGTATGTAAATTCAGGTAGGTATTTCTTGAAATGAAGCTGGAAAAGCTGTAACCAAATCACCAACGTTCACCAGCAGGAGAAAAAAAAAGATGATTCCTGGACACAAACCTGCCCCCAGTGTGTGTCCTTCTTCTCTGTTGATCTTGACATGTTCTGTAACATACATGTAGCGTATTTAGGCCGCCTCGCCGTCCCCAAGGTTCGACCTAATTACTGTAATGGATCCATTTCACATACATGTTAAGTAGGGCTCATGTGTCGCTGCCGGGAGAAGCAGCAGAGGTGAATTTTATACGCCTGAAGGAATTGATTTTTACTATATCTGCTGCACGTCTGAACCTGTAGTGGTTTTGTAGAGTTTTAACCATTCAGTGTGAAATTGAAAAATGTTTCTCCTGCGTCCCTGAATCGACATTTTTTGTCTCATTTGAATGAAAAGTAACCTTGCTGATATATTTCTGGAGTATTCATGGCGTAGACATCTCTACAAAAATAGCTGATCTTGTTTTAGTAGTTTGTTTGCAGAGGAAGGTGCAAAAGGTGCAACTGGTGTGAAACTTGAATGTGTGTGTACATATGCGTCAAATTATTATAAGTAGCATGCGAGACTGAGTGTGTGTGTGTGTCTTTCTCTCTACAGTTAACTGCTGAGGAGCAGAGGGTAAGGTCTAGGTTTCTTTTCTTGCCCTGGTTCCTCTCCTGTTGCTCCTCCGACACAAACATCCAAAATAAACCTCCTCCTCCTCATTAAAGCAAAAATCCATCCTGAACCTCTAGCCAACTATAAAACCTCATTTTACCCAGTAGTGTGTGTATGTGTATATATATATCTATATTTAGGTTGATCCCAATTTACTCATACGCAAGAGATCAACAAGAACTCTTCGACCTTCTCCTCCTCCTCCTCCTCCTTTTTCTCCTTCTTCCTCTTAGACTCCCAATTATCGTTTTTAGTGCAATTTCCTATTAATGAAATTTAGCTATTTTCCTTTCCACTTGATATAATTTATGTTTGAAAAACAAAATATTGTGCTTTTACGATGCTGCTTTTTTCCAAAAGCTTGAGGACGAGGAGGAACCTGAGGAGTTTGACGAGGAGGTGGGTCAACTTGTCCATCTGTCAATACTTCGACATTCAGTTTGGATAAAATAACTTTTTAGGTGTTTTAAACTGGAAAAGAGTTAGCGAACCTTCAGTTTTGATGTACTGATATGTACTTCCTGTGAAAATCCAGATCTCATATGAAATTCTTCTCATACTCTGTTTGAGCCAAACTGACATTTTGGCATTTCAAATGCCATGACTTGTCAAACACAGGTGCACCTAATGACATTAACCATGGCTGCCGTCCATTTAGGCGTACTGTCGTCATTAGTGTTATTACTTAAACCTGTGCCAAGGACATTTTCAAACCTGTACTAGTTTTGTTTGTTGAATCGGAGTTGTTCGTTTCCCCCTTGGTGTGATTCCTTTGGGCAGATCTGAACACAGTAATCATGCACCAAGCCCCTCTGAGGAATTGGTCTCAGTCCGGTTAACTAATCCTGGAGCGTGATCCAAGCTCAACTATGAGGCATAATCTGCAAGTTTGAGCTAAGCGACTCCCGTAGCCACGCAGACTTTGCATACTGTGATCCAGATAAGAGATCCGACCTGCACTAGCACAACTAACAAACCTTTAGGTTTAAACTTCTTCAGGACCTTCCTCCTGTGTTAATGCTCTCACTCCCACATCCCAGACAAGTCTGGAAAAAGCAACAAGTTTATCTAATCAAATCAAATCAAATAATCTTTATTAGCATGACAGATCATATCCATATTGCCAAAGCAGCACAAAAACTACAAACATTCACAGATTATCAACATCTATATAACAATATATAAACATAAATAAATAACAATATCAAATACAATATAATAATATGCATTTTTTACATATATAATCATACAGAAACATCTACGACAGGCCATTTTTTTCTAATATCATGGCAGGATTTAATATATTTTGCAGCTATTATTGTACATTTATTTTTTTTCCCCACATAAATATGGTAGTTTTTGGGAATCAGGGAGTTTATCAGCGTGTCCACTGATTCAGACCAGCGCAAACAAACTATAGGTTTGAAAACGGCGTAAGAAAAAAATACACAGCTGTGACCTACCATACTTTTGGCTTTTTTTATAACTTCTTTAGTTCTTCCAGTTACTTTTAAGGTCAAATCTCCTCAGATCAGATAACAAAATTAATTTGTTGGCAGAGGTTGATTGATCTGACTGTGTAGGTGTGGCGTGATGTGTATCACAAGTTGCTTAATTTTCAGTGGGGCTTTTTTTTTTTTTTAAACCAGAATCCACTACAATTACTGTCATTAAAAATTATCTCGGGCTTGTGGCGAGCAGAAATTCTTAAGCAGTCTCATTGATTACCATAAATAAGTTTCCCATTTAGTTAATTGTTTTAGTGGACGCCAGCATAATCTGAGGGTGACGCTGAAACCCACAGTAGCTGTGTCCTGACAAAACAGCAGAGCAGAGCGATACTTTCTCTGCATTTCTTTTTTTTCCTTTTATGTAATCAAATTTTCTTTGTCATACATTTTATATTATTTGTTTGTCTTCATTTCCATACCATCTCCGCCAGGCCCACACAGACAATGAGGGGGAGGATGACATGGTGGGTATTCTCATCAGCAAAGGCTGACAGAAAAAAGCATAAACCTCATTCATTTTTATTTTTGTTTTTTTTGCTATTTCACCTTGTCTTTATATTTTAAAATAACCGTCTGTGTTTATGTGTTGGTGTAATCTTTTACGGCTTCCAGTCGGTGGAGACGAAGGTGAGAGTTTCTAGGTCATTCCCACTGAGAACACTTTCACATATGATTTCCTCAAATATATATATATATATATTATTTTTTCAGCTCTAATTATTTTTTGTCTTGTTTCATTTCACCTTCTTTTCTTATTGTTTTGTCATTTTCAACCCCAGTCTGGCTGCTCAGTGTCAGTGGGATCTGAGGTAAGAAAAGGGAATTTAGGTAGCATGTCATTTTCCTGTAGTCTTCTACATTATTATATCGTTTTAATCTCAGTATTTGTGAGATAGTCAAAGCCTTTCAGTCTTATCATTGCGGGTATAGTATGTAGATTAAAACACGCTTATACCTGTGAATGAAAAGCTTCGGTCAGTCAAACTCCAAGTCTCAAATTGTCACTACATTTCTCTCACGATTGTCAATCTTCGTCTCAGACAGCCCAAAATAAATAAAAACCTGCAGACTCAAGACCTCCTATGTCACACAGAGATTCAGTTGTCTTCTTCTTTTATGCTTTAAGAAAGTAATCATCAATATAAACCGTCCAAGATAGCAGAAAACAACTTTTTTTCAGTACATTTTCAAATTATCCCTGCTTATTATCACATGACTGTTACCCCCATAGAAGTAAATAGACCCAAATCGCCCATAAAGCCTCTGGTACCACATGATAGCAAACCTCTTAACTCATTTACAGTTGACTGCCAACACAGCCTCCCTCCTCTAGTGAGTGCTTAATAGACTAGACAGTGGGTTGCCAGATAATTGAATTTGACAGTGTATAGAAATGTTGCTTTTAGCTGCAACTAAACAGCTTTTTGGAATGACTTTGTTTTGTCACCTGACGGTAGGGGGGCCTGTGGCCAGATTTGGAGGGTGAAGAAGAAGCTGCAGATAATGGAAAAGGGCTGATATAGAGCATCAATCGGATGTTTTAATGGCTGAAGTTACATTAACAGCTGTGGGATGTTATAGTGGAGATATTCTTACTGTTATTAGTCAGCTAAATGCGCTGATCGTTCGTTTTAATTGGGTCTTTTGAAGGAGAGGATTTTATGTCTCTGTCATTGTGAAAGCAGTTAATTCCCTCTCTGTACTGGCATTTTGATGTTAAATCATCTCCAGTGTCATAAATCTACCCTGATCTAGACAATGTGGAACCAGAGCCCGTTTAAACGTATCGCACTCTTTCATTGATTGCTGAAAATGGAACATCAAATATTTTGATTTCAGCTCCATCATAAAGGAGTTTTATTTATGAGGAGGACGCCTCAGATTCTTCGTTTATCAGAGGTCGTTTCAATTTGCATTACACTCGTGTTTTAGTTGTGATTAGATTACAAATGAGTGAAAGTCGGGTTGAATTCACAGGCTGTCTGTGCTTTGGATCCTCGGGAATTTGTTTCATTATTTTACTGTTAAAATGTTTGAAAGGCATGTGTCCTCTAGTACTTCTAGCTTTGTGAAGACCAATGCTGTGTCTCAAATCGCATACACTTCTGCACTTACACTTCACATTTTGAGTTCATAAGTGCGTTCACACTGTGAAGTATGTAAAAATGCAGTGCACTGCGAGTACCCGGATGTTGCACTCAAAATGGTCAAAAAGTTGAGTGTGGAACTATATGGACACTTCTCACCCTTAATGGCCGCCATCTTGGCTACGTAGCGGAAGGGGAGGGGACTACTTTTCAAACTGGAAATGGCAGCTAGGTGTGTTGTAACTACACGTACCCGGTTAGAGCCATCAGTATGTTTTTTGGGTTGATTTAGAGGTCTGTAATGATTTGGTAGAACGAACTATAACGCGAATGCTAACGCTAGCGAATGCTAACGCTAGCGAATGCTAACACTAGCTAATATTAATTTGCTGTCTTCATTTCCAGTTAGTGCACACTACCCTGTCAAAATTTGCACACTACGTCAGTAAGTACGTAGTGCACACATGGAAGTGTACTAGCGGAAGTATGCGATTTGAGACGCACCTTTTTTTTCTAGACCTCGAGAATGAGGACATTTCGTCTGGTGTTCACTTTAACAAATTACTGTTGGTGTGCTGTCTTAGTTTTAAGGGTAAGGTCAGAATTACGTTAAGTTGAAAGGACAGGTTCACCATTGTTCAAGTCCGTCCTAAAACGATAGCCCAAATGAACGTTGACACATGTTTTTCCTCATAAGGCCCTTTCAGTGTAACCTTTAAGTTTAGGGTGAGAGGTCGGAGAATGTGTTACATCAATTTTTCGTGCTCGAACATGAAGGTCAAGGGTTACTACTGTGAGTACAATCCTGTACACCCAGCTAAATTCTGATTACTTATCTCTCATCAGGTCCCCCAAAAAATACATCATTTATTTTCGGGTTAATACCTGGTTGTTGTGGTGAAGGGTAAGGTGAAACCTCCAGAGAGTGAATGAATATTAATACAACGTCCTCACATGTGTGTGCACGCTGTTCAGGTGTCGAACAGCTCTGCTCGATAGTCTGTTCCAAAAATAAGTCACCTGCAGAGCGCCTCTCTCCTTCGAATGTGACTTTTCCATTTTATTTCAGTCAGACAGCTGCTGAGCAATGTTTTAATTTCAAATTAATGACTCGAATGTGATTTACAAGGTGATCACATTTTCAGAACTGATAGGAATACAGAATTATTTTAAGAAATGTTTTATACATTCAATACACTGATGATGGTGTCTGGCTTGTCCTATCCTGTCCTCACCTATTCGCCCTGCCCCTGTTTTGTCCCGACTCATCCTGTCCAACCCCTCAGGTTGACAACAAAGAGAAGGAGAATAAGGTTGGTTGGTGAGGCCGAGTGACAATATGTTAACATATTTCACCATGCTTTAAGAGGAGTTTGTGCAACTAGGACCTCGTGTTTTGTGTGTTGTGCTGTATTTGTGAACTAGTCTTGACACGTTTGTGTTTATGCCCCATATGTTGTGACTTTAACGGTATTAAAAGCTGCAAAAGCCTAGAGGACCTGCCCCCAGTAGTAGCGCTCCAAGGAAATTGTTTAAATTCCTAGAAACCCCTGTGACGTTATTAATGTCGCTCATGTTTAGCAACCCAGCCTGTCTGTGTGACACCAAAACCAGACCAGGAAGGTGAAAAAGCTCACATTTTTAGCTGATTTATTCCAGAAACATCACAGGTGAAAGAAAAGCGACTTGAGGATAAGTAGCCGTCAGCGTCGCTATTCGTCCTCACTCTGCAAATTCGTGGTCAGTGCACAGGGTTCAGAGTCTGTTGCCTCATGACAACACAGATTAGCATCTTTGCTATAAGATTATGTCCCCACCAGACATCTTTATTTTTCAGCTGGCAACGCTAAAAAGATGCTTCGGGGAGACGTGCTGAGTGCTTGGATGCCTCCTGCTGTTATTCCGAGACGATTGAAAGTCTGGTTGAAGTGGAGGGGAGAAATGCGATAGATATTTTTACCCTTAAGTACTAAAGGGAAAATGCAGAGCTCTCACAGCTGTTGAGAACACACAACTGCATGTCTTTTCTATTGAAAACAAGGAGGCAACAGAGGGGAGGTGCCTGGTAGACACACTCACTTTAATCTCTCTCTAGATATTTTTATCCAAAACTTGAATGATCATGAGGAATTGGAGCACACTTTTATTGTGTTTAGGTTCATTCTGGTTGAATTTCACTGTGTTAGCTTGTGTCTTTTATTATATACTGAAGCAGTTGTGTACAATCTGTCCTCCCGTAGGACGACTCCTCAGCGTATGATGACAGTGAGGAGGAGCAGGAGAAGGTTTGACACCACATTAGTCCGGACAACATTTCCATTAACTAAACCTGTCCTTTCCTGCTGACTGTCATCTCCGAGCTGACTGAAAACCTCACATGTGGTTGATTAAATCTTTCAATCATTCGTGTATAAGAGTGTCTCTGAATGCATATGTGTGGCTGCAGAAGTTATATGTGTTCATGTTACCACCTACTTTTTTCCCCTCTGCATCATCCCATTTACTTGTTGTCTTTTACTTTGTCTTCTATATGTTGTTTTCTGTCTTTTTCTTTTAATATATATATGTTTTATTCTTTCCTTTGTCCATAAGCTTGACAAGGAGAAGGTGAGCCAGCAATAGAAAGTTTCTTTATTATTTATTTATTTATATATTTTTTATTTATTTATTTAAGTTTATCATGTAAGACAAGTGTCAAGCAGAGGTGTGATATTCTCTCTGTGCTTTATTAACATTTATGTCATTCATCTCTTTCTTTCCCCATTCTCACATCTTCCTAGTCTGAGTCCAATGAGGAAAAGGTCTGTGTGCAGGTCATTTACATTATGTGTGTGTGTGTGTGTGTGTGTGTGTGTGTATGATTGTGAACTTGATCTTAAGGGAAATGAATCATTGTTTGTGTATAAATAAATACATTTATTTTTAAAAATGTTATATACAAATATAGCAGGCCATGTGCTTAGGTCTTTATAATTAATTAAGCAAAAGCCTAAACCTGACATTAACCGACATAATTAACCATTATCATCATTTTAACCTTTTACTGCAGTTTTATCATTTGACAAAAACAAAAAAATTGTAATTGTTTCTGTGATAAAGATAGCATACAGTTAGTTAAAGTGAATTGGAAGAGGACAGGTTGACAGATTTAGTAATAAGTAGGACTGCACTGCGAGGGGAACTGGCCTCCCAACTGGGCAATTGAAGATCTTCTTTTTCCAAGATTACTTACTTACCTTAATAAACAGTTTCTCTCCCTCCATCCATCTCTCAGACCTTCTCTAGCTCTCAAAACAATGTAATTCCTCCTGTCTTCTTCTGAGATAGTGCGCCTGGTGTTAATGATCCAAACACAAAGTGGTTAACATCACATGTGCCTTTAAAACGTCGAGGCTCATTTTTTAGTATATATTAAAATTCACCTGAAAGCAGCTATAAGCTTTATACATTTGTGAGTCACCGTGTGGAGGAGCTGGAGGCTAAAAGTGAAGGTGACATCAGCGCGTGAATGTATTTGTGTGTGTGTGTGAACACGTGTTTATACCGGTGCTCCAGGCATTTAAGCATTGCTCACTTCCAAATGTGTGTGTGTGTGTGTGTCCTTGCAGGCTGAAAAGACAGACAAAGAGAAGCAGGTTTGTTTGTTTGTCTGTAATCACTCTACCCTTCACCTCCTCTCGCTACGCTCAAAGTCCTCAAATCTATTCATTTCATTTTATGAATAGATAATCATTTTTATCTCGACTTGTTCACATTTGCTCTCATTCTCCCGTAATGTTCCCTGAACTTCTGGTAGTTTTAGTCATTTGAATACACTCATTTATTTTCCTCACTGTGTACGTCAGTATCGCAATTCAGTTTGATGTTTAGGAAGAAAAGCTAGCTCCGTAGTGTAGGTTTGATTTGTAGATTAAATCTATTGGCTTTCTGTTCAAACATTTCCTTATTTGTCTTTGCCTCAAGGAGGAAATCAAGAGCAAACAGGTGGGTGGCTCAAATACATCTAATCATCCTCACCGACAAGTGCAGACAAACAGAGTGCAAATACAGATTTTGTAAAACTTGAAATAACGTCAAAACTGGAGCAGCAGATCCACTGAAAGGTCCTCCAAAAAATTCATTTAACACATGATTGTCCTTTGTTAATGATTTTTAGGGATTTTGGGGAAGAAAACGAGCCTTCATATTATCCACTAAAGGCATGCAGGCTCAAAAAGAGCATTAAAAAAAAGCAGAAGGAAAAAGTTATTTTACAGCAACAAACGGAGAAAATGTTTTAATATTTCTCTAGAATGTCTGAAAATGTGAATCTGTCATCTTAGGACTGAAAAAATAAAGCCAAACTAATGACAGAAAGAGATGTTATGTGACAGATGACAGACAGGTGTTGACATTTAATAGGCAGGACTCGTGCTCATGTCCAGCTGTGCGTCTGATTGGCCGCTATCTATCCGCTATCAGACGAGCAAATGGTTTGATCACACACACTTTTCTTGAGACTTGAAGTCCTTCCTGCTGGTGTAAAAGCTCTGTTACGTTTTGATAGCTGGACATCTATTCATTAAATCATTATGTTCAATTTTTCCTTGCATAAAAGGAAAGAAAATTTTTTTGCACTGTCAAGCAGCTACATGCCTACAGTCGACTTTATGCAAAGAATTTTGGTTGAAGTGTAAATTTTTTTGCTCCAAGTTTGACTAATGACTTTGATTTTCCATCTGCCGGTGTGGCCGTCGGCAGAGGCAGCGCTGCTTGTTTTGATGTAGAGCGATTTTTTATATTTTTTTTTAAACTCCAGAATGAACATTTTTCTTCTTCTTCTTTTCATTTTCTGTGTGTTTTATTTTTTTACTTATCATTTAAAACTTTTCATGACAAAGTGCTCCACTTACTTTTGCATATTTCCATATTGATGCAGAGAGAAGTTTGAAAAAGGTAAAAAAAAAAACAAACAGAAAACGTGATCAAAGACGACAATTGTCTAATGTTGTATTTTGTGTTTTCTCACCAGTCTAAGGAGGAAGTAAACAAGGTTGGTTTGCCCAATCACAAATCTACATTTTTCCCCCCTTGTAGAGCTTTTCCCTACTGACCCACCTTTTACAACATCCTGAATTTAGACTCCTTGTCATAGTGCAGTAGAAATCCTCATCATACAGTTATCCAGTCGTACAACGTTAACAACACTGTAGAATTATTTTAGTCAACCAGAGATGGCACATATATGGAAACTACAGTAAGTAGCTGTGTCAGTGATCCCAGACAAAGTGGAAATGTGGGCTCTCTTCTTCTCCTTTGTTCATTTTTTCTCCTAATTTAATGTATATGAATACATTCCCTGAGTTTGTTATAGTAGCTAATAATGTGAATATAAATTTGGGGGGGCTATAACAAATTTTGGATTGAATTTTACACTATATTTGCATTGGACACCGTACCAAAACAGATCTGCCAGATTATTTTCTATAAAATTTTAAGATTATGTGTGAGTGAAAAGTCAATAATCCTTGCTTAGAGTTTTGATATACTTGCTTTTAACTATGTTTTGCATGAGCGTTATGGCTATTGTGTTTATCCTTTTATCCGCCGTTTGAGCATGCGCACAACCGTGACATCCTCCAATTAACAGCATGAATGGTGGAAATGGCAATAATCAGCAACTACAGAAAGTTTTGAAGAGAAACAAGCTAAACATCTCTGCTGCTGCTGCTTCTGCTGTGATCTAAATAATATAATAACCTTACATATATATATATATATATATATATATAATAACCTTGCTCCTATGGAGAATATTGCAATGTTGAACAGAGAGGATTATGCTGTGGTTCATATACTTTTTATTCCGCCAGGTATCCACACAAAGTATATGAACAATGATATTCACATCTCAGCCGTATGTGTGCACGTTGGTAAAAGCAAGTATATCACAAGCTTTCACCACAAAAAGGATTTGGCTGTTAACTGTGACAGAAAACGTCTGACGTTGACATAAAAAAAAGCGACTGTTGTCCATATAATTCCTGTCGGATGTGTGCAGTAAATCATAGGATTTCTACAGGTGATGTCAGTGTTCCCGTTTGTTTTGTAGCATCTCAATAAACCAAAAAGCAATAAACAAAAAAAGCTTTTATTAAAACCACAGACTCCCCATTACCCAATCCACTAGACAATATCACAAAAGCCCACACAAATCAACCCCTGCACTGTTTTTACCTGCTCTATACCATAATGTACATCCTCGTTCCTGTGTAGTTTTTTTTTTTTATTGTTTTAATTATGAATATTCAGCAATGTTATGTCCCTCAGTTTCTTTTTTGTTTTTACTTTTGTGTCTTCTCTTGTTTTTTTCCTCTCTGTCTTTCCGTGAAGACTGAAGCCACAGCTGCTACAAAGAAGGTACAGTTGGGTGGTGCATAGAGATAAGAGAGTCGGACAAACACTTATTACCTATAAAGGACACTTCTAATTTAAGCTGTGATTCTAGTGAGGAGAGTATGTATGTGTGTCTCTTCTAAGGAGGTAATTTTTCTAAGTCATTCACTTCCTTTCTCCTCCCAAAGTCTTAAAAAAAAAATACACCGAATGAAGTGAGAATTTGTAAAAACTCTGAAGTGTGCATTTTATAAAATGATCCACTCATACATGAGTTTTATGTAGAGACATGTTTTATGCAAAATATGGTGCAAAAATAGAGTGCATGAATTATGTTGAACTAGCAGATGTTATGTTTCTGTAGGGAGTTTTAGTGGTAGGTGATCGGAGATAACTCCAGGTGACTGTATACAATGGTGGAGGCAGGGCCCCATTCATTCCTATGGAGACTGTTTACTTAAAACAAGACTAGGTCAAAACATAATATATGGCTGGATCATGTATGAAAGACTAGAGGATTTTTAATTTCAAACAATAGATACATGAAGTAGTGACTAATGAAGTTACACCATTGATCGGCCAATGGACGTGTAAAGAGAAGTGTATACAATGGTGGAGGCGTTTATATTTATTAAACAAATTGCACATTTTGATAATAATGATAACCACAGTGCAAAATTCAAACATTCAGACATTCAAAAATGCCCGGGGGCAACCGTAGAAGCAGAGAAGAATACAAAATAAATGAAATAAATAATAAAAAGGGGGGAAAAACACTTAAAGTCAAGATGAAACAGCATTTCCAGAGTATCCGACTTCTGTATCATAATGTATTTCCGAGTGAAACAGAGCAGACGGGTGGGACGTAACGCTGGGAGGATTTTGATTCGATTGTTTGAGAAGTGGGCATTATAATGAATCTTTGCTCTGCGCTGATAAAAGTTGAAGATTTATTGATGGGTGGATGTCATCATATTATTGATTGAAATGGGTTGGGTCCAAGCCTCTGCAAGCACACGTCATAATTAGTTTTACAGGAATAAAATATGATTGGATTTTGATAGAAGAATACAAAGAAATTGATTTTTTTTGGCATATAGTGTTAAATAGGTGAACAATATAAGTCTATCTGTCTATAAAGCTGTGATTTAAAAGGGTTAAAAAGGCTTTTTTTTTCATTTCATCTTGATGTAAAGCGCAATTTGTAATTGTATCGACAGTCAGCGCACAACTCATAGACAGAAAACAAGTGTGTCTTGTCTTATCCAGTTAGTCTCAGTCCAAAGAGATTGGCTCCTTTATAACACTGGAGAGACACGTTTTCACTAGGATACAAACTTTCAACATTTAATACTTAATCAAAGATTTAACAGCTTTTATGTACCGTTTATGTACATTCCTATGAAAGTTGCTCAGTGGCCCACGAAGCCACTTGACTCTATAAAGACGTATGAATGCACGCAGCGCATCCAAGGACCCTTTACATACTTGTGCACACTCACCTCCAAATAAGCTATAAAGATGTCCGCCCAACAGTTGCAGAGTTCACTGTAAACACAGCAATTATTTTTGGCCTCAGACCAAGAACAGACTTTGTCTCGGAGGGAGTGGACAGTCCCAACGTTTCACTTCACTGACTGGAAGATTTCTCAATTAAAATGGAAAGATACTAAAAACACTGTCACTTAAAAGTCACAGTTCTCCTCTAGTCTGATTATACAGTATGTTATGGCAGTTTGCCCAGAGTCTTCTATCTAATAACGCAGATTCACAGCTACCGATGGCACAGTTTCGACAAAGACACTTTGAGATGCCTTGCAAACCGTCTAGAAGCTCGGCTGGCCGTAACATGTGGTGCACACTCAAGGACCAGCATACTAATGAGCTGCAGGCTGTATTTTACAGATTTATTGGAGGTCTGTTACCAGACTTCTCAAGGCCAGTTGATCCTGCAGGCTGCATGACCACTGAAATAAAGCACTTTGAAGCTTTGCCTTTTTTTTTTTTTTTTTTTGCCGTAACTGGCAAGAGAATGGATTGTTAAATATTTCTGATAGCACAGAGTTGAGCATGTTTTTTAACATTCGGTGCTTTGTGCACCCACACAAGTGTTTTAAGTTATTCTGGCTGATCAGGACTCTGCTCAGGGTGAAATTGGGCAGGGCTGTGTTGAGGATTACATGGAGGTCACTAAACTCAACATGCCAGTAAGAATGATTAAACTTTCCTGCCTCATGAGTCTCAGGAGGAGAGGTGAGGTCAATAAATCCTCCTAATCAAACAACCAAATAATGTTGTTTCTCCATGTGGCTGCAGAGCAACACACAGCGGCGATTTCTAATCTGGCACCACTATTGACGGTCATCAGCAGGACAGCTGTGCTTCCTAAAACTGTTTACAAACCGCTATTAAAAAATAATGATGGTTTATGACGTGACAACGCTGTGGTTAAGGTCTGGTTACGCTGAGGCACAAAAACTACTTAGTACGTTTAGAGAAAGATCATGATTTGAGTTAAAATTATCACTTTGTTAAGGTTAGAAAAATGTGGAGTCAGTTGAATTTTCTATGTACTTACAACACACACATATATATAGATATATATCATCTGTTCGGCACCACTGATCCAAGAAGGCGTCTGTCAATCCCTCCTAGACTAAGTCTGCACTTGGTCTGAGGCCAAAAAGGATTGGAAATGTCGGAAAAGTCACAAATCGCAAAAAAGGTTTTTTACACTAATAGTAATAATAAATAATAATACGTTTTATTTGGAGGCGCCTTTCATGACACTCAAGGTCACCTTACAAGGAATAAAAGAAACAATAGCATCAAATAAAATAAATAAAAAACACACATCAGTATAAAAAAAGAAGGAATAAACAGACGACACTAAAAAGAAAAAGCAACAATGGAAACAGATTCAGTGAATGAATAATGACGTTCAGTTTATAAAGCATCCGACTTATTTGTGGACCTGTGAGGTGACTGTAAAAATCCTCAAATGAATACATGAAACTAACATAAACGCCATATTGCCATCATGCTTTCTACACAGTTTCCATAATATATCTATTGTTTTCTGCCGTTTGAGGTTTGAATTCATGGTGCTTTTTTTTTTAATTATGTCATCCCACTGCACCCTCTTCTTCTGCAAAGATTAAATGGCACCGGGCCGAAGAATTGGCACCACCAGCTGTTTATCTACACAGTATTTACATAACAAAAAATATATTACGCTTAGATGGAAGACTAACTGTACTGGGCCTTTAAAACCATAGTTTAGTATGTTATTTCCTCTGACATACACTGAAAATGTCTTTTTTTTTTAAAAAAGCAAAAAGCTGCACACTTTGAATTTTTGGTTTGATTAAGCAGCACTTTGTTTGTTTGGCTTCAAGATGTTGCTGTCATTTACTTAGATGCTGTAGCTGTATTTATTTTAGTCCAAATGTAAATCTTTGGGAAATAAATGTTGTTTACACAGCTTGCAGTTGCTAAGAAACTGGCATAAAGGAAAAAGAAAACTGGGGGGAAAACAAGAGAAATATGCTTCAGATCCAAAAAAAACACACAACCAAAAATCTATCATATCCTGAACCGCGCTGCTCTCTGTGTAGCTGCTACGCCATTACTCAACAGTCAAACTTTATTTCTCAAGCAGAGTCATGCCTGGATGACCCAGCAGGACTGCACATCCAGGAGCAAACCGTGTTCACAACACAATCAAACCATTAAAATAAAATTTAAAAAAACAAACCACGAACAAGAGAAAAGAGAATTTCCCAGTTTGGGATCAATAAAATGGATCCAATCCAAGGAGGACTGGCTACAGAGCACTTTGGCCTCAAGGTCTGGCAGAAGACCAAAATACCTGCCAGGTCTGGTCGTGCTGTGCAGCTGAGCTTGACATCTGAGGAGGCAAACATCATACAAGTGACCCATTATGTGTTTAAAAACTACGGGAAAAGAGGAAACTAGTGATTTTAGAAATGACAGAGAAATTTCTAAATACAGATATGAATGCAGGAATTTCAAATTACAGAGAGGTCTGCATCAAAACTTTAGTTTCAGCACTGTTGGTTTGAGATATTTTCAAACCTGACAACACACAAGTCACTGAAAATATTGTACATGTAGTATAGCCACTGTCTTAATTACAGATGTAGGTTACAGATACATAAATGTAAACATATGGTAAAAGTAGCTATTTTTAAAAAAAAAAAAAAAAAGCCAATCTTGGATCAATTCTTTAGTTTATTATTTGTTATATTCACTTTCTACTCTCTTGCTATCTGTTTATTGGGGAGGGGGGAAACGCTAAGAGGGAAGAGCAACAACTCCGCCATTGGAGTGTAAAAAAAAAAGACTTCATACCTCAAATTTCAGCCTCTTTGGTTATATTTTTGAAGGCCTGCTTGAGCGTGATGGAAATGGCAGGTTCTTTATAGCCTGAAGTGCCCTTTTCAGACGCTGTTGAATAGCTTTAAAGAGGCATAAACGAGATTGCTTTCACTTTCTCCCGTTTCTCAGCTGGAATCTTATGTAGTCACGATCTTTGCCGTTTCATATATTTAGTCAACACTTTTCTTTCCTGTTCACTGATCTGTGTTTATTTGTTATCCAACAGCGTCATTACACACGTGAAATATGCCCATACTGTAAATCACTGTGTGTGTATCTAGTTATACACACACGTGAGATGTAGAACTTATGTACTTTGCACTTTTATGCCCTTTCAACCACAATAGTTCATACATATTTATTTTTGCTGCAAATTATGTGTACACTTCTGCTCAAAACATCAAAAACTGCGCCGAGGAGAAACTGACGGGATGTCAATATCGCCTGTGGTATAACAAATATAGAAACTCAAGAGCAGCAACTTTTGGTTTTGCTTATTAATGCATACATAAAGTACTAAAACATCACTTTACCCAGAACCCTAAATAGAGACATTTAGAGTCCAGCAGCATGATGAATGCAGATTAAACGGATTATTTCTGATGATTCTTTGCATGGAAATGAGCATACACACAGTTGTTAAATCCTGAATGTGTCTAAATGATACATCTTATCAATATTCATCAGTTGTTGTTTTTTTTTAAATTTCATTTAATCACAATAAAAACAGTTAATCGCAGATTTCAGGGGTATACAAATGGACTTACATGAAATCTTAAGTGGATGTTACTAAGCTACATTTTGGTATATTTTGGGGGGTAGTGCCACTCTTATAGGTGTAAATCATTGCTTATGATATTAGGTTTCCATTTAATTGAAAGAAGTACGGAGACAAACAGGAATAAAACACCTGAAGTCAAGTCTCTGACTCTGGAGACGAGACAGAGTCAGTGACTGTGGCTTTATAAATGAATGTAAAGGCTTGAAATAACCTGGTTTCACTTCTCCCTTCGTGTCCCTTTTTTTCATATGTTGCAGCTGGATTCAGAGGCAGCTGAAATCCTCAATGAGCTGCAGGTGAAGCTCAGCACCGTCCTGGACAACTTCAGCATGATGTTTGCCAAGAGGTAAAACACACACACACACACACACACACTCATACACAGTGCTGGAAAGTAAATAGTAGTAAAAAGAGTGTTTCCATGTGATGCTACTTTCTACATTTCAGAGGGAAATATTGTACTTTCTACTCCATTACATTTATTTAACAGCTTTAGTTACTTTTCAGATGAAGATTTGACACAATGGATAATATAACCAGCTTTTAAAATACAACACATTGTTAAAGATGAAACCAGTGGTTTCCAACCTTTTTTGGCTTTTGACGTCTTATAAAAAGCAGTGTGTAGTCACATTTCAGACGTCTCTGAGTTGTTAACAGCTCCACCAAATAGTGATTTTTCCCTCTAAACTTCTCACATGCTTTCAGTTCAATAAATGTTCAAATGATCCAATATTTCACCCAAAAATCAAAGATTAGAGAAAAAAGTCCAGAATCTGAAAACAGATTTGTGTATCAGGACTTAGTTTTTTCTTCTTTCCTCTCCCATTAATCATCTCACTGTTACGGATATTTCATAACTGACCCGAGCCACAAAATGTCAGACTGTGCTTTTGTCTTCTCAAAGAGGAGATAAGGGCATGACTGTTTGATAACCAGGAGCCTCACAGGCGAACCGAAACAAGACAACGACCTGAGATACAACTAGAGGTCACAGACTTATGATTTGGAACTGATGAAACAATTTCTCTGATTTGCTTAAAGGCTGGTCCTGGACTTTCAGGGCTTCAGAAGAGTTGAGACACTGTCTAGGACAAAGACGTGTTTCTCTAATTGTTCTCCCTTGTCAAGGTTTCATTAAAGCATTCCCAGAATTTTTCAGCAAACTCCTCTTTTGGTTTTTCTTCTTCAAGCTGAAAACTGCCAACATCAGCTCAGAAAATCCACAACACTCACGACCCCTGAGAGATAAATTATCAAACAGACTGAGATTGGTTGAAGTCAAGAACATATGTTATAGACAAAGTGCAAAGAGTCTCCCTGAAGAAGGAAAGGAGTTCAATAATATTAATCTTGATGACCTTGGGAGGCATCTATAGTTGTTATATATGTCCACCAGACCTACACAAAGCTTTACAGAGCTTCCACATGATATATATACATATAACTTTATCACGCTGTTACCCTCGAGGCCCTGCCGTCTAACATATTACATACATATAATCATACACATTACTCAATACAAGCTATAAATTTTTCTATCAGCCCCTCAGATTTATCTGCTGACCCTTTGGAGGGGCCCGACACCTAGTTTGGGTACCAGTGGACTAAACTAGCTAACTGTATATAAAGTAGTGTAAACTAGCTCCACCTCCAGCAGCTACAACAGTAACATGCACACAGCAGCTTCACTCCTGAATCCTGCAGCTTGTTTCCACTCAGATCCAGCTCTCTCAGATGGGAGGGGTTGGACTTCAGAGCTGAGGCCAGCTGATCTCTGACAAACTGTAGTCACCAAATGTGAATAAAGAACTGGAACCAGTGGACTAAACTAGCTAACTGTATATAAAGTTGTGTAAACTAGCTCCACCTCCAGCAGCTACAACAGTAACATGCTGCTCTAACACTGATGCTTCAGTATTAATAATCTAATGATGTCATATATAATAATATATCAGTCAGAGGGACCAAACCACTACTTTTACTGCAATACTTTAACTACATCAAGATCATAATACTTATGCACTTTTACTTAAGTAGGATTTTTCATGCAGGACTTTTACTTGTAGTGGACTAATTTTCCATTGCTGTATCGGTGCATTTACTTAAGCAAAGGATCTGAGCACATACAGTATTCATTGTTGACTGAGGAACAAGCCTCCACCACACTCACACAGAAGTTTTTTTTATCCTCTGCCTTCAGTTTCCAGACTCGTATTAACGGCTGCATGCGTCAGATGGGGGAGATCCTCTACCAGATCAAAGGCCCTCCCAACCGCAACACTGCAGAGGCAGATGCTGACAACATATTGAGGCCCCTCATGGAGTTCCTGGACGGGAAGTAAGTCGAGGCATCACACAGCGACTCTGATTGTGCTGTTTACTCCACCACATTACAGAGGGAAATATTGTACTTTTTACTCTACTACATTTATGTTATGATCAGATTAGACGACCAGACAGCATAAGTTTTTAACTTTAGCTTTACCGAAAACTTCTTCCATATAAATTGATATGTAATAAATCACCCATGCTGTTTGTTTTGCTATATTAGTCTATTCTGTACACACAACATTCATTGCATGTCTATCTGTCTTGGAAGACGGATCCCTCCTCTCTCAATTTCTTCCATTTTTTTCTCTCCATTAAAGTTTTTTGGAGAATTTTCCTCACTTGAATCGAGGTTTTAAGGACAGAGGATGTTGTATTAATGTACAGATCATAAAGCCCCTTGAGGCAAATTTGTGATTTATGATACTGGGCTATAAAAAACTTTTGAAATTAGAAAAATATGCACAGATTGTGATTTTTTTATGCATGAGGGAGAAGAAGTAGATGTAATTTTTTTTAACGGAAAAACCACATCAGACACAAATTATTATTGAAAGCAGAGTATTTTTAAATGTCATAAACATAAAACATTTTAAACTAATGTCATGAATCCACTGAATTGTGTGCTTTCACTCAAAATGATTTATGCTAGCCGACTGTGTGGCTCAGCGGTTAGAAACAACTGCTTTCCCTTCACTTATTTCATGTGAATACTAATTACTTATAAGGAGACACTTCACCCGAGATTAGGTCAGGAGCTCTGGAGGGGCGACTTAACAGGGCGCGCCGACACAGCAGGGAGCTGACGAGGCTCCATAAGGACCTTGTTGACGTACATATTCATAGCAACATCTTGTGGCGTTTTCTTGTGGGTGTTTGTCTGAAGAGGCTGCGGATCTGATTATTACGAGGGGTTCAAACATCAAAAAATAATTAAATAATTGGAGTCCTTGGAAAAAGTTTCTCTGAAGGAGGAGCCAATCAGCTGTTAAGTCTGTGGCCTACAAAAGTGATTGAACACTCTGTCAAACGTCCCCAGAGGCGGACACGGTAGCATTGACTGGAGGTTTCAGAAAGTTTGGATGCATAAATTTCAGTACACAGTTTTGTTCTGTCTCATCATTTGGTATCTTTCACTCTATAAATAGAGAAACAAAGGACACTTCTATCTAATCAACTATTATAACTTCTCCTATGAAGACATATTTCCTTTTATCGCAACTGTGTTTTATTATATTGTCATTAATTATCTGTTAACACACCAGCTTCATCTCATGTTGCCCACAAGAGGTCCGCTCCAACTCTAGCTTATTTTTTCTTCTATTTATTCTATTTAAATGTGTCTTTTTATTATGTCTTGTGTTTTTTTTTCTTATTGCCTTTTATATTTTAGGTAAAGCACTGTTTATAGTGTGTGTTAAACCATTTATTAACTATTTATATGCTGCTTATAAATGTCTGTTTTAGGCTTGCATGGCCAACTCACAACTTCAGCCTAATTTAGTAGATCTATAGCGGCTTTGTGAGCCTACGCCTGCATAATACTGGAGAGAAACTATATTAAAGAATGACTGGCGTGCTTTAAATGCTTGAAGACTGAACCCTATAACGGATATCACGTACAATGCAAACCATCGGAACAAACAGCTTTTAGCTCACATCCCGGTTGTGTGTCTTTGTGTGATCCAGTCTCAGTATGTTCGCTGACATCTGTGAGAAAACGGTGCTGAAGAGGATCCTGAAGGATCTGTGGAAGATTGTCCTGAGCAGCCTGGAGAAGACCATCGTCCTGCCTCAAAGCAACGACAGCCTGGTAAGCGCAAACTTAAAAAAAACCTGATTCTTAAACTCTCAATCTTTAACTTTCACACGGTCCTCCGAGAGACGTGACAAGCAGACGAAATGCTCTCACTTTGCGAAAAATGTGAATCTCAAGGTCTTAAGATCAGACACACAGAGACACACACACACACACACTGGGTACAAAAAGCAGTTGTATGATGATGTGAACAGAGAAACTCATATTCTTCGTTTTTCTTTTCTTCGACAAACGTCTTTGCTGTCATCCCAAGGTCGGTTTTACAGACTGATGACAGTAATTAGAGGACAGTAAAGGAGACGAGAGAACACACAAACACACACAGTTATTAAAGGACGGAAGCTATGTGTGTGTTTAAGTGCATTAAGCATGAGTCATATACTTCATATAATATGATTTTTAAATTGATTTCCTTTTATGCATTTTTAAATCTTCTATATTGTTGAGCGGTAATAGAAATGCAAGATGAATTCACATAGTTTCATATTATTGTCTTTTCCAGAAGCAAATTAATTCCCTTAAAGGCATTAAAACAGTTTGTAGCTACATTTATTCATTAGAAAAATGTAAATTTGACCAAAAAAAATCAAAGTGAAGGCGAGTATATGTACTGTAATGTTGGATAATTATAATATCCCACAACTCAATATGTCAGCAGGTGTGTTTCTCATTTGCAAAGTGTTGCAAATCATCTTTACATGAGTTTCTTCTGGTTTGATTTCTTCTCTGTGGAGATGTTAATAAGATTGAACTATTGCATTTTGTCATTTTGCGAAAGCATCAGCGAAGTTAAGATGTAGAATGAAGCACCGAAGTTTCAGTGTAATCCTTTCTTATCTGCTTCTTTCTCTCCTTCTTCCTCCTCTCTCTGCAGGGTGCCCAACTCCTCACAGCAGCTAAAGGCCTGTCTAATCTCAAGGTAACACACCCAGGACACAGGAAAAAAAAAATTTCAATTATATCTCAAAAGAGAATTTAGGAGTTTACCCAGTGACATCGGTATAGACTAGAGTTTTTCAGTATCTACAGTAGCAGCTGTAAGCTTAACACATTTGCAACACGGTCTTTAATAGTCATCGGTGGTGTGCAGGAGGTTGGATAAAGGCAGCAGTTTGAAGACTACACAGGCTGGGTAAAATTCAGATGGGGAAATTAAATTTCAGATGTTCTGCCCTCTCTCTTAAGTCCCTGCTGAGTTGATCTTTTGAGGGGAAACTCTGTCTGATATCAGTCTCTGTCAACTCTACAGGGAGGAGGTGAAGCCAAAACTTTGACACCCAAACAGTGTGTGATCGTCGATGCAGGACTGGAGACGATCAAGGTAGGAAATTCACATGTAAAGCAAAGTCAGTTGCATCTAGACTTGTTCATTTTAATTCTATGGCGTTATAAAATATGCAAGACAGCATCTATAAAAAAAAGTTAAGTAATGCTTTTCTCTATTATTCATGTCAGGTAGTTTACACCGAACCATTTCAGATCTTTATTTGTCCCATAAGAGGAAATAAGGCAGCATAAAAAACACACAACCATGAAAACATAAACACAATAAAAACACAACAAGACATTAAACGAGCCGGGACTTGTATTTTAAAGGCAAGGAAAACAGCAAACGAGAAGAATAAAGATGAGAAAAATAAAAGCACTTATGAAGATTTGACACACTGCTTTATAAGAAAAAAAATCAGGAAAATACACTCTGGATTTATTGAAGGAAATATGTTCTTTATATTCAAGCTTTTAAGAACAAGAAAAAGAAAAAAAACTCTTTTTGTGTGTTTATTCTAATTTTTTACCGCTGCTTTCTTCTCTTTTTTTTTTAGCAATACTTCCACGCAGGAGGAAACGGGCTGAAGAAGGCGTTTGTGGAGAAAAGTCCTGAATTGGCTTCACTGCGTTACGCGCTCTCTCTCTACTCCCAGAGCACCGACGCTCTCATCAAGACCTTCGTCACTACGCAACACTCCCAAGGTGATCATAGACACACACACACACACATATACGCTGCATGTACAGATGTGTCACTAATAAACTAGCGGGGCCACGTCACTATATCTCTCTTTTCTCTCCTGTTCTCTCAGTACATAATGGGATGGGTCTGAGAATCACTGGCAATGAGAAGATTCGTCCTGATAGAGGTAAGTCTGCTCCGAACTTTTGCAGGATCCTTTTATATTTTTGAAAAAAGCGACAAGAGTTTTAAAATTTCAGCACTTTCTTTCACTCTCAACGACTTGCCTCATTTCAGTGTGTTTGCGCGGGGCTCTTTTCATGCTGTGAATTAGAAAAAAAGTTATCAAAAACTAACCATAAAAGTGTTAAGATACGATTGTGCGTCTTTACTCTCACCAAAATCAGCTTCCATAGTAACAAAAGGGTTTTTAAAAAAGTTTCAACAAAGCTGAAATGCAATAAGATAAGAAAGTGGGTCAGTGCAGCAGCGATAAGATCGAGATAAGAATAAAAGAAATACATGAGAGTAAAGTTAAAAAAGAAGAGAGTTATTGTTAATAAAAATGGAATGATTGTGTCTGTTTGTTCTGCAGGTTCAGGGGTAGAGAAGCCCATCGGGGAGGCGATGCTGCAGATCGACATGATGCTCGGGAAGGAACGCAAGGTCAACGTCAGAGGTGAGACACTTGAACGCAACATAAACAAACATTTACCATTAAATCCTGATGTTTCAAAACTGTGTCCCAGACTTAAAACCTTGAACAAACCCCTCAAAGGATCATTCTGATGCTTTAGTCTGTTTAGTACAAGTTGTGTGTACTTTATATTACTTTCCAAAGCACCAATGATCAATGATCCTCTCCTAAAAATGACAGCAACTTGTCTTAATATGAACATCAATATATATATACACAGTTATTCTGTCCTTGTCTGACAAGTGAGGGTCAAACTAGACAGATAGTCAACAAGAGATTCAAGAAAAACTTGAAGCTTGAATACGTTTAAGTTCTTTACTTGGTTTTGTATTTTTCCAGCTTTCTTTGTTTTCATCAAATCTTTTCTTGTAAAACTGAAACAAAAACATACAAATACATACAATTACTGCAACCACATTATAAAATAAACTATAAAAATATTCAAACAATGAAATACAATGTGCCCAGCTAACCAGCCAAAGTACTTAGCTAGCTAAACAGCCTAGCATAAACAAGCTAGCTACTAAATCTGCTAAACTTATTTACAGAAACAACTCAAAAAAGGGATATATTTGTAATTAAGTTACATTAATACACAACAAATCAACATATGTGATACTCACAGGCATATATTCCCGAACTGCACACTGGCTCCACTCTGACAACAGCTAAAAATGAAACTGATGCAATGGATGTTATGTAACAATGTGACCACTAGGGGGAGCTCAACACCACCATGAATTGAACAAATACACTCCTGTGATTTCCTAAATAAGTATGATCCTCCGTTTATCAGATTTTGGTCCCAAATCTTCTCACAATACAAAATGTTTGGTCCGTTCTTTTTTTTCCCCGTTTCGTTTTAAAGCCGGAAGAATTTCCGGTAGTCGCCCACTGAAAACTAAAACGCGTTTGTGTTAGTTTTGTCCGTTCTGCGCTACTGTAGAAACATGGCAATCCAACATGGCAGCTCCTATGAAGGGCGAACGCTCACATGTAGATATAAATGGCTTATTTCCAAGGTAACAAAAGCATCACAATTATTATTTTCAGCTGATTAGACACTAATTAAAATGTACTTTTAAATAATCTATTCATTTTTTACCATGTCTGTTCTTTTAGATGTTTCTAAATATTACACACTGGACCTTTAACTACCAGCACAACAGTATATATACAAATATACACACATGCACTCATAAACGCACCAATTATACATCCGACAGTACCATCATCATCATCGTCCCTCTCTCTCCTTGTGTTCTCCCACATCGTCTCCATTCAGTTATTGCTGTGAACGACATGAAGTGGCAGACGTCGGGGATGTTCAGGCCTTTCGTCGAAGTCTCCATGGTCGGTCCCTTCTTGGCCGACAAGAAGCGCAAGTTCACCACCAAATCCAAGAACAACAGCTGGACGGCCAAGTTCAACGAGTCTTTCCAGTTGTGAGTTGTGAAATCTGAACCTCAGAGTGTGTTTTTAATAATTTAACCCTGAACGATGTTTGTAAGCTGCCGGTTGATTCTCCTCTCCTCTGCAGTGTCCTGGGTAAGGAGTCCCCAGACTGCTACGAGCTCCAGGTGGCGGTGAAGGATTACTGTTTCGGTCGGGCGGACCGGGTGGTTGGCATGGCCGTGGTCCAGCTCCGTGACGTCGCGGACCGGAAGAGCTGCGTGTGCTGGTGTCCGCTCGGGCCACGCATTCAGACGGACGAGACGGGCATGACGGTGATGCGCATCCTCTCGCAGAGGCCTGCCGACGAGGTCGCCAAGGAGTTCGTCAAGCTCAAATCTGATACTCGTCCTGTGGAGGAGGGCAGATGAGCAGCGGCGGGGAACTCGGGATCAGAGACTGACACGGATCAGGGTCAAGAGTTTAAAGTCAGGGCTACATGTTGTTCACTGCTTTGTCTGTTGTTTACGAGCAGTCGTCTTCAATCTCAGGTAAACACAGACCATCAAAGCTTCTGATTGGTTATCTTCAACATGAAAGAGAGACATAGGAGAGCGCACATTGACGATTATCACACCAACATCAAAATACGACAAAGTGCAACGGAAACAGTAAAAATCTTGAAGTACGTGACTTAAACGTCACCCGAACTTCCGCTCAAGTGACGAGACAAATACATATTAACACATGAAACAATCAGAAATGTCATGATTTTCCATTGTTTGAGGTTTGACTGGCGCTCTTTTTATCATGTCATCTTGTGGCGCCCTCTTCTTCTGCAATGGTTCAGTGACTTGCATACAACAGCTGTGCATGGAAACGTGCATTAATTGTAATTTTCCGATGATTATGGAAATTCATTTCAAATTTGCGCTACGTTCAGACAGTTTTGATTCATCGGAGAGAAACTTGAACTTCCTATCTTCTTCTACTGAATAGCTAGGTTGGCTGTTTGTAGCGAATGAAATCATATCTGTCATCCCATCTCCAATCCCATGATGCTTTTCAACAAACATCATCAGTAGGAGTTTACGAGTTTAGGTCTTCTAAGAGAAAGATCTGACTGCCATGTAAAGACAGTTTAATGATCATTGGTAACTAAGACAGCTGCTGCTAATAAATATTTGGCGACTTTAAGACCACAATTGACTCTGGGATCCAACACTTTCCCAAAAAAAATGGTGTTGGATACCAGTCATTAACCAATTTGAGTGACAGAGCAAGAAAGAAAAACACATTTTGGTCTTTTTAAACATGATGAGTAACACAAGTCTTTTGTTCAACATGACAAAAGAATTAAGTTCGACACACACGTTGGCTGCTGCGTCACGTAGCTTCACATCCTTTGACGCACGCCAATTAACATCTGTAGCACACACCAGACACAATATACGGATACAAGGAGTGGTCAGGATCCAGTATTCTGACTGTGCTGATCCAGGGAAGCCGATATTATAATATAACTGCTGCTTTTCTGGAGAGTTTGCACACGTCTAGACGCGATGACGCACATCAAGAAGTGAGCAATGCGTGTCGCCCTTTAAGGAGGAACTTCTGGTGTTATATTTTTCCGAGAGTGAAAAACGTCTTGGAAATAAAGTTCTGATGATGAAACACTTGGATATGATTTTGAATTTAAATGTACAGTCATAATTTACGTAGCCTTAAAAAAAGAGAAAAAGAAAGAAAGAAAGCCTGCTAGCTAACGTAGCTAGCTCACCGTACCCAGTTGGATTTAGAGAGGCTAAAAATATAAAGATTGTTTTTCGGGATGACTTGAAAAGTAAAACAGACATCGAACTTTTTCAGAATTAAAAAGGATTTATGGGTATAGTAGTTGAAAGTACTTGACCACTGGACTGTGGCCTGAGAAACACGGTTTCAGAGGTTTCAAAATTTAGCTCTTCTGCCTTTTTTGCAAAGTGTTCAACTGTGACTGTGAACACTGTTTACTTGTAGACCTGCTCTGGATGGAATCAGCCAAAAGTTGATAACCTGTTTCTAGACGTTAAACGGTATGAATTGACATTTACGAGGGGTCGAATATGGACCTCGGAGATTTTATTTTAGTCTACTTTTACAGTTTCTAATTGGATAAGAGCAAAAATACTTAGAGCGATTTGACGCCACAGCCTTGCCATGCATGCACAGTCGCACGCCAATCATACCTTTCTGAATGTCTGATTGGTCTTTAACATTCGGCGTGGACTTGATGTCTGATGAAACTAAAAACGTACAGGCGTTTTGCTCGGTTGGCTGAAGTGTACCTGGGGTTTGATCCACACTCTTGTCTGTTTACCACGTGCCAAGGAACGCAAGTGTTCAGGGAGCCATGTTCAACTAGCTCTCTTGATGTATTTTGGGTTGTTAGCGAACAGTCGCAGCCGTTGTAGACGTCCCACTTTTTACTGCACGCTTGCCAAAACTAGCTGCACTTTGGCTTCAGCCACTATTTGGTAGAGTTTAACTGAGATGAATGGTAGTTTTGTCTTTGTTTCTGCTGTATTACGCTGAACAAAGATATGTCTACAGGAGGGTTTAAGTGCATGAAGTGGGATCTTTTACAACGGCCGCTGCTGTAGTGACGACTGAACTCTTGCACTCTGTTTAAAACTAACTGTAAGTTTGTAAAAAACAAAAAAAATTACAGCCTATGACCAGAGCATGTATTTATTGTATACAAAGTAAACTAGAATTGTGATCTTTTTCATGTATGTACTGTGAAATATGAAGATTGATCAAATGTATGTAAAGTATCTATCATTATTCTAATGTGACATACGTTGAATATAATTGTAACAATATTTTGTATATAAAATATTTATGAATCAAGGCCTTGTCCTTTGTGTTGTGTGTGTTTTTAACTGTCTTTTCAAGGTGACGTCTCAGTTACACAAAAAAAAAAAACAGACGTCATGTGTTAAATATTTACTTTAACCTCTTGTTTCTATCAGCCAGCAAGGCAGGGGTCACATGACTGACTGAGACAGCCAGAAGATGTCAGTAAGCTAGTTTTTGTTAGCCTTGCTAGCTTGCTACTGTAACATAAAGGTAAATAGCGAAGAACAGAGCACATTTATTAGCAGAAAATTTGTGATATTCTCTCCAGCAAAGAGAAAAATCAACCTGATGAGCTTCTTTATTACAAATTGTGATTGGAACAACCAAAATCACAAATGTTAGCCGCAAATTCAGCCAACCTCCCTCCAAAATATGATACATTCATTACACATATTACACAAACAACTCTGTTATATTCCTGTGAACACACATTGTGGTCAAATATATAGTAAACACACAACAAATGTCATTTTCAACAATGACGTACATGCATTAGATTAGCTTGCCAGCAGCAGGGCTAGCTCTGCTATTCCCATCAGTCACATGATCCTCTCCTTGCAGGTCGTAGCAGTCCGTCGACTCTTCCTACCTGCAGCTGTGTTCATGTCATATCAGAATTTTTTTAATTACAAGATTCTGAGTTGTAAACAGCGTTCACATCAACATTCAAGTCGTAATTACATCTAAGAAACTCTGAGTTAACGATTCATAATACAGAACCGTCTGAAAATCAAGCTAATAGGGGCGCTTCATGTCAGCTAAAGTTTGTCGTTCAAGGAGATTAAACCCACGTTTACTGGATAAGGTGTTGGTATTGGTCAAGTATGTTTGAACACACAAGGAATATGATACTTAAATATGATGTACCAAAAGAAGAAGACAGTAGTAGAAGAATAAGACATACAGCTAACCGAGATAAGCAGACATAAACATATAGCTATTATGCACATGCATATAGGTGGAAAAGAGTATTTTAATCCTCCAGATCTTCTATCCCATGTGACCTGAACGCAGCATCATCACCTGACCTCCAAACTCACCTGAATACCTTCCCCTCATCAATTTGTCGGTTTAAACTTGCAGACTTTCAGCCTTCATGTTTCTCCCTTCATGTCTGCCTGAACCCTTCCTTTGATCACCAGCACAGCAAACACCTTTTACCTTTTACCTTCCTGCCTCTGACTTGTGTATTTGAGCACTCTACTTGTTTTTTCTGAGCCATCGCAGGTTCAGTCTCTGCAGCAGCTGTTATTTTCCTCGTGAGCTGTCCGTGTAACTTACAGTCAGTGTTGGAGGAAGTGTTTAGATCCTTTACTGTACTTAAGAAAAAGGAGCATACAGCAATGTAAAAGTATTATGAGCTTGATGTAGTTAAAGTATGGCAGTAAAAGTAGTGGTTTGGTCCCTCTGACTGATATATTATTATATATGACATCATTAGATTATTAATACTGAGGCATCAGTGTTAGAGCAGCATGTTACTGTTGTAGCTGCTGCAGGTGGAGCTAGTTTCAACTACTTTATATACAGTTAGCTAGTTTAGTCCACTGGTTCCCAACCAAGGGGTCGGGGCCCCTCCAAAGGGTCAGCAGATAAATCTGAAGGGTCGTGAGATGATTAATGGGAGAGGAAAGAAGAAAAAACAAAGTTCTGATACACAAATCTGTTTTTAGTTTTAGGATTTTTTCTCTAATCTTTGATTTTTGCATCATTTGAACATTTATTGAAATGAAAGCATGTGAGAAGTTTAGAGGAAGATTCATAAATATACTAATCTCTCATCAGTGTGTCTTTAGTCATGCTAACAGCATGTTTGGTCCAGACTGAAATATCTCAACAACTACAGGATGGATTGTCAGGAAATGTTGAACAAGCATTCAGGATCCCCTGAGGATGAATCTGAACCTCGCAGAAACTCATAGAAACAAACTGCAACAGAAATCTCTGTTTTTATTGCCTACTCGGTTTTTGAAGGCAGAATACAAACATTTTTAGAGCGACGCTGCCAGTGGGTGACAGTTTTTTCTGATCTTCTTCCAGTGTTTCCCTGAAAGTGTAAATTACTTTGCAGGGAGCAAAAACTTTTAAAACAGCTTGTAGAGACTCTAAAACGCATTAAAGCTCAAAACATTTAAAAGAAACTGATGATGAAGGTTTAATTGCGCTTGTGCTAATGTAACATTTTGAATCAAGACTTTTTCCTTTATATGTAAATGTCCTGAACACCTACTCAGGTGTTTTCAGTTGCTACTGATTAGATGTCCTACATAAAGTAAAGTCACCTGTGTGGATCAACCATGAGCATGCAGGACCTTTTAACTAAGGGATTTTTTTCCCCTCCAGAGGGGTAAATATTGTTAAACAAAAAAAAAGGAAGAGTTCTACAAGTATGAAGAGGTGGTTTGTTATTTTTGCCTCTCCAGTAGTGGACATGTAGCTCCCTCTTGTGTTTAAATCACTGACAGCACTGACTTCTTGGCTGTCGGGGAAAGTGAAACAATGGTGAAATGATCAGGCCCAATGTTGTTGTATACGGTGGATGATAAAGACTCACAAATCTAACAAGCCCAGATATTCTCCTCAGGAGTTGGTGGAGAACAAAATTTAAAAGATGTGACAGAAATGTTAGACTTTCCCACATTTATCAGGGGCTGTATTCACAAGACTTAAATGGCCAGTGTGTCCTAACTTTAGGAGGTTTTCTCAAAGCAATTCAGTGCTAAAAGTCGCTCCTAGAGAAGTTAGAGGTTGTCCAAAGGATCCTGAGTCACCAGCAAGGTGCACATAATGAGCCTCCTCACACCATGATCTTGGAAAAATTCAATGATAATGAACTTTGTGAAGCATATTGATGGCAAGGTGATGAGTTAATAAAGATCCAATCAGCGGGACCAAAATAAATGAATGATGAAACATGACATCATTTTACAGCAACAGGGTCAACGTGTCCTTCTCTCAGATTAGACGGCCTCTCAGTTCTTTACTAAAAGTTGCTTTGTGAATCTGTTAATTAGGAACTTTTAGTGCCAGTTAGGAGGACTCCCAAGGGGGTCAGATATTTTAATATGCTACCTGGTATCCAGAAGCACAAACGGACACTAATGTTGCTCTGTGTCTGCTCTGATTACTACTCGTTAGCTATATTGTGAGCACCTTGTAGCCTGCCTGTGTGAACCAGTCGGCACGTTCTGATCATGCAGGTAACATCTACACCACTGGTGTTACTGACATCTCTTTTTGCATGTTAGCTTAAATTATGTAAGTAAAATCATTATTTTAAAACAATATTTGCCATGTAATGAGTCAGTCATGACAAACCAAATGCTAGTTTTGTTCTTTAAAGGCGCCACAGTCTGAGGAATGAACTGTAAGAAATGTTTTGAGACTGTTTGTCTGTGATCTTGCTTGTAAAAAAATCAAAACACAACAGACATTTCTACATTTCTACATATACAAACACATACTTAGGTTATGAAGACTAAACAGAGGAATGTAAAACACACACACAAGAGACATATTTATTCTTTTACAATGTCGATGCAATCTTCATCAAATGAGGAAAAAATAAAACTTGAAGTTTTTTTTTTTCATGGTTGTTTATTTTTCCTTTATGATTGTGGCCAACACACAAAACAAAACAAAACAATAAAATCTACATTCAGTAGTTGTCTGGTGAGAGTTCACTTTACATTCACTGTAAATGATTTAAAATGAACATTATGTAATACTCCATATATTTCTGCAACATTCATGCTCCTTACTTAAAACAAATATTCATTATTTGAGAAAATCTGACATATTTATATATATATATATTTATATATACTTTAATATCTTAATATTATAAAATATTTCCTGTTTCATCCGATTTTCTGGAGATAAATTAGAGAATACATATTTATAGGAATGTTATCTTTCATCTGCTCATTAGAGGCACATTAAATGAGTGATGAATGTCAACAGGGCTTTCAATAGATGAATAAAACTTATTGTAGAAACTCCTAACAAATTATGTCATGATCTTCCACATGTAATTATGACTTGAGGGTGTATTCAGTGTGATAACTTCCAATATTTCTGATAAAACATGTAAGTCAAAAGGCCACGTGCCTAAAAAGTTCATAACAAGAAGTGAACGTTTGTTTAAAATACTTTTCAAGTGTCTCTTGAAGGACTTTTACACAACCCAAATCATCTTTATTCTTTTAAACAGTCCTTTGCAAATATGTCTTCTCAGCATTTTTTTGACCATGTAAATTAACTGTAAGTGTAATACTGTTGTTAAAATCTCATGGAAGATATTTATGCCTTATCTTTACATGGAAAATTTAACATTATGTCACTCTTGTGCTGCATTTTATAGACGTGACGGCCTTTTTTTTACACATCATGCCATTTAAAGGACAAGTTTACAGCTTTTCAAGTGTGTCTTAAAACAACAATCAGGAGCCCAAATGAACATTGAGACATGTTTTTTCTTGCTGTAATCATTCCTCCCTTCATACCCGTTTTGGACACCAAAACATTAAACTCCCATCTGATAGTTGGACATGTTGTCCATGAGCATTTATCTGCTGCTCTAACAGCCTCCACTCTTCTGGTTTCAGGCTTTTCCACCAGCTTTTGGACCCTTGGCTGCAGAGATTTGCTCTGCTGTCGGGTGATGAGGCCGTACTCGTTCATCCCAAAGATGTCGGACGGGGTTGAGGTCGGTGAAGCTCTTAAAGAAAGTGTGTTTGCACCAGCTGTTCGTAAATCTGTCACTAAGTCTTTCCTTAAGTTCTTATGACTAACTTGTTTCAAACTTGTGGTTTACTAAATCAGGTTGCACCGTTAAAACGTAAACGTGTTAGCTATTAAACACTACATATAATAATGTTTAAACTGATTCATAACAGTTTTAGAGGCCAAAAAAATGACTTAACTGCCAATCCTTTGTTAACGTAGGTCTGACTTTGTTGAAATTTTTCTCCAATTTTTGAATTTTGGTGAAATATCAGATCATTTGAACCTTTTTATTGTAATTAAACCATGTGAGTGAAGTTTGGAGGGAAAAATCACTACTATTTAACAACTCATAGACATCTGAAATGTGACCCCCTGATTACACTGGTTTCATCTTTATCTGCATTTTTATCTTCACCTCCATCTTTTATCTTCACCTGAAATGTAACTAAAGCTGTCAGATAAATGTAGAGGAGTAGAAATGTACAATATTTCCCTCTGAAATGTAGTGGAGTGGAAGTAGAAAGTAGCTTGTAGCAGTAGTAACTTGAGAATATTCAGTAACAACTCTACATGGGAAGTAATGCTGTTGTTGTGGTGCACCTGTTGTGATGTGTTAATCTCCAGTTAGTGAACGTTCAAGTTATAACTAGGCTAAGTTTGAACTTACAGTTAGTGCAACTGTCTCCTAGCTTTAAAAAAGGGGGTTCCCCTAAAGTTGGATCAATATATCATTATGTAATATCCATATATCATTGGCCATCTCCACGTGAATATTAAAGATGATCGAAGGGTCGTCAGACATTCAGATCTACTGAGGGGTTTAATAAATACTTTAAACTGTTGTGTATTGGCAGCATGTCGTGGTTCCAGTCCAGATCAAGTATCTCAGGCTGTGCTTACTTGTGGCAGCTAAACACTACTTAAATCTGACGTCGTCTTCCTCGTTATGATTGGCTGTTGCCCTCCGCTTGCTTGTGTGCGCCGGACCCCCCGTTGGTCTGCGGGCTCTGTAAGTGGGCGGGGAGCAGGACTTCGACAGTGAAACTGATTCGTTTGGCCTGAAAGATGCTGTAAGTGTTGTCAAATCGCAGCACATCTGGGGGAAAAGGACACACACACACACACACACACAGAAGAGGAAGCTTTAACGGTGTTGTGCAAACATGATCAACAGCTCTGATTTGATTACACAGTTTAAACTTTTTAAACACCACTTAACGGGCCACTCACAGACTCCCGGGCGTTCACAGGTCAGCGATCCGTCCACGGGCACTAAGTGGGAGTTGTAGCGCTGGTTTTGCACGATTTCCTCCATCTGAGCCGCTTTCTTCCATTCACCCATTTTAGCCTTTAGAAACACCCCAAAACCAATGTCCGCACTCTCACTGGCAAACTGCCACCTAACGAGAAAGACGAGGAAAAAAAAAAAAGTTTTAAACACCGTTTTTTTGTGGATTTTATGTCATGCAGAATATTTAAAAGAATAACTACTGCAGGTAAAAGTACTGGAGTAGCTGTAGGAATACCAAAACACTCTGTCTTCTGCCAAAAAGAGAAAAAAAAAACCCTCAGATGTATCTGTTAACCTTTCTTTAATTTGTCTTATCCCGCTGATATTAAAATAATTAAAGGGTTGTTTCAGGTTAAAGGTTTGTCTGAAGCTTATATGAGGCTTCAGCTTTAATTATCAATAAGCCTGAGAGATGTTTCATAACCTGGGAAACTAAAAGCTGTTCTTAATATTGGCTCATAACTAAATATTTGCTCCTAACTAATGAGCCAATATGCATTTTATGTCTGACTTCAGGCTTCAACTAACAAATTTTTTTCACAAAACATATAAAAACAACAAAACATATCAAAAATTTCTAGTCTACATGATCAAATCTTGCATGTTTTGTCAGACCAACAGTCCAAAACCAAAAGATAATCAATTAACAGTGTTTATAAAACAGAGAAAAGCATCAAATCCTCACATTTAAGAAGCTGGAACCAGCAAATGTTTTCCACTTTTGATTAAATAATTAATACATTATTCTATTGATTGATTAACCAATTAATCTACTAGCTGTTTAAGGACTAGCGTGGTTTAAATAACTAATAACGTTGGCTGAACCTGAGGACGCAGCCCGGAAACAGGATCTCATAATCCAGCTGTTTGGAGGAGCCTCGACTGACGCTCAGACACTGCTCGTAGTCCACTTTGACGTGATCCCGCACGTAGTAGGAAGGGGGAACCGGGCCCACGTGGTTTATCTGCAACACGGACGCACACGGTTAAAACACAGATATCGGTCTGTTTAAACACGTGAAATGTTGGAATAGATGGAGAGAAAGTTTGACTTACTGTAAAAACTGTGTTGTTATCTATCTATGAACGGCTGCACACATTCACTTTTTTGCACAAAACTGGTTTATTTAGACATTTAAAAAGTGTTTCACAAAGACAGCATAGTGTTCTCTCTCTTTTCCACGTTTCTGTACATTCACATAAAATCAAACCGATCACTTTCTGTGATTTGCCGGCGCTGTAAAGTGCAGTACATCATACAACCAACAGAGGGCAGCAATTCCCTGATGTGAAGTCAGCTTAGTGTAATTCAACGTCAGTCAGTTTAGTCCAGCAGGTGATTTAGTATTATGTGTATCACAGATGGTAGACAGAGCTTATACAAAACACCACCTGAGAAATTTGATCCTCTTATATCTTTTTTTTTTTTTTTTTTGGAGTCTTGTCGTCATGTAGATATTTAGTTTTGGAAGTCAGTTCAAACAAGAAATAATTCAAATGTCTTCAGACGTTGTGCTGAATGTCTCTTGAGATACAGGCATTATCTTTCTGCAGGGATCTGTCAGCAAAACCAGGAAGTCAAACTTAACTGAAACCACTTCTCTAAAAAAAAAAAAATCTTGCATGTCTTTTCAAACTTAACAGAACCATTATTGGGAAACAGATGCACCCAAAAACAGAGAAGATGCAGGAAGGCAGTACCAACTGATTGTCACAAGATCCATTAGTGAGCAAAAAAAAAGAAAAAAAAATTAAATGTGCAGAAATGACCAGGTCATGGTGGAGAGGAAGTGGGAGACAAACCTCACATGATTTTAGTGTTTACAGATTTTCACTGTAAAAAATGTGGGTTTTTTTAAGTGAAATTTTAAAAGATCTTTTTCGATGTTCACCCTAATTTCATATCAAAACTCCTGTTTCCCTGCATTGACAGCTCAGAAAATGCTTCTAGCTAAAACAAAAACTGGTTACACTACACTGTTTGTGATGCAAATCCCAAACTTTCACCTTATTTTAACAATCATAATATCAACTTGGAAGTTATCCCAGATTATTTAAATAATAACCAAAAAATAATGCAAACAAAAAGCACACATGGAGACTCGATTAACGTTTCTTTGTACATAAACAAAAACATGCAACTTGCAATCAAACTGCATGTTTTTAAATGGTTTTCAGGCCCTTAAAAGATGTTCAATCCTCAACACAAACTGAACATATTTTGTAGCTATCCTCAGATGATCACTAAACTTGAACCTTTCCACTTAATCTTTCATTTGTCTTGTGCTCCACATTGTAACCACACATGACTCTAGACGTGTGGATAGGACTGGTGTCTGGTGTCACTTAACAAGAAAAAAGTTCCTATAACCTACTCAAAGGACACACAGCTAGCTAACTGAAAAAGTTCTTTTTAAAAAAAAAAGAAAGAAAAGAAGAGTAGAAAAAAAAAAGAAAACACTTTGAGGCTGAACATTTCAATCCCTTGAGTCTTGAAAGCAGCCGAAATGAATTTCTCTCCTTCAGTTCCTCATCTGTCCTGGGCCCAATTATTTATCTACAGAGACAGTGACAAGACGTGGGTCAGTTTTGTCACTCGGTTAATTATCTATTAGTGTGCGACTACGACTAAAAAACTATTAAAGCTGCGCTGATGTCCGCTAGTTCTCCAACGCTACCCTGCCCGCATGGTTTCACAGCGTTTCTACGCAGCAAGGCGGGAACTGCAGCGGGGATGAAGTGGGAGTTAAGTATCTTCAGTAGTTTGTTTCTCTTGGATTTCCTCTGCAGGGCTGGCTCTCACTGTGTTGGTGCCCTAGGTGTTGGGCTAGTAATATGCAAAATACAGATATAAGACATTAGAATAGCCTCTGAAAAGGTGTTTTATTGGAAAGATTGACCCCAAAAACTTAGGAAAATACACTACACATGTTGGAAAGGTGTACAAAGACCCTCCTATATTAATACAATTTACCCTTTAAAATGTTGAAATGTTGCTTTTGACCTTAAAAAAAAAGTACGTTCAACTAAATCTGTTAAGGTATATTTTTAATATATGATAGGAGGGTATTTGGACCAATAAAAAACTATGAAACATTACTATTGCAATTTCTCCTGAATTGGGCCCTTTATTGATTTTAGATTGACTGGACTATATGTGAGATTTTAGATTGAAGTCCAACCTCCAGTCCAAGAACTTCAGATATGAATTCACACTAAAATCAATTCCCACAAAGATACCTTCAAAGTCCTCCAGACCAAAAGGCAAGTGGGGGTCAGTGAGTGTTGTGTGCACATGAAGCTGTCATGTGACTGAACAGTAAGGCTTTGGACATTCAAACCAGATGAAAATCAATGCAAATTGATAGAAAAACAGACAGGAAAAACATTAAGAAGGGGAGAACATGTAGGCTACATATTTCCCAATAACCCCGCTTCCCTATGTGGTCTACTCCACAGGCCGGCTTTGTTCCTCGGAACCGTCGACAAACGCATGAAAATAACTTCTGTCATTCCCTGTTGCAATTCACTATATATTCAGAAGCATCCTTTAAGCAACAGTGGGGCTATAGAGAATCTTTATTTAGCATGTTTGCAGCTATTATTGATTCACTCTGTTATATGGAGCCGGTCCAGAATAGTCCTTGCATTGTCATTGACCTGCTGTGATCAAATTGGCTCATTCATGTGTAACAGGATCTCTGACACAGTCGATGTTTGACATTTTATGATCCAGTATGTTCAGAAAACCTTTCTTTCCACTGTTTAGTTTAGCCCTTTGCAGCCTGGATTAAAACATTATAATATTCCTGTTTAAGGCAAATTATTTCTCTATATATTCTCTGTTGTTTCTGCGACGCTGAGATGGGTGACGCACACGCAACATAATTTGCCAGTCAAATGTAAATCCACGTTTCAAGTACACATTATGCTAATGAGCCAGTCTGTCTATCACCAAAGCAAAAAAAGCTGTAGCTGCCTAACTATCATGAGCACAGGATGCAAATAAGCGAAAGAAAAACAGAAGTCAAAAGTCTCTCAGAAAAAAAAAAAGCATCTACTGTCTATTTAGGCGCTGAGCTGCAGAGCTGTTGATATTTTAAACTCTACAGCAGCTGCAGTTGGAAACAGACTCGTATCCGTTGCATCACTGTGTCGCTACTTGTGTCAGACAGAAGTTGTGAAAAGAAAAAGTTGCTCCATATCCTTCAAAACAATCGTTTCGGGGTCGGCCGTGCAACAGTTTGTTCAGTATAATTGAATTGTGATGCGATGGCATGCTAATTAATGTTGTCCAAATGAATGATTTTAAAGTAAATTGTAATTAAAAAATAACACAGTTAGTGTTTGAAGCTTTTTGTTGAAAAACGTGTGAATATTCTTATTTATATTGTGATATTATATCGTGATATCGCCGCATTTACAGAACATGTGTGCGTGACTGAAGTTATTTTGGGAAAGATTAACATTTGGAGGAATAACTAGAGTCGACGGCTTCTCCTTTTTATGAGAGGAAACCGCGACCACAGCTAAATTAAAACAGTAATAACTACACTGCTAATAAAAACTGTCACAATGCAAGTGAAGACAAAGCAGTGCCTCAGTCACACGAGGAGGAGTTTTAAAATAAACACAACACGCTAACTGTAACATGGTAGCTGTCCTACAAACAGGGTAGATTTTACTATTTATGAATCCTATTGGAGTAAAAACACTCTAGTATATATTAAAAGGAAATAAAGGATGATCCAGACCTGCTTTGTCTCATAATTCCAGGACATTAAAGGATTTTTCATGCAGAATTAAACGTCTTTCAGGTCACTGACATTAAAGCTAAGAGGATATAACTTCATGCACAGCAGCTGTCAAAAGTTTGAACACACTTTCTCGTTCTTTTTCTAACTGCTACTGTATGTATCAGCGAGTCTGTGTTGATAATATTGCAAAAAATGATTAAGCAGCATCTGCAACAGATATTTGTCTCTTCCAACTCATCATCGTCCTACTTTTAGTACTAAAGAACAGCGCCCGCAGGTGTGCAGTTTTGGCCTCCCGATTCCCTCACTCACCCTGGTCCGACAGCGGGGATCTCCGTCCGGATCCGTCAGCTTACCCCCGTATATCACCGGCAGCTCCTCCGCGTCGATGTACTTCAGTAAAATCTCCTGCCAATTGGCTGTCAGACGAGAGGAAAAAACAACACTTCAGGGGAAAACACTGGGTCTCATGCAAGAATGTTTTCGTAGTCTTATCTTAAAACTCTCTGACTTCATTCTGTGTGGTTTGTTCATAGTCAACAAACTCTCTTAACTGCCCAAACTTGCTGTAAATCTCTTGTTTCAGACTAAATAATGTCACCCATTTGTGATATTCGATCATTAGCATGATCAACACCCCTGCTGTCTGCATAAGCCTACGTGTTTTACTCTGTTTGTGGGCAAGTTTCATTCACAAACGAGAGTAAAAACGACAACTTTACGTTACGAGATTCAAGTCCTGCTGCCAGAAATCAGCAGACAAACACATAATAAATGTAGGAGGGTCAGTAGTCAAGGACCTGAAACAATTGGAAAATACGAGTCCAGCCGCCAACGACGTGTCATCAGAGCAGCGCGGCGCTGTGACAGAAACAAAGAGGGAATGTTTGACATGGAAGATTAGACGTCTTCTTCTAAAGCAAAGCGCTCCGTGACTCACACGAGAGGCGTTCATGTGCCAATCACAGAGATATGAGAGGAGAGAATATTACAGCCTGTTACACTGTCAGCTGCAACAGGAGACGATGCAGGACAAAGACCTGCAGAGAGACCCAGAGGCAGCTGTTTAAAACTACTATTTAAACATAGAGGCTGCTGCTGCACCTTGTTCTAAGTTAAACAAGTGTTTCTCACCCCCGAGGATGAGGATCTTTTGTCGTGTGTTCTCGCTCAGAAAGTGCTTGACGAGGTTGTAGGCCACAGGGAAGAGTTTAGGAGCTGCAGGTGGAAACAAATAAAAAGGTGTAAACCAGCAATCATGGAAAAAAGGTCTGGCCCTTTTAAAAACAAGATGACATGATTGACTGTAACATGCATTCATGGTGGAAGGACAACTTTTACCTTTAATGACAAACAGCCTCTTCAGGCCTTCTGGGTAGTTGTCCTCAAACATCTGGAGGATCTGGTGACACAGGAGAACATATTTGGAGATGTTGATGATAGTAAGCATCCATTTTTAGTTTAGTGTGTATATAGTACGCTGTCTGTGTGTGTGTCTCTGTACCTCTCCGTAGGTCTCAATCGCAGGTTTCCACAAGTGTTTCAGACCAAGACCTTCAACGTCGTAGATCATAGTGATTGACTCTATGTTCCTCCCCAGCTGGATGAAAACCGACAGACAGGGAGAGAGTAAATGTAATATGTAATCTGAAAAAACTAAAATAATGAAATAAAAAAATAGGCTAATATAAACAGATTAATCAATTAGTTTGGTCGGTTAAGGCTATCCGTTTTTTTTGTTGTTTTTTTTTGGGGGGGGGGGGGGGGGGGCATTAGCGGGCAGCTACACATTTCTCCGTTTTCTATTTATCCGTTTAGCGTCGTCAAGCTAGGCTAACCCATTTTTGCTAACGTTGGAGCTAACCCCTTCACTTTTCCAGCAGTTGGGGAAACGACAGACGTGACTTTTCATGGTGTTGACAAGTTGCAGCGTTTATTAAGTGACACACTGTAGTCTGTACATTTACTGCCAGACTGATAACAAACTGCTGCTGCTAACCGTTTCCTCTGCTCCGTTAGCATTAACGTTATTTCAGACGCTCTCTCTCTCTCGCTTAACCACTCTCTGACGCTACCTGCAGTTTCCATGGCAACGACACAGACTTTAACTCACATTTCCAGACAGCGCTGCTCAACGGCTCCCAAACGCTTATTGATTTAAGAATGAATGGATATTTGGCGTTATATTTGACATTAAAAACACTGTCTGAGAATACGGTACTTTTAAACATTTAAAATCTAGTTTGAAAATATGGCTGCAAGATACTCAGACCTGCAGCCAAAACAGTAAAAAAAAAAAAAAAGAATAAGATAACATAATTCTGTAAGTTATGGAATGCAAATTCTCTCAGTAAGAAAATGAAAATAGTAAATTGTAAATAAACCATACAAGTGTTAAGTTAAAATCTTAAAAGAATATAATAAAATGGCAAATCTGATCAATCTGAGCTGGTCTTCAAACTGTTTTTACACCGTTTGGTAACAGCAAAGATTTTCAGATGAAGTCAAAAGTTACTGGACAGAGTTTGCATTATTATTAAGTTGTATGTAGCTTTAATTGTTCTTTACTTTTTTTCAGCATTGCAAATTAAAAGAGGTCATGTAAGATTTTAATCTTTGGACAACTGAAAGAAGCTGCTGAACAGAAGAGAAAGTGACACACTGTGTTTATGTGTTTGCCCAGAGAAGAATATCGCTGTGGCTTTTCTTAGATATGATCTGACAAAGGAAATGACTGTTTGTGTGTTTACGTGTACCTCATTACAAGTTTCATGCACCGACTTTAAGTTAACACACTGTTTTATCTATTATTTTGGTTTAGTTGTGTTTAGTTGTTAGCAGTTCAATCAGAGAGTGTTTTTTTTTCTTCTTAGATTGTTTCATTTGAAGGCCTGAGGAGGTCAAATACAGTGTTTCAGGAAGAAGATTAGAGTAAACTTCAAAAATTAAAGCTTTATTTTATACAGCAGATTTATTTTTTTATTATTTCCTGCCTTGTAATCATCTGGCGAACTCCAGTTTGGGAACAAATGCCCTAATCACGAATGTTTGGGAGTTTGGGTTGTTGTTCCTGACCAAATAAAACTTCCTTTTTAAAAACTCCACTAAACTCCCACTTAAATCTTACGACGATGCAATCTGTGCCTTTACCCTCTGTGTCTGGAGGTTGCACTCCTTCTGCAGCATCTCACAGTCTCTGATCTTGGACTTGATGAAGTCCTGCTTGGAGGCAGACAGGAAGAGGCCTTTGGGATCCACAGGTCCAATGACATCATACCAGATGGGACTGCCCTCACGATCGTAGCCGCACATCCCTCCTGACAGATACTTCTCTATCACCTGCAGCGGCCGTTTGAAAATGTCAGAAGAAGAGTTTGATCAGTTATTTAGTTATTTATAGAAAATTATCATCTTGCCATCATTGTGTTTAGAGCATGTTACCTCTGGTGGACGCCATTCGGTGATTATCGTGTCTACTTTCATGTGTTTCCTGAACTCCAAATGCTGGAAGAAAGAAGCAAAATAATCATTATGGAATATATGAGTGTGTGTAGAAGACATAAACTGTAATATATCTTAAGAGATAGCTTCACAGCAGTCAGGTGTCCCATATGAACACTGTAATTATTCCTCCTGTTCATACTGGATATTAAGGATGTAAGTGATGGGGGCCAAAATCCGCACAGTCATTTAGCGGATATCTGCCACATTTACAGTCTTTTTATCATCAAATATTCTCTTTGTGTTTCCCTGTTGAGCTGTGTTGGAAGTATAGTAACAAAAAGAGGGACTGTGGCACTAAAAAGACGGTAACACTGAAGGATATCTACTGGATTTGACTCATTTGGACGGCTAAAGCTCCATATTTTTGTACAGAAGGACAACTGTGGATTTTGTCCAACATTATGAAAGGATCTTCTGATGGCCTGTATGAACAGGAGGAATGATTATGACATGAAAAACCTGTTTCACTGTTCACCCGATTGTTATAAGACAGACTGGGAAAAAATTGTGAACCCCTCCTTTAATCTCTCTTAATGGTAGAGTGTGCTATAGCAGATCGGCCCACGCATAATATAGTGATTTAAGTGGCTTATCCTTTTGGACAGAAGGTGATGTAAAACCTGACCTGTCAGCAGGAGGCGGATCAGTTAAGTACCACTGTGTTCACACATACATGTATTGACATGCATACATGCAGCAAGGTGGGAAAAAATGTTCAGATTATGATCACAGGTCGAACTTGATACATAAAATAAAAGTCTTCTATTTATTTGATTGAAGCCCGGTGGTTAGCTTTCAGAAATATGAGATAATCTGAAGTTTGAGCTATTTATTTTATTATTTGCTCACTTTTAGTTCAGCACCTGCTCTCTTTGGTTTGGATGTGTGTGTGTGTGTGTGTGTGTATACTACAATTTGTCTAATTTGAAGCCTGACAATCATTTCTGATGATCAGGGAGAGGTGTTTGTCCTGACACCGCTGTTCCAGGGCGGTCTGTAGGAGATCAACCCCGCAACTGCTGTGTTGTCAGCAAACTTCACAATGGTGCTTTGAAGTGTTTTTCACCACTTATTCGTGGGTGTAAAGGGAATACAGGAGGGGGCTGAAGACACAGCTCTGTGGCACTCCTGTACTGACGGTCAGTGGTGAAGTGGTGCAGTTGTCTAATCTCACCACCTGGCTCAGATCCTTCAGTTCACCGAGGAGCCTGGAGGGCACCACGGTGATGAAAGCTGAGCTTTAATACACGAACAGCGTCTTCACATAGGTGTCCTTTCCTTCCAGGTAGGAGAGGGCAGTGTATAGGACGTGGGCAATGGCGTCCTCGCTTAGCACATAGTTAGCAAGTGTGCTGCTAATTGTATTTAAAAAGACAAAACGGGGTACGCTTGCACAGAGCTAGTTGTGAGCTGTGAGCTGATATCTGTGATGGATGTCATCGTAGGTCAAATTTGAGAAATGAGGACCGATACTTCTTACTTGTGTTTTACTATAGCGACCAGGAGTTACGAGACAAAACCAGAAATTAAACAAAAATGGGTGATATAAGGTGATAATCTGTCACACAGCTGTGTGTCTGTCCGCTTGTTGAAGACTTCTTCTGCCTCTTAAAAAGCCACAAATCAATTAATGCAGCAGTTTTAAGTTAGATGGCTGTAATCATGTCCTATCACTATGATCGTAGGTACTCACTCTATCAATTTCTAAGGAGATTTGTGTTTGGTAGATTATTTCTTTGTTGTAACAATGATTCTTGGCAATAAATCTTATACCGATGGAAAGCCTGTTTATTTCCCTTTTAAATGGCGCCACATTTGTAAGGAAGATGCATTTGTGGGATGAGCAGCAGAGCGGAGTGTATGTGGGTTGCGCCCATGAAAAGTTTGCCAAATCTTCTCTGCCAATGCCAAACAGCTGACTTTACTTTCGCTATTGACTCTTGTTTTGAGCTTCTCGTACCCCAATGACTGCCCTTCACCATCAGGCCTGTTTGTGCTGGCGTCTGCACTGGCACCTGAACATGTGGAGGAACGTTACGCTCAACAATAAGTCCAGATTTTGCCCAGATTTTCACAGCGCACACTATACTGATTGATGCAGCGATAGAGTAAATATCTTTTGGTGGAGGCAAAGCTCGAGATGCAATCCCATGTCTCCACAGTCTGGGTCCGACTTCTATCCATTCAAAATGACAACACACTCGCCCCCGCAGAGAGGAGTTTACCAGAGACCGCCTCCAGAATTTGTGGAGTGGAGAGTATTGAATGGCCTGCCAGCAGTCCTGACCTCAACCCCTTTGAACACTTGTGGGATCAGCTTGGCCTTGCTGTTCATGCCAGAGTGACCAACACAACCACGCTGGCTGGTTGGAAAAACAGGATGCCATGCCCCCAGCAGAGTGTGACCAGGCCGGTGACCAGCATGAGGAGGAAGTGCCAGACTGTTGTGGCTGTGTGTGAGGTTCTTCCACACGCTACTGAGGTTCCTGTTTGTTAAATGAATAAACTGTTAAATTGCAGATATGTCTTGTTTCTTCAAACTTCAATCATCCAATCCAGCAAACACCGAACAAGAGTCAAAGGCAGAATAAAGCTCTTTGGCATCAGGAGAGAAAATTTGGCAAATTTTTCATGGGCACATACTCGGGCGCCATTTAAAAAGGGATATACAGGCCTTCCGACAGATTTATTGCCAAGAAGCACTGTAACAAGAAGGAAATAATCTACCAGGCACAAATTTCCACACTTTGTATGTTATGTTTATCTGACTCTTATCTACTCAGACTGCTGTGATGACTCAGTTTCCCCACAGAGAACCACACCGCTCCTCTCTAATCCGCAGCCACTCCTGAGCTGATGGACTGTACAGACTGTGCCGGTGCTGACTGCACTTTCACAAAACATAAAACCCGTCACTGAGAAAGAAGGTACTGCGGTTGTACCTTTTTTGCTGGCAATAATTGACTGCCTTGCTTTATAGATGTTTTGTACTGTGTTATAAATCTACACATGCAGGCTCTAATTTAAAAATCAGAAAATCTGAACGTTACCTTTCGCAGCATGGCCTCAGACTTCTGGACGTTGAAATTTCTGGCTGAAAAAAAGAAATGGAAAAAAATTTTAAAAAAGGATTAAGTGATAATCGTGATGTTAAATGCTATTTTGCCAGAATAAAGAAAGGCAGTCGGACAAAAACAGCAATATTCTATAAAATACATTTAATATCATAGTGTAAATATAAGATCTGAACTTTTACTGTGAAACAAGTGAACGTATTTATTATATAGCACTTTCCAGAAAAAAAAGCTATAATGTGGTTTACAGGAAACAGAAAAGAGGAAGAGGGAAAGAGGCAAAGAAGACAGTATATTAAAAAAAAACTGAGAATAAAGAAGAGGAAGAAAAATATAAAATTATATTTAAAAACGCCAAAGATGTGCACAGATTTGCTTCTCTGAAAAGACACATAATATATAATATGTGAATTAAAATAAAGTTTGCAACTTATAAGGTTGTGTCCCAATAAATTAAATAATGAATGTTGTTTAAGTAGCATCCCATCTAACACAAAACCTGTTGAAGAAAATCTATGAGAGGGACGTTGAGAGATGCATTTCATGATAACGGCACATCCCCAGACTCCTTAAAGACTAAAACAGGTCAAACGTTCAGTCCGCAAAGTAGCAGAGGAGGTTTTGGGAAGATAATTATGATCAGACTGTGGAAATCTTTCTCACCTTAAACCTAAATATGCCTAAAAAAATAAAGAGGAAATCCCAGAAATACAAATATCAGAGCCGTATCTAGAGGGACGAGGCCCATCTTATGTCCTTTCTGCTGTCTGAGATTACCTCATCCTTATTCCAACAAATAAAATCCCTTCTTTTTTTTTAACCAAATTAGGTAAAAAAAAACTTTCAAACAACTGAAAAAACAAGTTGATTGAATGCAGTTATAAAAGAAAAATGTCTCTGTAAACCACAAATATCAAGATAACACAGCGAGACAGAGTTTTTAAGAAATGCTAAAAATACTAAAGGAACATTTGAACTGGAAAACTTTCATTTTGTACCCTCTGGGAATAAACTTGTATAACAACCAAAAGGCTTTTTGTCTGTTGTGGTCCGTATTAAAAAAACCCCACACAGTGTCAGTATAATTGATCCAGAACACAGTGGGCACACAGCCCTCTGTCTAATACTCCGTCTAAGGTGATTAGCTCTGCAGCCGACAGTCTGGTGGAAAAGTACGACAGTGCCGTTGCCATGAATTGAGACTTACAACTCCAGCAGTGGATTACAACGCGCCTAATGCTCCATTCTGGCACCTTCGTGGAGCCTCGAGGGCACCGAATGACTCACAATTACAAAAGCACAGAGCAGGATCTGGCTCGGACGAGGGAGGCCGTGTGTTATTTTTGGTCAGTAAATGAGTGTTATGCGGTCATCACTTAACCCCGTAGCTACTAATCCTGTTTATTTATCATCGCCGCCTCCTACTTTTCAAACATTTACGATTTTAGGTTGTTTTTTTCTTTTGATTTGTTGTGATTTTCCTACTTTCCGAGCGACATGAGTGAAATTCCAGAGGATAAGTGGCGTGGAAAATGGACAAATGGTTTCAAGCTTATTGTTATTTCTCATTAGCGAAAGCAGGCGGAATTCATTAAATAAACAAAACGCTGTAAAATGAGACGATTTGAAAGTGGAAAAACACACACTTCTTTGTTTTTTAAGATGAAATCAGACTCGTCCTCGGATCGCTGTCCAAGATTTTGAAATGATGCTATCTGACGTTTAGATGAAAGTTCATAACATCTACTAGGACAAACCCACGTAGCTCATTATCTGATAACATTTAATGACACGGCCCTCAACCATGGTGTCAATATCTCACACACCACAGGTCCCAGCTTTAATGAAACTTAGATAGATGACTCACTTTGTCACCAATTGTGGTGCTTAAAATCACTGCCAGCTCTCTAATCTCTCAGATGATTTTTTTTACAAAGAGTTTAAAAGGACTTTATAACAACAGGGGAAGACCACATATGTTGTAACTGACTGACAGCTGTGAACAAAATTAAAGAAATACATATATAATGTATGTATTTGTGCTTATTCCCCTTTAAATCTCTTATATTATGTGTCAGTCTGGAACAAAAATATAAGAAAAACAAGCGAGTAACATGACATAATAGTGACATAATACACTGCATGTTCAGTGTATGATATGATGTAATGATAACACGGTCCAGTACAGCTGATATAGCAACCTGCAGGCAGCCACAGACTGTTATCTGACAAGGCGCAGCTCCTTTCAGATAAATATATTTACTGGACGGACGTTTGTTTAGTTGCCTCCCCTGAGAAAAGGAGGAAGGTCATTGCCCTCTCGTAAAAGAGTGAAATTCTTTTATATGTGAGAAAGAGAACTAGGGTCAGATTCTTCTACTGTATGTATCAGTTCCCTATTTTTCCCCCCCACAATATGTTCTTTTGCTTTTTGCTGTTTGCTATTTATTTAAAAAAGGGAAGAAAAAAAAGAACAGTAGTTGATATTAACAATGATAATCAAAGTGTCCGAGTAGCTAAAGAGCAACACCTACAGAAAACTTTAACTCCACACACACATAAAGAAAACCAAAAGCAAACATAAAGTGGCAAATAAAAGTTTAAATGTCTGGTGACCTATGGGGAAGTTCACTTCTAGACTCCTGCTTAATTTTAGCAACCACAGTCAGAATAGGTCACATGACATGACTGTGAGCCAATAAAGACACATCCATTACAAAAAATCTATGAAGACATGTTCAAAAATGACTATTAGAGACATTAGGGTCCAAAAAATATATATTTAAAAGTCAAGAAAAGCTGCTTCAAGATATTATTTTTGGTCAGTGAGACAGCTGACTTCCTGCTGCGGCTGTTTGTTGCTGTTAATCATGTATCTGTTGTTGTTGTTGTTGCTGTGCTTCTCTGTGTCCTGTGTTCTCCGGGTTCTGTTTGAGGTTTCTTCCCATTAAAAGGGGAGTCTGTGTATATTCTCATTTGTCCAGGTCATATTTATCTCTAGGCAACAATGATTCCAAGGCAACTGGACTTAGATTTGTCTTATGAAGACGTTTCGCCTCTTATCCAAGCGGCTTCATCGGTTCGTAACGCAATCGGTCCACTGGGTTGTCAGACTAGTGGGGACGAAGTCAGACCGATTGCGTTACGAACTGATGAAGCCGCTTGGATAAGAGGCGAAACGTCTTCATAAGACAAATCTAAGTCCAGTTGCCTTGGAATCATTGTTGCCTAGAGACTGTCGCCAGGTGCTGCTCATGGGGCAGCAATTGTTGGGTCTCTCTATCTCTGTGTAAATTAAAGAGTCCTGCTCCATGTAAAAGTACCCTGAGATGACTTTTTGTTGTGATTTGGCGCTATATAAATGAAATTGAATTGAAACAGACGTTAAAGGGGACGTATCATGCACATCTCCAGGCTTATATTTATATTCTGGGACTCTACTGGCTCTTAGCTGGCCGTTTCAGCTCCTGCCTCTTTAAGCTCTCCCCTGGCAGACTTCCACCAGCTCTAGAGAGGCTACGTGAACAAACAATAGTAGGATTTCTTTGTTTATTTCACTACTTTTCCCCCCTCGTGCTTTACTCCAAGTGGCAACGGTACCAGTCCAACGTTTGGACACCTCTTCCCATTCGCTTGAGATGAGAAAGCGCGCCCGAACAAAACTGGCGGGTTGTTTGAGGGCATCCGTGAATGATCTGACATCCGTTTGAGAGGGAAGTAGAGGTAACATTGTAAACGGACCGAAGCCCTGGGTTTATGACACACAGGAAACATTTTTCATTCATTGACCATCATAAAAGTATATAAATGACAGAAAATCACACGAAGCATGTTATATCCGCTTTAATGCATTGTGGATGTGGAACAAGCTTTTAACTTTGTGTAGTGTATGCAGTTTCTCATTAGAATTGAAGCAGTAACGTAATTTTAATTTAAGATAATTGCAGATTACTTCTTGTAGCCGAAATCTGTAGGCACTGTGTATAAAAAAGCGCTACAAATAAACACAGGTGAATTAAAGGTGAGAGAGTTTGTTTAATTTCAAATCAAATATGATGGAGTGCAGAGCAAACAAAAAAAAAATCCACCCTTTGGTTTGATCCATGTTATTATAAGGACAATCATTACTGCTCTCCTCGGGCTATTTGATTTAAATCAATGACCTGGACTGAGTTACCCTCATCGCTCCCTCGGCTTTGTGAACAGTAGTCCTCTATACGTTCATAATGAAAGAGGGTACACTGGCCAAACAGACCCCTCATTGTCTGCGTTACGAAGCTGTGACGCTGACCCTTCTCTAGAGGCGAAGGAGGTGTTTCACAACAGCTACGGCCGTTTACCGAGGCTTAATTAGAGAGAACAATCAGCTGCCGTCACCGAATTCCTGTTATGAAACGATTCCTGACCGTCACCGGAGTCCAAGAAGGAACTCAGGAGAGCGACAAGAGACGCAGCAGCAGACGGGCTGTCTTTCTATTGTAGTGTACTTTTAATGCGATTAGCTTTGGATTAGCCTGATACACAGAGTGCTAGACCTCTGCTCCAGAACTAATCATAACAAGGCCGCCTTTAATCACATCTTCCCCGTTTCCTCCTGAGTCTGAGCGAATAACTTCAACCTAGCCAAGGGAAAAACAGTCTTTTAAATTAGTTTTAAAAAAAAAGGGGGGGGGCAAACAACACTGATGTCTTCCTGGTTTGGTTCAGCGAGGTTCACTTGTGGGTTGTTGAACGTCGTGGTCCTATATGAAACCCATGTGAGTCTCTTTCTCAACCCCCCCTCCCCCTGCAAACAAGAGAGCGCCTATATGTGTTGCCTCACGTCCTTTTTCGTGAAATAAACCACTGCAAGCTTCTGCTTATTTCGCCGATAACAGCGGCGTGAACGGCTAGATTTTTTTTCCCACACACTGAACGCATGCAAATGATCACAGGCAAATCATCACACATGGACACGGGGTTTATGCGGAGAGGTTTAGCCCACGGACGCAAAAACCGTGGTCTGGAGGAAAAAAAGCAGCAGCAGCAGCAGCAGGTACCGTGCAGTTTTTCGCCTCACCTCTGAGCCAGCGTAACAGGAAGTGGTCATGTTGTGCAGGAAGTTGAGGAAGAATGTCTTGTATCCTCTCTCGAAACTAAAGGCAAGAAGACGGAGGGAAGAAGAGACATGTGACGTGACGTACAAGATTTGCAAATGAGCAGCAAAGAAATGAAATCGATACTAGCAGGAGATTTTTTTTTTTCCAGGGAAATGTTTAAACTAATCTTTTGCAGTTACAGTTGTGACCATGAAGATCAGAGAAACAGTACTTTTCTCTGTTTAATGGTGTTTTTCTTTCACTGCTTGTGACTCTGTGACTAATTATTTTACACACTTTCATGGTAATGTTCAACAATGTTTCTCAAAAACAGTCAAAACAGACCTCACAGTCATCACATTTTAGGTTTCAACTACTTTTAAATGGCCACAAGTGTGTAGATATGTGAATCAAGTATGTAAACACTTGAGCATTTAGGCTGCAATTAACTATTATTTTCATTATGGAGTGATTTATCAACTATTATTGTTGAATCGAAATGATTGTTCGGCCTATAAAATGTCAGAAAATAGTGAAAAATGTCAATCGTAACTTCTCAAAACACAAGATAAAATGTAAAATGTCTTTTTTTTTTGTCTCAATCAACAGTCCACAACCCAAAGATATTCAGTTTACAGTCATAGAGGACTAGAAAAAAATCACATTTAAGAAACTTGAATCAGAGAATTTGTGTATTTTTCTTTTTAAAAAGTTACTCAAAACAATTAATCGATTATCAAAATAGTTGGCACTTATTTTCTGTCACTTATCAATCACTCAGATAATCATTACAGCCCTAATAACATCACCAATGAGTAATAGATTAATTATAAGCTATAGGGCTTTTTCATAACCTGGGAAACGAATCGCTGTTCTTAATATTGTCTCATATAACTAATCATTTACCAATCTCTAAAAGGCATTGGTAAATGATTTATTAACCATTAATCCAATCCAATAGTTACAATGTATAAACCTTTTATAAGAGATGGCGTATTAGTAGACTCATGGTTAATATATAACAGTTACAGTGATGACAATAAAGAGCTTTATATTAAAGGATGAGTTCACGGTTTTTCATGTTTGTTTTAAAACAAGAAGACATTAAAACTGGTACAACTGGATATTAAAATATCCCTTTCAAATGTGCTTTCAATGTAAGTGACTTTTTTTGCATTTAAAAGTTGATGTGAAGCTTCAGCAGCCTGAGTTAGTCATAAAAAGTGGATATCTGACACATTTACAGCCTTTTTTAGCATCAAATTCCTTCTTTTTGTTTCCTCAGACAGTCTTTCTTCACTAAAAAAAAGACTGTAACCCTGAAAAACACCTACTTGGTTTGACTCATTTGGACGCTGAAGCTTCATATTAGCTTCAGATAAACTAATAAAACTTAATTACATTTGTGCACATGGAGGAGGAGTGTGGATTTAGTCCTCCCATCACTTCCATTGTAAGTGCATTATGAAGGGATCCTCTAATGGTCAGTATGAACAGGAGGAGCATGTCATTTTGGCACATGACTGTTGTTTTGAGGCAGACTTGAAAAAAAAAAAACAGTGAACTCGCCCTTTAAAGCATCATCATGTCATTACACAAGCTGTCAGCACATACATAACATAATATCTAGATGATGACACTCTTATTATTAGCTTATTATTAATAATAATATTTTAAAGTTACCTGCTCCAGCGCTTCAGCCTGTTTAGGACTGAGGTCTCCCACTCGTCCGCTCATGTCTGCGACCAGAAGATGTCAGATAAGGTCAGGCGGCTCCTCTTGAGACACACAGTATAGAAAAAAAAAAAAAAAAGCACTGTCACCGTTTAACCGTGACAGGCGGAGTCCGTCCCCGTGATGTTCATTCACGGCTTCACTAAGCTGTTCTCCTCGCTGTCAGCTTCCTGCTGGAGTCGGGAGGGGAAAAAAAACCGTCAGGGGAGGAGAAAAAAAAATGTAAACACGACTCACTCACTCACTCACTCCCTCACTGACCGCCTTGTTAGAGAGCCAGTCCAACCGGCTGACTCGGCCAAAGATAGGAGAAACGACAGGAGGATTACTCAAGACAGGAAGTGTGAGCCACAGAGAGCGGTTAAAGTCCCGCCCTCTGTCAGCCTAGCAGTGATGGGAAGTACATTTACTCAAGTATTTTAGTAAAAATTTTGAGGTACTTGTGTTTTACTTGAGTATTTACCCGTTTGTTTCTACTTTATACTTCTACTCTACTGCATTTCAGAGGGAAATATTGTACATTTATTTTGATATCTTTAGTTACTTTTCAAGATGATTTGACACAATGGATAATATAGCAAGCTTGTAAAATACAACACATTATTAAGGATGAAACCAGTGGTTTCCAACTTTTTTGGCTTTTGACGTCTTACATAAAGCAGTGTGTAGTCTGGGTCACATTATAGATGTCTACAAGTAGTTGATTTTTTCCCCTCTATATTTCTCACATGCTTTCATTTCAATAAATCTTTAAAAGGAACAAAAAACAGGTTTAAAAAAATCTACTCTGTATAGTCAACTATTTTAATTTAATTAATTTTACTTCCTTCCTTCCAGCTTTGCTATACTTCTACAACATGCCTTATTAAACACTTTTTTTTCCAAATCAAATAATAAATTACTAACTTAGTTATAGTATTTGGTGACATCAGACTGAAACTTTCCGCAAAAAACAAAAATTAGGTTTGGAAAAACTTTTAGTCGTTTTGTAATACAATGCAGACAAACTGAGATTTTTTTTCAGCTTCTAAGTGATTCATCTTCAAATGAACTTAATAGGCGATCTTTGGTCTAAATCTGACAAACTCGCACATGCGCACATACAACAAGAACTAATTAAAACCGGTTTTTTAATTTGATTCAGTGATCGAATAATTATAACCTGCTACTGCTGGTACTTTTCAAGCCTATAATTTTTACACAGTCGGACCGGATTTCCTAATTACTAGGATATATGATGTCGTCGCACTGCGCAAGTGCAAAATGAAACAGGTGCAAGTTTATTTTATTTATTTTTTTCGTTACTCACTCATATTAAATATCGTACAATGATAATTAAGATAAATCCCTGTGTGAACAGTTTAAAACACTGGTCTGAAGGTATGATATAGTACTAATAATAAATAATACTATTCAATTTAAGGCGCCTTTCTCGTAACTCGAGGACACTTCACATACACCAAAAAATAACAAAAAGACAAAAACAAACAAACAAAAAAACACGATAGGTTAATGAAAAGCTTGACTAAAGTTGAATCTTTGCAGTGTTGCGGAGATAAGTGTAGCTGTGTCGTCGTGGCTTTAAAGCGAAGCAGGAAGTACAAACGTTAATTCTCTTGTATTGCTGTTTATCTTTGGTTGTACAAGCTCAACGGCTAAAACTTGTACGTTAACGGAAAAATAACGGAAACTACGCTTGGGTCGAAATATTTTTAGCTCAGTACAGTATACCATTAGCTAAAACAACTCAATTATTACATTTGACTTCTGTTGTATTTAAAATTTGAAGTGTCTATAAGTCTCCATCGGATGACAGCTTTGTACACAAGATAGTAATCCTCCTACTTTTTCCGGTCAACCGGAAGCTGCCCTCGCTTGTTTACATTCTTCGGGGGGTCTAAGCTAACTGGCGAGCGAAAAAAAATGCGAGCAGCTCTTCAAAAAATGACGGGTGACAGTTGATTAGGTTTGTGTATTTGAAACAGTTTTCAGCTGTATCGTCTCCCTGTCGTCGTTCGGACCATGGCTGCAGCTCGCCGCCGGTGCTGTCTCCGGTTAATCCTACCGCTTCTCCTGCTGCTGTGTCCGGGGCTGCTGGTGGCGTCGGAGCAGGTCGCTCTGGTGGAGGTGTTCGTGGAGCAGCGGCCCGGTGTCAGCGCTCTGCTCCAGGGGGAAGTGGTGGAGTCCAGACTGGGCAGATGGAGCTCCGAGCACCGGGACGAGGACGGAGAACACCTGGAGGGAGAGCTGGTCCTGGTCAGTGACTCACATTTAATTAATTTTTATGTCAGTAAAGGACTGTTTTATACTGGTAGAAATAGTAAAAGAAGCACCAGGACTTCAATTTAAGGTCATTTTTTAATACTCGATCAATATGTTAAATCTAAATAGCGAAGATGTTATTATAATATAAGAAAGCAGAGCTAAAGTTATGACCTCTAACTGATTGTTTTGCCTCAGTGAACACAAAGTATTCAAAAACAACATGGTTGAAATTAATCAAGAACAGTGGTGGAAGAAATATGCAGATCTTGTCAGTGGTGGAAAGTAACTAATTACATTTGTACTTTTTCTATGTGATGCTGCTTAATACTTTCACTCTTCGTCATTTCAGAGGGAAATATTATACTTTCCACTGCATTTATTTGACAGCTTTGGTTACTTTTCTCATCTCATAAACATCTGAAACATAAGAGGACCCAACTACACACTCATGTTATGTGAAGCTGAAGCTTATCTTTTCATGTAGAATAAAATAAAGCCATCAGATAAATGTTGTGGAGTATATTTCCCTCCGAATTGTGGAGATGTAGCAAAAAAAATGAAATACTCAAATTAAGTACAAGCACCTCAAAATTTCACTTTAGTAGAGTAAATGTACTTTCCAGCACTGAATAAGAATAGATTTAAATTAAAATGTAGAATTAAATATTCATTTTAATCAGAAAATTATACAGAAGTCACAGTTAGAGCTTCAACCATTAATCAATCAGCAGAAAATTAGTCAGCAACTGTGTCTATTTTTTTTGTTTTTGTTTTGTTTTTTAAAAAGAAAAGTAAAGAAAAAGGCTGCAGCTTCTCAAATGTGAAGATTTTAGATTTTTATTCATTACACATGATAGAAAAGTCAACATCTTTTGGATTTTTGGACTATTGATCAGACATTTGAAGACATCACCTCAGGCTCTGAGGAAGTAGGACGCCATTTTTCACCGTTTTTTTTATAAACAAAACAATTAATTACCAAAGAAAATGACAGCAACATGTCATCTCTGCAGAAAACCATGAACTCACAGGTACATAGAGAGAAAGAACATAGTTTATATATTGGTTGGTTGTTGTGGTTGATGACAGCAGATACACCAGAAATACAGGCTTGAATTTGTGCATGATTGAATGTCGTGAATCAGCTGTTTTGTGTGAGATTAAAGATGAAAAATGTGGGTGTAAAAAGTCAACATCAGTGTGATTTTCCGCTCCATCATCAGGTTATTTTTTTAAAGAAACCTTCACACTCAAAGTGACATCAGGAAAAAAAAGAAAAGAAAGTTTTTCCACCCTGTTATACAAGACACTGATCCAGTTTTCTGTCCTCAGGTTCGTGACGAGGAGCCGCAGGCCAGTGGAGGAAAAGCCGAGGACGACACCAAAGAGCCGGAGGTGTGGATCGGGGTGGTGCCGGTGGAGATGGACGACAGCAAAGCCTCCACCGGAAACCAGGAGTCCTTCACCGACGCCATGGTCAATAAAGTGAGTCTGTAGTGGCGGCAGGTGTTTGTGACAAGACATCACATCAAAAGCATAAATACACACATGCACATGTTTTTTTTGTGAAATGTAGCAACCAGACAGATCAGTTTTCAGTCTGCTGGTAATTAATCTGATAATTATATGATCAGAAGTTAAGTTAAAGCATGAAATAGGTGTTTCTACAAAGATGTATCAGGTTTAAATTTAATAAAAAACTGTTGCATGTGTTAAAAACAAATCTTTGCAGAATTTTCATGCTTTCTTTAATGAAGGTTAAATTTCTGGTGCAGTGCTGCAATCAGAAAAGACCTTATTAAACTTTACTACCAGGACTTTTATGAACTTTTATGGATGTTAAAACGGATTAAAACGTGTGATGATTTGTTAAATAATAAGCGGCTGGTTTCAGCAGTTCAAGCCTGAAACCTTTCGTCTTTTCTTTTCTTCTCAAGATGAAGCGAGCTTTGGTCCTCGGAGCGTCGGCGCTCATCATCCTGGCTCTCAACCAAAACACCGTCAGAGAGGTAAAAAAAAAAAAAAAAACTAAACTCAGGAAACGAATGTGCTGCTTTATAACATGAAAGCTTACAGTAACAGTATGTATCTATATTCAACATGGTGATTTTATAACCTTGTGAGGAGCTATGCAGTGTGTGAGTGTCTGTGTGTGTGTTCATTGTTGTACGAGTGTGTTGCTCTATTAAGAGGCATCTGTTTGAATCTATTAGAGCTGCAATGATTAGTCAATAGGAAATTAATCTGCAACTATTTTGATAACTGATATGTTGTTTTAGTAGTTTTTTTAAAGCAAAAATGTCCAAAAAATTGTAGTTTTAAGCTCCTAAATTGCGATAATTTGATGTATGTCTTTGTTATATAACAGTAAACTGAATATCTTTGGTTTTCTGACTGTTGATCAGACAAAACAAAGACAACTAAAGTCGTCATCATTGACTCTGAGAAACCGTAACGAGTCATTTTTAACAAATTTCTGACATTTCATCGACGAAAACGATTCATTAAAAATAACTGGCGAGAAATAAACGGCTGCTCTTTTCATCCAAAGAGCTTTATAATGTTCCTGCTGCTCATTCACTTCATCAAGCTTCTGTGCAACCATCTGGAGCGATCTGGGGTTTTTTTTTTTGCTCAGGGACGTCTCGACACGCGGGACAGGACGGATCGAACCACCGACCTTCTGATTTAATGGATAACCTTCCCTACGTCCTGAGCCGCAGCTGCACACAGATTATGTGATCGTCTGGGCTAGAAAAAAATGCTCAGAGTTGAGTTTGAAAAAGACATTTTGTCCAGTTAGTGTTTGTAACTTCTGTGTGTGTGTGTGTGTGTGTGTGTGTGTATAGATGGATCTGTCTCAGGTGCTGTCGAAGCCCATCATCGTGATCCAGACGTCTGAAAACGTCACCAAGCTGATCGGAGCTCTGCTCAGGTACAAAACAACACTTTTACTTCACGTTTTTTATTAAAAATTTTAAAAAAAAACCACTCAGATACAGTTTATTGTTTATATTTTCTGTTTTAATCTGATTATTCACAGTAATCTGGTTGAGATGTGTTTAAATGTAGTGATGGAGGATCTTTACTGGCAGGAAGTGACGGTTTTCTCTCTACAGGGGCCTTCAGGCGACAGCGAAAATCACATATAAGACCATCCTGCAGGACAACCTGGTGAGCCCCTCAATCAATCAATCAATCAGTCAATCAATCGATCAATCAGCTGACAGTGTGTCTCTCAGTCGTTGACACCCTCTGGTGGTGAGTGAACAGATGAACATGGCTGAGCTGACAGTGAGCGCATGCTGCTGTGTGTTCGGGCAGGGAGCCACGCTCACGCTGTGGTCCAGCTGCGGCCGATCGAGAGGCGGACGCTACGGCGAGTGGCAGGGGGTCATCTGCACGGGAGAGACCAACTCTCAGGTCCAGGTGGGGGAGCTGAACCGTCGCACCGTCAGACTCTTAAACATGTTTTTTTTTTTTTCTTTAAAAAAGCTGCTGCAGGTCCAGAAGGAGTTTAAACCAACACTTCTCCTTCTTCTCCGCTCCTGATTGGCTGATTGGATTTACAGACATTTTACTTTGAGTGTGTAAAGAAGAGGGAAGGATTCTCTATTAAATCAGAAATTATTATTATTATTATTATTATTATTATTAATAATAATAATTTTAAAATCCCTTCTAAATAAATAGAAAACCATGAACTTAAATTGCTGCAGCTTTAAAAAAAAAGTGCATTTAATCGATAATAACATCAGATAAACGACATTTGTGTCTCAAACATTTTTATGACCTGATTGTAACCTGGATTTTTATATTTTATTGTCTTTTTAATTTTGATTTTGACCATAAAAACATTTGATTTGGATCAAAACATTGTGTATTTAAATTAAAATTGTGGCTTTTCAGTAAGTGTGCAGGTGTTTTCTACCATTTTTAATAATAAAATACGGATAAATTACTAATTTCTTTTAAAAGTTTCTATATAATAATAATAATAATAATAATAATACTTTTTATATATATATAATACATTATACATCAAACTGGCATACTCTCTATAATGTGGATAATGTGCACTTCACTTGTTTTGTTTTAATCTGTGTTTTTTTATTCTTTTTATGCTTTTATTTCTTGTAAGGTGATCTTGGGTGACTTGAAAGGAACCTCCAAATAAAATGTAATATTATTATTAATATTATTATTATCATATATATAAACTTTTAAAAGAATTGTATTCATTTTTATGATTAAAACTGGTAGAAAACACCTGCACACTTACTGAAAAGCCACAATTTTAATTTAAATACACAATGTTTTGATCCAAATCAAGTGTTTTTGTGGTCAAAATCAGATTAAAAAAGACAATAAAATATAAATAGTCGTTTATCTTATGTGTTATTATCGATTAAATGCAGCAGCTTCTTAGTATTTTCTCTTTTCTGTCTTTTACCAGAATGATTTCTCTGAGTTGTGTCATTTTTATTAATTGATTTACAGATTGTTGTTTTTTTATGAAATGTGAATAAAGCAGATGTTAAACGTCGCTCCTCTCTGCGTGTCTCTAGAAGTACCTGCAGCAGCTGTGGGACACCGTCCTCCTGGTGGCTCTGATCCTCAGCACCGGCGTCATCGTCCAGGCGCGCTGGCAGTACCAGGACCACCAGCCCCACGACGACTTGGAGGTAAAACCGCTCAGAACCAACTCGGCTTGTTGTTGTGTTTGTTTTGCTGTTACACTTGTATCAAACATGTCTGTCGTATTTCTGTGCTGCAGGTTATTGATATTTATGAGATATAAAATAGAAAGATATACAGTAATATAGATTCAGATAATACCGTCATTCACATTTTTTATTGGTTTGCACAAAATATTCATGTTTTTCTGCTTGTTTTTGCACAATATTATCAACACATTCATTTCCCAGAAGTATTAATTAGCAAATATTGTTTTGTTTTCTCTTCACATTATAAACATCTCAGCGTCTTCATGCACTCTGCAGATCATAAACTCATGTTGTGCAGACAGACTTCAGTCAAACATGATTAATAATGAGTCATGATGCTGAACTGAATGTTTTATTCTCTGTAGCTGTTGATCCAGGGCAGTAAAGTTAAAGCTTAAAACTATAAAAACAGAGGAGTCACACATTGAAAAAACATGTTTTTTCTTATTATTTTCACCTCTCTTACACACACACACACACACACAGAGAAAAACAGTAAATCCACAACCTGGAGAAACTGAAACCAGCAGATGACTCAATTATTTGGTTATCAAAATAGTTTCCGGTACATTTTCTACTGAGTGACTTGATTATTGATTGCTCAGCCTCAATACACACACACACACACACACACACACACATATGTACATATTAGAAAAACAATATAGTGTGTGTATATATTGAATTGAATTGATTGAATGGATTAAAAAGACTAAAAAGTCCAAACAGACAACAGTAAAAAAAAAAAAAAAGCCTTAATGTCGTTTCCCCCTTTAACATAAACCACACATCATTTTTTCCACACGTGATGTTCTGCTGTGTCGTGTTTCGTCAGTTGCTTCCTAAACAGGACGTCCTGAAGAGAATGTCGTCCCTGAAGACCAAAACGTACCGTCAGCCCAAACCCTGGTGTGATCCGTCCCAGCCGGTAGAAACCGACAACTGTGCTGTGTGTCTGGAGCCGTTCAACAACAACCAGGTCGGCAGCCATGATGATTTAAAAAATATATATACATATATACCCGCTCATGCATCACAGATTAGCGCTGCAACTACTTTCATTATCGATCAATCTGACCATTGTTTTCTCTATTAATCATTATAATAAATTATAATTTGAGTCATGGTGTTTGTTTTGTTCAATCAGCTGCTGAAAATCTGAAGATATTTAATTTTCTAGCATGTTTGACACATAAAAGCTTCAAATCTTTACATTTGAGAAGCTGCAACCAGCTTTTTTTCATAAAAAAAAATGACAAAAATGATTATCCGGATGATTAAAATCATTGAAGACTGTTGTTATTATTTTGTCCTCAGTGTTTGCGGGTGCTGCCGTGTCTCCATGAGTACCACAGAGACTGCGTGGACCCCTGGCTGCTGCTGCAGCACACCTGTCCTCTGTGCAAACGCAGCATCCTCAGTGAGTTCACATCAGTTACACATGTGTAAATGTTATTATATGTAAAAAAAACTTTAATCACTGGACCATCAGGAGAGATCCCCACTGACGTCTTTTTTTATCTTTATTATGAACGACTCCCATAAAGAGCAGATTATGTGCAAATTATGAGTCATTAGAAACGTCGCCATCAAAGGAACCATAAACAACATTATAATGTGTCACATTTGTTTGTTGGACTTTAATGTGTCGACAGTTTTATGCATTTAAGAATTTAGTTTTAATGATTTAATGAAGTTTTTTTACTGGAGAGAATTTATTAATTTACTTTATATTAATTAATTAATTATTATTTTAATTGTTATTTATTATTATTATTGGTGTTATTAATTTTTAATTATTTTAATTAATTATTATTTATAATTTACTTTATATTTATTAATTATTTTAATTATTTATTATTGTTGTTATTTTAATTAATTATTATTTATTTACTTTTATGTATTAATTAAAAATTGTCATTTATTATTATTGTTGTTATTATTAATAATTATTAATTTAATTCATTATTATTTATTTATTTACTTTTATTTATTTATTTGTCTTTTAATGGATACAAATTTAACCATGTTGGGTTTTTCCTTTAAATCATACGTCAACTGTAAAGTTGAAAATTTTACATTTTTATCTGAGCCTTATATTTTATCAATTAATCTGTTTTTTGTGTTGTTGTTGATTAATCCATTGGTTGATAAAATGTCAGAACTATTTTAACACATTCAAATTGCTTTTTTTGTTAAATAAACAGTTAAAAAAAGACATTTAGTTTTAAGAAATCCAGGAAAGTTTTACATTTGTGAAGCTGGAACCGTATCATTTTAGTTTAATTTTCAGTTGATCATCTAATCAATCACTGATCGTTCCAGCTCTGAATTAAAACCTCTCTTTTTCTCTCCACCTCTCCTCAGGCAGCGTCTGCAAAGACAGTTAGCGGTCGCCTCACCTCCGGGAATCACGTCTCGTCTTCTGCGACACTCCAGTAGCCGTCTTTTTTTTTTTTGTTGTTGTTTTTTTTTTTTTTTTTTTAAACTGACCTCGTCGCTTCTTCCTTCCAGCGATGGACCGCGGGAGCAAAATAAAAATACAAACTTCTCACAGCCGCCGACCGGCCACCAGGACTGTTTAGCCGGTCTGGATTCTGACCTCTGACCTTCAGCGGGTCTCACAGACGCTAAGTTGGTAGTATAAACACAATACTATGAAGAACTTTAGCGGGACTGTTGTGTGTGTGTGTGTGTGTGTGTGTGTGTGTGTGTGTGTGTGAACAGTTCCTCCTTCCTGGGATCATGTTACTGTACAACTGTGGAAACGTTTGTATGTGTGTTACAGTTTCAGACACTTCTGCCCCCCCCCCCCCCCGATAAACTGACGGAGTAACCGATCGGGTCATGTGTTTTAAAGCGACTCGCCAGTGTCAGTGTTCACTTTTAGGTCCGAATGATGTCAATAACCAACTCACAAAGCGGACTAATCTAAAAAGAAAAACGTGACTGATTTCATCTAGTGTTGAAACTTTTGCAGATTTAAATGTTAGTTGTAGAGGTCTTGTAGTTGTAGTCCAGAGTTCAGTCGGTACCAGACGCACTTAACATGCCTTATGACTTCACACAACTCTTACATTATACTTTAACATGAGAGGGTTTGTATCTTCCTGGAGTCGCTTTTAAATGCTTTAATGATTAGAGCTGTTTTAAAGAAAAGAAAAAAAAAAAAAGGTTGGTAGAGGATTCAAAGTCTGTGCGGCAGAGACGTTAAAGTGTAAGGTTGCTATTTTTTTATGTTCTTCGTAGCGTCAACAAATCTCATGTGCAGAGCCGAACCCGATAAGGAACTGATCCTGCTTAGAAATGTTGCCGTTGTTAAAAAAAAAACACAACACAGTGAGTCAAACTGCTGCACTGAGTGACACGTTTCCCTCATTAAAGAGTCTGTTGTGGCTCATTAATGTGTTTTTTTTTAATAGTTATTAGACAACGATGGAGGTCTACGGCACAGAGGAATAAGATAGATCAGACTTTAGATGCACACAAAATACTTCATTCTCTGCACATGATATTTGTTGACAATAAGAGAAAAATCCACCAGATATGAAAACTGTCCCAACAGCAGCAGCAGCAGCTTAATAATTATGGTCAGTTTTTATCTAAAAACTTGGATCATTGAAACTTTTTTTTTTTTTGTTACAAAGCTTCCTAACTTTAGTTCTTTTCACTCAACATTTATGTATGTTGATGTATATTTGCAGAAAGTTGCATTCAAACTGTGTTAACATACAGTTAAATTAGATTTAAAGTGCAAAGTCGGTGTTATTTTCTGTTCTTATTGTCAACAAATCCCATAAAAAGGACCAAAACCAACAGTTAAGTTAGTTCACTGGCTGCTACTGAAGATATAAATCTTCAAAACGGCTCACAAATATACGCATTTATTTTGAAAAGCTTCATTAATTTCCTCAAAACAGCTGATCAAGCTAGTTTTTTTTTAGAAAACTTTACACTAACAGGAGGAAACGTTACATTTATCAGAGACCGTTTTCAGCATGTGTGTTTAGCGCTCGTCAGTCGGATCAATTCGTCGTTTCTTTTCAGTCTTTTTATGGGATTTATTAACAAGAAGAAAAATGTCACCAGCTCTTTCAAGTAAAAAAAAACAAAACAAATATGCCCTTTTTTTTTTTGGTCAAATGTTCTAATTCAGTGAAAGTTTTCTTCCTAAAGATGGATGAAAAAAAAAAATCACAAGAACACACAACAGAGGAAAATTATTGTAATCATTAAATCAATCCTGATCAATTCTTAAATACGTTTGACCATAAAAGAAAAAAAAGTCGAGCTGATTGTGGCGTTTCGTCAGTGATGACTCAAACTCCAAGGATGTCAAAAACATAGTATTAATGTATTTATTTAATGTTTTGTTTCGGGTTTTTTTTTTTTTTGCAATGTCATCTCCAAAAAAAAAAAAAAAAAAGCAAATACATGTGCTTTTTTTTTCTGTTTTGTTTTTTTTTTTTTTTGTTACAAAATGCTCCGATAGATCTGTCTTCTCCATAGAAAATAAGTGTGTGTGTGTGTGTGTGTGTGTGTGGCGACACGTAGGAGGTTTTCCTCGGGCTGCACGAGCTTCCAAACACAAAAGCTTCATAACGAGATGGATCACAGAGCGGATTTCTTTCTTTTTTTTTTTTCTTCTAGACTTTTGTTTTGTTGTATTGTATTTTTTTTTTGTGCGACAACTGGACAGCGGTGGCGTTGAACCGGGTGGATGACATCACCCGCATGCACTTAAAACGTTAAACATTGCAAGCCGCTCTCGCCTCGCCGCCGCCGCCGCTGACGTCCAGACTTGATCACCGGGGGTCAAGTAATTGTTCTTCCAGCTTACAGAAGGAACCACTTTCTCCAAAAAAACACTTGGATCATTTCTTCCTCTTATTGTTTTCCTATGTTGTTTATTTGAAGATGATAATGATGTCAAAGAAACTTCAAAAAATCGATCACTCTGGATCTTAATAACAATAAACTGATTTGTTACTTGGCAAAAAAAAAAAGAAAAGAAAAAGAAAAAAGGTCTTATTCTTTGTCCTCAGTCTCTGGCTCACACTCAGAACTTTGGTTGTGTTTTTTTTTTTCGTCAGTAAAATTGATTTGGGCCAAAAGAATTAAACATCCTTGAGGCTCAAACGCTAAAAAGCAGATGTTCTGTGTCTCAAACAGTCCGCCAAGCTGCTCGGCAACTTCACAAAAAGCCAAAACGTCACCTTTTTCTAAAGACAGTCGGTAAACTAATGTAACTCTTTCCCTCTTTAGGACTTCAGGGCTTAAAGGCCTGATCGTGGAGGCCCAGTTCTTCTTCTTCTTCTTCTTTCCCTCGTACCGGGTCCGTTTGGTTCGAGTGTCGAGCCATCAGGACGCAGGTCAGGAGGGGATCATGCCTTTGTTCCTCTTGCGGTCGGCCATGGTGCGGCGGTTGTGGTTGGCGCCGCGGCTCTTGTTGGCCTCCTTCTTGCGTCGGTCCAGGAACGTCTCCAACGTTTGTCCTTGACCTTTGGCCCGGCCGACAACGTTGCTGGTACGCTCCGGCCGGAAGCTGGAAAAGAAAAGGACGAAAGGGAGTCAGTGGGATGTCTCCAAATGTTCATTTCAAGTTGAAGGACAATTTAACACAAAAATTTTAAGTCACAAATTTTTCTGAATGAAAAAAAAAAAAAACACCAATTAATCTAAAAAAGAGGGAAGGAGTCGAATTGATATGAACAACTGTGATGTTTCTGGGAGTTCGTGATGAAAAAAAACACAAACAACTTTCACTTAAAATGAGATTCAAGCTTTCAACAAGAAACCAAAGCTGTGTCATAAATTATAATAATAGAGTCTTAAAAAAAGTCTTAAAGTATTGTATTTTCCAGTTTCCTCTACAAAAAATGGCATTAAAGGTATTTTAAAGAAAGTAAATATTTCCTCTTGCCTGCTGCAGACAGTAACGTTGGTCTTACTGTAAACTGTGAGGCGATGTTACGCTGTTATAAACTAAAAGTTGGATTATTTCAACACTGGATTATGTTTGAAATTAACTGTTCAGTGTTTTTTTTTGTGGAAACACACTCATGTCACTAATGTTTAATGAATTAATAATTTTTCATTGGTTAATCCATTCATCTATCCTGCTGGTTATCCGATTCCAGGTTGCATTAATTTAAGTCACTTAATCATAATTAATTATATACTGCTGGGAAATAGTTAAAAAATAAGTCTAGGTCGTATCAGCACTACTGGTTTCCATCATACTTTCTATGTGCTATTAAAAAGGTCTTAAAAGAATCAGGCAGATAAAACCTGAATGACAAAATTCAGCTTTAATGATTTGATGAATCATTTTTACCCTTTCCTTTGCTGCATGGCGGCTCTTCTAGCTTCAGCTCTCTCCCTCAGCAGAGCCGGGTCCTGCACAAACTGGTCCCTGTTCACGTTGTTCTGAAATAGAAAAAAAGGGTTCACATGTTATCAAACAGTCACATAAGGAAAGAAAAGGTGCAGATATAACGACTACACAACTGTAGTTTCATTTCACAAGACGAAATAAATATTTAGGAAAACAATTTTAACTGGAATTTATCCCGCAAACGAATTATTCTACACTGAAAATAAATTTGGAAAATGTATTTTATCTCAACATATGAGAGCTTTTGATAATGTGTTGAATAATTTGGGTACTTTTTAACACAAATACCAGTGAAAACTAGATCAACTTAACACTTTTTTCTGTTTTTTTCCTTAGAATTTGTGACTTATTCATCACCCTCTCTGTAAAATATCTTAAAAATGAACCATTAATCTCCTGGAAATTACTCAAGACAACTTGGAAATCAGTATAAAATTATAAGAATCTGTAAAATAAAGCGTTACAGCATAAATATATACTAAATAATATCCTTTAGGAGTCAAAAAAACAACAACAGCGGGATAAATTTCAGGTTAACACTCAATAAAAAAAGTTCTCTCTTTGCTGATTTTATTACCTGTACACCTTCCTCTTCCTCATCATCGTCTTCAGCTTCCTCCACATCCTCGTGTTTGTTTGCTTTTCTTAATACCTGAGGGACTGTAAACGGCCTGCAGGAAAACAAACAAACAAACAAACACTGAATTAAAAACAACAACTTATTAAACATTTAGACTAAATCCAGCTAATAAAAAAGAATAACTGATGAACCTTCTGTTCAGCAGACTGTCTCCGTCCAGGTCGTTGGCTCCCACTTGGTTCATGTCGTAGGTGTCGTCGTACTCGTCGTCGTAGTCGTCCAGGCCGTAGCTGGCCGCGCTTTCGCCGGGCTCGATGACGACCTCGTCCACCACCGTCTCGTAGGCCTGGTAACGAGCTTTCTGCTCCGCTATGTGCTGCTTGTCGTCCAGCATCTCTCGGGCGTTCTCGCCTTTCCTGCGGAGAGGAACAACACAGTCGCTCGAGTTGGGGAGGATTTATGAAGCGCATAAATCAGTTAAAATCCAGATTTGTCACTAGAAAATGAGTCTAAATGATCAGTTTGTGCAACTGCGAGAGTATAAAAGGAGTCCAGATGTTTTTTAAACGTTGATCAGCGAGCGTCTCTGATGTGCTTTTACCTCCTGCCCTTCCAGATGCGAGACATGTCCACCTGATCCCTGCGAAAGACGTCGAACTCGTCGTCGTCAAACACGTTGGATCTTTGGTTCAGAACACCCGAAAGCTCCTCCTTCACAGGCCTGAGAGGAGAGCGGAGGAGAGGTCAAACACGGAACAAACGTACGTTAAGCTTCATATGTAAACAACATCTCAGCGTGTGCTATCACCTCGGCATGGCTCGGTCCAGTTTGTCCAGGTTCGGGGCCAGCCGGTCCTCCAGGATGTTGTTGATGACCAGCTCGGAGTTGTAGTCGTACTCCTGCAGGCAGGCCAGCAGGAAGCCTTCGCCCAAATCAGGCAGCAGGTCCCTGATGCACGACAGCAGAGACTCCAGCTCCGCCCCGCTCACCGGACACACCGCTCCCTGAAAAACACACGACAATGAAGTGACATCAGGTCGCTCTGTAATGTTTTATACATGTTGAATAAATTTACTGTCACAGAGGACAGAAAATATTCATATTTAAGAAGCTGGAATCAGAGAATTTGGACATTTTTCCCTTCAAAACTGATTAAAACAACTAATAAATAATCAAATTAGTTGGCCACTAATTAATTAATGATCTAATGATTGCAGCTCTCATGTATGTTATAAACAAGCGAGTATATGACTTTATCTCTGGTGTTGATGACCTGTTAAATAAACAATAATTAATAATAAAAAGACTAACGTTATTTCCTTTCCGGGGAACATCCAGCATGGCCTCCGCTCCTCTCAGACTCTCCCCTCCTTCTCCTGGTTCACGGACCTCTTGAGGTTTAAAGCCAGCCGAAGAGGAAGCGGCGGAAGCGGCAGAAGCACCGCCCGTCGCTCCCTGATCGGCTACAAACGATGAGGACGCTCTCATCTGAGTCTGGCTCTGCGGTTTCCGTCTCCCGACGCTGTCCCAGGCGCTCTCGACCCCCTGGAGCAGGTAGGACGTCCTGGTCTCATCACTGAAGGAAACAGGCGGTTAAGGAAGGAACCAACTGAAATAACTTCATGCGCCTGCGAGCTGAGGAGGAGCTTCTTCTTCTTCTCTGTCTACTGTGTGGCTGGATCACACCTCACTTGTAAAAGCGACAACCAAATGAATAAATGTGAATATCTAAAACTAAACACTGGTATTGCTGTCTGACACTTTTGACTATGACTCCACTAAATGACGTCATTAAAAGCAACTCTTCCATCTTGAACCTCTTTCCACTGCAACTGGTTGTTGACTATATTTGTTCCTGCTAGTTTAAATAAGTATTTTATTGATATTGTTTGCGTTCTCACCAGCACAGCAAACTAGGGCTGTACGATACAACGATATGAAAAGGTTTCATTTTATATCGTGGTGTTGCAAATCACACTCTTTACAGCGATATCTGTTGTCATTTTACGACCGTCATAAGACCTGACATGACCTTTAAATGATGGAGACCGGATCCGAAGAATCAGAGTTTAAAGGTCATTAAGAAGAAACTTTTATGATATTTTGACGCACCGGCTCAACTCAACTCGCCTTTTTTGGTTTTCCAGTACGTCAGAACACTGCAGACGTCTGATTGGTCAGAGAGGATCGTCACTGCGTCAGCAAATGTGCAGCAAAACCAAACCCGCCATTTTTTAAAAAAAATAGCCAAGCTCCGGCCGCAATTCAAACACACGTCTACTACGTGACTGTCGCTATGGCAACCCATAATTCCACGCCTTGGTCAGTCGACGAAGTGCAGACGTTCCTCTGTTTGGTTGCTGATGAACGGATCCAGCGGGAGCTCGATGGAGCAACGCTGTCGTACTAAAGATGACGTCAGGGCAGATTCATGCGTCGTTGCTAATGACGACCAGGTACTCTGAGGGGGTACTACATCGTAATGGAGAACCACACTCAGAAAAGTACCTGGTACCAGAGGAGAGTTGAGCCAGTACCATGTGATGGAAATGCGACATTTGTTCCTGCTAGTTTAAATAAGTAAATAGATGTGCGTGATTTAAGCATCACGTTATCGTCCAGACTCATTTGTAAAGGATACATGACGGGGAGGGCCTGATGTAGGAGGCTGATGTCGTCCGCGATGGGGAACTGCTCGTCGTAGTCTGACAAGAACCTAAAAAGAAAAGATCAGAACTGAAACTACAGTGTGTCAAACAGAAAACTTCACTTTCTATCAACTGGCTTAACTTTTTTTTTTCCCATTTTATATCCCCCATCGGCAGTTTCCTGAGTGCCAAACGCTAAAAATAAAACATTTATAATGCGTCGAGCTGAGTGCGCGCCAGTTTGGCTGCTCCGCTTTGAACCAATAAACAACAGTCGATTCTGCCAACACAATCAAACAGTCACATTGGCAGTCAACTTGATGATGTTTCTACATATCCGAGTCCAAAAAAAAATCTAAATACAAACCTATTTGACTCAATGAGTATAATTTCCCTTAAAGAAACAGACTGTGGGGGGAATTTGATGTAAATATAACGACCCACGTCTCAGATTTAACGTCAAACTCACCTTTTCTCTGGTAAAAAAGATGTAAAATGTTGAAGCAGCTCCTCCGCGAACGTCTGCATGTTTTCTCCGCTGCAAGATAAGAAACGGCGGCAGCGTTATTGCACGTTCGTTAGATCGCTAATCTCACTAATGTTGAGAGTTTCGGACGTCTCACCCCTCCAGGATCGGCTGTAGGCAGGTGTGGTGCAGCACCAGGTGAGCCGTCTCCACCATCTTACGACAGGAGTGAGATAACCTCTTCCACACGTCCTCCTGAACACTACAGGAGAGAGTTTGGAAGATTGTTATTATTCATATATTCTGTTTTTTTATGTGTGTGTGTGTGTAAAATCCTTGAAACAGACACTCACTTTTTATCATCAAAGTTTCTCTTCCTCAAGGCCTTCTCAAGGTCAGGCACGGCGGTCTCATAAAACGAGGTCAATCTGCCAGGAGGGAAAATATAACGATCAAGAAAACCTTCAGCGGAGGAAACAAAGTGAGATGTGATGCGGTTGGATGGGAGTCAGGTTCTCTGTGTGTGTGTGTGTGTGTGTGTGTGTGTGTACCTGTCGAGGAAGCTGTGGGAGTGGAAGCTGGAGCAGGCGGCGGGGAAGATGTCCAGGAAGGCATGAATGGTGGTGGTCGAGTCACACAGGTACAAAATAATATCTACAAGTTCCTAAAAACAAAAATAAACACACACACATTATCAATGACATCACTGACTCTGAGTGGAAGCTGTTCAGTCCGATGAGGCTGAAAATGACGTCATTTTCGTCCACTATTCAATCCAAATTAGGACTTTAATTAACAAATATTTTCATAATTGATTAGATTCATTGTTTTTATTGTGTGTTATAGTTTCTAAGAGCTGCTGGAGATGTTGTAGAAATCATCTGAAAACACTAAATACACATATGAAATAATACACTAAACACTGCTGGGTTGAAGATTAAATATTATTATTGTCCGATAAGGAAACAGAAGAAGAAGATTTGCATCAGCTTATATGATGATGAAACAGTCAGGATGCTAGATAAGAGTCACATCTCTCAAGGACACAGGAGCCATACGTGGCCTTTGACCCCTTAACCTGTCCCCATTTACTCCGAGATCCAGCATGTGACTTTATCTGGGTCTATTTTCTGCACATTAAAATGATAAACCAATCCTTTAGTCTCTCTTTATCATCTTCAAATATCTTTTTTGCCTTGATCAATAATCCAAAAACCCCCAAAAATATTCACTTTACTATTATGAATGACAAAGAAAAGCTTTCAGTAACCAGAATATTTGGTTTGCTTTACAAAAATATGACAAAAATTATTATTTTATTATCAAATATAGTTATAGATTAATTTGTTGTTGATCTACTTGTTCTTGCTCTAATCCAAATTGAATCAAAATCCACTTTATTTGTTCACAAAGAACAAGTTTCCGTGTCTCAACAACAAATTAAATATCAGATGTTGATATTCAGCAACACGTTATCATCCATTAATAAGACGTGTGGTGAATTATGTGTTGGGGACTGGTGTGTGTGTGTGTGTGTGTGTGTGTGTGTGCGTGTGTGTGTGTGTGTGTGACCTGCTGGCTCATGGTCATGGCAGTGGGCTGTTTGTGTGCGTTGAGCTTCATCGGCTCCATGGCGGTGGCTCCTTCACACTGGAGACCACATCTGTCCAGGATTGTGTCAAACACCTGGAGGTGATGGAGAGAGAGAGAGAGAGAGACAGAGAAAGGAGGAAGACAGATGTGTTCATTAGACATTTTTACTAAAAATCTTAACAGTATATTTGTGTCTAAAATATCTTGAGTTCAATTTTAGGAAAAGCTGCAACATTTAGTAAATTAACAGGCATTTATTTTGATAATCAAGTCTTTGTTTTGGTCATTTTTTCCAAGTAAAATAAGCCAAACATTCTCTGAATACAGTTATTAAAATATGGAGATTTGCTGTTTTTATTTATGACTTAATATGTAAATTAAATATATGAAGGTTAGTTGGTCAAAACAAGCACACTGAAGACAGTAATGTGGGCTCTGGGTTTAACATTTCATTGATTAAACTGTCAATCCGTTATGAAAATAATATTTTTGTTGTAGCGTTAAACGTCAACATTTGTTTTTAAAAGTCTAACATTTTATTTCACCTTCATGAAAACACACAGCTGTAGTTTAAAAATCTAATCTCACCTCTAACACAGTGGGTACCGTCTCATCCAGGTCGCTATAGTACGATGGCTGCTGGGTAAAGATGTTCTCTAGAAAAAAAACCCATCATTATTAAAGTTAACAAAGAGTTTCCACTTCATATTTTAACTTTAATGGAGACATTTTATCGTACAGTGATGAGAATTATTGATAAGATTTAAAGAAACAGCCCCACCGATCATCTTATGCAGCAGCTGGCTGTTGCCTTTTCCAAACAACATGCAAAGATCCAAAATTTTGGGAATGTCAAAAAGAAAGTTGTCGTAGATTATTTCTCCAAACACAGCCGGGGTGAGGAAGTTCTCCTGAGGGAAGAGACGCAGACGCACACACACACACACACACACACACACACACACACACACACACACACACACACACACACGCAACAGGTGATCACGTATGTCGGCAGTGACGATACTTTTACTGGAAAATACAGATAAATCTCAAGCAGCCGCCTCCTCTAAGAAGACGTTTGGACTGTTATGTGGTTTCTCAACCTACCTTTGATTCTTTATGCGTTGCCATCCTCAGGAAGGTCAAGAAGACCATCCTGTGGACGGAGCGTTGCATTTCAGCCAGCGCCGGGGAGGAAGGCAGGGCGGCGAGGTCGAGGCCGCGAGGAGCGTGATGCAGATACGAGTCTAAGCATCTCTGCAGGGACTCATCGAAAACCACCTGGAGAAGGAGAAGGGAAAGACCTTGACCACTGAATCTACAGACTATTGTGGCTGAATGAAAAGAGAGGGAAAAAAAAAAAAAAAAAAAGGCTCAGCGACATTTTAACACGTCGACAGTCACCTCACCTGACACCAAAACTTATCGTGAGGCAGCGAGAGCAGCCACTCCAGGTCCTCTGTGATAAATTTCGCATGCTCCAAAAACTCCTCCACCTCAGCGGGGGTGCTGTCCTCTGGCAGCGGCTTATAAGGCACAAAATATCGCTCCTCCTTCCTCTCCGGGTGCTAGCGTGTAAAAGAAAAGCACAGGGTTTCAGTCTAATAAACTGGTTCCTCACCAGAGATAACTCAGGCTATTCCTGGAGCACCGCAGCCTGCCTGCTGATGAGGTCTCTGTACAAAACACCAGGAGAGCTGACTCACCAGTGCAGGCAGCGTGCGGTCTTTTCCCAGCGGGCCAGGCTCGGTCACCTGCTGCTCGTCCAGGGGCACTCGAGCGCAGGCCATGGCGTCTCCTTCTCAGGTTATTTCTGACAAAAAAAAAAACGACTTTTAAAACAGACCGAATAAAACCGTGACGTCACACTAACAACAACAGTCACTTCAGGGTAGACAACTGGCATTTGATACAAGAATTATTATGTTATTTGTTTAATTACGTTGTCTTTTTCAGCCATAACTGTAACGTTTAAAGATATAAAAGTTAAACACAGTGGTCCAACTTATCTGGAGTTTCTTTACTTTATGTACTTTACTGGTTTTCTAGCGTCTTTGATGAACCAAATCTACCCAACAGCGACATCTCACCGACTAACTGATGGCTACATTCGTTTTACTCATTTAGACTTACTTTTAATATCTTTGTTTACTTCTTTACTTGCTTAAACTGACATTTGTATTAAACTGTATATACTACCCGGAAGTTATTGTAAACAAACATTATAAAGGCCTTCCTTTCTTTTTACACCCATGTACCTCAGTAGGCGGTTTATTAGGTCCAACTAGCTAAAACTAATGCAGTGTAGTATAACATTTAATATTATGGTCATTGTAGATGTAATTATTTAGTGTATCCTCATTGGTAATAAATAAAGTAGACAACCGATGAGAAAATCCTCGCAGTATAATTCAAAACAACAAAAACTGGACATTTTGACGAGGTCAGTTGGATCTAATGAACTAGTAAATGAGTGTGTCGAGTGGACAGATGTTCCTGTTATGTGCTGTAATTATAAATATATAGCAAAGTTTTGAACCACAGTTGCTTGTCACGTCGTTTTCCTTGCTGACGACAGTTGGCAGGTGTCACTCGGCCCCAGTTTGTGCCTCTCATGGAGCCTATTTGCATGTTAGTTTCAGGTCAGAGAGATAAACATCAGTTTCTCTAAAAAGATGATTAACCGGCGATGTTTGGAAAAACACAGAAGGTATGACAGTATTTTCATAAAAACTCTTCTAACCATCTTCGAACAACCTTGGGGTTAAAAATCTTTTTTTTTTTTAAATTTTGTTTAGCAGACATTATTTCTTCATCCAGATGGTTAGAAGAGTCTGTCAGGAGTATAGAAATACCTCAGGACATCTGTACGTTTCTTAAAGGATCTTCTGTGTTTATCATCTTTATCACCGGTTAATTATCTTTAAGAGAAATTTATAAGACAGGTTCAGTGAAAGAGGTTTTCCTCGCTGTGACCACAGTTATTTAGTGCGAAAATGCATTTAAAAGTTGATGTGAAGCTTCAATGAGGCTTCAGCAGTCTGAGTTAGTCATATAAAATGGATATCTGACACATTTACAGTCTTTTTAGCATCAAGTTCCCTCTTTGTGTTTCCCTGTTGAGCTGTGGTGGAAGTAAAGTAACAAAAAGAGCAACTTTGGCACTAAAAAAAAGACTGTAACAGTCAAAGATATGTCCTTGATTTGACTCATTTGGATGGCTGAAGCTTCATATTAGCTTCGGAAAAACTTTAAAAAAAAAAACATTTTTGCACTTACATTATAAGTGCATTATGAAGGGATCTTCTAATGGTCAGTATGGACAGGAGGAATGATGACAGCAAGAAAAAAAACATATTTCAACATTCATTTGTACACCTGGCTGCTGTTATTTTAAGACAGACTTGAAAAAAAAATTGTGAATCTGTCCTTTAACGTGTATGCTAAATGTTACGTGAGAGGCATAAAGTGAAGCAAAGAGAGCTACAGCTACTTATTAATCAGCTAACCAGCTCATGAATGTAAAGCTAAGACACAGATTCACTCAGCTAACTTCTTCTTCTGTGTTTTAAATCAAGGTGTTGGCATAGCAACCTGTTAACGGCTGTAACTTTCATAGCTCGCTATGACTATGAGTAGCCACGTAGTTTATTTGCTAAATTCTGAATTTAGAAAAAGACGACGTAGGCAGTTAAAATGTCGTGCTAACTGTCCGCTTTTATAACAAGTTCACCACAGAAGACAGCAGCTCAATGAATGGAGGCTAAACGGTAACCAGCCGGTGACTTTATTTAAATCTATAGCTTAGAGTTAAGAGTTTATAAATCTGCTCACCTCTTAATGTGACTGTCTATGACTGTATCAAGCCATGTCATTAAAAGTCGCCACGGCTTCTCGCTGCAGTTTCGGTTTCCAACGTTTTCTAATCACCTGTCTGACGATGCTGATGTCTCGGGCCCGGAAGTGACATGTTTGTTTTCTGACATGACGCATGCGCAGTAAAACACGCTTAGAGTTTCATTACCGCCCTCTAGCGGGCACCAAGGAGAGAGCAGCAGCACTGGAGTTACTCTGCTTTGACTTTGGTGTTTCATATGCAAAATATTATTTTCATAGAGCATTTAAAATTTAATTTTTTAAAACTCTTTTTAAATTTTTTAAATCTGCAATTTGGCAACTTTTAAAGGAAAATGTTTCCATCCTTTCCCAACAAGCCACCTGCCTCCACAACAGAGACGTTGCTCCTGTCTAACCCTTTAACTAAAGGAGCTTTATCTAAAATCCATGATACACTTGCACAAATAGATCGTGTAGTCACATTGGATTATTTAAGAGATACCTGGCAGGAAGACCTGAGAGTTGAGATCACAGAAGTTTGGTGGGAAAAGGCACTAAAACACGTTCATTCCTCTTCCGTATGTACCATAGATAGATAGATCTGTTTAAAGCTCTTATGGTAGAGCTGTCAAGTAATCAATATAATTTGGTATATATTTTGTAACATTTGATTTTATCCAACTGGAAACAGAGAAACTTTACTGAAAGATGTGTGAAACACTTCGAAAAACTAAAATTGTCATTGAGAGGGAATATTAATAGGTTATATTTGATTTGGGAACCTTTCATTAATTACTTTAATAAGAAACCCATGATTGGTGTTTGATGTCTGTGACATCCTTCTTTCTTTTTGTCTCTTTCTCTTGCACTAGTAAATGTACAGCATAAACTTATGTGTAACAGATGATAGATTTTTTTTCGAGTTTTTTCCTCTTTTTTTTTTTGCACAAAACATCTGTGTGGAAACCTACAATAAATAAATCACCTACTGTTTTTTTAAAGATCAGTCACAGATCACAACGTTTGTGTTGCCAGGGCGGTAAAGACGAGGAATGACCACCTACCTTCTAGAAAAAGGTTACAGATGATCTCGACTAAATCAATCTGTTAACATCCTATTAACATTTTCAACTGTAGACTTAGAAGATTAAACCTCTTTTACTATTAGCATAACTGTTAGCACTCAGGAACAAACTCAGTCACTTCACCAGCTGAGAGTGAAGTGAACACTGAGTGATTTTGACAGGAGACGCCAAAATTAGATACATAAATTAAAAATACATGAGGAAATCTTAATAATTTCACTACAGACAACAATCTTGAGGCTCTTTGAGAGTCTCGATTTTAAAATTAATTCCACATTAAACGTTTCCGGCCCTGTAAAAATATTTTTAACTTCTGTATCTTCCTCATTTTAATGACAAGAAGTATAATAATTAAGAGAAACAGCAGTGAAGTCACAAAAAAAATAAAGTTATAGCTCGAAACTTCAGCATGTAGAGTGAATCCACCTTCTCTCTGAGCCTGACTGTAACACACGTGTCATTTCCTCAGTTCAAAAGTGACATTTAAAAGTTGAAAACATAACTTTTTTTCCCCCCTCCACCCACCAAACACATGGATGAGCTTTCAGCTGGATCAAGAGCGATCCCTTCAGGAGATGAAGTATTGAGTCATGCAGCTTGGAGCAAGGAAAACAGTTTTACTTTCATGTCCTTTTTCTGCCTAAAGTTAATTTCTGAGCTTCTTCTTCTTCTTTTTTCCCTTTCCTTCTTTCTTCTACACCCTCAGAAAAAGAGCTGAATTCTATGTTTTGGCAAAAAAAAAAAAAGAAGAAGCTCTTTTATGAAACATTTATACTTTTATGTTCCTAAAAAGAACAGACACTCTTTTAAAATCTACTTTCTAAACATTTCAGATGCTGGAGGATATCTCAGCAACTTCTCAGAATGTGAATATATAATATTATACATCAATAATGCTATTGGAAGGAGACACGGATATAAATTCAATCAAAGTTTCATCGTGTTGCTGTGCTACAACTATAAAATACCACACAGTGACGACACTTGACACAAGATGTTCTTGGAAAAGGATGTTTATAAAAAAAGATTCCCATGACACACAGAGAAGGCTGATGAGGATTCCCATAAATTACATTAGGTACAATATCGTCAACATTACAAGTCTGAAAGAGCATCGATGAATTATTAAAATCTCCAGAAAGTCCGTCGTTGGTTTGTTGGTTGATACTGAAGAAGAGAGTTGAAACATTTATTGTGTGTTTTGCACCAGTAAAAATCTGCTGTATTTGTCCCGTGTGCCCCTGAACTTTCAGCTCACTTACTGGTTTGTGTCTGAACTGAAAACCGTTTGACAGAGCTGCAACGATTAAGTCGATTAATCGATTAGTCGATCGGCAGAAAATTAAAGCTCAAATTAAACAACTATTTTGATAATTGATGAGTCTTTTTGAGTCATTTTTAAGTAAAAAAAAACAACATTTTTCTGAATCTAGCTTCTTAAATGTGAATATTTTCTGGTTTCTTTGGTCCTCTGATAGTAAATTAAATATCTTTGGGTTGTGGACTGTTGCACTACAATAAACAGCGAGTGACATTTTTTCACAATTTTACCAACATTTTCTTTTAAAACCAAACGACTAATAGATTAATCGATAACGATGTTGCAGCCCTATGGCGGAGTTTCATCATTGACGAGGGAATTCTGTCTCTCTCTGTCTCTGTGTGGGCGTTCATCAGCTTTTAAACATACGGTTAAAAATGTGCAACGCGTTAAAGAGTTAAATATGTATTCTGGCAGCTGTCCCATCACTTTATTTCACGACAACAACAAAAATAGAAACACAAACAAAACAAACTTTTGTCTGCTTTCATGGCTTGTTGTGTAAAGCAAAAAAAAAAAACAACAACAGAAAACTTTTATCTTCTGTGTATAAAGCATTAAAATAAATATTGTATGGCTCAAACGACAATAAATAATCTCCCATATGTCATACACACATATCAAGCAGCAGTAATACTGTACCACATGGTACCCGTTTTAATGGCTTGCCTTCTCCATCCAGAAATAAAGAGATTTTTCTATTATTTTTTTTTTAATATTCGGCCTATACAATGAGACAGCCAATCATGGATTCCAGTTTTCTATCTCTAATTATATTCTACATCTATATTCTACACTATAAGCTATGAAAAAGTATGTAGCTTCTGGTAATTATTATTATTATTCTCTGCTTAAGACTTAAATATTGTACAGAGAAAAAAAAACCTGTGTGCTCCATCTGTAAGATATCAGATCATTCGTATCAGCAGCGATCAAACTGTGTCACAATATGACACAGTAGCACATAAAACGACGCCGCTGCGCTGCGAATGAACGTTTCATTCTTAATAATACTATTGTTGTAAAAGTTTTGTTGAAGTGAAACCAGTCACATTATTTAAAAAAAAAAAATATGATGGACACCAACAACCGTTCCCCTGAAAGCTCCAATAAACAATCAGCATTACAGATAATAAAACCATTTTTCACTGCGTTCCCCTCTGGTTTAAGAGAATATTACACGGCCAAAAGTATGTGGACACCAAAACATAACATCCATATGTGATTATCAGACATCTTTTTCATCTTGTGTGCGCGTTAATCTGCTAACCATAACAGCCTCCTCTCTTCTTGTTTCAAGCTTTCTACTTAGAACTTGTTTGGAACAACAAGAGCAACACTGATGTTGAGCAATAAGACTTGGCTTGTAGTTCCTCCATAAAATGCTGGGTGGAGTTGAAGTAACAGCTCTTCACAAGCTGAAATTGGGGAGAAATAGAATTTTTATAGCTCTGGTATAAGAGTGCTGTCATGTTCAAACAGGGGAGTTTCTTCTCCGAACTGTTGTCAGAAAGTTGGGAGTACACTATTGTGTAAATCAGTGTGTGCTATCCCCTTAATTTGAACCGTCCAAGCTCAAACGTAGCCCCAGTTTGTGCCACAACTTGAGAAAACAAAGGCCAGTTTCACCGAATTTGCGATTTGAAACGTGAGATAATTTCCTCCTCTGTTCATTTTGACACATTTCGCTAATTAAAGCATTCAACTCCATACGTGTGCGACCCATGCAAGAGCCTATGAGAGTCCTTCAAGACTCACAAGTTTGTGAGCATTCGTGAAACGTGACACATCAGTGCTCGCAAATCGCTTCAGTGAAACAAGCCCTTCATTTAAATCTTATTCGTCATGACAAAATATCTTTTCATTCAGATGTTAGTGTTTAAGTGTTAGATTAGTGTTTCTGAAAAAAATAAAATAAAAAGGATATTTAGCTTTGTTATATAAAGTTCAGAAAAGTACAGTGCCTGTGTCCACATACATTTGGCCACATGGTGTAACTCAGAGAGAATCCGACTTACGGGTTACAGTCATAACAACTTGACTAGTTACAGTATATCGCTTCATTTTTTCCTTTTGTTATTACAGATGAGGATAAGGTCACAAATCAGTAGGCAAAGTGTGCATTGTCTATAGGATTCAGGTATTCTGTAAAACTATTACTCGACTGTAAAAAGAATAGATAATTCTGGGGAAATCTGGGGGAAAAAATATGTGCGGAGACCAGAGATTTGCACTTTGAGGTCAAGAATACAGTCAGGGAATTTAAAAAAAAAAAAAAAAAACCACGACTATTGACTGCTATGCTATTCATGAAGGGCACAGATGGTAAACTATGGAGAAATGATGCTGTGGACATGTGTGTTTCTGGTTAAAACCACTAATATATACCAAGCTCTGGACTTCATGTCACTTTACATAACTGACCCAGGCTTCGTTAGGACTTTGTAACTGCATGTCAAAAAGATGTCCATACAGAGAAGCGCGCTCGCCTCAAAAAACGTCACCGCGTAGCCCTTCACCATTCTCAATGGTCTGCCCGTATTTTGGTCTTCAAAAAAGAGTCCGATCATGTTTTAACATGTATAAAAAAATATAACATCGACACACAACGTTAACAACAAAGTCCAGCTGGAAGTCAGTTTGCTTTTCTTTTTTTGACACTTGATTAAAATTCCAGTTCAGGTCCATGATGATTTGTTTTTGGTATGGAATGAAAAACAAAAGGGGAGGGGAAAAAAAAGAATAAAGACTCAAGGATGTCAAGATTACAGCTGCTGTTACCTGATTGTGCTTTTCCCCCCCCTTGCCCCGATTTTCCAAAAGAAGTGTTGCCGACACAGAGGACTATAGATATAAATATTCTGTATCTACTGGATCTCAACAGTTTAGGCTAAATAATGACATCCGACTGGAAGAAGGAAGAACAAGAGGAGAAAACAAGTAGCAGAGGCCAAAAACGGCTGATCAGTAGTCTGGGGGGGGACAGTTGTAGCGAAGTCAGTTCACGTTCAGCACACACAAGTCTTGCATCCTTAAAAATTAGAAATCCACCGATTTTTATACATCAAAGTCTGTTTAGAGGCGCTGGGGAGTAATACTATACGACATATATATATATATATATATATATATATATATATATATGAAAAAAGTTCATTAAGTTCATTTGTGGCTCCAGAGGGAGCTGAGCGAAATTTGATAAATTGCCTCAAGTGATGTGATTTTGTTTGTCAGTCACATCGGTTGGTGGTTAAAGGGGACCTATTACGCTCGTTTCCAGCTCTGTGTATTTATTCCTGGACTCTACTAGAGAAGCTTTGCATGATTTACAATTAAAAGAAAATAATTTATCTTATACTGGCTGTTACGGCCACTGATTATTTTTCTCTCTCCCCCTCTTTCTAAGTGTCTGTGTTTCAGGTCTGCCATGCCCTTCCCCTTGGTTGGTTGATTGGATTGTCTGCACCTGCGTCCAATCATCGGTGCAGCTGCATATAAACCCTGTGAGCCAGTGTTTCGGCCCTTCTTCTTTGCTGCTGGATGGGCTGGTGCTTGAACTCGAACTCTGTTACTTGTACTTCTGTGCTATACGCACTCTGTGTATTCGACTGGTTTTGCTGGAAGCCTAGTAGGGGTTCTCTGCCGTTTTTGTTGTTCTTCAGTTTTCTCCTGTTTTGTGGTTTAGTTAGGGAGCCTTAGCAATGTCTTTTTGTTTGATTCTATAGGGTAAAGAAGATTTTCTTTTCTAGTTAGAGTGGGGGTCTTTTGTTTGTTATTTTGGCCTTGGAGACCCCGACGTTTAAGTTGCTTCCTTTTTCTTTTTTTATTATTACAATTGCTGGCTAATGGTGTTCCTCACCTTCTTTTTTTGTTGTGTAAATAAATCCTGAACTTACCCACGTTGCTATTTGTTCGCTGCCTCCTTTTTGTTTTTTGTATATCTTTTTTTTTATGTTACGCCTATGTCTCCCCCCCCCCCCCCCCCCAGACAGAAAAGGTCGTAACACTGGCCCTTTATGCAGCCCCACTGCAACCAGACTCTTTAATTTGAATTGAGTTGGGTGTTAAGTTACCGATGATGCAAACTCACACCATTTCCTGCTTTACTGCTTCATATTAAAAGCTTTTTAAAAATGACCAGATAAGGGGGCTTTTATAGTGAAGAATTTACAGGAAATGAAACGTCTGTTCCTCATCAAATTAGCTAGAGCTTCGTCAGTGGTCGACCCACAGGATACGGAGCCATCAAAGAAATAAGCAGGGAGGAATTATACAAGCAGAAACAGCCACAGAGGCGATGATGATGTTTGATGAAGAACTGCAGACGACCAGCTACACCTCCAGCAGGTAAACTTAAACTTTTTTTTACTTCGCTGTGCCATGACTACCCCTCGAAACAGCGGGAAAAACGGCATAACGTTAGCAGAGCGGAGCAGCGAACGCATGTGCTGTGCGTAAAGCAGATGACCGTATAAGGAAATTAGTCTTGAGCTGACATAAGCTCGGGCTGAAAGTAGAAAAAAAAAAACCCAAAACAAAACGTTAGAAACCGAGTGTTCAGAGCAGTCTCATCGTTTGATACTCTTAATAGGAACATCCGACGTTGTGACATTATTTATACGACTGAAAATAAGGAAAAGCGTAATAGGTCCCCTTTAAGAAGTGCAACGATAGATCTGTAGAGTTTGTTTAACTCATCTCATATCGGCTGAACGCTGCATCAGTTGATATTTCAAGACAAGTTAACCGAGGGAGCGGCTGTCAGGAAAAAGGTTGATGTCAAAAGAAGGCCGCCACCCCCCCTCCGCCTGGAATCTACTGCATGTGGGAACTGCGCAAGAACATCTAATCGGATATTTTTCGACTGAGGAGTCGGTGTGCGTACCTGCCGCACAGCAGCCAAACTCCCTGAAAAACCAGGGTCCTGAAAACTGAGAACTGAACCAGAAATCCAGAATCTGAGAGGGAAGAAGATGAAGAGAGAGGAACAAAAAAAAAAAAAAAAAAGATGTTTTGGTCTCCCTCCCTGCTCTTGGGGCCAGTTTCCACCGGCAACAAAACCGGCAGAAGACGTCATTTCCCCCCCCCAAAAAACCGGCCAGAGCTGGTGTTGGTCCAGAGGAGCCTAGCACTAGGCCAGCTGTATCTGTCCGGAGTAGGTGGTGAGGAGGAGCATGATGGCGAAGCCCGTCAGCAAGCCGGCGTTCTGGATGGCGAAAGTGAGGAGGAAGCTGCTGCCGCCCGCGTCCTCTTCCTCCCGACTCACCTCGTTCATCTCTGGAAACTGAAAAACGTTTAAAAAAAGAGAGAGAGAAAGAAAGACAATTTTACATGTGAAAGTCCATTTTCTGGTCATGTGACCTGCTTTACAGCCTTTAAAAACAGCTGCATAATGTCTTCTGGAGTCTGGAGGAGCAAGTTTCATCACCCAGGTCTTGGGGAATATATAATTTTAGCCATATTAGAGGCTCAGATTGAAATATCAACACTTATTACACTTGAATAAGTGAATAAGGAACTAAAACTCTACTTTTAAGAGCAACTTTTCTAAACACTGCTTGAAAAAAAAACTTATTTCTTCTGGATATAATCAACCTACATGGTGCAACATCATGATGACATATTTAAAAGGTTAAGCAGGATGTTTTTCTCTCTTTTTTTTTTAAGTGGCTTGTTCAAGAGCGGCTCAGCGGCAGCCGGTGAAGAAATATTGTTTTTACTTTCTCCAACTACAAATGACCTTTTTGCTGGCGTGGGATAATCAAATCAGAGACACTAACCATGTCTGCCAGAGCGATGTAGAGGAACATTCCTCCTGCCAGGGCGAAGATCCAGTGGGGGGAGAAGCTATTGCCGGCCAGGATGCCGAAGCCCATGCCCAGGTAACAGCAACAGGCTGACAGGAAGTTAAAGAACAGAGCCTGCTGTATGCTCATGCCAGCGTTCAGCAGGATCACAAAGTCTCCTAGTAACAGAAGGAGGGAAAAAAAAACACAACAGAAAGGAGGAGAGGATGCATCAGAGAGTTGTCTTTGCAGTTACAGATCTCTAAAAAATATCGTTATTTGAAAATAACTATTAAAAAAAGAAAAGAAAAGAGCATTTGATTGATTTAAAAGTTGCTCATTGACAAGAAATATGTCATATTAACTGCACCAAAAACAAATATATAAATAACAAATAACAAAAACATTTAATGCAGCAACACATCCCGTCCCGACTCACCTAACTCGTGAGGAAACTCCTCACACAGAATGGCCACTGAGGTGCTGATGCCCTGGAAGACGGAGGCAGTGAACGAGGCGCCGATGGCCAGGCCGTCGATAAAGTTGTGCAGGCCGTCGCTCAACGTGATCATCCAGGCCAGCGTGCCGATGTCAGAGTAGGTCGTCCCCTTCAGCCAATAGCAGCCACCGCCGCTGCTGGAGGACCGCCCCGCGCTGTCCGGACTCTGGGAGTCCTGGGGAGGAGCAGAGTACTCGTTTGAGGTCATGATCATGATGGACCGATAAGCATAGAGCGAAAATACAGTTTTTAATTTTGTTCGTAGCCTCTTTATGATCTGGTCGTGTCATTTCATTAAAGGAAATTGTTAAAAAATACTAAAAATGTTGCTGTAAATCATCCCAATTTTGCCATTTTATATTTTAACTTTATTTTATCTACCAGTGTTTTATAATCTGTGTTTGTTATGCAATGTAAATAAAGTTTATTATCATTATTATATCATCATTTTGTCAATTTCTATGTGTGCTTTCGCTGTCGTGGTTCAATTTTGCTCCTCGAACATGAACAGAACCTCTCATGTGCTGAAAATACAATCAATCGCCACAAAACAGAACAGCAGCAACCAAAGGAATCACACGCTCTTGCTCTTGATCTCTCCTCCTCCTCGTCTTCTGCCACTTTTACCTGTGGCGTCTGCGCAGGGCTGAGCATGAGCTCGCCCTCCCCAGCGTCCACTTTGCCCAACGCCAGACTGCTCGCCTCTCCGTTCTGCTGCAGCTTCTGCTTCTCTCCCTCCTCCGCATCGGGCGTCGAGTAACGGTCGGCGTTGGAGTAATGACTGTGGCCGTGGCTCTGAGAGACGAGAGAGGACAAAAAACAGATATTACGATCAACAAAGGAAAAAAAACAAAACAAAATAACCTTGAACTTCAGTTGTTTAAGAAGAAGAAAATCAAGGAGGAATTTATTCTTTCTCGAGCCTTCCTGAAGTTGAGCCTTCTGCTCTTCTGCTTCCTCCTGATAATATACTATAAACTCTCGATGAGGACTTCACTACACCTCTGTACTGATTAAATACAAATGTTTTATTTACAAAGTCAGCCGTCTATCACCTAAAGAACATATCAAGAATTAAAGGACTTATGTCTCAGCAGGATTTGGAAAAACTTGATCCATGTGTTTATCTTCAGTAGACTCGACTACTGTAACGCTGTCTTTACAGGTCTCCCTAAAAATAAAATCGATCAGACAGCTGCTGCCCGAGTCCTCAGTAAGACCAAGAAAGTGGATCATATCAGTCCAGTTCTCAGATCTTTGCACTGGCTTCCTGTCTGTCAAATAACTGACTTTAAGATACTGCTGTTGGTTTCTAAAGCGCTGAATGGTTTAAGGGCCAAAATACATCAATACACCGATCTGCTGCTACTTTACGAACCATCCAGACTTCTCAGGTCGTCTGGATCAGGTCTGCTCTCAAAGAAACTCCTGGAAAACTGCAGGTCTGCTGCAAGTCTCAGTTCTTTTAAATCATTACAACATTATGGGTTAATATTTTACGCAGCACTGTTACTTTTATTCTCTTCTTTTATCCGTCTTATTTCCTTTTTAGCCTCTTTTTTTTAATTTTATTTCCAAATGTAACACTTTTTAATTGTTTTTATATATCTTTCTACTTTATATTCTGTTTTAATGCCCTCTGTGATCTATGTAAAGCACTTTGAATTGCCTTCTTGCTGAAATGTGCAATACCAAATAAACTTTCCTTGCCTTAGTGCATCACTACACTCTCTCATAAAAGGATCTTTCTTGCCTTGTATTGAGCCTCTCATGCAACATTTACAGAGTTCTTCAATAAAGTCAAGCCTAGAAGTCATAAAGCGTCTCTATAAGCTTTGACCATATATACCACAAAGCCACAGGTAAAGGTCAGTTGGAGTACAACACTCCTGGAGCGAGTATAAATCCATGTTTTGCTCAAGTACACTTCACCAGGGGCGGGTACACCTGACCTTTAAAAGTCTCCTCTCAAGGCCTCGCTACAAAAAAAAAAAAAAAAAAATCACAGTTCTTTACCAATGTTTTTAAAAAATGAATTGACACACAAAAACAGCTTCCGTGTGACTAATGAGCTTTTTGCCTCGTTTTCGTAACAGCTGACGGCAGTATAATCCAAATGTGGGTCAAAAGAGTTTCTGTAATTGGATCAACAGGTTGAAGTGTTGCGTGTTATTTAGGCTCTGGCTGGACCATATGGCTCAGAGCGGAGTAACCACAAGGTGGAGCAGCCGTCCCCAAATCACCTCCTCACATTACCATACTAATGCTTTTTTTTTTGTGAATGAAATCAGCCGATCTGCATGTCTGTGTGGATTTCTGAAGCCTGTAATTTCAGTGTAAATCAGAGGGGAAAAACTCTCAAAAAGAAGCAGTGTTTTGCTTTTATAAAAGTAACTTATAATTCCACGTTACTGCTCTGGGAAACTGTTAAAACAACTTCCACATACACCACTGCGTGTACGGGCAATGATAGGAAGAGGAGGCACGGCCGCTTAAGAGCCAAAAATAAGCCGTAATGGAGGAGTTCCCACGTCCGTTTCTACTGACCTGATCCAATACTCCACTTATATATACAGGAATCAGGATTTTTGGTTTCACAGAAAGAAAGTTTCAAGCTAAAATGAGTTAATCAGTTAATATATTGATCATTATTATTATTATATATATTTTGGCTTGAACAATTATTGTGTAAAATGGCAAACGACAAGTAGAGTTGATGACTTCATATTGATTTTTTCCCCCCAAGCAGACGACATCCTGACTCGTCAAAACAGGGAAAAAGCAGATGTGTAAATCATAACCTTAATGACAACTCCATTATGTTAATTGTCCCGGTGAGCCACGTCAGTGAGTGAGCAGCACGCGGTTACCAGAGCGTTGTAATCGGCTCATCTACATGGAGCGCGGCCAACGTTTATGTCATTAACTCCACGTGTGTGTGTGTTAACTGCTTTGACAAGTCTGCTATGTTTGTGAAGCTGGAACGAGATAATGTTTAGCATTTTTGCTTATATGATCAATCTATTTGTTTATTTTTTAATCATTTCAGCACTGTATGTTCAAAGTTAGCTTGGTAACCTGACTGTGGCAAAACAAATAAAAACAAATTAGCTCGGGTTGTAAAAGCAGTGAGGAAAACTGTCGGTCGCCAGCAGAGATCATTAGATGCTCTGTATGATACTGTTGTATACAGCAGAGCTTTGTCTATTAATGGCGCTGAACATCTCCTCTACTCTGAGTTAATGCCTTCTGGACAACGTTAAGAGACACCTCTGGTCCCAAAAAAAAAAAAAAAAAAAAGAAAGATATACAAGGCATCCTTTGTACCAAATGCAATCAATATAATGAACAAACAACACTATAACATCCACATGCTGAAGGATCCCAATAAACTGTACTGTTGTATATTCAGTTTATTGCTGTACTGCTCATTTTTGACCTTTTAAATATATATATATGTATGTGTGTGTCGTCATTGTTTTTAATAGTGAGACAAAGACACATTTTTTGCCTTCGCGGGATAATAAAATATAAAAAAAAGCAATTAAAAACAAAGGTAAATTCAACCCTGAAGGACAAATAAGAATATATATATATATGTCGTATCTATCAGTCCAATACAGCATTGTACAACAATAGCAAGCTAGTTAATTACAGTGGGGAATGTCTGACGTTTATATAACCTCCCGAGGGCACGACTATGAACTTGAATCACGAGTGCCTCAGGTTCAAAAGCACGAAAAAGACTCAACGCTATGACGACGACGACGACGACTGTAGGCATGTCTGCCTGTTTGTAGATTGCGCAACAGCCTAATAAAACTAAACTAATACAAATATCCTCTTGGGTATCCTTATCGTCGCTTTCCGAACATGAAAGTCCACATTCAAATAAGCTGCTAACGAACGGCATGTCAGCTACTGGAAAGGGCGACGCCCCGCCCCGACTGGTTAAACCTGCCGCCAATTTTTTTTTTTTTTTTTTTTTTTACAGATAATACGACTGGGAAGAATTTAATTGTCATGTCGTCATGACTGCGCCCTGAACAAATAATCTGTGAACGCGGTTGGTTGCTTGATGGTTTTACGTGATAAGATAAAGAATAGAGAGGAAACGTTGGTGGAAAAAAATGTAATAATCACTGAAATGTAGTAGTAGCGCTGTTATTACAACAGTTTACTCCGAAATTTTACATTTCTCAATAAGGTTTAATGATCTTGAGATAAAATCACTTGCTTTTTTTGGCATTACTGTTTTTTTGGGGGGCATTTATGCCTTTATTTAAGAGTGTTAATTGCTTGAATTAGTAATAATTCAGTATTATTAATTATCGACTAAGAGGAATCACTCTACAGAAGAGTTTTGTCTGATGTTACGGTGCAATTTTTTTTGCATTTGCCACGTCATGACATGTATGAAAAAATATTCTTACATATTACTGAGCCATTAGCACAGTATCTGCTAAATTGAAGCAACAGTCTTATTACTCCAAGGCTGTTACACTGTCACGAAATTTAATCCAAACTCTTTGGATCATCACATAAAAAATCAAGAGGAACTAAATAATATTTTTGTTTTTGGAGTCCTGTTTTTGTTCTCTTCTTAAGTTGTGTCTTTGTGTATCGACCTTGGCTATGAGCTTTTATTTTTTAACTCTGCCGTACAAAACCAGGCTCACGATAACAGTTTTTTTTGTTGAGACTGTTTCCAAGATGTTGATTCAGGTGTTTTTCTTTCCATTTATCCCTTCTGCTTTAATTTAAACCACAGACATCTGTTTTTAACCTTTTTTGTCATGATTTTCAAGACATAAAAGTGGTACGAACCCTTTAGAATTTGCTCTATTTCTGCGTAAATATGCTCTCAAGTCCTAAAACTAGACAAATGAGACCTCGTCTATTAATTGAGGTTTTGAATTTTTGCCTCATTTGTTTAATTGGGTTCCCTTTATTTACTTCTAGGGACTGTGTGTGAAAATCTGATCACGTTTTAGGTCATATTTATGCAGAAATAGAGAAAATCCTCAAGGGTCCACAAACTTTCAAGCACCACTGTATTTCAGATTTGCCATATTAATACTTAAGTAGTTTATGTGACCAACTTTTTCGCTGCCAACTTTTAGGTCTCTTTGGATCCGATAGCTGCTTTCTCTGCTTTGAAAACGTGCATGTATTGTAATTGTGTTGAGTACTCACCCCGTTTTTCTGTTTGAGAAGCACTTTGAGGATCTTTTCAGTGAAGAAGAAGAGGTAGAAGCCTCCGAACACCACCGCAGACTTGGACACGTAGAAATCCACCATGGGGTCAAAACCGAAGGCCTATCGCAATAAAAGAAAGAAGAATTTTTTTTAACTGCCATCACTCAATGTCAGTGGTTTTTAAATTATAAGTTACTTTGAAACAACAGTCAAAATATGAGGATTATCATTTAGCAGTTCAGCAGTTAGTGGTTAGTGTGGGTGGTTTAGGGTGTGTTTGGGTTTAAGTTTCATAAGTCTGGACTTCACTGTCAGTATCAGCTGCTCGTCTCTACAGAAATACAATAACATCAACTAAAGCTTATATCCTTTTTTTTTTTTTTTAAGATATTGCAAAAATATTTCACAGTTGAAGTTGAATTATTTATATAATCATTTCCCCTCCGGGTGACACGGACTTCCTATTAAATCAAACTACTCTGGCTTTGATGTACGTGTTTAATTTTCTTTACTATTCATCAGTGCAACAGCTGCAAACCTGGAGTGTGATGATGAGTGTGTTCACCGTCTAGACGTTGTCAACGTTTTTCAGTTGGGCTGCTCTGAAGGAGGAGGGGTGACTTTTTTAACTTTGATCAGTGTCTACACGAGCATGTAAGCTTTTTTTTTTTACAGTAACCTGACGTAGTAAAGTTCAGGAAGGAAGAAATGTGACTATATCCATGCATACTTTTAATCTGGCTTCTAATTATTGAGGGTAATTTAAAAAATTCAGACATGTTTAACTTGTCTGCAGATTCATATATTAACAATACATTTAAAATATTCAATGAAATCTTATCAGCTGCTTGTACATGCAGATTTTACAGTAACCAGTTCACATTTTCTTCCAATAACCTGTTTTCTCATGTGCATATTAATGTTTTAAGTGTCTATTATTCTCACTGTATTCTGTGTGTTTGGAGAAAAACACACTTACAGCTTCACAATCCATCAAAACTGAACTAAAACTACTCACACAGATCAAAATTGATGATCAGTGCAGAATATTATCCAACAAATGCTCCCTTCCTCTCTTGGATGTTATTGTGGCGGGTCAATAAAACACATAAATATACACCTGTCCCTCTCAGATGATCAATAAAGACAGTTCATATTCCATTTATTCATATTCAAATTCATAGTCTAGTCACAAATATGCTTTTATCTGGAGTTAAGACTCATCAAACATAATTTCAAATTTAATAAAGCAGCTGATTAGTCAACGAGTTCCTGTAAGTATTAGGATTGGGGCGACATGTCGACGTGTATATTTTGTCTAATGCTCTACGTTTGTGGTTTCTCTGGTTGTATTAGACGTTACAGGAAATGCTACAAATCATTTGAGTATCTGTTCTTCAATCTATTCATCAACCTGAAGAAGACTGGCAGGTATTTAGTAGAGATTAGTTTCATTTTCATGTCGTTATTTTATCTATATTTTTCTCCAATTGAATTTCAATCATCCATCACTACATTTGACTATGATTCAGATAAGAATCGCTTTTGTGAGAAGCGGCCGACCAAACACACATATTTCAATAAAAACCTTGTTTTATTCCAATTTCTGGTAAATTTGTTTTGCTTTTTTTTTTTTTAAAAAACATTTTCCTTGTGAAGTGAGTAGAGTTGCTGATCTATCCTGCCGCATATTTTCAGTGACAGGGACTACCATGCAATTTCCTCGTTGTAAATGTTTGTTTAATTAACAAAGATAACGTCTCGGCAAGATTACAGATAATTCGAGCGTGTAATTCTGTAGCTGAATATAATTCTGCACACTGCTCTCACCTCGACTCTCATTCCACTTACTATAATATTTATACCAAATTAAATAGAGCGAGAGCCAAGCCGCAGTTGTAAAAAAATATACTTTAAGCATGTAAAGTTGATCCCCCCCCCCCACAGAAACTGCATAGTAACCCTGCACTGAGGTAACCTGGAGGAGCTGCAGCTAAGTCAGTGAGTCACAGCAGCATCGACACTACCTCTGGGATGAGCTGAAACAGGGCGTTGGAGTAGAGCGTGCCAATGGCCAGGGCTATGAAGTAGAGCAGCAGTCGCTTGTAAAAGGTTTTCTTCATGAAGGGCACCACGCTGGCCCCAACCAGCGAGCACAGAGAGATCAGTGTGACACACAGGATCCCATAACCCCAAACTGATCGACGGAGAAGAAGAGGCGGAGGAGGAAGTGGGAGAAGATGAGAGAGAGAGAGAGAAAAGAGGTAGTTAGTTGAGGACTGATTTTATCAGATTAATCACAAGGGGAGGGGGGAAAAATTGGAGAACAATGAGGAGTTAACACCCTGAAAAGAAAGAAAGAATTGAATGAAATCAACCTGAAAAAAAAAAGAGAGAGAGAGATTTCAAAAGATACCCGCAATTCTTTCCAGAGACAACAGGCTTATTGTCAATTGATACCCGATCAACAGAGGTGACACCACCTTTCATTTGCAGTTGAAGGTAATAATTGGCTGTCCTTCAAAATTACAGACACACACACACACACACACACACTTTGTCCTAGTCGACTCAGGTGCATCTGTATCACTATGCTAGCTAGCCTCAGGGTAAACACTGGCAATCAGTGAGGACACAAAAGGGGGCAAATGCACTTTAAATAGCTCAACAGTACAAGAAGGAGCACTGCTAAAGAGGGGTCACATTACAATTTGAAGGACACTTTTTAAAAGGGTGCTGCGCTCCATTTCTCCTGGATTGTCTTACGCCAAAACTGAAATTAAAGCCAAAAACTGAGAGGGGGGGAATAAAAAAAAAAACTCTCTCTTATCAAGGTTGTGTTATAAGCTATTTTAAATGCTGCAGCGATAGAAGAGAGAGCTGCGCTTTCTCTAGAAGAGAAGCTGGCCTAGATCTCAATGCTATGAAAGGTTCAGACACAGATACAAACATACAGTACACACACACACACACACACTCAAACATAGCACCAGATGATCAGTGATGTAGTCAAAGTAGAGCATAACCAAAAGCTTTCCACAGAGCTTATTAGAGCCCAAGAGTGAAACCACAGAGTGAATGAAGAGAGAGAAATGACCACAGGACGGGCAAAAAAAATAAATAAATAAAGAGCGCTTGGCCAAAGGTGCACTATTCTTCTCAACAGCCGTGTGATAACTACAGGAAGTTGAAGAGGTTTCCAACTTTGGTGTTTGCAAAAAGCTTTTATGAAAATGTGACAGCAGCAGGTAGAAAGATGTGCGGAGACGTAGATGGCAAACCTCTGGCAGGAGCTGCAGGACGGCAGTGGAGTACAGCGTGCCAATGGCAAGAGCGATGAAAAAGATGAGCGCGTATTTCATGTAGCGCGTCTTCATGAGAGGCACGATGAAGACTCCGGTGAGGGAGAAGGCACTGACCACTGTCACACTCAGGAAAGAGAAGCCCCACACTGGGGTCGAAGTGACAGGACGGTTGGATAGAAGAAGGAGGTGTAACATTAAAATAAACTGGCATACATAATGTGTGGCGATACAGCTGTAAATGCGTCTGGAGCGCTGCAGTGTCACACATTTTTTCCTTTAATACAATCATGTTGTGATCAAATAAACATATTCTGTTACAACTGAATTGAAATTCAAGCAAATAAAATAACATTTTGCCATTTGACATTATACAGTGATTTAATTCAGATAACTTAAGAGTCAGAGGACGAGTGCCTGAACTCAGTGGTTCCCAACCTACGGTTTGGGACCCTGCCAAAGAGTCAAAAGATAAATTGGAAGGGTTGTGAGATAATTAACTATAGGAAATAAAACATTTTCTGCTACAAATTATGTCTATTTAATCACATTTTTATAGTTATATCTCTTAAAATGTCTAAAAACTATTAAAATGAAACTATTTCTTCCATCTTTGGATGAACTGCTTCGAACTCATACACATGAAACTTGAGACAAGAGGTCGCAAGAAGACTTTGCTTTGCTTTTAAAAAGGTCACAAACCTAAAAGTTTGGGAACCACTGCGTTAACTGACACCTGTAGAAAAGAAATAGGGCAGATTAGTTAAATGTTCTTGGGTCTTTTGCACCTGTAAAGTTTATGGGAAAGAACGGTTAAATGTTATTCTCTGGTGAAACGACTTCTCCATGCTGAGAAAGTCGACAAAAATTAGATGAACAGGGCTAAAAAAAGGCAAAACAATATGCTGTGGATTTGGCAAATACCATTATGATTATTTATATAACAAAAGTAGTGTAACTCCACAGCCAAGGCAAAGAAAAACTGCTCTCAATCTGCCAATTCAGTGGAACGTTTGCCTCAAAATGTAAATTGCTATGAAAGATAACCCTCAGATTCTCAGCCACAGATGTAGTGTTGAGAGAGCAAAGATATATCAGAGCAATAGATGTAATGTTTGCGAATAATAACCTTATGCAGGCATGTACAGACAGAAATTAAGGGGGCCCAGTACTGAACCTTGGGGCACACCACAACTAATATCTGCTCTGCCTGAACCGAGTTTCCACCTTTTAGTTAAGACCAAAACTAGTCCAGAGCTCAGCCAGAGAACCCGAACCATGTTTCAGACCTTTTTATAAGGAGACTGTGATCAATGCAGCATTTAAATCAGAGATTATGTTTTTCTGGTACCATTCACCGCTTTGAGGAGGGCCGTTTCTGTGCCATTTTTTATTTTTCAAAAGATACAACTGAGAAAATTAAGTCTGACATTTGAACATGAACCAGTTTCTTAAGTACCTTTGCTCAACATCAGGTTGAAAATCGGCTTGGACTTTTTCATGTTACCGACATCTAAAAGGGCTTTTCTCGAGAAGAGGGTCTACAAAAGCAGTTTTGAAGAAATCCCTGCAGACTAGCAGATGGGAGGGGTCGATAATGTGCAACCATTTTCTTGACAAGAAGTTAAAGAGTATTTTAAAAGAGCTGCAAGGAATGGGATTGAATCAGCACCACCAACATTATAACAGGAAACAAATGTGCTGACTGGAGAGGAAGAATAGGTCTGACTTCCACATCACCAATAATGTGTTTTGATAGCGTATCTGATCTAATGCTAGTTTTTATTCTATTATTCTTTATTCTCTTAATATTATTTCTGAAATAAAGCTGTAAAGGCGTTACATTTAGATCAGGGTCTTAAACTAGTCAGTGAGATCTATAGGAGAGATGGTTTTCCACAAGGATCTGCCTCCCCGCTGGTGGCAAATCTCCACAGCCTCGATAAAAGGAAAACAGCTCTCAAGCCAGAATAAGCTGCCTACAGGGGCAAGTGTAAGGTGAGCTGAGGGCATATGAGTGGACATTAAGGGAAAAACAAATTTGTCAGCGGAGAGGGAGAGATAGAGCCAAGAGCTCTGGGACACTAAACAATTTCTCTTCTACCTGCTAGGGATGAGATAAAGTGGGTTAAAAGTAAGAGCTGAAATTTATGAACTGGCTTCGCAAAGCTATAGCGCAATTTCATTAGCTTAAAAAGAAGATGAATATTGATGCCCACAGTCATCACACACATAAAGAAAGCTGTTATTTTTTTTCCCTCTCCTTTCAGTCGAAACTCGTGAAGTACTCTGAACATTCCTGAAGCTGTGCTACTTTCAGACATGAGAGCTGCCGCTGCCTTGAGGGCAGAACATCACACAGATTGACAAAAATCTCCAAGTCTGTTATTAGCTGGCTTTTTATAAACAGCCACATACTACAATACCAATGTGGCACCCATTCACCGAGAACTCAAAGGCTTGTCGAACAACTACACTACATATTTCCAAGCCCATCAGATCGGACGCAGATGCCAAAATAACTTCCAGCGCTCTTCAAGGACGTCCTACTGAGTGTGTACAGTCAGCAGTCTGTATGCAGTTACAGTGGGTCAGCAGCCAAAGAAAGAAGAGCAGTTTATAGCCGAGATGCTTTCCCATCTGACTCTGGAGTGTCTTTACCTGGAAGAGATCTCTGCAACATACAGGAAATGCTGACTGAGGCAGCATCTCGGAGGTTTAGAGGATGTGCTGGCTTTTAAGCCAAAGTGAGAAATGCAATCTAAGTCTTGGCTAACTGTGCATGCTTAGTTTGGCTTTCATCTCCTTTTGGGACATTATGATATCACCGTCTCTAGGCAACAAGATACACATTCGGATTTGGAGCTCAGATCCGACAGAGAAATGTGTTTTCAAGTTCTTCATTACACTCAGTTTTCATTTGTGGTATTTACACTGACAAGAGGGCTGTAAAATATGCACTTGGGTAATTAAACCGAGTTAGTCATTAACAGAAACGGCAAAATAAAAATGTACCACACTTACATTTACTGCAAATACACAATGTACTCATAAACAAGCTGTAAAAAGACAACAGCAAGGGTTCACAAACCTGCCACCACAATGTCTTCAACCTTTTTTTTTTTAGGTACATTTAAAAGAAACAACATTTATCTAACATACAAAATAGGTACAATAACAGGAAATTAAAAAAACAAGAAAAACAAATAGCTAACACTTTATAATTATGATTAATTACAAGTCAAGTCAGTTACCTTCAGCATCTGTGGGCCTCGGGGAGGTCTCACCGTTCTCCACCTCTTTCTGTGCTTTGCAGCTGCCGGTATCCAGCTGCTGCAGCATGGTGGGGCATAGCTCCTTTAAGTCTTGCCCATCCAGACGTGACTGCTCGCTGATGCTGTAAATCGCCAGCGTGTCTGCAGGTAAGCACTGGGGGAATAGAGACATACCCGTCAGTCAATCACCCTTCAGTCTACAGACGTTGCCATCTCTGCTTTAAATAATCAAATAAAGCAGGAAAACCTCACTGATTTTCATTTTAAACCTGAAACACAGGCGGTTTGGCACACATTGTGAGTACATCAATATTCATTCATACAAAAGTCAATAAGCAGTTGTTTTTGGGGGCCTCTGTGTGACGCTGTTACGTCAGCTTTTATGTCGTTGCCCTGGAAACTCTTGAAGTGATGCGCGCCACCGCTAGCTTAGTCCCATCTAATTACCGCCGGAGATAGAGCGCGAGCGTATGGGATGGAGGTAAGTATGGCACCTAAAAAGAAGAAGGCCTCACCTAATATATTTAAGAATATAAAATATTTCTATATGTCAAATATAACGCCAAATAACCATTCATTCTTAAATCATTAGCGTTTGGGAACCACTGTGAAGCGCTGTCCCGAAACGTGAGTTAACGTCTGTGTCGTTGCCATGGAAACTGCAGGTAGCGTAATTCCTTAGCCAGTGAGTGGTTAAGCGAGAGAGAGAGAGCGCGTCTTAAATAACGGTTTAAGCTAACGGAGCAGAGGAAACGGTTAGCAGCAGCAGTTTGTTATCAGTCTGGCAGTAAATGTACAGACTACAGTGTGTCAGTTAATAAATGCTGCAGCTTGTCAACACCATGAAAAGTCACGTCTGTTGTTTCCCCAACTGCTGGGAAAGTGAAGGGGTTAACTCCAAAGTTAGCAACAATTGGTTAGCCTAGCTTGACGACGCTAAACGGATAAATAGAAACCGTAGAAATGTCTAGCTGTCCCTACCTAACCCTAACCCCCGCCAGACTAAATCACTCAACCTAGGGGAAACACTGTAAGTTAGTACACATCAGCACAGAGACACCTAAACTTGTTGTTTATGATAAAATTCATTCAATATCAGTCAAACAGCATTTAAATGATCACGGGACTCAATAATGCTCCTTTGAATCCACAACTACTCGGTTTGTTGCAGGATACGCAGCTCTCATGACCGACCTCACCTTTTCAATTTAAGTGAGATTACTTGACTTGAACTTGAAGTCATGTAAAGCACTTTCACCAACATCCAGCTGAAACGATTACTGGATTGGCAGAAAATGAATCTGCAAGTATTTACATAATCAGTGTGAAGATTTCTGCTTTAGTCAGCTTTATACGAGTGTAAATTGACTCGATCTTTGGGTTTTGTACTGTTGGTTGTACAAAAAAAAGACATTTTAACATGTCAACTTGGGCTTTAGGAAATTGTGATGGGCATTCAGAATATTTTCTAACATTTAGTAAGCCAAATAATTCACCAATTGAAAAATATAATTGTCAGATCTAGTGATAACAAGAAAGAATTGTTAGTTGCAGCCAAAAACCAACTATAGGAAAGGCGAGTTTATTTGTAGAGCACCTTTCAACAGCAAGATGAAGATAAGATGTAACGGAAACACAAGACACATTTAAACAGAGTTTAAAGAAATTAAATAAAGACAAACTATACAACAAATATAAAGTATGTTGTCTGCTTCAGCTGCAAATACAATGAAATTACCTCTAAACATCTCAATCATTGAGATTTCACCAAAGTTTATTAACATTATGAACAAGATTTGGACAAATGCAGATGCAGAGGACGCTTCGCAGTCAGTAAGATGTCGATATAAGACATACAGTAATATCAACTCCTGAAATCTTATCTAAAGGAATCAAACTTCAAAGGTCACATTGAAACAAAGACAAGAGAAACTGTATCCATGAAATATATTCCTATACTAGGACATAAAAGCCAGGTAGCATTTCATCTCCTGAGGACAAAAAAGCTGAGTCAAACACAAGCGAGGCTTTTGATAAGTGACTCAAAAGCGGAAAAATGAGCAGTAAAGTGGAAGCATCACTTTATTAAATGTTAAAAAAAAATTACTAATTAACGGTTGTATAAACTGTTCTCTGCACAAAAACAACAAATTCCTCTTTTTTTCTCCATAGTTTCAAAACTAAGGAAAAGACAGGAAGTCACATTTGATGACATGTGAGCCACAGATCCAGGAGTGCAACGTGTTCAACATGTGAGTCTGTGAAAGGTGTTTAACTGTATGGCATGTGTGAATGAATGCAGGTTTGCACTTCTGTAAAAAAAAAAAAAAAAGGGGGGGGGGGGGGGGGGGGGAGTTGTTTGTCAAAGGTTGCAGTGTCACTTCTTTTCTCTGAGTGACACAACTGTACAGAGACAGACACTTCCCCTCTTTAATGTCATATTTATACAGCTAAAGACAGACGCACAGTGATGCATAACTGTTCTTCCTGCAAGTTACCTAATCAGACATCTGAGTTACATGTGACCATGTAACCACCTGTTCTATTTAATTTCTCTCAATTTTTCTTGGCACCCATAATTCAGGGTAAATCTATTCAAAGCAGATCAGTCAGTGAGTCAATCATCCTCGACTCTAAGCATGGGAAATATGCTAAAAATTTCAGCTATCTGGCACCGGTGGCTCCTGCTTCTTCCAGACAGGACTAAAGCTGGATTTACACTTCTGCTTCTTCGGGGTGTTGGTGGGGAGGCTCCGAGGCGCCGCCGGAGGTATTGGCACAGCTAACAGCTAACGTCCACCTCCTCAGAAAAAAAAAAAAAAAAGTTAAAACACGTCAGGGCTAAGGAGAACCACACGGAGACCACCATACAGTACGTGCATGCGGTCACACATACACTGTGTGTGTGACTGGTCAACATGAGCTGCCTGAGTTTTCTCCAATATGACTCCCAACAGTCAGTCGTCCTCTCCACGTCAAGAGAACATTTTGTGATCAAGCAAAGTATTCAAGATGGTAACGAGAAAGCCAGTTGGCACTCAGGATTGTTTGTTTAGTTAGGATGTGTTTGGTTTATTCTTTGTTAATACAAAATGCAACGCTTACAGTACAGCTCACTACAAATACGTGGTTTATTTGAGTTGTTCCATTACAAATTATTTGTTTAAATAACCGTTAGCATACGAACACTGCTGGTTTGTTAAGGAGCCAATCATAACACCGGTAAATAGGCCTCCAGGCACTGCTCTCAATCACAGTTCATATAAAGTCGATGAAAGAAGCTAAACACAAATACTTTGAGTATATGATGAACACTTCAGCGTCAAAACAGCTTAAACTAGACTAGTTAACAATCGAGGTCTTTAAGGGTGCAATATTTTGGACCAGATGTGAAACAGTCAAATGGGAAACCTACCCAAAAAAATGACATGTGTAAATTAATTAGAAAAAACCCAAACAGACCTGGTCCCAAAGGGAGCCAAAGATAGTGATACAAAACACAGACGACTCAAACAAAGCCAAAGTGAGTGTTTGTGTTCCCGAGAGAGAGGGCTGCAAGATGCATCATCGACTAACATCCAGCTATGGTCAGTCAGTTTTTACCAGGAACTACACATCCATTCGACGCTCTCAGTCTCAACCATAACAAGCCATTTTGGTCTCGCAATGATTATGACGCACCAAACACAATCAGAGCTTGCACTTGAATCCACTCAGGCGTCGGAAACACTGACACACACACAGGCTTGAGACCTATAACAATAGAACAGGATCCAACCCAGACCTGATTAGCCTGAATATGATTTAAAACACTCCTCAACTGTAAACTGTACATTCATGATGGGATCACCTCAGTAGCTGCTGAGAGTCAATGCAAGAGCAGCTGTAAAACATGACGTGAAAAGAACCTATATAAACGAAATTAAAACATGTATTTGCTTTATTGGTGGAGTCAGCAGTGGGTACATAACAATGAGGCGATACCTACAAGCCTTCTTAAACGTTCAGATTTCTTTACATCAGCCTTTCAAAAGCTCTCAAATATTTACTTTTCTTTTAAACAGACGCCATAAGCAGCACTTGGAGTACAATCGGTGGTCCGTCAATGGCGAGGCAAGTTTATTTGTGTAGCAGATTTCACACAAGGCAATTCAAAGTGCTTTATATAGTTCATTAAAACTAGAATATAAAAGCAAGACAGGTAAAAAGGAAATGAAATTTTAAAGATGCAAGGTCTTAGATCATGTTTCCTAATTGACTTTTGTAGGAAAATGCAATCAAAAACATCATAAAACAGTAATTCTGTCATGTGGTTGCTGCATAGCTTCAATCAGAGCTGCTACACCAACCACAACAGAGCTCTCTATCATTCAGGTTCCTCAAAGTGTTAACACAAGATAAGCAAACGTTTCTGTTCTCACCTTGGAGCTGTTAGATTTAGGAGGTGCGGTCGTAGGCGGTTCGGCTACATTGCCGCTATCGCCTTCGCCTTCGCCCTGGCGCTGGCTTAGAAGAGCCAGCAGAGAGCGTAGCTGGGGCACCGTGATGGTGGTGTTGTCCCCGTGGCGGGCCAGCAGGTCCTGGAGCACCTGGGCTGGGGACTGGGTCTGACTCTCCCCCTGAGCTGTCACTCGGCCCAAAGGGCAGAGCAACAGCAGCAGCAGCACGGCGAGGGCCGGGACCAACATTAGCTGTGAGCGGCGCAGCAGGAGGAGGGTGGATGTTGCACGGCCATGGGGGGACCGGATAAGCATGGCTTCTTCTTCACTGGCTGGAAGACCTTGATCTGTAGGGAGGGAGGGGGGGGAAGAGACAAACAAGCCATGTCAAGTCAGGTTTACCAGCCTCTCATGTAGCCAAAACTCTAATATGCATCTTTTTAAAATAAGCATCTGGCTTATTTCACACTTTCTAATTAATTACTATGAAGCAGTCTGAGCTCTATGAGACGCATCTCCTTGCTAATGCAGTTAGCGGACGACGCTTTAAACAATCACTCATTAATTACGCAGCCTTTGTTGTGTGACGACAGGTCCCTGAAGCTTAAAAAAAAAACTGTAATATTTTCTTTTGATGTTCACGTGGAGGCCCCGTCTACTACCAAATGCTGCATGAAAACCTTGAGTTTGACCAAAAGGCCCACCCAAGTTACAACGTACACAGGGTGGCAGGAAGCCAGAGGGATAAACACAGCCACCAATTACAGACAATTACAGACAATTACACACATCCACCACACAACACAACACACAGTCAGTGACACCGGTGTAACAGATCAGGAAAACAACTCTCTTTCTTAAAACAAGTACACACTGATTTATCTTTACACTGTGGAGCTGGGTTTTATGTTAATTAGATGTAGGTAGGAAAGGAATTTCGGCGCCATAAAAATCGTATCAAACTATTTTTTTTTGCATCCCTGATACAAACATGAATGTACACAACCCGTATACAAGGTATGCTGTTATGTTCTCATGCCGTGTGCCAACACACAGTACGTTGATTCATTTCAGTAAACCCTCCAGGTCCTCAAGCAAAGTCAGGCTGAATAAACAGACCCATTCATCTTTTTTTTTAAGAAATGCTCACCTTTTCCTACAGAGCCTCTAATGATAGAACGGTGTGTAAAAGCGCCTGAGTCAGTCTGTCTGCCCCGAGGCTCTGAGCATGCTGAGCGATGCCCACGGGTTACCTGGGAGCAGAGACAGAGTCGGGGGTTGGGTGGGTCGGTCGGTATGGGGAGGAAGAGGAGGAATAAGCGAGCACAGAAGAAGAAGAAATGCTTGAAGAGAGCAGCAGGCTTCTCAAGAGTTCAGTGGACTGTGGAGAAGAGAGAGAGAGAGAAGGACAGAGAGAGAGAGAGAGAGAGATAAAACGAAGGTTACGACTCACAGGTGAGGAGGAAAAAAAGAAAAGAGGCAGTGAAGAAGAAACCTGAAATGGCAGCCGCCAGCTTAAATCTCCACTAAGGCCACAAAGTCCAGCCAAAGTCCTTCACTGAAACTACCATAAGTATTCCTTGTCGATTCCTCTTCCACTTTATAAAGCGAAGGCCGTTTTTTTTTGTTTTTTTTTAAAAAGTTGGCTGGCAGTGAAATCGGACCGTCGCTTGCAAACATCCAATTTGGCTGCTGTAGAGGACGCAGCTCTCTGCCAACTGATATGATCAAGGCTTTGTCACTTAGGGCAAAGAAACCAACGCGTGACCAGAAAACTGCTGGTTTAAAACCCCTCAGGTCAGGAGAGTCAAAGCTAGGAAGAGGAAATGAGAAAAACTCATCCCCCCCTCTCCTCCTCCCCCTCCTCTCCCTCTCTCTCTCCCTCTCTTAACAATATACACCAGTAACATGCCCTTGAGCCAGGCAGCAAACTCCTATCTCTATCTCTGCTGAGCAGCTGTGAGGAAAACGTGAATCTATATGAATGTCGGGCTGAAACTTGTGACCATGTGTTACCATTCTCAAGTTGGCTTTCTCCAGATAAAATAATAATAATAAAAAAAAAAAAAGGTCAGACTGTCTGCCTTTTTCTTACTTCTAATTTGTGCTCAGACACCAACTTTTTCCCCTTCATCTCTCGAGAGCTGAGGAGGCAGAGAAGAAGAAGACTCTCTCCTCTTCAATAAGTCACCGTCTCCCCACTGAATTGTATTTTCCCCTTCTCTCTCTCCTCACAAACTTCCTTCTCTACTTGCTCTAATGCGACCTAGTTGACAGAGAAGAATGGAAAAACAAGGTACAGAAAACAGAAAGAACTCCCTCCTAAGCCTCTTTAGCTCCATTTTTTTTTTATTATTTCTTTCCCAGGCACTTCTCCGTTACGTAACCATGAAAGTTGCAGGAGCTCTGAACCTTGCCCTCCTTACTATTGGCTGATATCATCAGTGCAACACAGGTTGAAGCTAGAGATGGATGATAGTGTTAAAACTATTAATCCATCACCAGATGATTTCTCACACACACACACACACACACACACGATTAAAAAGTCTTTTATTAAACAAAAAAAAGCCAAATATTTGAGTTTGCAGCTCCTCAGATGTGAAAGTTTGCTGCTTTTTCATCTGTTCTGTGTTTGTAAAACTGAATATTTTTGGGTGTTGCAGTTTGTCTGAAAAAATGAGCAATTAGAAGACGTCACTTTGGGCTCCAGGAAATGATTTCAGACTTTTTTACAGACTTAGTTTATCAAATAATCCCCCCCAAAAAAATATTGTAAGATCAGTCTGTGTGCTGAAAATAACTGTCAGCTGCAGCCCTGGTGGATAAAATAGACAACATCTTCCTTCACAGTATGTAATTAAATATTATATCGGCATGGAAACGTAATCTGTGATACAGTAAGTCTCACGTGAGAAGCCATTTCTTCTTAAAATAAGAGATGAGAGCGTCTGCTTTTAGTTTAAAGAATACTTGACAAATAAAAAGGTAACTTCATCACACTGATGCAAAAATCCTGAAAATCGAATATTACCAAAATCCTGTTCCCAGTTCCTACGGATTAGCAGCGTCGCCAACAAAAGGTTTAACACAAACACAGATATTACAGGAACAGCTACAGTAAATTGAGGAAGCTAATAACTTGAATTCACTGGAGTTAAATGCTATTAATGGTAATATATGACACACAACATATATATTTACATCACCAGCTATTTTGATCATCAATTAATTGTTTTGAGTCATTTTTTTAAAAGAAAAAGCTTCTTGTTTTAAAGTTTCTTCGGCTGCTTTTGCTTTTTTTTTCCTCCTCTATGACAGTAAACTGAGTATTTTGGACTGTTTTTGAGGACAAAACAAGACATTTTAGGGCTTTGGGAAACAGTGATTGACGTTTTTCACCATTTTTTAGACCGACAACTAATCAAATTGATTCACCGTAAAATAAAAAGATAAACTTCTACCATCTCGGAGGAGGTAAAGCCGGATCATCCAACCCTGTATGAAGTTTTTTTCTGGTGTTTTAGCTCTTGTAAGCTACAGCGGTCGATACTAAAGCCTGCTCTTCTCCCTCTAACACCCAGGAAAAACATCCAGAGGTAAAGTGATAGCTACCTCTCTCTCCTCTTCCACATTTATTTTTCATTAGAGAGAGGAGAGAGCGTGCATGTGAGCAAACGTTTTGACAAAAGGCAGCGGCACATGGATTAAACATGATGTATGTTGCACATGACCACACACACACACACACACACTGCCTGTAACAAAAATGTCTATGCCATGACATTTAAAACAACCAAGGTAACGCCAAGAAAAGGAGAACAAAACATTTTTGATTATGAAGCAAAATGGCAAATGTGGTCTTCAAATTTGAGAACCAACTTCAGGAACAAGTAGGAACATCACATGACATAATCCTCGCCATCGTCACATCAACATACCACAAAGTAACCTGCCAATGAGATCCTGTATCTGAATTTAAAGCGGCTGATCGACTACTGATAAGCAGGCCCACACGGAATCTGTGCCCGCAGAAATGTGACGACAACCCGCAGATTTTCCGCTGATTTTAAACCAATAGAGATGCGACCTCTAAGTTAAATGTTTGAGTGGGGTTTTTTTTGCCATTTTTAGAGGCTGTCAAAAGATATTTGGTGAAGTTGAGGTTAAGGATCAGTTATTAATTGATGTATGTGTTTGTTATGTGTTGAAGTGTTAATTGTTGGGGGATGATTAATGGTTCATGTTGCTCTCTTTTATCATTTTAGTGGCCATTTAGTGTGTCAACCTGCATTTCTATGCTGGTCGACCTTTCAAACAAACGTTCACACTTTGTTTTTGAACCGTTTGTGATGAAATAAAATCTTAAATTCAACGCTTAATATTTCTTTCAGCCTGCTTGAGGTCGTTTTAGGTTGTTTTAATTGACTGTGTCTCTGCTTATTTTTGCTCAAAAACAATCTTCGTTATCTTAAATGTTATATTATCTATCACATTACAAGCTGTAAAAACTGCAAAACAATCCGCAGATTACGTTTCGTGCCCGCTGATAACCAATTAAATGTCTTCCAATGAAGCCAATTTTGTAGTGAAGTGGTTGTTATCGTCACTTTATGGTATCAGTTGGTTGTTTATGTTGACATTCTTTAATCTAAAATGTCATTTTTGACAGGTTTTAGCAGTGAACTATCCTGTTTTTGTTTTACATTCTCATAAGGTCCATATTGGTCTCAGTCGGCTCTATTCTCGGTGACAGGAGGACAATCGGTGAGGAAGAGTAGCTGTTAGGTTGCTGCCTGTCACTTTGCTTCTTTGGCTGTGATAATAACTTGTTAGGGATACTAAATATACACACGCATGCGGTCAAGCTCTTCTTTTTGCTCTGGAGAGGATACAGGTTCCAAACAGCTCGGCTACAATAAACAGCGAAGGAACAGATGCCGTGTTTTTTTTTTTTTTTTTGCTGGTGAGCAGACACATTTGCTTTGGTCTGTTGCGGCTCCGGTCCAATCAAAACAATGCAGAAACTACTTTTAAATGTCAGCACGCCAGGTCAGAGTGGTGTCACCTCATATTCAGACACACAAACAGAGTCACCGTGCCCGTTCTTGTGATATGCATGTATGTGTGTGTGTGTGTGTGTGCATTAAAAGGGTCCAAGGCCTATTTGGAAAATGTAGAGATAAAGGGAGGTGGGAACAGACTGACGGTCTGCAGCCGAGTCCTTCACCACGACTGTGAAGGCCTCTGCCATGATGTTAAATATGAGTTTTACAAGAGAGCCAGCGGCAGAGGAGAAAAGGAAAGGGAAGAGCAGGACGAGAAACTGTTTAGTCACAGTCTGCTAGACTCCAATCCCAAAGGCATGCAGCCGATTCTACTCTGCTCAGATCCATCTCAGAAATTCATCCTTTTGTCCTGGTTCGTTTTTTTTCTTTTTTTCTTCCCTTCTCATGACATTTTTGTCAGATTGTAATCCACAAATGAGCTGTGAGCAAACAACTAAATATAGAAACAGAGGAGAGAGTAGTAAACACACACACACACACAAATGGAGCTGCAACAATTAGTTGTTAACTATTAAATTAATCACCAAAAGTCCAAACTCTCTGATTCCAGCTTCTCAAATGTGAATATTTTCTGGTTTCTTTAGTCAGCTGTGATGAACATATGAGTTGAGGACTGCTGGTTGAGACAAAACAAGACATTTAAGGCTTTGGGAAACGGTGACCGACATGTTTCACTATGTTTTCTGACGTTTTATAGACCAAACAACTCATCAATTAATGGAGAAAATGATCAACAGATGACCTGATAAAGAAAATAATCATTCGTTGCAGCTCTTCACATAAAAAAAACACATCCACCTCTGTCAACAGGCAATCTGAGCACCGGGAGAGACTACGAGAAAGTGTTGATTAGGCTTTACCAGGCAACCAGAGCAACAGCGTTATCAGCCCTACTGTCACATTTCACACACACACATACACACATCACACACACACACGCGCACACACGCACTCTTGCTTCATACAGACATGTGTAAACACGGCTTACTGAGAAATTTCCCTTGTCATCATCAACTTTACCAGCTGACTGAGTGGAAATAGATTCCCCTCGTTTGATCCAACGGGATCGCAGGTTTGAAGCTTTACCAACAGGTGACGCTGCCAATTCAAACACTCGTCAACCAACCAGGGTTGGCGCACGGAAAGTATTATATATTCAGGCGGCACGCAGGCTCGTACGAGGAGGGACCGGCCTACGTGTTTAGCCAGGATTTACGTAACCAAACAAACCGTTAACATTCCCAAGCCACAGACGCATTTTAAATAGATGACTGTATATTAGTAATGATGCGTAATGTCTGAGCTAAACAACACTGTAAACTGTCAAAAATGGAAAAGCGTTGCTGTAGCAGTGCAAGGCTTTCCTTGCTTGCCGTCACTGAGCGCTTACTCATGCGGGAATGTTGTTGGGGTCTCTGTAAATGAAAAGAGGTGTCGACCAGCTCCGTATGAAAAGTGACATTAGATAACTCTTCCCGTGACTCGATGCGTCAGAGTTCTGCAGAAAGAGGAACAAATGCAATGATGGCAAAGTCATGACTGATAACAGTGCTGATGGAAACTTTTCTTGCATTTGTTTGCCACAAAGCAGGTTGTAAACTAACATTACTGATGTGTTTTAACCTAAAAAATCAGAGGTGGGTTTTTTTTTTTTTTTGGACAGAGTCTTGAGTAACCAAAGAATATGTCTTTGTTTGGACTAAATCCCTTTAGAGCATACCCTGAAACGAGCTGGACTTTGAATCAATCACTGCCTTCGCTGGCACCCTGCTGCATTTCTGGCCGCATTAATACCACCTGTGGATCGGTGAAATTGTGCAAACCACTGGCAAGAACATCTATTGCATCATTCTTATCCAACTAGGGTCTGCACGTGTGTGTGTGTGTGTGTGTGTGTGTGTGTGTAGACTGCAAACCTTAATCCATTAGTCAATAATAGAAAATAATCTGAAACTAACTAACTATACTTATTACTCAAGTCATTTTTTTAAGCAAAAATGCCAAAAATGAACTGGTTTTAGCTTCTTAAATGTGAATAATTGCTGGTTTTCTTGGTTTTCTAGGATAGTAAATTGAATATATTTAAGTTTTGGATTGAGCCAAACAAGATATTTGAAGACCTCAGTATTTTCTGACATTATATAAACTAAAAAAAACAAATCAATTCATCAAAAACATGATCATCAATAATGAAAATAGTCTTTAGAGGCAGCTCTATTCAAATATGACAGATTAAGTGACTTACAGATTTTCCTTTGGGAGCATATTTTGATGTCCAAAAAACATAAAACATCACAATTTATCAAAATACTCTGAGCAGCAAACCATTGGAAATCGTATCAATACAGAATTATGGCTCATGTATCATTATAGTTCTGTATCTGGTGGTCCGATTTGTCCTAGGATGGCCTGATAAGTTAAGATTCCTGCCAAAATGTGTGTAAAACAAAGACTTAACTTCTCCTAATTGCATAAATCACACAGTACCTTTCATCGACGGAGACACAAAAACAGCAGAATGACCCTTTAGCAGATGTTTCTGAGTTCAAAGCAGACTGTGGTTCATCCTCTCATGGCCTCACACTAAACTGTCTCATCCTATCTCAGTCACCTTATATATATACTGCTGGAGCAAAGGACGGATTAAGCAGCACAGCGACTCATCACTCTTCACCTAAAAACCATAATTATTGTTTAGCTAGATCTTCGGGCTGATATCATCAACCCAGACATGTCATTAGATGAGAGAGTGATAGCTGTGGGCTCGACGTCGGTTCACCGAACACATTGTCCATGTGCTCTACTCATCCTGAGTCTACAACAAAGGACCATTAACCATAAAATTAGAGGCTTTAGACATGACTTGGCTTGACTCGAACCTCCCACTTTTTACCCAGAGGCCAGCTTAGAGGTCAGGGAGCCAGGAGTAGAAAGCAAATGCAGTGAAGTCCTGCACCTAAGGACTATTTTTGAGGTGCTGGTCTTAAGAATTTCCATTATGAGAGATTGCACTTGTACTTGACTACATCAGTAGGCATATTATTACACAACATACAACATTAAATTATAATTTAAAAATGGATTAATGCATTAATAACAATGCATAACACCCTTAAATGATGTTTAATTCTTGCTGCATGTGCAATTTTTGTATGTCTGCCTTTAAAAGGAATATTTTCATGATCAATTAATGCAAATTATTTCTAAAAATTGTCAGATAATAGTGGAAAAATTCCCATTATAATCTCCCAATCAAATGGGGATGCCTTCATATGTCTCCGACTAACAAACATTCAGTTTACGATCATGTATAACAAAGAAAACCATTAAATAAGCACACCTGAGAAGCTAGAAGCAGTATACTTTGGCTTTTTTTATGCTTAAAAATTACCACAGATAATTATTTGATTATCGAGTATAAATCATTCCCTCTTATTTTGATTAATTTTTTTATGTGCATGGTCCTTGTAAAGTTGCACCGTGTCCTTTCTATCTCTTGCACTGACACGCACATGTTTACACACAAGCTCTCTCTCTCTCGCTCTGTCTTCTGACAACCACAGTGGTTTTCTACATTAACGCAATAAAGCTGACTAAATAATGGACAAGATCAACTAATAAATGGAAAGATAATCAGTCGCAACATTTAGTTGAACTTGAACTAGCTTCATTAGCTAAAATTATGAATCCTTGACTGTAAGTTACTAACTACAGTCCTGAATTAGTCGGCTAAACAGCTTCAGTACATATTTAAATGTATTTACGGTCAATATTGAGCCGGTTTCGGCGGCTAGCTAGTGTAGAGCAGGTTACAGTTATATTTTAGCCAGCTTCTTATTAGCCTTGACAGTTAGCTTACCTGGTGATGCTGTTGGGGACACAAAATAAGGCTTTTGACGTCAACTCCTCTCTTCAACAGCGTCTCTCTGGCTCTGACGGATTGGAGCAAATAAAATTCAGTTACAGAAAATGTCTCCGGTACGTTCAAGTCATTCGCAGACGGACGTGAGGGTGCTTTTTTTTTCCTCCTCAGCCGTCCTCCCATTCAACAAACCACACAGCAGCATTGACAGCGTGGTGGTGTCGTCTTTGGCGGTGACGTCAACAGGACACAGATTCATTTCCTAGGGTGGCAACGGAATGTCTCGCGAAGACCCGCTCTACTCTGCCTCTGATTGGCTAGTATTAGTCACCTTCGTTGGTTTGATTGGTTAGATTTGCGCATGAAGAGTGGGATGCACAGGATAGGGCGAGAATATAAGAGCTAGAGCCAATCAGAGGCAGAGTAAGGCGGGTCTTTACGGAACGCTCCGTCGCCTTCCTAGGAAATAGAAACTTGTCAACAGGATGTATTTTCGAAATGGCCGCGTCGCCCTCGTGCGATAGCCGTTGGGTACTACAACAACTCAAAACTGAACAAAATGTTTTTTTATGTATATTGAAACCGTTTTTGGTCGCTGTAGGGTATTTTTCCCCCTTCTACCCACAGAAGTTACGAATAAATCCCTCCCTAAATCGATTTAGCTGTGAGAGATGGACAAAATTCACAATCTTTGTCAAAGTTAGACAAATCAAGTGGGTTTATCTTCCAAAGTTTAACTTTAGTGGAAAGTAACGAAGTACATTTACTCAATTACTGTAGCCTAATTAAACACAATTTTATAAATCTCTCCCAGACATGTTTTAAGACACATGAAAATCATCGGCTTTAGGTAATAATTTGTGTCTGATAAGGTTGTTATCCTACAAAAAATAAGTTAATTACCAATTTCAATTTCTTAAAACATCCCCTCCTCTCTCATGTAAAAATCAAGAATCTATAAATATGTAAATATTGTTAATTTCAGAAGTTTAACTGTCTCCTACTCCACTGAACTGGATATTTCAACTTTCCATGTCACACTTGTATTTACAGTTTACAATTATTACAAGTATTTACTGGGCTACGACAAGAGATACATAATTCACAATACTTGACAAAGTTGTAGCTAACATGAGCCTTCAGTTACCTGAATCAGACAAATCAAATGGATATATCTTCCTCCTCCTCCTCCTCAATGTAAAAATCAAGACGTTACATATATATATATATATATATATATGTAAATATTGTAAATTTCAAAAAATTTAACTGCTAAATAGGCTACAAGATGTTTCCTACTTTGTATTTAGACTGGATGCTTCAAGTTTACACATCACACTTGTATATACTGGACCATGATTGACTCCAATTTATCTATGATATCACAAATCATGCTTTTAGGTACACGCTTTAAACTCAAATATAAGGTGAGTGCAGAGAAACTTTCCACTTTCTAGCAAATTAATGTGAAAACAGCCCTCTAGTCTGCACGTACATCAGTCTGCACAGTGAAGGTCAAACATTCAACTGAAGTAAAAAGAAGTAAAACACATTTTGAGTGTAGGCGGACTTTAAGGTACTTTCCTTGAGTGTTTCCATTTTATACTGCTTGATAGTAGCCTATTCCACTACATTTATTTGACAACTTTAGTTACTAGTTATGTTTCATTTTAAAAATTTAGCCTACATGAAATAACGCAATGATGAGCGTTTAAAAGATAGATTTACAAGTCTGCCTTTAAAAAATAGTCCCATCATAATGCACTTACAATGTAAGTGATGGAGGACAAAATCCACAGTCCTACCTCTTTCGAACACGTTTGAAAGGGATGTTCACAGCGAGGAAACTACAGTCAATACATATGGTGCTCATGACTGGTTCAATCACGATTTCCACATAGTAATGAGTAGGATCACAGTCTCTATAATGGTTATAACGTACGACAAATACTTTATGTACTGAACTGAAGTTAACCAAAGGATGGGCTCGTCCGGGATTTGAACCCGGGACCTCTCGCACCCAAAGCGAGAATCATACCCCTAGACCAACGAGCCACTTGTTAAAGCTTTCCACTCACAGAAACTGCTCACATATTCTTTACTGATATATATTTATCCTTATTGTGACAGATGCATTCATTTATAGCATCTTAATGTGACAAACAAGCTCTCGCCGTAGATCGTATATTAATAGAAGATGATTCACTCACACTTAAAAAGAAGAAAGATGACAGACGGCTGATTGGAGCGCATGCGTGTACCAGAGTTTCTAGAGAATATGTATTTATTCATTCATTTGTTCATTAATTGGTTTTGAGAGTCTGTTCATTTCAGCTGATGGGAAACCCTGTCAATAAAAGCTAATCACCAAAACACCAAAATAACGAACACTTTGTTTATTTTACACGTTTACACGTCCTACACAAAAATCTTATTTTTTCTTTAAACGCTCACAAAACGTATGCTATTTTAAGATATTAATACATAATTGAATGCAAACATAATTTATAATTGATAGCATATATTTTAGGAGTACAAAACTTTATTCAACAACAACAACAACAAAATGTATATATATATTACATAAGGCTCAAAACAAGTACATAACACGGGAGTGCTGATAACATCGACAACAACAAAAACAAAGTAGTATGTAAATATTAAGAAAATAAGGGATGGAAACAAAATAAACAAGAGTTATCTACATCCACACATCTAAAGGTTATGGAATTCACTCGAGGATTTTTATATACGATTTTAAAATGAACTATTTTGACTTTATGAGAAGTAACCGATAGCAGATCGATATCCTCTGGAATTCACTGGTTAGATTTTATGTGCTTTTTTAAAATGAACTTCTTTGACCTTTTTTTATATAACTGATAGCAGATCGATACCCTCTGGTTATATTTTATGTACATTTTTAAAATGAATTTTTATGACTTAATTAGGAATAATTCAACATCACTTATAGCAGATAGATCGATAACGTCTCGCTGTCTGCTGACGTCATGACTCGTCAGGCGGAAGTTGTTTTGATTGCGGAAGTGTACGGACGCTGCTGTAGGCGCAGCCCACTTGAAGTAAGCGGGTCCGGGACTGTAATTTGGTCGTATTTTTGATCTAGCTGTATGTAGGAGCTTCCGTGTAAATCGCTATCAGGTAAGAACGTCAATAAACGCGTCGACAGTTGTTTTGTATTTGCCGACAGTTTCATATTTCGACTGTAAATCAACAAAGGCTTTGCTAAGTTAGCTTAAAAAAAAAAAAACCCAGAGCGGCTAACGCGACGTCGCTGACAAGCATTGATCACCATAGTGGCAGATATTAGATATGAAGAGCTTGAAGGAGAGGGGAGAGAAATGACATTCAGAGCATGTCAGTCGATAAATGTGATTTTAAAATAACGTTACATCGGATGTCTCTTTAGCATTTTAGCTGAAAAGGCCCCACAGTTCAACATTTAGTCGGAAAAGCTTTTTTGTGTTTACGTTTTTCCAGTTGAAAATGTTCTCAGATTAGATTAGAGGTGGAAGAAGGATTTGCATTTTTTACTGTAGTATAAGTAATAAATACTACACAGTAAAAGTTCTCCATGTAGAAAAAGTACAGAAGTAATATCAGAAGAGTAAAAAAGAAATAAAAAAGAGTTACATTATTAAGCTGTCTATTTGATTATATTGATGCATTTCCTTGTAAACAGGATTGTAATGTTGTAGCTGGTTGAGTTTAAACTCATTTAAACAGCTTTGTTCAATCTATAATCTACAATATATCATATTTCACAAGTTGTCCATTTGTTTTGTAGTATAGTTTTGATCTTTAAAAGTAACTAGTGACTACAGCTGTTAAAAAAAAATAAATGTATGAGAGTATAAAGTACAATGTTTCCCTTTGAAATGTGATGGAATAGAAGAATAAAATACCATGAAGGGGAAAATTACGTCAGAGTACATAAGTAGAGTAAATATACTTGGTTATTTTAGTTACTTTCCATTACTGTTAGTCATCAGCCGTCTCACTTTGTAATAAATTTAGTCTTGTTTCTTTATAGAAAACAGAAGCTTGCTCAGTGTTACCTTTTCTATGGTTTAAATAGATGACACAAAACAGTTCAGACTTGCGTGTTTGACATATTGAAGTTCATAAATAATGATTGACTCAGTTGTTTTTGTATTTTTTACTGTAAGTGGTCACATAAATGTCAAGTTTCTCATCCAGTTGTAGGCTAATTGTACAACACTTTGAACTAAAAACACAAAATGTTATTTAAGTGAAAGTGAAAGTAGGTTTAAAAGAAAAAATCTAAATAAAGCAGGAGAATGCTTAACAGCTTCCAAGTATCCTCATACCTCCACTTATGTTAGCGCCACGCCCCTCTGAGCTAAACTTAGAGATCGTTAACTATCTGTCTTCTTCTCTTGACGTGCTGGTTTGCTGAACATCACGGAAGCAGAATTAATCGATACAAGCCTGCCTGACTATCAGTCGACATTTCTCTTTATCTGGTCGATGAAATCCCAAGTGGCACCGAATGAACCTTCTCAGCAGAGACGTTTTGTCTGTCTTTAAATCAAGTCAACCAGTTCGTCTAGAGTCTGAGTTATGGCGTCTGTACTGAGGGTGGAAATTTGCATGTGTGCTATTCATCACATACTCAAGATGAGTTGGAGTTACGTGGTCTTTACTGTGACTCATAAATATCATCTCATAAACACCTGACGAAATGTGAAACTAACATTTTTTTGCATGTTTTGTCAGATCTTGCTGTAAATTAATACGATATTAACGACTATAACTAATACCCTTGTAGAAAATGGCTGTATTATCTCACAGTTGATGCTGTTTTTGCATATTTGATCTTAAAATATTTTAGTTTTATGCTTTTAAATAAGCTTCAATTAAAGTCTGATATAATCTGAGTTAGGGCTGTGCGATATAAAAACGTTTCATTTTATGTTATATCGTTTATATCGCACTCTTTACGGCAAAATATCTGTCGTCATTTGAAGACGCTTTGTGAAATAAAAGGAGAAAATAATCAAATATGAGTAAGTAGCTTTTATTTGTAGAGTATTACACTTCAAAACATATTGAAACCTTTCCATGTGGTCATTTTATATAAGATACTTATTCATTGAATTTACAGAAAATGTGCTATATCGTGATATCTGTCCTTATCATGATATGAAATGGGCCGATATTGTGATATGAGATTTTGGTGAAAGATGTTCTACAGTCATGATTGGAGGAAAATATCAGCTTAAAACAGAGGGAACACAAGTTATTATTATATATAAAATCACAGTTGCTTTACAGAATGATTACTAAAAACTGCTAGACGCTGGAGCTGATGAAGCTGTTGAAAGGAATTGATACGTTTAACAGATAAACGTCTGTCAGAACAGCGTTTAAAACACACAAGCGGTGTTCGACATCGACTGTAAGACAAATTCAAAGTGTTTCAAAGAGTCTGTTCAAAACCTAAAATCACAGAAAACATTTCTAGCCAAGCAGATGTTTTCAGTTTCACCTGCTGAGATTCGGAGGTTCCCACCTGAGACTGGAACTGGACTTTCTATTGAAGTCAGCAGCACCAATGAAAACAAATGAAGTCTGTGTGGTTAAACAGAGTAACGTTGTTCCTGGAAAAGAGACGTTGTTGAGGTTTTCCCAGTGTTTTCGAAAATCCAGTCACTTCCTGTATCAGGTTGGTAGCAGAAGTTTCAGAGACTGATCAGAAATAAAGTAATAAAATGCTGAATGTTTGCTGTGATGTAGAGAAACAGAAACTTTTAATTAAGAAGTTACAACAAGTTTGAACCAGTCAGATCAAATTAAAGATTGAACCAAAGGCAATAAAGTATTCAAAAACTCGACGGCTCGCAGTGTTTCATCCACACGGATTCACTTGCTGGTGCCGCCAGACGCCGTTTTAAACCTCTGTCTTGTCGTCGTTTAGAGTGTTCCAGGTCGGGCTGTCGTGATGGCGGACCACAACGACGTCAGTCTGCAGCCGGAGGAGCGAGTCCGCGCTCTGACCAAGAAGGGGAGCTCGGTGGAAGTCAACGACGACGTGCCGCCGCGCCGCTACTTCCGCTCCGGGATGGAGATGATCCGCATGGCCAACGTCTACACGGAGGAGGGCAACATCGAGCACGCCTTCGTCCTCTACAATAAATATATCACGTAAGTGATTACAAGGCCGGCTGAGCTATTGATCCGTCTTTAATGAGCTTTTATGTTTGATTTTTTTTTTGTCATGCTACATTAATTGAAGGATTTATCCATTTAGTCCTTCATTTAAATTTGTCGCTTCCTGTTTAGTTTCAAGCCTCAGGATTTGTCTCCTGTCAATAAAAAAAGGCAGAATAATTTATTTAATTTAAGACAGAATGATTTTATCCTCTCCTACCTCTTGCTTTTGTAATACTTCCCCTAAATGATGAGAAATTAGGCAGATTTTTGTTCAGCTAAATACTACAGGAGAGTCTGTGTAGACGGCTGTGATCCTGACTGTGGTTTCCAATCAGCATCTTCAGTTTTATTACATTTAAAATGACAGTAATGAAGCTTTTTTTTTGTTTCTTTTCACCTAGGCTCTTTATAGAAAAGCTTCCCAAGCATCGGGATTACAAGACTGCTAATATTCCTGAGAAGAAAGACACACTAAAGGTATACACACAGTGTTTTTTTGTTTTTTTTTAATCCTGTCTGGTACATTTATATCTTAAAGGAAAGTTTAACATCTACTTCTTTGTCATTCTTCTTTAGAGACTGAAGGATGTCGCCTTTCCTCAAGCAGAGATTCTAAAAAAAGCTCTTTTGAGGCGATTCGAACAAGAGTACGCGCAGTATCTCGTCAAAAAGGTGAACTTTCCGCCATTAGATCTAATACAGGACATATCTGACACACATTTACACGATACACATCGAGCGTTGCATGCTGATTTTACAACGTGCTGCACTGTAAATAGGTGAAACATTAATCTGCGGCACAGAAACAGCATTTTTACTGTTGTAATAAAAGGAGGCATCTGTTAATTAACAGAGTAAACGGAGGCCAATCAGTGACATTGACCTTTAAATAGTCACGTTATATAAAAACAAGATAAACTTACATCTCATCTCTGCATCAAAACAACAACAACAAGTCTTTCTGTTCGGCGAAAGAAAAGTAACGACACGCCGACTGAACCCGCTTTATGTTTTGTGACCAGAAAGAGGAGGATGAGATCTTGTTGCGGGAACAGTCCAGGCAGCGAGCGCTGGACGCCGAGCGGGAGCGCGTGGCCGAGATGCAGCGCCGGCAGCGGGAGCAGGAGCAGTTCAGTGCCTTCGAGGAGATGATCCGCCGCCAGGAGCTGGAGAAGGAACGCCAGCGCGTGCTCCTGGAGTTCGCCACGCCCTCCGCGCCTTCCCCGGACATGCCCCTCATCCCGGGCATCCAGGGTCCACCGACGGTCTCCCCGTCTCCTCTGCCGAGTCCGGGGGACAACCACCACTACAACCGCCCTCCTGCGACCATCGGCACGCCTGCTACCGGCCCGCCGAGCTTCGACCGGTCGCTCAAGCCCGGGTCTCTGGTCAGCCCGGGGAGCCACAGTGAGTTAATGTTTTTCTGAGTCCATGGGCCGGGCTTCAGAGGATTTAAATACTGCTCTACTCCTGCTTTAAAGTCTTTATTCTTCTGAGCTGATTCCTTCCCCCCCCACCACCCCCCCCTCCCATCTGACCTACTTAATTTCCTGTTTACACCATGCCATGTTTCAGAACATCACAAGAATCGAACTCCTCCATTCATCTTTTGTTTATTCCTCTACATGTTTTTTTTTTCGCAGATACAATGGTGGATGCTCTTCGGCAGTTGGCTGTCCCCGCCGAGCTGTGCCGGAGCTTCCTAAGGCTCGCGGAGGCCAACACAAGCCGAGCTGTAGAAACTTGCGGCATCCTGTGTGGCAAACTGGTAAGAGTCTGGACCAGAGCGAACCGTGTCGAATACAAGCAGCGCTGCATCCCCTGCTGACGGTAGATCTGTCACAGGAAGCAGCACAATTAGAGTAAATGAGATGCCAATGAAATGTCTTGAAAGTAGGAGTTTTTAATCATTTAAACTACAATTTTCCAACATTTTAACTTAAAAAAAACTCCCTTTTCTAGTGGTGCTAACAATAAAAACAACACCTCATTGTTTCAGGATGGTTTTCATTAAGAAATGTGGATTTGTAGATTTTTTTTTTTTTAAATGAAACAGACATCAGCTGACCTCCCGGCCCACAGGGGCGACTGTCCCAGATCTGCTGTGTGCTTTTGTTTGAAATATGTGCGGTTCATTTGCCGGGCCGGGTTAACTCAAAGCTCTTTTCACTCTTTTATGAGCATGACCAAGCGTTTTTTTCTTTTCTTTTTTTTAGCCAGCAGCAAACTCAGTCAGTGCTCTTGTTTATTTTTGCCACGTCCTTGGATAGCTTTTTTTTTTTTTTTTTTTTTTTTTTTTTTTGGCAGACTGCGGCTATGCTATGCATAATTGAAAGAAATATAATAGCGTGACGTTGTACGGGTTTGTTCCAGACCAGAAACGCATTCACCGTGACCCACGTCATCGTACCAAAGCAGTGTGGTGGACCTGACTATTGTGATACAGAAAATGAAGAGGAACTCTTTCTCATACAGGACCAGTATGATCTCATCACTCTGGGCTGGATTCATGTGAGTAATGTCGGGCAAATTCTGGCCGGTACTCTCCAATAAACACAAGCTTATCCTGCTGCACCATAAAAGGGAAAAATCCACTCTGAAAAAAACACATTAAGATGAAATAAGAGGACGTTTAATGCAACGTATCCCATGTTTCATCTTCCTGTCATGACTTCACAGGAAGATATCCTCGATGCTGCCACAGTAGAAAACCTTTTTTTTTTAAAATATTAAACAATGATGTAATGCAAGGTTATGTTATGTTTTAATTAAAAATGATCATAGTCATCACTGAAGGCTGGGCAGTGTATCTCAAATCAATATGACAAGAGGAATATTGTTTAGGTATTGATATGTCATGATAAGTTTAATGTGATATTAAATGCAGAGACTTTAGAAATTCGCTTTTCATTCATCTCAACAGTGGATTTTTGTAAAGTTATAACACAGTTTGGGTTATTTTCACTATCCGTTTAAAATATGACGGTTATTTTCTCAGGTAAGAAGTGAGTTGTTTGGCGTTAAAATGTCAGAAAAGGTGGAAAAATGTGGATCACCTCCCAAAGATGGGACCTCAAAATGTCTTATTTTGTCTTGACTAACAGCCCACAACCCAAAAGTTATTCAGTTTACCGTCACAGACGACTAAAAGAAACCAGAAAATATTTACATTTAAGAAGCTGGGACCAGAAACATGTATTTTTTCTTTCTGATGAATAAATTATCAAAATAATTAATTTTCTATCGATCAACTTAAGGATTAATCAATTAATCATTCAACCTATTTATATACAGTCGATAGCCAGGAGTCAGGCGGAGTCGGGCACTGCCAAGATGGCGACAGACACACAGATCTGTCCGCATCTGAGCTCTTCAGAAACTTAACGGGTGACGTCACGGCGGCTACGTCTATGCTCTAAACACAGTATAATCATATCGTTATAATATAATTCCACAGAAGTTAATAATGAAGGAATAGATATTACGCTGCCCCGGTGACCACAGGACTTGAGTTATTATGATATCAAATTCACATGAGTAATCTTACACCGGTTCGTTATTATCTTATCAATTATTATACACAAGACTCTCGACTTCTATCAGCAACATAAAACAGGGAGGTATCCAGGGAGGTAAACATGTTTTTACAGTAAACTGAAACGACTTTGTTCGCTAAAAACAGCTGAATATGTTAACTGAAATCCCCCCTCCCTTTTTCCCTTTTTTTTTTTTTTTTTTTTTGCAGACTCATCCCACACAGACGGCCTTCCTATCCAGCGTCGACCTCCACACACACTGTTCCTACCAGATGATGCTGCCGGAGGCCATCGCTATCGTCTGCTCACCCAAGTTCAATGAGTGAGTCAGAAAACTGCTGATGTCTTGTAGCGGAGAGCATAAAGTCAGTAATTAGGCTGCTTTAAATAAATAAAAGATGGCTAATACAACAACCCTGAGATAAATCCAATGGCACAAAGGTTCAAGTGTTCAGTGTTGATTTATCATTATGCTCATTTTTGGAGGCTGTAGTTTGTGGTGCTGTTGTAATATTTAGTCTATGTTGTTGTTTCAGAATCGGTTACTTCAGGTTGACGGATCGAGGGACAGACGAGATCTCTACGTGTAAACAGAAGGGCTTTCACCCTCACAGCAAAGACCCCCCTCTATTTACAGTAAGTACACCTCCGCTGAATCCTAAAGTATGCTTTATTAGGACAAGAAGAAGAAAATCAGCCAATAATAAGATTATTTCACCTGTTCCAAATACTTATTACATAACTTTTACACTCCATAAAGTCTGATAGAAACTGTGGAAGAACAAAAAATGTTGTTGAAGTGTTGTGAATAGGGTACAAGTGATTGACAGTTTATTATTTGGTACTTTCATCTGTTCATTATACAAACTGACTAACAGTATATTCTTAATATTTAGGCAGCTATTTGTCTGTAGTCTTGTTTCCTGAGATGAATGAAAGTACATTGGGAACAAATGCGATCATTTCAGCCCATTTCCTCTGGTGGTTTCTATCTATATAGACCAGGTTTTAAGATATTTGCCATTATTTCCTGCAGAGGGAGGGACAGACTAACAAATTACCTGTGAAAACAGTGTATTCAAAACACCCCCGTTGTTTTCACAACTTTGGACTCGCCCAAATTAACGGAGACTTCTGGGTCTAACTGTTCTCAACGGTTACTGAACGTTTACTGAATCAGTGTTTCTCCTACAATTATATCAACAAGAACCCCCGCCAGGCCATAAAAAAATATGTTTTAATGCCAGAATTAACTGCCCATTACATCTTGTTTGAACACATAATAACTCAACAGCATCATCTCTTTACAGAACTACTAGTGGAAATCATATTGTTTATTTTGGGATGTGCAGATCTGTGAGCCAAGAGGTACCAACAGACCAATAACTACTGGATAAAAGTGTGAACTGATGCTTCAAAGTGCCACAAGACTGAACCTAAACTTGTTTGGGCATCTCTGGCAGCGAGCAGGTGTCACCTAAATAGCCCTGAACTCTACTTTCTAAAGAGGAAATAGTTACGATGAAGACCCATTCTGTGGGTTTGGTAACAGGGGAAAGTAAAACTAAATTCTTCTCTGTTTGGATTGGACGAATATCTCCGAACGTGGCCAAATACAACTGCAACTGTACAACCAGGACTGAGAGAGCTTTTTATTGTAATTAAGTTGAAGCACACTGACAGTCAGTAGGTGGTCCAGTGAACACAAAGGGCTGTTTATTTTGTTTCACTCCCTGCAGTCAGTTCAGTCAGGTTAAATTAGCATCAATTAAACTAGAAGCAGTCTGTTTGGCAGTTTCTCAACACAAAAAAACATTTTTATTTGAATTGCTGTTCTTCAAATTGCTGGCTTTTAATCAATGGCCAGATTTAAAATGTAATTACTTATGATTGTCTGTGACTTTCTCTGTTATTAAACACATGACTCTGACTCTTTTTTTTTTTTTTTGCTGCTTGTTTTGTTTTCCATGCCGTGAATTGATTTTTTTTTTTTTAATTTGTGAATGAAAAAACTCACACATGATGATGATAATCACATTTAAAATGATGGTTTTCCCTGTCGAGGGCGGCAGAGTGCCGTTAGAATAACTGGACTGCCGTTAATAACGGTGACGAAGAAGAACGTAAACAGGAAGTGACAAAAATCTAGTAGGTTGTGTGTTTTTGTCAGCTAGCGTCAGCAAATTCTGTTGATCCACATTGACAGTTCGTAGGTGGTCCAGTAAACAAAGGGCTGTTTATTTTTATTTCACTCCCTGCAGTCGGTTCAGTCAGGTTAAATAAGCATCAATTAAACTAGAAGCAGTCTTTTTGGCAGTTTCTCAACACAAAAAACCCCAGAAAAAAACAAATTTAATTGAATTTCTGTTCTTTTAAAATGTGGTTTTTGATCAATGGCCAGATTTAAAATGTAATAACTTATGATTGTCCGCGACTTTCTCTGTTATTAAACACACTGTCTTCTTCTTTTGCAGCACGCAGGACACGTCAACATCACCGATGACACTGTGTCCATGATGGATTTGCGGTGATTTTTTTTTTTTTTTTTTTGAAGACTTTTTTTTTTTTTTTTCTTTACCAGAAAACTCATAGACTTGTTTTATCAAACAGGAGACATTTTATTGAAGAAAACACTCATCTTATTTTCAGGACGGTACTGAGCGAATGCCGGCCATGAGTTTACCATTTATATGGACTTCAATTGTTCTAATTGTTCTCAAGGGGAACAAACTGTTTTTTCTTTCTTTTCTTTTTTTTGCTCTGTAAAAAAAAAAAAAATTACACATATTGTTGCACTTTCTGAGCAAACGACTAATATCCACCTAATGGACCGGCAGACCTCTGGCTCTCCAAACCCCTCTGTGTCTTCTTCTGTTCTCTTGTCGTTTCATTAAAATATATGTTTGACAGTGACAGAAACAACTGAAAGGAACTTTTTTGTTTAATTATTATTATTTTTTTTATTATCATAGTTTGGTTCTGCCTGACTAAAGATTAAAGTGCCAAGGATGAGAACATTCACTCGTCGTGTTATTCATTGTGCAACGTGAACATTCAGTTGTGACGTCCGTAGTTTGTAAAATCGAGTCTCTTCTTTGTTCTTTTTCGGACTTGGTGTGTGTGTGTGTGTGTGTGTTTTCCTTCATAAGCTGTTGAAAGTGCTGCGAGTGATGACAGAGAAACGACAGCCAATTGTAACTCAGGAATGCAGCAGGTGTTGCTGTTTCTGCTCTGTATTATATTTTTATAAACGAAAACCCATCACTCCACTGTGTCCTTTTTATCTATGAAGGGTTTAGTTTGACATTTAATTCCTGTTTATGATTTATCTTTTGTGATTTTTTTTTTTTTTTTTTTTGGTGAGGAGGGAGGGGGGGTTTGGTGGTACCTGTATAACGTGTCTTTGTGTGCAACAGGCAGTCTGAATGTACCTTCTGCTACACATCACTACATATTACTAACTGCCCGGCCATGGTTCATGCCTCTAACCCTTTTTTTTTTGTTTTTGTTTGCTGCCTTCTCTTGTTAGAAGAAGTAAATGATTAGCCATAATTATATAAGAATACCTTCAATGAATTAAATGCCAAGACAAAATAAACTCGTTGTAGATTAATTTATGCTGCATTGTTTTGTTTTGTCTTGTTCGCTCAGTGGCGTAAAATATACATTTGACATGGACGTTTAAATGTAAATATGATGGGATTATTACATGAAGAGTGAGGTAAGATGAAGCTGAACATGGGATAAATGATAAATAGCAGCTTTACACATGATACAGCTCAAAGTGCAATGTGAATATTAACGAGAGAGAGAGACAAAGTGTTCGCTTCATACAACAAACTAGTCCTAAATCCACAGATGATTAAAAATATTTACAACAAACAGATGATATTCTGCTCAAACTGGAGTTTTTAAGGGTTTTTTTTATCAAGTGAAAGATTTTTTCACAGATGATAAATGAACAGGTTATTGGCATGTATGAGTAAATTAAACAATTAAATTATATTTCTGATCTTATCAGGGTGGTTGTAAGTTGTTGTTTTCAGGTAGTGTTAAGGTAAATGAATTAAGACAGTGACTGGTGCTACAAAAGGCTCTAGTCAAGTCAATTTTATTTGGACAGCCCAAAGTCTGTACAGCTATCATTAGATAGATTAAAAAAACTTGAATGGGGGGGAAAAATGGAAGAAACCTCTGGAAGGGGTTCAAGTTTCAATGCTTGACCCCTACAGTGAGGGGATCTGGTGGCTCTGTTATGCTTTGGGGGACATTTTGCTGGCATGGTTTGGGTCCACTTGTCCCCTTAGAGGGAAGGGTCACTATAAATCAATAGAAAGTTGTTCTGAGTGATCAGCTTTATCCTATGATGAAACGTGGGAGAGGTCTCTTCCAGGATGGCAACGCCCTGACTTCATAAGGCACGAGGGGTCACTGAATGGTTTGATGTGACTCATGTGCTGTGGCCTTCACAATTGAACACCAATGGGAGATTTTGGACCGATGTGTTAGACGGCGCTCTCCGCCACCATCATCAAAACACAAATTTGTTGCAAATTTTATGCATTCTGTTTACACATTTCTTTATTGCACGTTATTTTTTGTTTTTATTTCACACTTGCTTTGCCAATAAAGCCCCTTTGAATTTAAATGATTCTTAAAAAATGACATTTGTGAATGAAAAAGCTTACACATCATAATAATCACATTTAAAATTATGTTTTTTCCCCTGTGGAGGGCGGCAGAGTGCCGTTAGAATAACTGGACTGCCGTTAATAACGGCGACGAAGAAGAACGTAAACAGGAAGTGACAAAAACCGAGAGGGTTGTGTGTTTTTGTCAGCTAGCGTTAGCAAAGTCTGTATTTTAACTGTATATCAAGTAGATAGTCGGTTGGATCTACACGCAAACTCAAAATGGGGAAGCGCCAGCATCAAAAAGATAAGATGTAAGTCTGAAAATTGTCGTGAAGTGTTCGCCGCACAACTGAAACGTGTTTGTTGTTGTTAGCTTAGCAGGCTAACAGTGAGTAACGGACCACAGCTAACTTACAGTAGTTTACGGTATTTATTTAACACTACCTTTATTTTCATTAATTTATTGTCGCTGTAATTTTATCTGTCATGTTATTGACGTGCGTGTTTTCCCACCCTTTCAGGTACATCACATCTACAGAGTACACTAACTTCTACGGAGGGAAACGAGCAGGTAACGTTATTTAAGTTCAGTGGAAGAAGAAGTAATGTTACTCAGATCCTTTAAGTAAAAGCACTAATACATCAATGTAAAAATACTATATTACAAGTAAAAGTCCTACATGAAAAAATCCTGCTTAATTAAAACTACATGAGTATTATGAACTTGATGTAGTTAAAGTATTGCAGTAAAAGTAGTGGTTTGGTCCCTCTGACTGATATATTATTATATGTGACATCATTAGATTATTAATAGTGAAGCATCAGTGTTAGAGCAGCATGTTACTGTTGTAGCTGTTGCAGGTGGAAGTACAGTGGTTCCCAACACAGGAGGGATTTCTCTCCCGGGAAATAGATGTTGTGGCTACAGAATAAACCAGGAAAGAAAAATTAAAGAAATACAGCACGAACAAAAAATATGACAGAATTATAGAGGTATCCTGAAAGACCAACCAGGGTAAGATTCAACATCTGGATACCAGCAGTGAGCACGTCAATTCAATCACTGCTGCAGTTTAATATAACAACCTTGCAGTGATTCCCACCTTCATGAAAGTCCTGATGTTCAGTTTTTTGTAAAGACGTGTTGAATCCACTTCATGGTGGGTTTGGAGGCCGCGGTTTGTGCCGCTGTTGAATCAGAAATGTTACAAGCCAACGTTATTCATATCAGTGAAGCTAGACTGTCGTTCAACAGCAGCTCCACAAACCCCAGTCTCATAAAAGTTGAGTCAACACCTGGATGAAACTGTTTCTACATAAACTAAATATTATAACCTTCATGCAGGTTTATTGTATGGTTGTTATATTAGACCACAGGTTCTCTGTGACTCCTCAAAATGCAACAACGTCAATTCGCGACCCTCATCATGTCTACCAGTTATAATCACTTCAAAAAAATAAATGATTTTCTTTTCCTTCATTTCTAAAAAAAAATACTCCTAATAACTTACAGACCTGATAAAAATTAAAAGTATCTCAGTGTTTCCCCTAGGTTGAATGGTTTGGCCTGGCGGGAGGGGGGTTGGCAGGCAGCTACACATTTCTTCGTTGTCTATTTATCAGTTTAGCGTCGTCAAGCTAGGCTAACCCATTGTTGCTAACCTGCTAACCTTCACTTTTCCAGCAGTTGGGGAAACAACAGACGTGACTTTTCATGGTGTTGACAAGCTGCAGCATTTATTAACTGACACACTGTAGTCGGTACTGTACATTTACTGCCAGACTGACAACTTACTGCTGCTAACGTTTTTCTCTGCTCCGTTAGCATTAACCGTTATTTTAGACGCTCTCTTTCTCGCTTAACCTCTCACGAGCTAAGGAGTTACGCTACCTGCAGTTTCCATGGCAACGACACAAACGTTAACTGTTTCAAGACAGCGCTGCTCAACGGCTCACAAACGATATTGACTTAAGAATGAATGGATATTTGGCGTTATTTTTGACATTTAAAACATATTTTTGGCCTGGCGGGGGTTATTGTACTGTTATAGGGGAAACATCTAATAAAATTACGTCTAGTAATTTGTGACGAAAAAAAAGCAAAAATTGAAAATGTTTTAGTCTGCTTTCCTGTCAGAAGTCATCTCATGACACCATGTGGGGGTCTCGAACCCCACATTGGGAACCACTGTATTAGACTGCATTAGTTTTATGAAAGTTGTCAGTCAATTCAGTTTATTGAAATTAAAATCATTTGATGATTTATTTATTTTCTTTACTTTTCAGAAATCCCACAGTCAAACTTCAGACGGCTCTCATTTGACCACTGCAGGTAAGAGACTTGTTTATATTAGACGTCTTATTTCATTCTTCATGCTTAGTTAGTTGTTTAGATGTAAACAGAAAAGCACTTACAAACCATACACATCATGATCAGTAGTATCATCGATATTTTGGAGTCGACACTTAAAATTCACAGCTGGAAATGTGTTTTTTTTTATTTTGTGAATCTCATAGTTTTAAGACTCAACTGTGACTCGACTGTTTTTCTTTTCAGCTTGTCCCTTCAGCCGTTCGAGTATCCCGTCTGCACCGAGGAGGGAATTGTTTTTGACCTGCTGTGAGTAGAAATGTCCAATTTTACAGCCTCTGTGTGTAGAATTTGAAAAACTTTGTCGTGGGTTGTTGTATCCGAAACTACATGATGTTAGACTGAAATTCCTCCCTTTTTGCGGTTCTGACCCCGCGGGACATTTGAGATAATACACACATAGCCTGCACCAATTTTCACTGACATCATTTTTCTACACACATCATCTCAGCTTGTCATTACCGTACATGTTACTAGATAAATCCGTAGCTCTGTGCTCAGTGCTTTTTGCTCTGCTTAGTATCAGGACCTTTAAAAAAACACAACACAGCAATGGTTCATATCAGGATATCTCTCTGTTTTTTTGTTATACAACATGTTACAGCTCGTTCGTATTATGGCCTGCGGTTGTGTCTGTGTGGTCCTAAAATAAAGATTTCTGCCTTCCCTCTCTCTCTCTCTCAGGAGCATTGTTCCGTGGATCAAGAAGTATGGTACTAATCCGGCTTCTGGAGAGGTAAGCAAACCATGGATGTACTAAGAATAACTGGCACTCCCTTTTTTGAAAGTCTCTCACTGGGTGCATACACAGAAAAAAAAAAGTACTTCAGATGTTTTATAGCTGTTTCTTTCTGCGGCGATTTTGTATGGAGGTCTTTTTGGGACATTGTGCCTCATGTAAAGCTGCAATACAGACTGTGGACGTGATGCTAAAATCACCTCCACAGCTCAGAGTGATTCCTGAAGCCTTGATTTGTAACCACACAACATCTGTTTTTCTTTATCTACGGACATCTTTGCGTTGTTTCTGCAGCTGTAGTTGGTTAAAAACCTGCATATTTTAAAGTCGCTTCAGAGTGCTAGTCATTAAAGCTGAAAGTTAATCAGTAAAAATGTTTGATAAGTAACTGTTTCATTTACTTTCAAGTCATTTATGATGTAAAAAATCATCCTCCCACCTCCTCAAATGGGATGATGTGCACAAATAAAGAAAAATATTCCTCATTTATATATATGTATCACTTTAAAACAGTTTTGGTTGAGAGAGATTCAAAGACATTGCCTTCAAAGTGGGAACTTGTGAAGGACGTTATCACCGTTTTCTAACATTTTATAGAATAAACTGCTGAATATAAAACCCTGAAATGGTTTTGTAAAACATCTTCATCTGCTTTTAAAAGAAAAGAGAGTTCCTTTTTTATTTCAGTAAATTCATGTTTTTGAACTCGTTATTTCTACGATCGCACCGCAACACCTCCGTTGTTCTTTGTTCCTCAACAGAAACTGGAGGCAAAGTCACTCATCAAGCTTAACTTTGCCAAGAACAGCGATGGTAAGTAAACGTTTCGATGTGCTTTAACTATTAAAAGATTCACGTGTGAACTAGAAATACAATGAATTGATACTGACATTAGTGCTGAATAACCTTAATTTAGATCCCAGTTATAGAAGTAAAAAGGTCAAAGTCACACTTTTCTAACAGTTCTGCTGTGTTAGAGCGGCTTTAAAAGGAAAAATTGGAGTTAAAGAGCATGTTAGAGGGTCATTTTTTTGGGGGCGGGGGGTAAGGTGAGAGCAAATTAAAGCAAGTAGAGGAGGAGGATGTAGGAGAGGTGATATAATTCAGCAGGGAACACATTACATGATGGTAGCTCCTTGACTTCAGGAGGAATTTTCAGCGGGTTGCGAGCGGCTCCGCTGCTCTGCCTGCTTCACTTCTTCTTTTTTTTCTCTCTTTCTCATTTCGTTCCAGGAAAATATCACTGCCCTGTTCTGTACAACGTCTTCACAAATAATTCTCACATCGTTGCCAACAAGGTCACCGGCAACGTGTTCTCTTATGAGGTTGGTGAACTGACGCGCTGATCCTTATTTTTCAACACAGATCAATGTCTAAAATTATACAGATATACAGAAATGTTATTGATTTTCGATGTCAACGTGATGCAGGCGCTCGGCCCACTGGGTCTCATAAGGTGCTGTATTACATCACACCGAATTAAGTCGTGTACAGTAAGACAAGTTTAGGATCACACACAGGTCGGTTTAACAAAGTGGATTCGCTCGTTTTCTTATTTCATATCAGAAGAAAACAGGATTTAATGACGAGCTGTTCTGTTTCCGCTCAGGCTGTCGAGCAACTCAACATCAAGACCAAGTCCTTTAAAGATCTGCTGACCGACGAACCCTTTACCAGAAAAGACATTATAACACTTCAGGTGAGTTCTTGACTTCTTTTTCTTACGGTTTGCAAAGTTGAAACCACATAATTTAACAATTTTTAATCTGATTTTTTTTTCTCCTCACAGGATCCAACGAACCTGGACAAATTCAATGTGTCCAACTTCTTCCACGTCAAAAACAGTCTGAAAGTGTTGGATCCAGGTGAGATCCGGCGCTGCGACCTGTCAAACATGTGATGGGGAATTCTTTTTTTTTTTATTTAATTCTAATTAAAATACTTAAACTAAACCATCTCCTTCCTCTTTGCTCTCCTTTCCCTTTTGGTTCAGACGAGGAGAAGGCCAAGCAGGACCCGGCGTACCACCTGAAGACCACCAACCTGGAGACGAGGGAGACCTTAGCTGAGCTGTACAAAGACTACAAGGGGGATCAGCTCCTGGCTTCCACCATGAAGGAGCCTGAAGCCAAGAAGACAGACAAGTTAAACGCTGTAAGTGATTGTCGCCTGCAAGATCTGGAGAGTGGGGCTGTGAAATGAGCAGATATGATTGGGAGGGGAAAAGCCATTTCCTGTTACTGTTTATCCATCTACATCGTTTCGGTGTGAGTCGCTCAGTTTTGGAGATATCGGCCGTAGAGATGGGACTGGATGGCACTCGGCTTGTGGTGCTCAAACCGCCCAAAATAAATACATGTTTGAAAAAGAGGCGAAATGTCTTCATAAGACAAATCTCAGGCCTGTTGCCTTTGATTCAATTGTTTGCCTTGAAATAACTATGAGACCTGGATGAACCTTTTGTGACCAGTTTCATATGTTTCTTTCTACCGAACGACACCCGCCAACCGTCTCACCGCGCAGACGAGAAGCGTCTACTCATAGTTGACCGGGTTGTAGTCCTGCAGATCTCTTCAAAACTCTGCAACTCACACCAAAACCGATCTAGATGGATAAACAGCACTTACAGGTTTATTTCGGGGGGGTGAACCGTCCCTTCAAGCAAAGTTTTTTAAATATTTGGATGAAAAACACACCGACTCGCAGCACATAGGCGACGGCATCCTTTTAAAAAAGTACAGTCGGAGCTTCTCATCTGAAGGCTGCTGGTCCAAATCCTCAGGCTGTAATATTTCCTTTGTGCACAGGAGGGAGCCGAACACACATTAGTACATGAAAAAAGCAGTGTGGACATCAAAACCAAACCCCCCCCCTGTATCCACAGACAAGAACAAAGAATGTTTGCAGTGCTGCGAGGAAGATAAATGATGTTTTTACACTTTTAGAAAAGCAGGAATTTAAGGAAAATATTAAAGCGGCGTCGACCTGAGCGAGAAGTGAAGTTTGTACAAAGGCCTCCTTTTTAAACGTACAGCTTATTTTATGCTCTGTGTTTGATTAAAACGCAGCCAAAGTCGGGTTTAACTGGCAAACAAAGACTCGGATGTGTATCAAAGAGGGTCGGCTGCGTGTCCTCGAATAACCGTCGGGGGGGCTGATTCGGTTTGAACGGCATCAACGCCTCCTTATCAGCTCTCTCTGCTTTTGATGCTACGCCACGTCTTGTTTTTTTTGCCCCCCCTCCTCCCCGTCTCGAGGTTCACAGCCGAGGTGACGCTCTGACAACATCTGAGAGAACAGGGAGTATACAGTAGGTCAGACGGGGAAGCACACAAGGTAAAGTCTGCGCTTTCATGCGCCTTCACGAGAAATAGAGCAGAAGAATGATTTAAAAAAAAAAAAAAACAGGACTGTAGGAGTATACGTGAGCTTTTTCAAATCCATTTTAGGGGGGGGGGGGGGTTGTTGGTAGATCGCTTCCTATTCACTTCATTAAATCCCCGCAGCGTCTGAAGGCGGCGGGGCAGATACGTTGATAAATCGGCAGCCTCTGAGAGGAGCCGCGTCGGAGCGTGGTGTGGCGCGGCGCCGTTACGCGCCATCGTTCACTGTGTTTACCTTCGATAAACGGCCTGAGAACAACATCAGGCTGCGACAGAATAACCACACGCTTCTTCAAACGACCAGACCGGTCGATTATAACTCAATATTCTGCCTTTTTTTTTTTATAAAGGAGATGTAGCTGGGCTCATCATAGGTCACCGTGACCTCACAAAACATGTTTTTTTTGGGGGCCGTAACTCACAAATGCATACGCTAATTATGACAAAGTTTCCCCCACAAATGTCTACTGGGATAAAATGATGAAGTGATGACATTTTAGATCCGAAAGGTCAACTTCACTGTGACAGCAAAAACACTTTTCTGGCCGTTAATCAACACTATAACTCAGGAACAGACGGGTGAGGGGGGAGATTATGACCATATTTCACATTTTGAACCGGGGACGACTAATCTTTGGTGTCCACCTTTGAAACTGGAGTGATTTTTTTTTTTTATTGATCTCCTGTGCTGCCGGGTTGTGAAGCATCTGCATTTTAGACTTTGTAGCTTCTTCTTTGCTTCTTTTGCTTTCCCTCGTATGACTCCACGTTATATGTACGAGTTCACTTCCTCTCTCTCTCCTCTCTCTGCTAGTCCACCACAAGCTCATTGGTTTTGCTGATATTTGAGCTTCAGGTGATTGTTGTTGCACCATGTGACAAAGCCTCTCTATCAGTCCTCTGTATTCCTCTGTAAAAAAAAAAGTGAAGGCGGCATGAATCGTACATGTCTATAAAGTGATAACTTCCATTTCCCCCCCCCCAAAAAAACACACCTTGTTATTAAATTCCTTCAGAGTTTTCACTACAAATATTATAAGTCTGGCCAGACATGGATGTAAACTGCAACTTAACTGGTTGACGGAGGAATAGTTTATTTTTATCGTTATTATATTAACTAACTGGTGAAAACAATCTGTCTTTGGGTGCAGATGTGTGTCGATGTGTGTGCGACGCTCCGAACCATCCACACCTTTCCCGAAAAGAGAGCCGCCATGTTTAACTTCAGAGCTACGAGACCAGAACTTCATAACCATCACACCCGCCGATTAATATCCACCTTCATGTTGCCGCACATACACGAACCAAAATAGCAGGTGCGCTTGGAGACGACGCCCCCCCCCACCCGGTCCGTCCGTGCGCCTAAGACCCGCCACCTTATCGTCGCACTTGCGCGGTTAAACTAGGACCCTGAAGTATCCACTGCCCCCTTAATTACGAGATGGAAGAAATCTCTCCGAGCTGAGGTGGGAGGTGTGGGAGTGTGGGGGTGAGGAGGAGGAGGGGCTCTTAATTATACAGGAGCTGCAGGGGCTGTCATTAAGATAGTTTACACTTGATGCATCACTTAGTGCAAATGAGGGGACCGGCTAAGTAGAGTATGTCGCTGGCAAGAAGTGCGGTGGAGTGCGGGGAAGATAATTCTTCAACCTGGAGGAAAACGTTTCATGAAACCTCATGAGAAAGTCTTTGCCCTGTCGAAGTGAAGAGAAAACCCTCCAGGCATGTTTAGGTGATGATGTTAATAAATACACTGTTAAGGGGCTCCGAAAAATTCATATCTCTGTCTGTTCGTTTATAAAAATGCAAGTAAATAAGGACAAAATGGCAATCAGAGTTTCCCAGAGTGATGTCTTTTAAATGTCAACAGTCCAAAAGCAGAAAATATTCAATTTACAGCGATTTATAAATCAGAGAAAAGCAGCAAATCCTCATACTTACAAGTCTGGAAACGAGGAATCTCTGGCACCTTTGCCAAGGATTAAATGATTAAACCGATATTTAAAGTGAAAAATTATTCTTAATCAAGGAAATCTTATTTTAAATGTCCACTTACTCTCATTTTCCAGAGCTTTTAAGCACATCTCATATCTCGAATGTCATCCCATATGTACGACCACCTGTTGGCTCAAGTTCAATACATAGGACACATGATGATAACTATTGCTGCTGATGAATACAGTGAGATGCGGTTGAAAGCTCCGGAAACAGCTGGAGAATCTAAGTGGATCTTAAGATGTGCTAAACAGGTATCTGTACTTTGAGATCTCCTGATTCAGTGACGTTTGAAGACCTCATAAAGGTTTAAATTAACAGAGGAAGTAGTGTTTAAAACATTAAAGATGCTATTTTTCTTATTATTTTTGTGTCTTTTATTTTTTTCCTCAGGCTCACTACTCCACAGGCAGAGTTTCCGCCTCCTTCACATCCACAGCCATGACTCCTGCGACGACACACGAAGCAGGCAAGTGAACATCTCAACATAAAAACTCCCTCTACTGATTCCCCGCAGAAGGAAAAACGTTCACATCCTCCATCTCTCTCTCTCTCTCTCTCTCTCTCTCTCTCTCTATTGTTGCTTTAACCTCTATTTATCCCGGAAGGACAGGCTCTTTATACTCTTTATACTCAAAACAGTTTAAATGCGACTGCGAGTGGGAGCCGCTCTGTTCCACTGTATTTCTTCTTCTTCTTCTTCTTCTTCTGTCAGCCTCTGAGCTGCTCCATGAAAGAGATTTTTGCTGTTATGCAACTGTATAGTAGCTTCAGTCCTTCTTGAGAAGAGGAGGACAATGTTTTGAATTAAGTGACCTAGTTGAGATTTTCTTAAAAAGGACTGCACGATGCCACATATTTGTCTAAGAAACTGTGAGAGTGTGCTGTGATATGTTTTTCTGTTTACAGTGTATATGCTGATTTCTGTGTTGTAGACTAGTGGCAAATCCACAGAAGGATTTATATTTTAGTAGCTAGGTCTCTATCAAATTATTTGTCAATGTAATTTAGTCTAAAATTGAGTTATAATCCTGTTAAAACAGTTATTAAAAAAGCATTTTGCATTAAGGATTGCTCAGGAGAGTAAAACATTTGCATACATTTTTTAACAGCTACAGAGGTTTTGGGGCTTTTTAAAGATCTTACCTGCAGAGACTCGGATTGAAACAATCAATAAGTCTTAACAGTTCCTGTCTGGTTTGCCAATCACAATCTCAGATGTCGTCGTCTGTCTAGCCAAAGTGGAAATAAGCCTGTGATCTGTCTCACCAAGGTTATCTCTTTGTTTTTTTTATTTTTTTTACAGATGCCATCGCAGACGACACCATACGTTACCAGTACGTGAAGAAAAAAGGCTACGTCCGTATCCACACAAACAAGGGAGACCTGAATCTTGAGTTACACTGTGATAAGGTAATGACCTGCACACACATATACATACACACACACACACACACACAACAGACATACAATCACCGATCAGGCGCTTATGATTTACGTCAATATACGTCGCAGTATCGGGGTTAAAAATGCTTCCAGACAGCTTCCACGTTTCTCCCCCCGCTTGAGAAAAGCAGACAAAGACTTCTTATCAGGAAATCATAAAGCTCCTTGTTATCGAACTTACAGAGGTCTCATAGTTCCACATGATCGTCGAAGGATAAGATTACAAAGAAAAAAGGACTTTGAAGTTCATTTGAAAGCCTACATCAGGTCTGTGTTTTCTCGTCCGTGGCATCAAATAAGTGCAGGTAAAGGAAAGAAAAAGAAAAAAAAACCTATAAAAAGCAGCAGTGTGGTCATGCTTACATTTTTATTGAAGATATACACCAAAGTAAATGTTATTAAAGAGTTTTAGAGCAAAACATCTAAAATATTTTGTTCTCTGATTGATGGTTGCAAGGTAGGAAATAAGCTTCTTTTTCTTTTTTGTCCTCATGAAATATGTTTCAGGGACTTTTCGGATCATTTCCAGGATAATTTTTTTTTTTAAATGAAGGGAAATACCTGAGCTCTGTGTTGCATGACGGACCAAAATTCAATTACTCTTATGCAAAAAAAAGCAAAGGGAGCAGCTGAACTTATAATTCAAGAACATTTCATGTGTTAAAAATACTCACACTGAGTTAATAATCAGATTCAGAAGTATATAAAATAAACAGGTTATGTAATGTAACAGTTCAGCATGTCAACAACAACATCGCTGACTGTCCCTGTTCTTCAGCCCTCCGACACGCAACCGCGAGCTCTTAGACAGCTCTGGTAGCCGTTTTGTGCACGCAGAGCCTCCTATTTATGCACGTCTTCAGCGGAAAAACTTAAAGTGTTAATTGGGTTCCAGCTGTGATGACTTAGAGTTAATGATATTGAATGCCGGGTGCTTTCTAAATGAGCGCATGGAAGGGGGGGGGGGGTGGGAGGGGGGTACTGTTTATAGTTTTGGGAAATGAGTCTGTGTTTTGGTCGATGGCGTCATAGTTTAGGGGGTTGTTTCTTCAAACAGAGCCAGTTAATAGTGAGAAACTGGGATGTGTGGAGTCATTAATATCAGATGTTATCTCCTTATTGACAAGACCTTTAAATGATTGAAGTGTCCACTCTTTAGAAAAGCTGCAGGTCTTGAACAACGAACTCTGTGGCATCGTTCATCCTCTCCTCCGTCCTCCTCCCGCTGCTGCTGCTGCTGCTGCAGGTACAGCTGCTAGAGAGGAAGTCTATAAGTCTATAAGGGTTTAACTCCGTCAGATATCTAGCTAATTGAACGCCCAGTTCGCTATTAACGTAACAAGCTCCGCTGTGAGGCGGTAAAAACGTAGCGGCTGTGGGATGATGACAGGAGAGCTTGTTCGACAGTTGGATCGTCGCTCCTACTGTTTGCCGGATTTTGTCGTGCTTTACGGCAGCGAGCGGTCTCAGTCGACTCAGATAAAGTCCACCGTGGCCTCTCTGCTCTGCTGTGTGTGTGTGTGTGTTTTTGTGTGTGTGTGGAGCTCAGCCTTGCCCTCGTGCAAACAGACACAGACAGAGAGAAGAGGAGATGCAAAACTCCCACTCTCAAGTCCACAACTTTTTTTTTTTTATTATTATATTTTATTTATTAAGTCTACATGTTACTAAACTTATGTTTGTTCAATTATGTCTAAACCTGTGTTTATGCAATTATGTTTACATTACACAATTTCACTCTGAAATGGAGGATTATGTTTTAAGTTACGTAACACAATTTTCACTCTTACTATAATAAAACGGAGGATTATGATTTAAGTTACGTAATACAATTTTACAAACAGAGGATTAGTGAAGAGTGTATTTTTGTTCCTTTTTTATTTCAAAACAGGTGAAACCATTCATCCTTGGTTGAAGTAATTACATAAAGTGAATGGAAAAACCAAAAGTAGAAGGTGGTTGCTTAACAACCGTCCTGAGACAGACTTACGACTGCTGACGCTGCCACTATGGTGACTTAGGGTGTCTCTGAGGTGACTTAGGGTGCCACTGAGGTGACTTAGGGTGCCTCTGAGGTGACTTAGGGTGCCACTGAGGTGACTTAGGGTGCCACTGAGGTGACTTAGGGTGTCTCTGAGGTGACTTAGGGTGCCACTGAGGTGACTTAGGGTGTCTCTGAGGTGACTTAGGGTGCCACTGAGGTGACTTAGGGTGCCACTGAGGTGACTTAGGGTGTCTCTGAGGTGACTTAGGGTGCCACTGAGGTGACTTAGGGTGTCTCTGAGGTGCCTTAGGGTGCCTCTGAGGTGCCACAGGCTGCTACAGTGGTGACAGGGTGCCACAGGCTGCCACTGAGTTGACTTAGGCCGCCACCGAGGTGCCACAGGCCGCCACCAGATTGCCACAGGCTGCTACTGCGGTGACTTAGGGCGTCTCTGAGGTGCTGCAGGCTCCCACCGAGGCGCCACTAAGAGGATCCCGGCCTTACTGCCATCTTCTCCCCACCTGCTCAAAGCAGAGAAAGTGTGTGTGTGGTTTGCGTTTATCGTGATTTATTATTTAAAATGGAAAGTTTCAGCAGTGGCTTCATCGTTTAGCAGCAGCTGTTTCAAACATACAGAGGGGAAACACTGCACTTTGCAAAATCTATTAAGCCTTTTTTTTTTTTTAATTGTTTATTTTATGAGGGCATTTAAAAGCCCCCCCATCATCACATTTCCGAGGGCAATTATACATTTCTTTTAGTGGCATTTTGCCCTGAGTCCCGGTTAATTTCCGACCCCGGGCACACGGTTGCTCATATAATAGTTATATAGTCATCATGACGTAGGCTGGGTGGTTAAATTTAGAACGACACATCCAAAACACTGAAATCAACCTTTTGCAGAGTCTGACCCCGAGTTCGCCAAGTTTTTATTTTATTTTATTTTTTTGTGTGTGTGCCTCGTCTTTTATTTATTTATTTATTTTTAAGGTTAGATGGTGGGGCTCTGGAGAGACAGCATGACATCCAGGAACGCATTTCTGCCCTGGTAACCAGGCGCTCGATGTGCTCGCTTTTCATTGGCTTCTGAGCCGTCGAATCAGAATAATGAGGGGAGAGTTGCAGCGGTTAGACAACCTGCCCTCTGCGCCCCACATCCTCCTCCTCCTCCTCCTCCTCCTCCCCCCCACCTTCCTCCCCAGTGGTTTTCACACAAGATTGCAGCTCTATTTGTGGCCTGCTGTTTATGAATTAATGAGCGCCGCTTCACTGTCACATACACTCTCTCAGACACACGGATCCAGGGCCCGCCTTCCTCTAAAGTGGCCATTTGCTTGCGTAGCTTTGGATGTCTCAGCTGCTCCAGCCCTTGTCGTCGCCCCAACTTGGGTAAAATGTGAGGGGGGGGGGGGCGGATGTTGGAGATCAAAAGTAGAGCTTAATTATATGAGAAAAGCACCATGGCGACAGTATATAGGTCTCATCTGGAAATAGGACGAAAATACAAATATTCTACTGATTTTCTTTGTGTTTGAATTGATATACATATAAAATAAAACAAATTTACACTATTAAAACACATATCTTATGGCATAAATATGACTACATGTCACAGTAGTCTTGCTCCAGTGCACCAATGTCAGAGTTGGGTGAAAATCTACCAGAATAAAACATGAAATTAAACTACAAAGACGATCCAGAAGCTCATTAAATCAAAACCGTTCTTAGCGGAAAAGTTATCAAAAATAAATTTTAGGAAGCTTTCTTTAGATGAATGAAATAGTCTTAATATTTTCTACACCCTACCGTCCTCCTACTAATACATATTTTAGGCTTAATGCCTGGGAAATACTCGTAAAAGAGAAGAGCCTGTAAGCATTTGTGAATTGGGACTTTTTTTTTTTTTTTTTTTGTATGTTCTTTTCCCGTCTGCGTCAGCAAACATTGTTTCCATGCTGACATCACTGATTACAATTTTAGGTACCTAGACATGTTCCTAAATTGGATTGCATTTAAAACATTCTCATGCTTAAACTCACACACACACACCAACACCAACAAAAGTATGTGTGTGTGTGCGCAGACACACTCAATTGACCTCAATTACAAGGCAGACGCAGTGTTAAGAGGCAGAAGAAGCCTGAACGCTACAAATAGAGATCCATGTCTTCATGTTTCTGGTGAGAAATAAAAACCATAAGAAGCAAAAGACTGCGTTTAGACTCATGTTTTCTATTAAAACATGTACTAGATAACTGTTGTTGACGTCTTCGTTTCCATCCAAGAATCAATTTTATGGCAGAAATGGTTAAAATCAATCCAGTTTTTTTTTTTTTTTTTGTCTAGTGGTTTAAAACAATAAGCCTCTTTGTACCAGAGTGCTTTGAAAATCTGGGATTTATGATGGAGAGTAAAAAAAAAAAAAAAGAGAGGGGGGGCAGAGCGTTGAAGCCCGACAGCACAATTGAGATGTAAGGTGGGAAATAAGACCAGTAGAGCTTAGAAGAACCTGTCACACAGTGAAAGGCCAATGAATAAAAATAGGTTTTACGAAAGCATCTGGTGATTCTTGGAAACCACCAACTATTGTTGCCGGGGGGAGAGAGAGAAAAAAAAAAAGTTAGTTTCTCACACAAACATACACTCACATTTTTAAACACACACACACACAAAAGGGCTCTTCAAGGGGCTGTTGACGTTAATAACAGCAGACCTGACCGGCGTCATAGCTCAAAAACCACGCCTCCCCGCTGTGGAGACAAATACCGACTTATTTCACAAGACTGCCAGTCAGTCAAAATTAGCGTCGTGTCAGTGGGTGTTTTTGTAATGATTTACAAGATGACTAGAAGTTTTTATGACCCGTAATGTACCTTCAGTGAAAGGGAAAAAAAAAACCCAGATGTCTGGTTTGTTTTGCACCAACGAATGTTAAAACAGAGCTTTGTAAGGAGAAAACAAAGCCTGACTTCAAGCTATATAAATCCTGAGGCCGCCTCACGCCTCAGGCAACGGTTGAACCTCACATCACCACAAACTTGTGTGTGTGTGTGTATAACAAACACTCCCTAACAGGTCAGACTGAGTTGCAAAGGTGTGACAAAGTGTTTGTTTTGTGAACTTAAAAGCCGACGTGTCCTTAGCTTTTCTCACGTGCCGTCAGTCAGCTCAGCGCTGGAAGTTGAAATATAACCTGCCTCTATTTCTCGACACCGGCGTCTCGTGACGGCTTCCAACTCCCCAGACAGCTGTGTGTGTATATATATATGAAGATGATGAGGTCAGATAGGTAGCTCATCCATCCTTTTCCGGCTGTTTTTATTAGCTTCTTTTTAGCTCCTTCATCACACAACACCCTCCTCGTCTACCCAGCATTCATTCCTGTATTAGGAAATATAGGATGCAGTCATTGACAGTCATCTTAAATTCATTGAGGTGTTTAAACCTCTCTGCAGTGTGAAGACCTGATAAAGAATAATTCATACAAACCTAAGGGTTTAAATGTAAATTGCTATATATATGTATTTGACCATATTTCAACTACAGAATGGCTGAAATAACTGTGAGTTTCCTTCAATAAATGTGACTAAAGCACCGACATGCTCTGTATTCTCAATCACTTTGCTTTGTTAAATAAGAACAAATCAGTTTAAATGTTCTGATATTTAAGGATTTAAGTTTCTGACAGTAGATTATAAACATCATATCAAAGTTCAAGGTTAATTTATTGTCATCTGCATGCTTAAAATTTGTCCTTGGGTCCAGCAGCGTACACTACAATAAGTCTAGAAATAATCTAAAATATACTAAGAATAAATAACAATAATAAGCATATCTAATAAATACTGGAGTGCAGCAAACAGAGCAGCATGTTAAGTTAAGATTATAGCCGTTCTTGTATGTTGTGTTTAAACGTTAGCTGTCGTTGGCTGTTTTAAACACTTTCCATTCAAAAAAAGTGTGGTGGTTATCAGGCTAAAGTGGCTCCAGACGCGTATTGACGTTCACTATCTAGTTAATGTAAATGTTAGTGTGTGTGAGTGTGTGTGTGGGTGTGAGGGTTACTGGGTTTATGAAATATCTGATTGATTTTTGGCATTCAATACACGACACAACACTTTTGAGAAGGCTCAGCTGTGATTTTTTTTTTTTTTTTTTTTTTTGGCAACTCTAGACAAGCTCCTCTCAAACATCCGTTAAATGTGTTTGTACTCACTGATTTTATAACTCACCCTTGATTTCAACAACAATAAGAATACAGGTGGTTAAGAGCGAGTCTGATGCTGAGAAATTGAATTATCTTGACAAATGAGAACACAGATGTTTTAAATATCTTGTTGTTGTTGTTTTTTTTAATGTAACATCACTGCTTTCTCTTTTTCAGGTTCCCAAAGCTGGAGAGAACTTCATTCGTCTGTGTAAAAAAGGCTACTACGACGGGACGATCTTCCACAGGTCCATCCGAAACTTCATGGTAAGGACTTGAACCAGCTGAACCAGCTCCTCTTGTGTTTACTTGCCGTCACCACGGCAACCAGCACACACACACAAATGTGCTTCTCTTACAGACAAAATAGCTCATTTATGACCGAAAAAGGTGCCGCCGTCGGCTTTCATCGCCGTACCCGAGATGGATAAATCATACAAACTTGTTCAACAATCCCATGATGCTCCATTTCCTGCAACTGGTTGAGCTGTAATTAGATATGTTTGTTTACACCTTAAACAAATGTCACAACTGCACATTTACATTTATGGGGTTAAAGGTGCAGTGTGTAGAATTTAGTGGCGTCTATCTTCTGTCTATCTTTAGTGGTGGGGGGGGGGGGGGTGGCAATCTGCAAACTCACCACTAGATGCCACTAAATCCTTCACACTGCTCCTTTAAAGAGGCGATAAATAATGCACACTGTAGTCAGAAGCCGACTCCGTGCAAGCTTTTTTAAAAATGATTCTTGAAAATCAACTCTCAAACTTTGCAGTGTAGAGACGCTGAAATTGATTAATGCGCCGCTGTGTTGGATCTCGTAGGAAGACGTGTGTGTGTGAGTGCAACATATTTGAACTAACTCTGACAGACGAGTGCGGACAGAAGTTTGAACAGATTGTGTCGTCTTAAGCTGGAATCCAAAGCGTCGCAATAGTTTAAGTGAGATATAATTAAAGCAACTAAAAAAAAAAAAAAAATGACAGTTTGCAGGTTATTTGCGGATAAAAGAGGATCTAATCTTAGACTTTTTGTGGGTGGCAAGAAATTTTTACAGTGGATAGAGAGAGACGGTCTCATTAGTTGAAGTGTTCTGGGTGGAAAACAGTGATTATACTGAAATATTATTATCCATATCTGTGTTTTAATGTAGTTGAGGCTGCCGTTACTATGATTTTTATTTGAAATGTAACAGTTAAGGATTTCATGTTGGACTAGAAAACAGGATAAAGTACCTTTAGGTGGGTTTATCCAACATATAAACAATATTCACTGTGGTTTTTTTGATGTAGCAGTAACATATTTCCATTTTTGCTGCTTCAAAAATGTTTTTTTTTTTTTTCAACTCACTCTCCATCTGAAGCTCCTTAACCTGGACTGACAGGTCTCTGATCAGCCGCCGCTCCCATAATTAAAGTGGCTCTGAGTGGACATCTGGTCTCAAGGGGGCTCTTACCTTTTTTTTAACTCATACATGGTGGCAAGCTGTGAATTGTTTATCCATAATTACAGATCCACTTACGTCTTTGACTTGTCCTCCGCAGCTCAAACGTAGAGTCTTAGGAGTCGTCGGAGGAGGAGGAGGAGGAGGAGGGTGGTGTTGTTGTTGGAGAATCATTTTTATAGCAACCAACACTTTTTTTTTAAAAGCTCTGTGTTAATAGGAACAGAAACTCAGCCCTCATTTTTCCTCCTTTTTAAAGCAGGACGAGTTCACTGAACATCCTGCGATGAAACTTCAAGAGTTTGACAGTTTTACTCGGCTGCTTCCCCCCTCGGGCTCAAACATTGAGAAGAAATGTTCAAGCCAGATGTGATGCAGGTGTTTTACACGTGAGCCTGACTCGAGGTGTCTGGGACTTTTTTTTTTGGAAATTTTAATAAATTTCTATAAATCTGCTGTTATTCAGCCAGAGAAGGATTAACAGGCTTTTTTTTTTAAAATAGTGTTTGCTGACCTAAAAATGGAAAAAAAATATCAAAAGCACATTTTTCCTGGAACATTTAATTTACATTCAACGTTTCTCATCCAAAACATGTTTTTCTCCAAAACCTTGAAACAATAATAAGGAAGTTGAGCCTTTAAAGCAGCTGTAATCAATATTTTATGTATCAAATGACAATGCATAACGTCAGAGTTGTCGCTCAAAGTGATGAACCTACAGAGAATTAGCGGCTCCTCTTGGCTTTAAAGCGAGTTTCAGCTCGTCGTTTAGTCGTCTGGCTGCAACTTCACCATTCAGGTTCACTCTCGGCTCTCTCGCAGTGTCATTTTTGGCCGCAGCAGGCAGCTGTTTTTCAGAGAAAGGCCTCTAAAAAAGCCACTGTACACTACCTGCTCGGCACCAAACCGCAAACAGACACAGTTAGTGACAAGCTGGTGAACATAGTGGAGCATTTAGCAGCTAAAGAGCCAGATATTTCCCCCTCAGGAGTTGGTAGAGGTCAAAAACAGAACTAAAAGAGAGCGAATGTCCGACTTACATTCACCAGATGGACGGAAACACGACTCCAAATGAATGATAATGTTGCTCCTTAACTGCTGGATATGTAAAATAAGCTAAGTTTGCCAACATCAGCTTAAAAAGGGTAATGATGTGTCACCGTTTCTTAAGCTGTAAAAAAAAAAAAAAACCAGTTACTGGAGGTTTTAACAATGAACAATAGAGGCGGATAACCTGGAAAAGCTTTGAGAACGACGAGGTTATCAGCGATTTTTTTTTTTTTTTTTTTTTTTACAAGGAACATGCATCCAGCCTTGGATGTGTGTCAAAAAGGAAATATTTTAAGATTACGAGTGAAAGATTCATTTGGCCACGTTACGGAAATAAGACAATTTCCTGTGATGATTAATAGGAACAATTCCTCAAGCGTTGCAGGGACAGGCCTGTGTTTCATTTTCAGAAACGCAAAACACAAGCAGCTGACATCAGTTTCTTTTTCTTTTCTTTTCTTTTTTTTTTTTTTGTCTTCAGATTCAAGGAGGAGACCCCACAGGCACTGGCACAGGTAAGATCAGGACTGCACTTAAACCGCATTTTGAATTACATAATACCCCCCCCTTCCCACTCCCTCCCACCCCTCTGTTGAATTATTAATAGCTCCTTTTTGGAAGCTTTGCGTAAATACTGTTTGCAGCTCAGGTTGCAAGTGAAGAGTGTTGCTAAATATACTCTATAAAGACGGAGAGAGAGAGAGAGAGAGAGAGAGAGAAATGATGCAGATGTGTGCCGAGGGCTGCCAACAGAATAAGGGTGTGGTGACCAAACCAATCAACATTTTGAAGCATATTTTCAGTTTTAAAGAGCAGCTAAGTATAATTGACTGCAAGGCCACATGCAGTTAATTTACTGCCTTCATGTCGTCTGTGCCCCCCCCTCCGAGTTCACAGCACAGAGTGTGCTTTGTGTCTCTTTGGGCGTCTCTGAACGCTAAAAAAAAAAAAAAAAAAAGTGTCCACCATGACAGATTTATGAAGGTGCTGAATTCCCTGGCCTGTGGGCGAAGTTCTCCTCTCCTCTCCTCTCCTCTCCTCTCCTCTCCTCTCCTCTCCTCGTCACCTGGCCCTAAACAACACGCGCACATGACTCATGAAAAGACCTTTAACTGACTTTTTTTTTTCTTAGTGTTTAACAGACGCTGAGCTCGTGATTTGTAAAGCGTGAACCTCACAAAGGCAGCTGCTGTGAAGGTTAGGACTAATTCAACAAAATCTGCCTTTTAAATACAGCATGTACAGACTAAAATAAGCTTATTTCCTTCTTCTTTTATGTGTTTTTATGATTTAGTTTTAAAGAAATGACAACAGACAAAGAGCCTTTGCAAAAAAAAACATGTATTTTTGTGTAAGATCTGTGTTGAGAGGATGTTAATGGCATAAATATGATATTGAACCCCAGCGGAGCACTTTTTGTGACACTTGAATTTTGAGATTTAAATGTCAAGAAAATCTTTTCTTTTTATTTTTAAATTTTTTTATTAAATTGCCCCCTGACTTTGAGTGAATCCCAGTCTCTCATCCCGCTTGTATATAAATTGGTGTGAGAGAGACGCGTCCCTCACATCCCTGCTCGCTGCAGTGTGACTCCTCTGCTCCGGGTTCAGCAGAGCCTCGTTCATCCTTCAGAAACACCAGACGCTTTTTTTATGTTTTAAACATCGACTTGTAAATGTAAAATCCCAGACATGGACGCGGCGAAAAAAATATGAAATGAAAAGCACATGCATCGCATATTTTTGAAATGCCCCCCCCCCCGAATAATGCTTTCATTAGTGGAGATGCCTCACAGCTGATGTTTTTATATTCTGATGCTTTCTTTGCTTTTCAACAGAGAAGAAATTTAAAGTTTAGAGGTTCGCTGATGTTCAAGGGCGTTTTTTATTTTTATTTTTTTTTAAATCGACATCAGATGTAATGCAGTTTGATTTACTGGTTAACTCTTTGGTGAGTTTTTCTCCTCTCTCTCTCTCTTTCCTCATCCTCCTGTCTGCCTCTCTTGCCTCATTTATGATCCAGTCGTACTGAAGTAAAATGTCAGCGAGTTGATAAATTATGCAAAAATGTCACCAGGGGGAAGTTGAAGGCTGCTGCGCAAAGCCTCTGGAGCTTCGATCGGTTGTGGTAGTATGCATTTACACTCTAAGCATATACATACAGTACCATAGGTATACACACCGTTTCACACACACACACACACACACACCAGCTGGCACGACGCAGGACAGTGAAACACACCTCGGGGGCAACAGATCCTCTCCTCCCTGTTGGGAGCCAATAAACTCCCGCAGCGTTTATTCCTGTATACTCATCATGATGATTCTTAATGATGAAGTCGGTCTGAATAATGATTCACAGCTGAAGGCTCTCAACATGGCTCCATGTTCAAGGGCAAGTAGGTCTTTTGGCTTCTTATGTAAAATAATAATAATAATATATGGGGCATCTCAGGCTGAATACACTGTGCTGACTGCAGGAGTCATTTGTGTAGTGTGCATGTGAACCAGTTTGGGTTTAATGTTGTTTCCCAGGAAAAGGAGAAAAAAAAAGTGTGTGTATTCATTGTGGAGCTCAAAATGATTCTCTGCATGAACTCAGTCTTATCAGTTTTACACCACAAAGTAAACTCATTTTGTTTATATACATTTAGAGGCCAGATGGTGCAATTAAACGAAAGATTAACGTGGTAAACTGTCAATGAACTGCAGCCTGGACATGCTGATATAAAGGATTCTCTTTAAAAGGGGGAACATATTATATTATATTATATTCTAACGCTGCTTGGAGCTGCTCTGAATTCTTCTTTTACGACAGTTTTTTTTTTTTTTTATCGATGAGCTGATAAAAAAAAAGGCCTTTGATGCTAAGCTTTTTCCATGTGTTGTCCAATCATGTTTTGGATCAGATTCTGGCTCAAACATGTCCGGATGTATCTGGAAAAGAAAGATATTTTGAGTAAAAGACGAGAAAAAGTAGTGAAATCCTGCTAATATAGATTTTTGGTTTGTTGAGTGACCTTAAAGAGACAGTGCAATGTGCATCATATGTCTCATTTAAAAAGAAAACAACATACAGTTTCTTTGAAGATGTTTAAACTGGATCTTGTGCGCAAGTAAATGTGGCTCGATGGCTTTACAGCAATAAAATGGAGAGGAAACGAGAGCGTCTTCAGCTTCTGTACTGTGATGTTTATCCTAAAGAAACAGAATCTGTCACCAGCGTACATTTATTAGCGGGATTTGAATCAAATCTTTGACATTTGATTGGGCAGCTGATAAAGTGGGCGTTGTTGTGGTTAAGCTAGTTATCCAAAGTCACATTTGATTGGATCGGTTCTCGTCAACACATGAAGAGAAAAGACGAGGATTATGATGTAAAAATACTTATGAATGATGATTTTTTTGGACATATAATTGGAATATAGTAGAGATAACTGAACAGTTAGGGAGGAATGTTATTTGTTATTTAACTATGTCTTTAATGCAGTTGTTTACATCAAAGCAAATCTATAATAAAACTAAAACTAGTTTTGCTTTAAAACACATTTTTTTCAGACGTCATGCCAAGAGAGAATACATCAGGAATAAGCTAACAGGTCACTCATAGAGACGGACAGCAATCTCCCAGGTCTCGTTGTTAAAACTCAGTGGAAACAGTTAGATATATATAACATATTGGGACGGTGACGTGCAAAAAATGTATGACCAAATGTAAGCGGTGAAGGTTTGTTAGCGGCTGTTCTTGCATCTAGAAATCCTCAGACTTGAGTAGGCAGAGATCTCTGATGTCTGGTATAGCAAACTATACATCACTCTGAAATGCGAGATGACTGTCGAGGCATCTGATATTGGAGCAAATATATACGTTAGCTCATTCATAAATGAGCTAACGTCATCTGTCAACACTCAGATAAACGTTTTGTTGTTTAGGATTTACTTATTTCTTTCATTTTTCTCCCTCTTGACCTCTCCGGATATGTTTCTCCTTCCTTTTTTCTTCTCTTGCTTCTGTCTGCCTCTCATCTTTCCTTCCTCCCTCCCTCCCTCACCGACTTTTTCTCCGTTTCCCAGGAGGGGAATCCTTCTGGGGAAAACCTTTCAAGGATGAGTTTCGGCCCAACTTGTCCCACACGGGCAGAGGAATTCTCAGCATGGCCAACTCCGGCCCGAACACCAACAAGTCCCAGTTGTAAGAACAGTTTTTCTAAACTTTGAACAACCACAGTGTGCTTTAAAAAAATCAGTCTACAGAGAATTACTTTATTTTTTTCCTTGAATTTCCCTCTTTTTTTGATTCAGCTGAGGTCCCACAGCCGACTGTGATGTAAAACATGTTATATATCATGGGTTTTACTTATTTAGCCATTTAGACTAATATTTTATTTAAAAATCAATTTGAGCACTGAAGAAAATGTTTGATGAACTAATAAATATTTTATTTTCCATCATTTACTGAACACTAGTCATATAGTAAAGCTAAAACTGTCATATTCTTTATTTTCCTATTTAGCTGATTCTTGGTTTGATTGACATTTTTATATAAAAAAAACCCTTATAAATGTGCTTTTTTAACCATTATTTTTAGAGTTATATAAACAGACCTGCCTCCCTCTTTGATTTCCTCTGCTTCCATTACCTTTCACATATCCATTTATACACACGCTTTTATTTTTTTAAATATATTTACACTAATGTAATGTTGTTTTTGTCGTGTTTGCTCTCAGCTTCATCACATTCCGGTCGTGCACCTACCTCGACAGAAAGCACTCAGTGTTTGGAAGGTAAAACTTTCTATTTATTTATTTATTTTTTTTTAAAGTGTGTTTACACTTAATTGTATGATTATTCGTGTATTCATATTTAAATAGCTTCCACAGAGGTGTAGTAACAGTGTTTTGCAGCATTTTAGCAGCACAAGCAGGTGGGTTTTTTTTTTTTTTTTAAAGGTAACAGCCGCTGACAGACGCTTGCTTAATGCTCAGTGACATTTACGCAAAAAGGTTTAGTCAATGCTCTTCTTCTTCTCTGGTCCTTTCTTTCTTCTTCTTCCCTTTTTTTTAGTAGATATTTTGTGCCTCTCTGGAGCCGAAGACCGGTATTGTGACTCCTGAGCAAGAGCCAGTAAAAAATTTAGTAGATGCCGAATCTGAACCGATAGCTCTCTCTGTGCTGAGCTGAGCATGATCTTAAATGGTCATCTTTTTTTTTTTTTTTTTTTTTTTGGAGAAAAGGGTTTGGCTGTCGTCTAAAAATATTCAGACTGCTTTCAACTGGCTGCTTCTTCACATGGTTAACACATTTTAAAAAAAAAAAAAAGCTTCTGCTTTAACACGGCGTCCAGCTTTTTCCCTCTCCAGACTGCAGTCTTTGAACATTTAATGGGACCGACTGTGTCTGTCCACTTAAACTGATCTATACATAATGTGAAGTCTCTTAGAGGGAAATGTTCCTGTCAGTGTAAATGTCAGACCGAGAACGCGGCGAGCGCAGCCAGGTGGTTTGACGGTCTACGGGACTGAAAAAGTCTCAGAGAAGAAGAAGACCCTTGACATTTCTTAACGGGTGCATTATTTACAACACTGACGACTGTGTTATTTTGCTTAATTAAGCAGTTCATAAAACGTCAGAAAATAGTGACAAACGGCGTTCGCAGGTTTCCCAAAACCAAACAGGTGACCTCTTCAGATCGCTTGTTGTGTCCCAGTAATAGTTCAAAACCTAAAGATGTTCAGTTTACGGTGAAACTAAACAGAGAAAATCCACTAAATCCTCACATTTTAGAAGATGAAATGTCATTTTTTCTTAACCGACGAATCAATTTATCACATCAGACATGTGTTTTCTACCTTTTATTTTAAAAAAAAAACAACTAAACTGCATCTAGTCTTCCTGTCTACAGAGTCAGCTTCAACATAAAGTGTCATCTACGTCCCTTTACACAGCTCACATATCTGTTTTTTTGTGTAGAAAATGAAAACCTCAGAGGATTTTTGAACGTATTATTTTGTATTTGAATGACTGTAGTTCATCCCCTCGGTGTGCCTGACGTGTTAATCGTGTCTTCAAAGGAGGAGATGTGACGCTATATGTGCAGCGGCTGACTTTTCTTTCGCCTTTAGGTTTCCAGTAAAGAGTAACGGACGTCTCTTTGTCCGGAGATTTTTGCTCTACTGTGTATATGAACATGAAGCAGGACTGCGTTCGTTTTAATATTGGATTGTGCTTTGATATTTTCTGGCATTTCATTCACTGGATTAGCCAAAAAAACAGAAAATTTAGTCTAGTTAGAGTTTCTAAATTGATTTTTTTCTGTATTATATCACAATATTAAAAAAGGAGGATGCTTTCAAAAATAACATCTTCATGGATAGTTTTTAATTTATTAATTCAGCATCTATTGTGAGCAGCTTTGCCTTTTTTTAAAACGTTACACTAAGGTACTTGGCAGGTCGGGTTTGTCGCTGCGTCTTGGAGAAGTTTCCGCAGTTCTTCTTCTGTGGTATTAGGCGTCTCAGCTGCTCCTGTCTCCTCGTGTAAATCCCAGACTGACTCCATGATGAGATCAGGGCTTCTGCGTGGGGCCAGACCATCTGTTGCAGGACTCCTTGTTCTTCTTGCTGATGAAGATGGTTCGTCATGACTCTGGCTGGATGTTTGAGGTCATTGTCTCGCTACAGAATAAATTCAGGGGTGGGGGGGGGGCGATCCCCGAGGGTACTGCATGATGGATAAGAATCTAAATATCTAAAGCGCCTGAAACTTTTTTGTATTGCACAGCGCTGCGTATCGATATCGTCACCGGAGACGCAGCCGTTTTGGTAATGAAGTAAAAAAAAAAGAAATATTGCAAGGAAAAAGGTTATCCGTCGCTTTAAAGAGTCATATCGCCGTTTCAGTTGCAACTAGATCTGCGACACAAGAAAATCTTATTATTTTTTTCTCCGGCTGGAAATTGCTTTTATGTGATGTCTGCTTAGAAAATTGCAGCAAGACTATTTAGGTAACTGTCAGAAAGAAGCTTGAGATGAGAGCCCTTGAGCTAAAATCTGTAGTTTTTTTTTATATTTTTGAATGATACTTGTTATTAAAACAATTTTTCGGGAACTCTTATAATTCTGTCCTGGAGTCTGATATGGCCGAGGTCAGTGAGTCATGTGGAGTGTGGGAGCTTCTTCTGTTCATCTGAACATGTGGAAGCAGAGCTCACGTGGCCTGAGAAGCACCCCCCCCTCCTATAGGGTACACTATTTGTGTGTATTTATCTATCTATATATGTGTGTGTGTGTGTTCTCACTCTACACACGGCCCCCACAGGAGCAGCTGGATAAAGAGTTTGCAGTTTTAAAGAGCAAAGTGAGAGCAACTTCTCTTCTTCTCAAGTGCTCCGCGGCAGAGGAGTGAGTCGCAGACGGATCGCCTCTTGGCGCTCGGCGTTTGACAGACTGTGTATATCTTCAGCGGTTGTTTTTCTCTCCGCTGTGTTTACACCATGAGGCCGATGTGCTGATAACAAAGACTATAAAGGTTTTTGCTTTTAGCAGAAACCCATGTTCAGAGTTCCCGAGGAATTTAATGAGGTCTGCATTCACAAATCCTCCAACCAGCAGATGATATACTTTATTGAATGGAAACTAAATAGACGCTACATGTAAGGATATCATTATGTGGCTTTGTTGAATACTTTGGTTTTGATCAACCGATGAAATTAAACATATTTATCATCATATCTAAAAATATAGCTGCTTGAAATGTGACAGAAATCTTGTGGACTATTTCATAAGCAGTTAACATCTTGTAATGATGGTTTTAAACTAATAACGAGTGTAAAATTGTTGACTTTTTCCACGTATATATGCATAATAAGATCATAATTATGTCCAGCATGCATCCTCTGTTTTGCGTGGGGGGCTACTTCTGCAGTGACCAACCCGATGTAGGTTCTGGGACCTGGGCAGTAAAACGACAGCGATAGACACCTCATCAATAGCAATAAGAAAATGATTAGATTGACTGTCCAGTAGCTTCAGAGCCATGAAAGCAGATAACGAATACACAAGTTCAGTTGCTTGAACACAGCAACAGCTGTGGCTCAGGAGGTAGAGCGGGTTGTCCTCCAATGGGAAGATTGGCGGTTCGATTCTTCCCGTCCGCATGTCGATGTGTCCTCGGGCAAGACACCCAAATCGCTGAAGTGAATGTGCATGTGAATGGTTAGTTTTCCTCTGATGGGCAGGTTGGGATCTTGTATTGTAGCCCCTGTAACCCATTCAGCGTATGAATGTGTGTGAATGGGTGTAAAAGCGCTATACAAGTACGGTCCATTTACCATTTAAACAAACCCCAACAACACAAACGGTGTCAAAACTCACCAGTATGGCAGTTTTTTTGTCTTGATAAAGTGGTTAATTGGTTCAAATAAGCTGGTTAAATTGAACTTTTTATTAAAAATAGATTAAATTATCGATATCAACTGGAATAAAACATTTTATTGTGACATGTTTTTCAGATGTCTGGGTGCCTAGGACAGGATAAATAAGGAATATATCACCCAGCCCTATGTTCACTGTTATAGGGTTGTTTTTGTTTAAGGACAAACACAAACTAGATTAAAATACAAACACTTGTTAAAAATGCTTCTCAGTCTCAGTCTTTCTATTTTTTAGTCTAGTTTTTCTAGTTTTCACAAAGCAAACAACAACAAATCCCTTTACAACTGCCTTCCTCCCTACTGAAAACATAAATTCTTCAAAACAGGTCAAAAACGAACACTTTGAGTTCATCAAAGTTTCATCTGGAAACTGCCGTTTTTTAACAAATGATACTCACCAGTGCATAAATACACACACATGTGGCGCTCTGCTGAGTCTCCACAGCAGCAGGACATGTGTGTGCGGGATTGTCTTAAAAATAAACTAAAAGTGGATGTTTTCATGGTAATGAAGGAACATGTCAGCCGGCGTTAACAGAGCAGCTCATTGATGTGATTTTTTGGTCAACAGTGGAGCTCTCATAATACACATAACCAGCTAGAATCTGCGGATCTGTGGACCGAGATGAATAAAAACATACAAAATGTGACTCTCCGGAGTTGTAAAGTTTTGCCACCCGAATGAGAATCAGCTGTCGTTTGAACTTCCTGGATCGTATTTCATCATCTCACCTGCGCTTGTGTGATTTCTGACGCCGTGCTATTCGTCCGGATTCATTGTCGCAGGAGTTTGAATCGAATTGATTGAACTCGTATCAGTTTTTACGGCGGATACGTCCGTTTGAATGGTTAAAAAAATGGCTGAATTGATAAAGAATTCATCCAAAGTCTCCATTATTTTATTTATTTTTTTGTCAGTGCTTTGCTGCCTTTTTTTTTGTTCTTTAACTTCAGTGTCAAAGATCAAACTGTTGTGCGTCCTGTGCGAGGAGCCCAGGTCTCTCTTTCTGTTACATAAATGTGAAGAAATCCCCCTTGATAAACAAAAGCTGTTTTCTTTTTTTTTTGCAGAGTTGTCGGTGGATTTGAAGCACTGACGGCCATGGAGAATGTGGAGAGCGATCCTAAAACAGACAAACCCAAAGTAGGAGAATTAATGATGTTTATTTATAGTCCTGTGTGGCTTAAACATGATTACATTTGACTTACAAACCTTTTAGTTAGCTCTGAGGAGAAAATACAGCTTGTAGTCGTCATAGTAAATTAAATTCTTCTACTGATCTGAGAGAAGAGAGCGTGCGGTGCGATCTGACTTAATGACCACAAACAAGTTTTCCTTCAAATCAGGTTTAATTTTTTTTTTTTTTCAGTCTAGAAATGTAGCCGACGCTCCTTGACCGGTGTGCAAATCAGTTTCAGTTCTTTCAGATCTCGAACATGAAAAAGCAGCTGTGGGGTACAAGACTCACAGCCGCAGAGCCATGACAGTATTTTGACCCGTACATGGATCATCTAAAGGTCAGACGCTAAGACCAGAATGAATCAGGGACACTGAGAGAGAGAGAGAGGGAGAGGAGCTGGAAATGTCAGTGGCGGTTTGAACTCAAGTCTGTACGAAGCACAAGAGTTCAATCCATAACTTTAAATTACAAACCAGCAGACAAACTACATAACAAATGCAGCTGAAATCAAACTTTCCTGCATAATATCTATAATTCTCATTGACTTTCAGCCAGGAAGCAGAAACTTGATATTCTAGAGACTTTTATTTTGATAGTACATGATTAGGAGAACTTAATATTTTAGACACTTTCTTACTTAAAAATCATTTAACGGTGACAAACGTCGACTCACAACACTTTTTCCTTTATGTGAACCAAAAGCTTTTTTAAAAACTTTATTCTGTGCGTTTGTCTCTTTGACAGTCGGAGATCAAGCTCATAAGTACGACTGTGTTCGTGGACCCGTACGAAGAGGCCGACGCTCAGGTTCGTCTCCTCGTCTGCTCCTCGCTCGTTTCCTCCACTTCAGTTGTAAAGATTATCGAGCGCTCCTCTGTAATCCTCTCTGATCTTGTATGTGCTTTTTTATTTTTTATTTTTTTTTTCCAGATTGCAGCAGAGCGGGAAAAAGAGTTGCAAAAGCAGCAGGAGGAGGAGAGGCAGCATGACAGCGTCGCCCTGAAGAAAGCAAAGGAGGAGAAAGCGCCAAAGACCTTCAAAGAAGGTGTTGGGAAATACATTAACCCCACCACAGTGTAAGGACACACACACACACACATATATATAAAACTACTATTCCTCTGCCTTTGCTGTGGTCTCCATGCATCATGTGTGTGTTTATATATAAATAATCTTAAATAATGTTTTGTTTTTTTTCACTTTAAAGGCAGCATTTGAATTAAAACGTTAACCTGGACTTACATTTTCACAGTCTGTATAGAAATGAATGGATTATAAAATACTGAATGCACAGCAGCACAGAACCAGTAAAGGCATGACATGAAACGTTGCCAGTTATTGAGAGGATTTCTCACATTTCCCTCTGGGTTTATTTTCCAGACTGTATTTTCATTGATTTTTTTTAAAAATATATTGTGTTGTGTTGTGTGATATTACAACATATTGCATTTGAGCTCCAGGTTCAGGTCTTTAGGTGCAAACAACACTTGTTTTAAGTGGCGTTGGAACGATATTTAGATTAGTTTAGGTCTTTTAAATATAATCAAAAATAATCCAATAAACCAGATAAAGAGATAAAAACCTTTTTATTTTTATGGTAGTTTGTTTCATGTCATTTCTACAATCCTCCACCACTCTGTCCTACTTCAATTAAGATCTTAATCAGTTAAATAAAACAGTTACATCTAAAACCTTTACACCATTTATTACCCTGCAGACTCTGTGGCAATACTGAAATTACTGCCATTATTCAAAATTAAGGTGCACGGACTGCTCTGAAAATGCTCTACTTTGACTAATATGTGTATTAAGACATAATTAAGCTCATGATTTTACTCTCTCTGACATTTTATGGTCAGAATTTCACCCTTATCTTATCCCGCTCCTGTTTCACGTATATAGTTTCATGCAGAGGATGTCTGTGTTAATGCTTCAAGGAGAGTTAAATGTAAAAAACTGGCATGTTGGGGCGTTTCAGGAGTCATTAAAGGGTTTTTCAGGGTTTTTAGCAGTGACAGGGATTCACTTGTGAGCTCTCAGGGAAATAAAGAAAGTTAAGGACGTATAAAAGGTTTATCTGAAATGAGCATTATGTTGTAAAATGTCAAAAAAAAATGTTTTATGTGTGAACTGAATCGAGTTATTGATTAAATAATACAGTGGAGTTCAGGTTGGGTAATTACTTTGAACCTTTGAACCTTTGATTCTGGGTTTAATTTACAACTTCAGATTATTTTAACACATCTTTTACTCTACGTCTCCGAACACCACATGACTTAAACGCCCAACTCCTCAGCTCTAGGCGGCTTTTTTTTTAGCTCGTTGTTTCAGTTTGCTCAGCACCAAACAGCAGAAAAACAAAAATAACGTAAAAAAAGGGAAGAAAGTCGAAGTTCCAGCGAGTTAAAGTCCAAAACGGCAGCCATGTTCACCCAGTGAGAACGTGTAGAGTAGGTCATAATAATGTTTTATTATATTAGTATTTTGTAATTGTTACAGTTGTTTTCATTATTTTGTTGTGTCACTTTAATGTGTGATGAAATAATGTGTTATTCGTTGCATATAAATGATTATTTCCTCTCTTATGAACACTGTGGTTTGAAACCAGCTGGCTTTTTAAACCATCACATCTGACTTTTTTTTATTTATAAAAAAAAAAAAGGCTTCTCATAAAGCTTTACTCATTGTGTGCGAGTGAAAGGAGGAACATTTTCTTTTCAATGACAAGCTTTTCCAAGCTTCAAGAGTACCTTAATGTTCCCTCGAGTGATTGAACCCTTTGAGCTCTGCATTTATTTGTGTGTGTGTGTGTTTTAGACTTGAAACCTTGAAATATGGAAGTTTAGTTTTGCCGCCGTTAAGAATTATATGTTTAGGTTGAGACTGAAGATGAGTTTGGTCAGATAAAGGCTCCACATTCTGGGAAATGTGAGGCTTGTTTGCTTTATTGCTGAGAGTTAGATGAAAGGATTGATAACGCTCTTATTGTGAAGAGCGGGAACAGTCTTCTCATCCGACTCAACAAAAAGGCTTATTTCCCCAAAATGTTGAACTGTGGCTTTAACTTTAAGAAAAGCCTTTACCTTGTGATCTTAACAACATGGTTGTTGGTCATAACAACACTTAAGTATTTGAAGGATTACATCCTACGCACAGGAAAGAAAAAATGCTGAGTGTGGAACATTTAAGGTGCTCTTGAAGATGAAAAAGCTGCTTCAACTTCACAAAGCCTTGATTATAACTTTGTTCCCTTTATCGTTCGTGTGATTCATTCCTAGTTATGCATTCATACACGTTGACGTCTGATTGAAAGAGAAGTGTCGATCATGTTGTTGCACAGCCTACTTCAAAGAGTCTCGTGTAAATGTATCTGTAAGCCTCCGCAGTCCGACCACGAAAAAAAGAGAAGCGAACATTTCGACTTGTTTTTACTTTCGGTAAGAAAATCAGACAAAGACAATAAGAGTTATGAGAGGGATTTCACACAAAAGCAAGAATAGGATGCACATCTGTGGAGCCGATTTTGCGGAGGCCCCTCCATGTGTTGACATTCTGGTTTCTTGTCTTTTCAGAAAACGCGCGGCTGCTGAAGATGAAAGCGGACCGTCGACCAGCGGCGCCGCAGCCGCCAAGAAGTCCAAAGGCAAGACCAGCTTCGGAGACTTCAGCTCCTGGTAGCTCCGACGTATTCGGTTATCGTGATCTTTTTTTTAATATATTTTTACTGGTCAGGTTGAGCGTGGAAGACGTTTTCAGTTCATTTTGTTGTCTTTATCATGTCTCTGTAGTGTTTGCTTTCATGCAAAACAATGAATTAAAGCTATTTTTTTCTTGAAAAGTAGTGCGATTATTTCTTTTATACATCCTTCTTCAAAGACACTTCATGACTTTTTGGACAAGATATCAAGACGGTGTTGGTGTGATGAAGCAGCAGCAGCGTCGACTATTAAGATATTAGAAGTTATTAAGGGGAAACTCTACTCAGTGTAAGCACTAATGAAACTTATAATTGTCCAAAACAGCCTAATCGATATTAGCATAGTGGCTGTGATGATGTTTTAAGATCTCAGCGTTCATTTGCTGGTAAAGAATGATGACATGAAGCCATTTCAGCTCCTTTTTTTTTTACTTTGGCTCGACTCCCAAGTGTTCTTAATGAACGTGCTCGTCACTTTTCCATAATCCTTCAGCACAGCGCTGCACAGAAAGCTTTGAGTTATAGATTGAAGTCAAGGTGGCCGCATAAAAAATTCAACTCAAGCTTGGTCACTTTGTGTCCATATTGATGGTCTGGTTATTTCAGGACACACACCTCATCTCCTCACCTAACATGAACTTTTGGACATTTTTTTTATTTCAATGAAAGACTAAACTGCCAAGAAAAGTCCTTTTTTTCCCCCCCTTTCTTTTCAAAGGAGCACACCAGGGTGTGATTGTTTTGCCATCACAATAGGCATATTCTTTAATGTTTGTACTCTTGTTTCTCATTCAACATCACCAAGTTTAGAAAAAAAACATGACAGCATTATCTGAAAATGCTTTCAATTCTCCAGTTTCGAGGTCCAACAATGAAAGAAATTAAGCTGTTATTATCGAATGTATCATGCTGTGAGGGTTGTGATTGTTCTCCTGTTTTCATACATTTTGAGATTTATTGTCATCTCTGTAATGAATTGGCATTAAGCCGTTTTGAGAGAATCGAGCAGCCTCAACATATTTTTTTTTTTATTTATTTTATTTGTGCCCAGAAGCTAATTTTCAAAAGCTTATCATACAGCCATTGTTTTTGTAACAAAAGCACAAAACTTGTGGAAAAACAGCAGGCGTGTCGCTGCTAGAAGTAGATGTAATTGTTGGATTGTAGTTCTTGAAAAGTTACCTATTTCGGGCATCAACAAGGTTTCAGACGTTGTTCCAATAAGCACCTTTCTTTGAAGCATACTGGCCCCTTAATGGGAGCTGTGGTCACATTTTAACAGCAGATACAACACTTCATTTGTTAGAAATGTGCATTTCTGTAGAGGATGTCATAACATTTATTGTACGCTACTTGCCAGGTGATTAAAGATTTAAAAAATGAATCATAAAAAGAAGTGAAGTGAAATACAAGACAAGTAACAAAACAATGAAAAACATGTGTGTTTAGTTTTAGTTTTTATTCCTGCGTGAGGTCAAACATCTGGCCCGTCCAGAAGGGATTACAAGACACTGCTATTTTACAAAACATGCATCTTGTGGTGATACATATTCAAAAAAAACATGTGGGGGGAAAAAAAAACAAAAACAAAATGACAACACATCTGCAACTTATCCTGATAAAGGCTTGTTTTTCTGGTCTTTCAGGCATTCTCCAGATAACTGGCTAATTTACACAGTATGTGTATGAAAAAGAGTAATTATTTCGCTTTTTGTGTCACTATACAATACACTTCTACACTTGGTTTGTGGCATGGAAAAGTCACAATGAAAAAAAACACACAAAAAAGCTAATGATTGTCCTATAACATGTATAAATAATATAATTATTACAGTAACTACATCCAAAAAAAAGGAAATACAACGTGGACTGAACTCAGTTGAAATGTGATTATTATTGTATGCTACTTACTGGGTGAGTTTTATGAAGTGTAGATTTAAAAAAAAGATTAAAAATGCTTAAATAAAAACCAGTTGAATAAAGAAATGAAGAGAAATTATGCCATGTATTGCATTTAATGTACAGTATCTTCGCTAGCTAGCTAATAACTAGACAAACTGTTTTTCATGGTAGTACGACTTTACCGAGCCACATTTAAATAAAATCGCGTTGCAGAAATAAAAGTGAAGAGGTAAATTGTGCCGTATCGCAAATAGCTTAGTCGTTGTTCCTTGTGTTGTTTTTCACTTTTATTCCTTTGGGTGTGTTTTTTTTTTATTAAGTCATTTTAAATCCTCCATACTGACCCTTAAGTATCATTAAAATGGCTACAGTGGACATAAAAGTACATTTTCAAACAACCTGTTCACACTAGAAAAGTTTATCTGCACCTAAAAAAAGCAAATAATCAGCGGATGTATCGACTTTAATAATCTGAGAGTATGATATGACGGTTGCAAAAGCGTGAAGCTGTGCAGCATCTCTGCTTTTTAAGATCCTCGTTGTGCTGGTGAGACTGCGGTATTGGTGATAGCACCCTTGTGTCACGTAACACATAATTTATTGGAAGCTTGGTTATCACTCTAATGCTGCTCCACTTAAGCCTCATTATTTAGCTGTGCTCTTGGCAGCAGTTGCCAAGCTTTTGGGCTTTTACCTGAATGAATACACCCTTGAGTGTCCTCAGCGCCCCCCACCCACCCACCCCACCCCTCCCCCTCCCCCGCTGGAGCGAGATGAAGCTTTGTAAATACAAGAGGTGGAAAATGAAGTTGGTGCCCTGCAAAAATGAAAGTCCTGACCTACACAATTATCTTTTCCCTCACATGAAGTGCTAAAACTGAGCCGCAGAGTGTCCTGTCAGCACCGGCGGCACAGAGTGAATTCCAGCAGGCTGTGGGACACCGGAGGCACTAATTGAATGAATAATTGAGGTCTGTGGTTCTTACAAGCATTAGATGGGTGATTTGAAACCGGGGGAGTGACAAGCAAACAGTAACTGTAGACAGGACATTGCTCACATAATGTACTCAAGTGTTTAAAGTGAAGGGAGGGATAAAATATACCAGAGTTACCAGTTTATTAGAACAGTGTACAGGTGCAGTGCAGCGCAATCCAATACAACAGCCCTTTAATAAATGTTGTCTTTTTAGTTTTTGTCTTTATGGTTTTCATTTAAAGTCTTTAGTCAGTTACTGAACTTATACTTAATCAAGCAAAAATAACCAAACGTTCGCCAGTTCCAGCTTCTCAAATGTGAATATTTGCACTTTTAAGTTGTCTTCTTTGATGATTAACTGAATTTGAAGATGCCACCTTGGGCTTTGGGAAATAATGAAAACAATTTTCCCGACAATTTATAGGCCAAACTATTAATCAGGAAGATATTTGCTACGTTAATGAGAAATGAAAGTAATGATTGTTTGACTGGATCATATTGAAAGGTGATGTTACCTCCATAGTTGCTCCCAGATTAGCGGCTCAGCCTCTTAAAAGCCACATTTATACATTTCTTACGTATTGCATGAGGGTTATTTTGAGATAAATGACTGTAATATTTTTGCACAATTTAAAAAAAAACACCAGTACAATAAAAACAAAGCCTATTTGGCAAAACAAACACATTTATACAGACAACCACGTTCCCCAAGGTAAAAGAAAATGTGATCCATCAGACCAGACCACCTTCTTCCAATGCTCCATAATCCAGTCCCCTTTGTAGGCACTTTCGGCGGTGGGCAGGGGTCAGCACGGGAACTCGGCAGCATTCACTTTTTCAGAAATTTGTGCTACAGTAGTTCTTCTTTGGGATCGGACCAGACAGGCTAGCCTTCACTCTTCACACGCATCAGTGAGTCTCGGACGACCACGACTCTGTTGCCAGCTCACCGGTTGTCCCCCTCCTTGGACTATTTTTGGTACTGACCGCTGAACATCCTCCCACAAGATCTGCCATTTTGTAGATGCTTTGACCCAGTCGTCTAGCCATCACATTTCGGTCCCTGTCGAAGTCTCTCATATTCTCACATTTATCCATTTTTCATGCTTTCAACACGTCAACTTCAAGAACTGACTGTTCACTTGCTGCCTAATATATCACAGACCTCGACAGGTGCACCCTTGTAATGAGATAATCAATGTTATTCACTTCACGTGTCAGTGGTTTTAATGTTTTGTCTGATTGGTGTTGATGTTCAGCCAAAAACGCTAAATTCTGATTAACATTTGTTTTGTTTTTTTATCATTTCTATGTTTTGCCTATTAAGCAGAACCAAACTTCATCATATATGTACTAAAAAAGTAAAAGAGTTACTACAGATAGATGATAAATTTAGATGAATAGCTGTTTTTATTGTTTATCTTATGTGCCTTCATAAAAGCTGCATGCTAACAGCACGGCGACGTTCAGATGTACCAAAGGTCAGTGTTGATTTTCTCCAGTTGGAAACAAGTTTCAGTAGATAGACAAAGTCATTTAGCCTTATTCATGCCTGCTTTGGACACCAAGATGACAAAACACTGGCAGGATTGTGTGTTTTTGAGGTAGGTGTCTTCATTTTCATGTTTCTTAAGCAACAAGCTAATGTGGTTAGCTTGTGTCAGCAGTGCGATTAGCTAACGTTAGCGTGTGGCGTGTTGACATTTCTCTTGAAGTGTACAAATATGTTTTATAACAGGCTTTACGAGTTCACCCTGTCACTTTTATGAGACAATTATTGAACTTGTTCCTAAATTTTCTCAAGAAATCTTATTTTTGTTGTTATTTTTTTCACCTTTTAACAAAACAAGCAACATTTTAAGTAACAGTTTATTGTAACATTGCAGCAATATTAAAGATTTTGAGTTCACAAAGTTCATTCTTTGTATTTCATCTTTGACTATTTGCACAGAGAAGACAGCTGTAATGAGTTTAATTTCTGCTTTAAATAATTCAAGGATTATTTAAATAAATTGCATCTCTAAGTGCCAAGATGGGAGCATTTATAATAAGACCATCTCTGTTATTTCATTGGCTAATTAATGCATTAATTTGGTAAATTAACCACCTAATTGGCACAAGTGGTTGCTTTTTTTATATATAATATAAAACAAGGTGATTATAATATAACATTAGTGAATGGGATCCTCCTGTTCATCCTGTCCTGCTTAAACTAAGAGCTCAGTGCGGCTTCACAGCTATAATTTCCAGCTTGAGCTCTCATCATCTTATACAGAGAGAAAGCAATTCTGTTTGATCGGCTGGTTTTCTGGAGGATTATCACATCAAATCCCAGATTTCAGTGTACTTCCTATAAATTTAAGGGATTGTTGTGGTTGTTAGAAAGCAAAATCTCTTTCGACTCCTCTTATTTAGAAATGCATTCATTCTCCCGAGTAGAAGATTTCACCCACTTGCAACCATTTTTTTTTTTTTTGGTTGTTTGTCTGTTAGCAGATCATTTTAAAAACCTTTTGAAGACAATTTGTTAGACAAATCATCCAAAAGGAACAACTGTTTATTTGGGGAACTGAATCTTGGATTTTTTCCTGTATACTGTTATTGTTTTCAGAGAGTCGGATGTGTCTGTTGGCAGGTTCAATAATGTTGATAGAAATCCTAATTTGAGGTTTATCAGGAAGATGGAAAGTATCCTTCAAGAAGAATCTACTCTGATAGAAATAAACTCACTTAAATAGGCAGACACAGCTGTTATAATACAGTGTAGCTTATGTGCACTTGTTATATGGGATACTTGTTATCACTGATCCTGTTTGCATTCAGTTTCAGTTCATATAAAAGGCCAAGTAGAGGACACTGTCTTTTTAAAGTATAGGCATCATTGCACCACTTCAGTGCTGTAATAAAAATTGACCAGAGATCTCTCAGCGTACAGTACATGCATAAAATTGTAATGTGTGAGTCTGTGCACATTATCATCATCTCTCCCCACTCATTCTCACTCTTGGAAGTCGGCCATTGAGAATAGACATCAGCAGAGATAGTGTAAAGGAAGAGAGGGGGTGAATACTGTTTACTGTTACTCAGCAGTCAGACTCTTAGTCCTCACTTAGTCCAGCATCTGCCTCCAGATACCTTTTGTAAAAATCTGTCATGCTGCTTTCACTTGAAAGTCTGTGGCGTTGTCATTCTTTGTTATTTTCCTCTTCTAATGTCACTGTGCTATCCCTGTTGCAGCACTAGTATGCAAAGTCTTATTTTCATTTTCATGTTGATTATTATGTTTTATTTTATTAATTACTTAGTTCAAAATGGCAAAAATCACAATTTCCCAAAGCCTAAAGTGAGTATAAACAGTCCAAAAACCCAAAAGATCTTCAATTTACAATTATATAAAACAGAGAAAAGCAGCAAACTCTCACATTTGAGAAGCTGCAACAGCAAATGTTTGGTGTATTTTTACCGGATAATTTTGAAAAGCTACTTAATAATCACTTGTCAGTTAATTAACTGACTAATTAACTCTAATCAACTAATCATTTCCGTGCAATTATGTTTATAGGGGTGAAGAGCCTGGTTCAGGCATGAATGTGCTCAGACAGCTCATCAGGTGCTGCCACTCAGCTTTGCTGCCAAATGTCCACTAGTGGTCACTCACAGTACTGCAACAAAATAAAAAAAATACACTGAAGCCCAAAAAGTATTTTCCTCATATATACTTCCATATGAAGGAGACGTCTGTAAGACTGTTGACTGAAAACCTCAAACTGTACACAAGTATTCAAGTATTTGGTGGTAATTAAGTTAAAATACACTGAAGGTGCCAATAAAAGAGAATTTATATACTTGTTTTAAGTAGCAAAAACATGCCTTAGTTTTATTTAGCGCATGAAAACTCCATTAAACTAAATGTAACTCAAGGTAGTCCTAAATATTTTTCTCATTCACTTTGCTGTAATGCGCTCAGTGAGATGACTGAAAGCTAACCTACTGAAATTACTGATCTATGAACACAATGAAGCAGAGCAAACAAAGATATTAAACATCATCATAGAGTTTGCATTGAGTTTCTTTGTGTGTGTGTCAATATTTGATATGCACATGTAGAGACTTGGGTATGACGTGCAGCAAAGGTTTACAGCCAGAATTTAAATGATGACATTGCAGTTATGTTGTGTGTGTCGTAACCAGCAGCTAATTAGCTTTGACTTTAATGGAAATTGCCTCCAGTCCATTTGAGTAAGTTGTGTTTTCCTGTTTTGGAAAGTAACAGCATGGGAGTCGGGGAAGGTGGATATGTGTGTAACATATTTACTTCTGGCCTTAGTTCCTGTTTCTTTCATAACAGATTAGATGAGAAGCTCCACTTGACCTGACTTGGAAACAGTAGTTTGACAAAAAACAATCTTAACTCCTGGTCGATTTTCAAGCTTTTTTCTGAGCTTTTGACCATTTATTACAGTCTTTCTCAGAAAATAGAGGGGAAAAAAACAGTGGACTTTTTTCATTTTAGTTGTACTGTCAGTTTTAAACAGCAACTTTAACAGCAAAGGGACCAAAACACTTCTGGCTTTTATAGAGATGCTTGCCTTCAGAACCCCAACAAACAGCCAACCCACCATGTTACCAGCCCTCTGGGATCTGCTGTCAACACCAGTGTTCAGGCCTTTTTATATCTCCCCTAATTACAACCATCAGCTGTCTGTCTGCTTTCATTTCACATGCCGGCCCTCCATTTTACATGTAGCAACCATTTCAATGAAACTGTTGTGAAAGTAAGAGAGATCACTTGTTACATTTTAAGACAAGGAAATGAATCACCCATCCTGGAAAAGGAGGTAATCCGTGACTCCCAAACACTCCCTTCCTCTCCCCCCCACCACTGCAGCAAGGGCAAAGGGTTTATTTGAGCCACATCCGAGCTGTAGCTTTTTAATCTAAAACATTTATGATGTTACACAGTCCAGAGAGAGATGTTGCAGTGAGCCATAGAAACTCTCCACTATGAGAAAAGCTCCTATACAGGCACCTTTGTGGATATAGTGCTTGTAATAAACCCCTACTGAGAAGTTTATGGAGGCAGTTGAAGCTTAAGTGAACATCATTTAGTGGTAAATTTACAACATGTGACACACACGACGACCATAATAACTCTGCTAGTATGCGCTTATATTTCAATAAAACTTATGCTGTGTTTATCTAGAAGGAGATAAAGTTTTAGCACCACAACCTTCCAAAAATACAGGAGGCTCAATGCTAAACCGAACTTAACTGCAAGTCCTTTGTAAATGTGGATATAACTTATTTTTATTTGCAGCTTACATGTAGAAATATGTCTTTTAGAGTAAATAGTATTCATACAATTTAGAGTTTAGTATTAGTGCAAAGTAACCAACTAGCTTACGTTATTCTGGCTAATGTTATTAGCATAATGTTTTGTAATTTGAGGTGTTGTTTTTGTGAAATGTAATTCAAAAACCTGATTTCTTTTATCATGTGTAAGGTCAGATGTGTCAAACATATACCATTACCTCTTTTACTCTAGCTAACGTGTTAGCAAGCTAACGCTAGCTTTTTCAGTTAGGTTAGCTAGTTAACTGGCAATTATTGGGTGTAAATATTTAAAGGAGAGGTCACAATTTTTCCAAGTCTGTTTTAAAACAACAGCCAGGAGCCCACATGAACACTAAAAGAGGTTTTCCTCACTGTAATCATCCCTCTTGTTCATACTGGCTATTGAAAGATCCCCTTCAAATGCTTTGAGTGTAAGTGATGGGGGCCAAAATCCACAGTGTGTCCACACAGAAATTTTGGGGAAAAATGCATTTAAAAGTTGAAGTGTGAAGAAAATATGACATTTCAGCAGTCTGAGTTAGTTATATCAAGTGGATATCTGCTATATTTGTCTCTTTAGTATCAAATTTTCTCTTTGTGTGCAAGCTGTGGTGGAAGTAAAGTAACAAAAAGAAGAACTTTGGCTCTAAAAAGACTGTAACGCTGGAAGATACCTACTTGATTTAATTAATTTGGATGCTTTAGCTTTATGAGCTTTTATGCTCTAATGGTCAGTATGAACAGGCAGAATATTTATGGCAAGAATTTTCATTTGGACTGTTGTTTTAAGACAGACTTGAAAATTGTGAACCCACTCTTTAAATACAACTAATCTCTTGTTGTAGTTTGTCTTGTCTAGTTTGGTGCGAGCAGTTTTATTTTAGAAATATAAATTCCCATTTAGGATACGATTATATGATAACTTGGCTAAATTTGAACCTACAAACAAGGGCCTAATAATATCAATTGATGAATGAATTAATCGTTTTAACTTGGTTAGACTCATTGAATTGAATTTAATTAATTTACCAGCATATAACATCATAAGTGACCTACAAATATGAATCGCCTACATATAATGTGCAGAGATATCCAACAGTGCTAATTAAATGAATGTATACACACAGTCTCACAAGTATAATTATAATATAAATATTGAAACAAACATATCCAAACAAAACTAAATCTACATCTATGCATCAGTGTATATCAGTTAAAACACTGTATGAAAGATTCAGTTCCTAAATAACTAATCTATATAAAATACCAATATGAGGATTTTATCTCAAGAAATACACTCAGAAGACAAACATATTCAATTAAAGCGCCATCTTCAATTTAATCAAATCTAAACCTGGAAAATGTTTGTCGCAAATCATGATATAAAGGACAGACTCTTATTTTCTGCCTCATTCAGTTCATAATATTCACAGATCCTCTCGTAACAAGATATTGTAAACTTTAGCATTCATAATGAGGCTTTTCAGGCTGACCATAAATCAGTTTTATGCCTCTGAGCTGCAGTAAAAAAGCATTTCACATCACATTTCAGCGTGCAATGATGGAACAAGCTGTTCCAGAGATGTGACTGAATCATGAAAAGCCTCGCTGGTGGCCCATCTCTTAAAGGTATACCATGCAGGATTTTCATAAAAAAAAACTAAAAGAACGTATAGACTCATACAAAAGTAATCCCTCTCAATCATCACTTATGAACCCCTGGAAGTGTGTAGTGGTGTATGTATCTCCACAGATGCTGCTCTCTGTCTGTATTTTCTTATTGTTTTGCTGTGTTTGGGACGTTTCTAGGCGTCATACTTTGGGCAGTAGTTGTGTAGCCCCCAGCCAATAATAGCACAGGGTGTGAGGTTTGGACTCATAGCGTAGCGACCAGGTTACACGGCGTTCTCCGTCTCCCTCTCTCCTCTCCTCTCCTCTGCTCTGTTCTCTGTGTCATGGATGTTTAAAGGAGCTGCGGGTCTGTGTGTCTGCTTGTCCGAGGGCGGGGCTTAGCTGAGCTACACACGCACGCAGAGCAGAGAGGCCACAGCGGACAGGATGAAGCTCTGCATTCACACAAAATCTGCCAGTGCGGCACCTTCCCGCAGCGTTGTGCAGTGGTGTGGATGTGTTTATTTTATGCTTTAGGATGCAACCACTGTGAAACAATCAGAAAATAATGTTTTATTCATCTGGTTCACGGCTTTGTTTTCGCTACCGCCACTCCCTCTCTTCATTCACTCTCTAGCTCATTCAACCACCACTGCTCCCTCTCTCTCTCTCTAAGCCAGGGAAAAGGGGCCAACTTTTAATGCTGTGTAATTACAAACACCAAAAGATAAATCCTGCATAGTATATGCCTTTAAATGAATTCTAATTGGAAAATGTGTTTATGTTCTCGTTTATTTCCCTGTGCTTTCTTGTGAACTTCTCTTTACTTTTTACCAGAAAGGAGAAACGGTAAACAGTCTTGGTGCCTCTTCTTTGTTGCTAGGCAACAAAGGCAGTCTCTAGCTTTGTGTGTGTGAAAGGGACGATCCAGGCAATTTGATGGATTTCAAGGGACAACATGAAAGGGTTTGAAAACAACAATGCTGCATTTCCAAATGTGATATTTTTCTGAAGTTGCTTTGTTAGAGGAGACCACAGGGAACTATCGAAATAGTCATAACATAATTCACCAGACCTTTCCGCACATCAGACACAAGGACATCAAACGAAGCATCAAAAAAAAGATCTTGATTACTGCAGAAAAATTGGGCCCTTGCACAAATTAGTAATACGACACAGCAATGATAAATAGAACAGAAATATTAGAAAAAAGCCAATAGGAGTTCTTTAAAGGGTCTGTTTCCCCAAAATGCAAAACACTACCATTTGATTTGTTGCTCCAGTTGTCAAACAAGAGTTAGTTGCCTAAATCTCTCTCTTTTTTTGTGGTTTTGCACTCACTGATGTTTGATCACCTGTTTTGAAAAACAAGTCAGCCAATCAGAGCATCATAGGTGGAATGAGGAAAGTGGACGCCATCTTCCTGTGGGTGAGCCTGCAGAAAGATTCGGTCGACTTACAGAAATCTTAAATTATCATATTTCTGTGGCCATTGTCACTCCTAGAAACTACTAAACAGCTTCCATATATGTCCCTCACTATACCGAAACAAACCACTTCCAGATTGAAATGGACTTGGACATGGAAACAGAAAAAAAGAAAAAAAGTCACATTATTATCGTATTTTGTTCTACTTATTAAGCAGTCTGCTGGCTTCTTACAGGACAGTAGTTTTGGGTACCATTATAACTAATTTGGGGATTTCACCTAGCGAACATTTTAAGACCCGAGTAGGTCCAGCACTGAATGTTTGTAATAACGGTTTTGATTCCTGTTTGAATATTTTGTTTTGTTATCTCCCGGAAAACTGTTCATCTGATTATGGAAGAAGCATTTTAAATAAATCTGACATTAAAGTAAATCTAATTTAAAAACATTTAGGGGTACTTCTACATTTTGGGATCAAGGCACACCATGTCAATTTTGGGGTTATGACAAATAACACACTCGGTGGGTGCTATGCCAAATTTTAAGGACTTCAGGCACCAATACAAATTTTGCAGTCATGACCAATTAACACATTTTTAGGGAACCAAACCAAACTTTGGGATTTGAAGGCAATATAACAAAATCTAGAGGTATTGTTTGGTTATAACATCCTTTTCTTTTCATTTTTTTAACCTTTAATATTGCGACCCCTAAATGAGACTGCACTGATCACGCATGGTTTATGTTTCATCAAGTTAATGTTGTTTTTCTTGATGATTTCAACACAAATTGTTACTAGTTATGAATTTAATGTTTATTTGTACGGGGGCAATCTAGCATGAACTGCTGGCACACACTGCAGTCTAAGCTATTTGGCAATGCCCGTTCCAAGATGGGCCTTTTCCAAATGCATAAAACTCAATGATAAAATACTAAAGGAACTGCACAAAACACAACATTCAGCAGTACATAACACATGACACATAACTCAGCAAGAAAATACATACAAAACAGCACAAAACACATACAATTTACAAAAAAATGATACAATTAAAGTAAAACAAGCACCAGATCACTCGTGACTGACTGACCTCTTTTAAAACGGTTTCCATTTGAGTTTGAAATGTGGTCATGATCTATTTTAAGTTGATTAATTGTTGCTGTGCACATTTCTTCAGAAGGGGGAAGAAGGGTTATAACATGTCCTGCTTCAGGCCTCAGAAAAGCTTGGACTGTCTGTCATTTCTTTCCAACACTGTGCCAAACCTCACCCATGCGCCCCGTTGTGATGAGCCTCGGGTTAATTGGTTATATTCGTACTAAAAATCCGACTGGTCACAGCTTCAGACAGCTGTAAAACATCTCAGATCCTGACATCCGCCCTCACCTATTTCCCTCAAAGAGATAACTGTTAATGTGACAGCCCTCCTTGTTAAGTTAGTGCGTCAGCAGAAGATCTCTGACACTCTGCGTTTGGATGCACATCTCCCCTCCCGTCCCATCCTTTCAATGACATCACTCACCTCCCCGCTTATTGGACGAAGGGCCCGTCATTCAGGTGGATCGACCCACCCATGGGCTGCATGCTCCTCGGCACCTGGTGGTTTCAGACGAGGGGAGGGTGGCAAATACAGTGCTGTAGCCATGGCGACAGTGGATGCTGAGTGCTGCCACGACTTTGTGTAGGCAGACTCTGAATGGGGATGACATCATTCAGAGAGACAGGAGAAAAACAACATCTCCTTTGGTTCCTGTGTCTTTTTCTGCTCATGACGATAACACCAAATGTTATTTGGAAGAAGATATGAAACCAAATATGTTTTTTTTTTTTGGTTGGACGCAAATACCTGGAAATGAAATTTGATGAGGAGGAACTTTTAATGTCTGTACTGATGATGTAGTTTGTAAAAAAAGGCTTCACTGTTTATGAAAACCGGGACATTATTCTGAACCTAATATCTCTTGTCAGCCTTTGACTTTGACAAAAAGTGAATAGGTTTACAGTGTCTCTCCCAGAATTGCATCCCTATAAGGGTGCAGAAGCTTTAATTTAGTAAAAATAGAATAAATATACCAAAAAATATTTAAAACAGCAGAAAAAACTCAATTTAAAACATTAAAAAATCACAAAAATAGCAGAAAATGTTTTGAGAAATGTCAGAAAAAATTACAACTGTATAGTTTTGCAACAGATTAAAAATATTTAAGAAATATGATGTAATAAAATATCACAAACAATGTTTCAAATATTCCAAAACTAGCACTAAACAATTAGAAACCTGCAAATTAAATGACATCTCACTGCAGGTGTTATGTAACGGGTCAGAGAGGGATGACACTGATATCAACTATGAAATAAAAGACCAGTTACACCAGACTGTCGCCGCTGGTTGTCACTTGTGTTGCTGTTTTCCACAACACTTTTGCTTTTCCCCAGGTGCCAACATGAGAACAAACACTATACCACCATTGTTGTTTGAAGGTTTTTTGTAGCTCTTCCTCACTGAATCTCCTCTCCTCCTCCTCTCTCTCTCTCTCTCTCTCTCTCTCACTCTGGCTCTGACTCACCACTCTGGGGATGAGTGCCGGCCCCTCCTTCAGATGACATCAGAGGGCTTGAAATAGCAGCAGCATTAAAGCTTCCAGTCATGGGAGCCTGCTGCGAGGCCTGCACCCAGGGCAGCCACTTCCAGCTGAGCGGGCGCGAACGCAGGAGGGACAGACGGGGGCGGCGGGGAAAAAAAACAAAACAAAATGACAGAGGAGATAATGAAGTGACGGGAGCAACAAGTCAAAGGGGGTCGTCTGCTCGACATGCTTTGAGAGCTAATATCACACGCAGAGGGGGTGCAAAATGCGAGAGCGGCAATTATGTTCTGTCAAATTAAATAGTCGTGCATGAATAATTTTCTCTGGTAGATCTCCTTTCTGTCTCTTTAAGTTGACTCCTTTTATTGTGTAATCAAAGCATTAAATATAAATGGTGCACACGGTAGCTTCACTTGCCGCACAGTGAGTGGTTATGAGCAGCTTCCTGAAAACTTAAGGCTGGAGTTTACATTTTATGACTTTCACCGTCTTTAGAAGAAATTTTTATGGATTTGCAGGATCTTATTTTACCCAGAAATCTTTTTAAAAAACATGTTTTTTTGTTGTTGTTTTTTTGGTGGCGGTTAATTTTTGCACTATAATTTCCAGACACCACGTGTCAATAAAACAGTGTACGTGGTTTTTGTGGGATTTTCTGTTGATAAAGTTTGAGTTTCTGTGCCGTAGAACATGTTAGCCACGATAGCATCGACGCTAGCAAACAAATGTGAAGCTAAAATTCAATGTGTGAAAAATTATTCTTCACCAAAGAGCTATAAAGTGTTTTATTTTGAAGCGCTGGTCGTCCATATATGCAATTAAACTGTAGAAAAACATGCATTATATAAGATTTAAAGTTTGAGTTGAGCAAGTGACATGCAGGCAGCAAGTAGCAAACAAAACCTGTTAATCAAGCAAACACAAACTTCCACCATTTGAAGCCTCAACATTATCTCATTAATAGAAAAATAATTCTCACATTCATCACCAAGAAGTCAAAATTAGCCATCAGTGTTTAGTGGTCATTAGAGCGTGCTATGAATATCACAAGGGCAAAAAAAAACCCCAGCATTGTTTATTTATCAAAGCCCCTTCAAACGCTTGAATAATCATTGACCACAGTCTGTGTTTGCATGTGTGATGTCTGGAGAGAAGCTAACTGTAGCTAATAAGCAACATAAGCACTGACTCTGTGTTTGGTTTTTAAGATTGACTGATCTCAAAACTCACATTTCTGGCATTTTTTACCTAAAAATGAAAATGAGGGCATTGCTCATTTGTTGAAGCACTTAAAATGCTTGAATAAACATTTACATTTTACATGAGACACACCAGTGATCTCTTACACAGATCATGACCGTCCTTTCTCAGCCACAGCAGAAGTAATGTGACTCACATTGTACCGAAAAACAGTCTCAGGTCTGACGGTGCGGTTCAAACTGAATGTGCTGCCTCACTTTTTTTCATGTGAATCTGACTTTGTAATGTCTACAGAGATGTTAGCGTGTTTCCGACTGATCTCAAAACTCTTTTCTATGTGCATAATTCATCAAGTCATGTAGCCTTGGTATAAAAAAAAAGAAAGTTTTCACTCAGGATAAAAATGTAAATCAACACCTGAGACACCCGAGACTGGTTTACTTTCCATCTCCTGTCGACGGTTAATGACGGTCTCTTTCAATCATGGCCGCTCTTTTCCTGACGTTAATCAAGTTGTTTTAGTTTTAATCCGATCTGAACCACCGTGGATGGAGATCAGAAAACAGCATAGTGAGTTGTTTTGAAAGGTATCAAGTAGCGTCTTCTGATGACGCCAGTGTCGGTCACTCCTGTGCTTCAAAGAAAACAACAAAACTCACATTTAGGTCTTAGATTAGTTTAGGGAAGGCCGTGTGGGTAAGTAGTGACTACATCCTCACTTCCTTTCTCAGTTTACCTCTCACTCCTCTTGTTTCCTTCACACCCAAACACTGTTTATCTCTATCTCCTTCCTGTCTCGTACACAAGAGGACCTGTCTGTGGATAAAAAGTAAGAAGCCACGATATAACACTGCCTCCCTCTCCCTCTCTCTCTCCACACACACACACATATATATAAAGCAACCCTCATGAGGAAGAACATTAACTGTGTGACCGAGGACCGGGTGTCACAGAGAAGTAGGTCAGGAGACATGACGACTGCGAGCATGACAATAACGCGCCGCGACATAAACAACTAACTCCACTACATCCTGTCTATCTCCAGACATCGCAAACACTAATAACAAACCCGTTCCTACTTCGCTCACTCACTGTCGGCGCACAGGTCTTTACAAAATAAAGGTTAGGTTTGATTCTCAGCGGGGGCCAGTGACTCTAAAATATGTATGCAGGTGCTCTGGATAAAAATGTTCACCATGAGGAATATGCTCTGCCTCTCACATCTGTCGTCTCTAACCTGCGGCAGAAATGTTTTGTTAAAGGGCACATATTATGCTTTTAAAGTTCCCAAACTTGAGGTAAACATATGTAGAAAGGAACTTTTTTTTTCTACCACGCTGACGTCAGCTCAACGCACACGCCCATAAATGGACGTCTGCTACAGTTGCTGCTACGTGTCGTTCGCGTTCGTCCGTTCTCGTCGGATATCAGCTCGATCGTGTACGGACGCATTTGAGCGGCCGACGTTTTAGATAAAGAATGAGGAAAAACTAGTGAACTCCTGCTGCTGTAGTTTATGTATGCGACCTCCGGAGCCGGTGAAAGTCTCCCGAGGGGCAGCGTCTGAGAGCAAAACAGAACCGGCCAATCAGAGCAGAGTGGGCTCCTCAGGAGCGAGACGGAGCCTGTTCAGGGCCTGAGGCTGAACCGAGAGTCAATACCAGATAAATATGTTTTTGAGTGAAGTTTTTTTAACTTTATATCATGCAAAGATATTCTAGTAGAGCCCCAGATAAAAAAAAAAATAGAAACCTGCAAATGTGTATAAGTCTGGCAATTTTCTATATTTTTCTTATTTTCAACAAATCTCATGTGCAGAACCAAACTAACAATGAATTGATCCACTTATAATTATTGTGTGTGTACCCAAAGCTTATTCCTCTGTGCCGTAGACCTCAGTTGTTGTCTGAAAAACAATTAAAACCACATAAATGATGCATAGCGTCACACTGGGTGACATGTTCCTTCACCCCTGAAGAGTTTTGGGAAGTTTGTTTAGGAGCGGCTCCAAAGATTAATAACGGTGTGGAGTGTGGCTCCGTTTACCGAGACCTGCTCTAGCTTGTTGCGCTACGTGTCACAACTTCGTAACTTTATCTTTGTAACGTACAATGTAGTAAAACCATGTGTAGTCTAATGCTATCCGATACAACAGCTCTATTATAAATTCTACTTTTATGAAGCTTGTGCAGTTTCAGTTTTTGTCGACGTCGTCAGAAAGGTGATATAATTCTACCTACTATTTATTATTGAGGTGGTAGCGGGCGGTGATTGTTGTGTACTGGAGTGCCTTATATTTTGTCCACACCATTTAAGATATGCATGAGGTTTCTGACAATGTCGACAAAAACTGAAAAGGTATAAGCTTCTTAAAAGTAGGATTTAAGGGAGAGCTGTTGTATCGGATCGTATTAGATTGCACAGGTGTTCCTAATAAAGTGCTGAGTGAGTGTGGAGAGTTTAATCCAACTATTACTTTGTCATTATTGTTCTCTTGTATTTTATGGGACCATGTAGAGTGTCAAACAGCAATGTTACCCGTTTAATGTACTGCACCAGAGTTAGCTTATAGCTCGTTTCCATCCGCAGTCCCTTAGGCAGATCACAATTAAAACATAACATAGCGATGATAATGGATTAATCAGTCAGGCCCTGATGAGACGTCTGCCTAGAAACCGCATCATTTAAGCCTGGAGCTTAAGTAACTGATGCCTGTGAGGTCACCGCAGGTTCGTGCATGCATCAGGTCAGGTTTATGATACAGTTTGAAAACAAAAACAGGACATCATGCCACTGAGCCATTCTCATACATTGTATGTTAAACTACTTACAATTATCATTGTCTTTAACGTCCCACCTTATTATTGTCTTTAACGTCCTGCTTTGAGCGTTACCGCGAGGCCCCGTCATGGACTCGACCTGATTTGTATGAAGAATAGAATATGCTGTTTGTTTAATATGTTAATGTAAAAAAAACAAAAACAAATGTGTGTGTTGTAGCTTTAAGAACAAGGCAGGGAGTGTGAGATAAATTAGAGGCTGACAGGCTGCTTTGTTCACGGAGCCACCTTAAGGACATCAAAACACGAGACTGTGTGGGCATCAGCATCACAAGCAAGGAGACGGATAGAGAGCGCCGTTCAGAGAGAGAGAGAGAGAGATGAATCTAAGTGTGTACTGCCATAGCAACTCCAGCCCATAAAACAATCGTACACTCTGTACTTTATCAAATGATTCATGTCTAATTAACTGTGTCTGATAATCAGCTGCAGAACTGCAGAGCTTAGTCACATGACACCTTTTCAAAGAGTCGAAGTTGTGGATGCGAGCTGTCTGCAGCAGCCCTGTGTGTGGGACTCACATCACAGCAGTGAAAAATGACATTTAGAGTCACTTGGATCAGAACATTGTTCTGTTAAATTACATTTTCTGGGAGCTATCAGTACAGAGTACCAATCTTTTGTCTGACTTCTGGCTTCAGTTCAGTTTTTGATCCAGTTTTTTTTTTTGGATGTGTGGGTCGCTTGCTGGATTTTTTGTATTTGGAAAAAGTTCAACCACAATGTCACTTTCCAGAAGAAAAAAAAATGTCCCTATTATATTGGATAATCTACAAACCAAGTCAAGTGAATTGTATTCACATATCCCAATTTCACAAATCACAAATTTCCCTCCGGGGAGCTTTACAGTCTGTTCAGTAATACGCCATCCTCTGTCCTTAAACTCTCGATTCAAATAAGGAAAAAAACTCACATAAAAAAAACTTTTAAAGGGGAAAAAAATGGAAGAAACTTCAGGGAGAGCAGCAGAAGAAGAATCTCTCTTCCAGGTCTGGAATAAACCGAAACAGTGAAATTATAAACATACAGCATGACAAAATAATAGATTCATTTATAAGACTGTAAACAGTTTTCACTGGAGCCACTTTTTTTAATGGAGAAAACTGATTTAGGTGAACTAATCCACCTTGAAACAGCTGTCAGCTCTGTTAGGATTATGTTGTTTTTTTTTTACTTCTCTAGTGCTTTTAATACAATTCAACCACACCTTGTTAACAAATCAATGAATTTTAAACTGCCTGGCACATCTATCGCTCGGATCTTAGATTATTTCGTCTCGGCCTAGAGTTTGTCAGGCTTGAAAACTTAAACAGAGACCTCACAGGACACAGTTTTATCCCTCTTTTTATTCACACTCTATATTGCTACTACAGGCTCAGTCAGGCGTCTTATCCAAGGCAATAACCTGGCCAACAAAAGAGAAGTTTAATCATTTGTCAGCTGCTGTGATGCATGTTTTAGAAGACCAAAGAGTTAATTACTGATTTCAGAAGATCATCCAGGGTCAGCAGACCCCTTTTTTCCCCAGTCTTACAAGTATCTAGTTGTCTACCTGGACAGTAAATTAAACTGGAAAAAGAACACAGAGGTTGTTTTCAGAAAGGCTCAGTCAAGATCTTAGATCCTTTGATATCAGCGAGAAGCTTCTTCATGTTTTTTTTTTTTGTTTTTTTTTTATCAGGGAGTCTTAGCAAGTGTCCTCTTTTATGCTGTGCTCTGCAGGATGATAAAAACAGGATCAATAAGATCGGTGATTGGCCTTCCCCTCAGACTCACTCGAGGTCACTGTAGAGAAGAGGCAGAGAGCCAGACTAACAAACAAACAGTATTTTGAACACCATCCATCCATCCATCCATCACGCTGTGTTTTTTTAACGGCTCATTCAGTGAGCGACCGGCGATGCAAACACTTTCCGATGCGGTCCAGATCTACAGCGAGCACCTTTCAGCTGTTAATCGCATCTCAAATGGCTTTTTTTTATGGTGTTATTTATTTGTTGTGTACTGTGTGCAAGCAACATTTATATTGTTTGTTGACTGTACGAGTTGATTCGGTGGCAAATGAGTTTCCCTACTGGGGATTAATAAAACTGTCTAATCTAATCTAATCTAAAGGGGCCGTTACACTTTGTCAGACGTGCTTGTCGGACGGTCGAACCTCCACACACCTTTTCTGATGTTGGATTTCAGGACATGTCTCTCAGATCTCTTTACACATTCCTGACACAACCATTTAGGTATTTTTTTAATGTGAACAGGGTAACACTGTGAATGCCTTCCAGGAGCGACTTGTGTCTAAAAATATATGCGCTGTATTCCCTCATTTAAACGATATCACGTCTCCCCTCCTCTTTATCAACAGCTGGCTTTTCACTCTGCCTTCGAGTGCAGCCGTTCAAACAACTGTAAACACTTGTTTTTTGGGGTTTTTTTGCAGCGTGGTCAGACAACACGTCATACGAACCGGTTCTGATTCATCATAAGCCAGCCAGATCTTTTTCATCTTTTATAATATCTGCACAAGTTAGCTTTTTGGTCCCTGACTCATGATTTTTTTAACTACTGCAGCTGCATAATACTGAGTCATAACCTTATCATGAAGTGATGTTCAGTTGCCAGTTTATTAGTTGCACCAGATAAAACTGCAAAGCAAATCTGCAAAAATTATCTAGTATTGCATAAATAAATGCATGATTCTAGTGTTTAGTGCATCATCAATGATATAAATTGCTTGGTCAAAATATTAGAAACACCTCTCAGTGTAAAACAAAGCAATTCAACAACACAGCATCACAAACTACAACCTCCAAAATGACCATAAAGTTGAATTAACACCTCCCTAAAACAGTTTCACATGCAGTAAGTCCAGGAAACCTTAAGGTGCTCTTAAAGATTAAAAAAAAACAACTCATAATAGAGAAGAAAATGTTCTTCAGGCAAGGAGAGAGGTTATATTAAAAGCCTCTATTTAGTCCGTCGGTTAAAACATCACCAGGGAGGAAACAGTGGAGGCAGACTGCTTACACCTTTTACTCTAAGTAGACAAGCAACAAGCAATAAAATCAAAATATTAAAATTGTAAAAAGAAAAAAGAAGAATAGAAATGACCATACAAATCATATCACTCAGCCAAGTACAATAAAGGAAGCTATTTTAAAAAAAAAGGTAGATTGTATTGTTGGCAAATATATTAGACTGTATTAGTTTTGCTCAAAGGCGAGACGAGGTACACAGGTGTACCTAATAAACATTTTAACTTGTCATAGTAGGAAAAGCACAGGTGAAACTAATAACATTAACGACAGCTCCGCTCTATTCAAGTGCCCCAGTAAGCGTTGACAGTAAGACAGTGTGACAGCCCCCAAACAATACCCTGAAACTGAAGCAGCTGAACTGAATTCACCCATCGTTCAATATCTTCACAGCGAAATAGGTCCATTGTGTCGGATTTGATGTGACAGCGTGAAGTTTCAGAGAAGAAACTCTGCCTCTTTATAAAGAACTGGAAATCACAGAAACGAAGACTCGAATTTAACTTTTCATGTGTCCATCACAACAATTAAATCTGCTGTAGGGGGAATTAAATTAAACTGAGCTACAGCCTCATGATCAGATTGTCGTAGTCAAAGGAGAGATTCACAGTTTTTCTAATCAGTAAGATGCCTAAATGAACACTGACATGTTTTTCTTGGTGTAATCATTTCCCCCTCTTCATACTGAACATTAGAAGATCCCTTCATGATGCACTTAAAAGGTATAATATGTAATTATTCCACATTAAAAATGTCTAAAAACAACTAGACCTATGTTCTATATGTTGTTGAGTTGTGTACTTACATTATCCCAAATATTTCCAACAATATTCAAACCCAGAAAAATCTGTAATTTAATAAAAGTAACAGACCGTTTCATTTGGTCCATGTCAATGGCGTCATACGTCCAGACGAGAGTAAGCTAACGTTAGCACAAGATGCATGCAAGATAATACATTAGCATTGTGTTTGTTCCACACAAACTGTTATAAATGGACTTTTATTCAGTTTGAAGCCACATTTTCATGATAAACTTAGGTCGTTTTTAACTATATCTTTTAGCCAGAAGAAGGATTTTACTCTCTGGTCGTAATCAGAGAAATAAACTGAGCAAACTTTAGCAGCAGCTTAGCTAACAGCCCCTCCAGGAAGTCCGTGATCACCAAACATCACAAGAGAAATATTGATTTTTTTTTTAGGTGAAACAGCTTTAAATAGTATTTTTAACAATTTCAGTCTGCGTGTACGTTTGTTTTTGGAGAAGCGGAGACCTCTGCGGATAATTTGGGACATCTGGATCTAAAGTTATAAGAGAAATAAACCGAACAAGTGTTAGCAGCAGCTAAGCTAACAGCCCGTATCTGACGTCCGTGGGTCGCCGTACATCGTCGGAAAAACATTGATCTTTTGGATGAAACAGCTTTATTCAGTCTTTTTACCTGTAATCACCGGGTCCGTTTGTTCTGGAGAGGAGGAGAAAACATCCTGAGCCATGAACACCAGAATAATCGTATCCGCGATGAAGCTGATTATTTAACAATAAGACAACAACTCCCATGATCCCTTGCTACGTCATACCGTCATCACACTCCGTCTTTTGTTATTGTTTTGATTGAGAGACCCCTAGTGGCTGAAATTACATATTGTGCGTTTAAGTGATGTGTGAGCCTGCTAACCACTAGCTTCCTTATTACACACACACTTCAAACCTCACATACGGCAGAAAAAAATAAAATAGAAAGTTCTTCTCAGGGTACAGAAATTCATATTCAACCTCCCTCTTAATTTACAGCAACTGCAGGTTAAACGGAGTGAGACTGAGAAGCTCCCGGGAAATCAGAGGTGAGATTCATTCATCACTTCGGGCCTTCACACTCTTGAAATAAGATATACAAAGTCAAACATTGTCAGGAGGTAGGAGGAAAAAATTCTGGATTGATACATCCTTCCCTTCTTTACTAAAAACAAAAGATTTTTATCTTTAACAACAGATGCAGGTGAATTTCATCATCTTAACATTAGCGCTGCCTTTGATGCCACAAATCAATACCTGTACTTGGGGAAGTACAAAGGCTCCCAAGATTGGTTTATCACATTTATCAAAGAGGAAGCTCTCTGTTTGATCTACGGGGCTGTGTGCCATGCTAATTTACATTAATTTGATTTACATTACTACATTAACTAATAAGACTGATGCCAGAAATGATGTGATGAAAGAAAAATAGACAATAAAAACAGATGGTAGCAGACACGGAGACAAAAGCTTTGGTGTAAAAGTGTATTTACACGTTGAAAATCTTGTTTTTTTCAGTCTGAACTTGTTGATTTTGGTTATTGATTTCAGGCTATGATTCATTTTGTAACAACAGCTTCTAATTTATACTGTTTAGCAAGAATATACAGTAGTTAGGACTTTATTTTATCATGAGATACAGAACAAAAAACAATAAAAGTCAAATAATGCCACAACCGACATAAAAAAACTGCAAAAAGGTGTTCAATATTCAATTAAAAAGGTGTTATGAAATAAATAATCATATTAATATATTGTGTAAAATGTATAAATTAAAAATTAATCGACAATCTGTGAAATAATAAAGAAAATATGAACTAATTAGATCATTACTTTTCATAATAAGTTAGTTTTATTGGATGTAATGTTTATTTAATGACAAACATTTTTATTTCAAAATGTTCTTTTGCCAAAACTTGTATTTCACAGTGTAAATTTTCGTGATACTGGTGTTTTCACAACCACACCTTTGGCACATATTTGTTATGAAAACAAGAATGATGAAATAACATTTCATAATATCTGGGTTGCTTTTTTTTTTGAGTATTTCACAAATTATTGTATCGTGTGTATATATTTACACAATTTATTCATGTCATTATTTATCTCATATCTTTCTTTATTCAATGAACAATCATAACGGCATTGATTCAATTAAATTAATTAATAAAACTTTATTTGTATATGTTATGTACAGGTTAGTGCATTCAAAGTGCTTTACAGATGACGGACAAGCTCATAATACAGTACACATTTAAACAGTACAAACAACTTAATAAATATCACAATACTGAACTCTTTGTATAAAATCAGGCAACTGTAAAGAAATCAACTGAACAAATAGACACATAAAAACACCAAATAATAAAGCAAACTCAAAGGATCTAGCTTGAGAGCTGTTTGCGGTTCATTGGATTTAAAAATTGCGTAAAACCTGAATCCAGTCCAGTCAGGATCAGTGTGAACATGCAGGATTGTTTTGGGAGCTTTAATAGCATGACTGTTGCTTCTCCATATTGCTAGGAACAAACAAAAACTGGAGAATCTCCAGTTTGAATCTCCAGTAGAGATGAAATATTCAGTTTTTCATTAATTAATTTCCTTTCTGGACTAAAGAAATCCAAATATATTAAATCCAAATATACTGGAAGCAATCTATAAAATATTAATGAAGTGTTGATTTTTAAATGTAGAGTATAAACTTCTTCTCAGTTTCTAAAATGATTAAATTCATGGTTGAGTAAAGAGATTTTTTTTTTGCTTATCTTATGTGGGACTGGTGAATGTAGTCTTAATTTCTGTGGAGATTTGCTCATGACCAATAACAAGGATCTTTAAACTTATTAGATGTGTTTTAGAGCGTCCTGTTCATTTTATCAGTGTGGCAGAGATGTTTTATCTTCCTCTAAAGTGAAGTTAAAACGAGAGAAATAGTCGAGTGTCATCAGCGTAGAAGTGAGAATAACTCCTTAGCTTAAATAGAAAGACAAGGACCCCAGAACGGAGCCTTGAGGTACGCCATATATCATCAACAAAGCTAAAAAGAAAACGTAAGAACCAGTGCAGACTGACAGGCAATGTGATAATGACAGGACCACCATTCTCTAATGTTAAATTCAGAAATATTGTTTATGTAGTGAGGAGAATAGTGCCCAGAGCCCCTCAACATGGGGGAAGTTTGTTTTTATCCACAATTTTTAAAAGTATTCATTGTAAAAACTATGACTGTTGGCTCAATAAATCATTTGACAGACAGGTTTATTGAATCCAAAACAATATTAAAGCCTCTCAGGTGCTTTCTACCTTCGTCTTATACAGCTGTGATACAATAAAGATCTAAAAAATCATAATGGAAATAATGTCTATAGTATTCTAAAACCTGAAATATGCCAAAACCTTCTTAAATGTGTCATAAACGCTTATTATTAAACACAACAGATACGTGTTCGTGTACATACGGGGACAATAGGAGGCAAAAATTTAATACATTGATTGGACTAACTTTGAACTTATGTCATTTTGTGTAATTAAAAATTAAAATTAAAAACCATTTCAGTCTCTGACACGCTTACAAGTTTGATAAGGAAAATCTAGAGGGTTATGGTGAGGTCCAATTATAAATCTAAATATGAATGTTTAGGCATTTATCTAATCTGCAAAAACAATCACCACTCAGTCTGGCTGCAGTAAAATAATCACTCTAGATCTGACTTAGTTTAAAAAAAAAAAAACCCAAAAGAACAAAAACCCCAACAACATCAGTGGGAAACTCTCCCCGTCTCTCAGTTTTTAATTATCTGACTGTCTGCCAGACTGACACACACACAACTGTGTACTTCTTCGTCTTAGACTCACACATCAGCAGGGCAACCAGCGAATTTCATGCTTCAGTAATTGTTTTACATTTAAAGGGCATTTTCTGACATATTTTCTGCAAGGCCTGTAACATTTAATCAGAAGCTCAGCCTCTGTGGTATCCTGTCATGTTCATTTCGTCACCTTTTCTCACATATCACAACTGCCACAACCGCCGCAGACAAGTTCCTTTTTTCTTTTTAACCTCAGTGTTCCTGTTTTTTAAACGGTAACCTGCTGATGTTCATGTTTTATTTTCATTATGTGCAACTCTCTCATGGCTTTCCGCCTGATTTGTGGCTCTCGTCAGTGACAGTGTCCAAATGTTGGACTTTTTTTTTGGGGGGGGGGGGTTTCTTCATGCAATCAAAACATATGTGAAAGCGAATGTTTTATCTTTTTTAAAGCACACACACTTCTCTTACAACTTACTGCAGCAATGTGTGACCTTTGCAAAAACTACATCCTGTGTGTATATACACAATGCAAAAGAAACCACACGCACGATCTGAAACTTGACAAGCTGTGTAACAACCGCCATACAGTGCACAATTATCTAAGACAAGTGGAAATAGAAGATAAACAAAGATACTAAAATGCTTACTGAATACATTTCGAAAACGTTTGATCAATTTGAAAACGTGCAAAAATATTCTTTAGTTTACCAAAAACACCTGACATCTCCCTCAAAAGCATATTTGAACTATTTGGGAATCAAATCTGTGATATTTGCTCGATATCTGATGTTACAGCTGAACTCTTTCCAAGGAAATTATACATGTGGGAGGGAAAAAAGTGAACAAAATATGTGCACCCAGCGTCAGACTTATGGTTTATTATGATATGGTTTATTCTTCTATTTCCCTTTATCTGTATCACAAACATATGTGTAACAAAGATGCAAAAAAAACCCAGACTTCTCTGAACATGAAATATGAGATAGAATATGTTTTCTTTAAAATAAAGCACATTAAGTCGTGTCCTAAAAAAAATGAACGACAACGTCACACAATCCGAATTAATGCCATTGAAAATTTATTGTGATATCTGATAGTTTACATTAGAGTGAAAACAGACATGTGACATGGTTTTTTTTTTTGTTTTTTTTTTTTACTAAGACAGAATGCAAAGCAATGTAGTCAAATAAAAAGCATAGAATATTTTTGTTTTAAATTTAGGAAAAAATAATAATAAAACAGGCACGACATATAGCCATTATAAATACAACATGCTTGAGACCTTAAACTGTATTTTAACAGTCCTAAGAGAAGAACTTGTACAGTCTTTTTCCCCTGTATACCCATCTTGCCTTTGATCAACATCCTTTCAGGTACGTTTTAGACAGTAACAGAGCTCAAAAAGTAGGTAGCCAGTGTCACCAAAAAAAAAAAACAAAAACAACAACATAACAATAAAAAGTAAACAGTTTTCAGCAGCAAATATCTACATTTTTTTTTCATCCAGGCTGCTTTGATGCTGTTGAGTTCATAGAATCAAAACATTCTACGGAAACACAATGTCACACGCGACAGGATTTCTCGTCTATAATTTTGGTATCGCAGTTGAATCTCCAGGAGACGCTCGCTCGAACTCGCGCAATCCCCCCCTCCCCCTCCCCCCTCCCTGGTTTCCTTCTCCTGTCCCGCTGACACATGACACTGATGCATTCGATAGAAACCTGGTTCTTATTTGGTACACACCGGCAGTGACACTGGCGACTGCTTTTTGTTGGTTCAATGTAGACTGACTGATCGAAAGGGAGAGTATAGAGGCTCCGCAGTTGTGTGTTACAAAAAAAACTCCCAGTAACCACCGCTGGCGCCATGTTGGAGGTCCTCTTGGAGAAACCGGCCGTCCGCGTGTAACAGTTAACGAGAGGAAAGTCGGTCTGTTCGTAGGTCCATTCAGTAACGAGTTTAATGATGATCTGGTGAGATAGATTTTCCACACCGCTGTTCTCTTGAGTGCTATGAGTTTGAGAAAACAGCCGCGTTTTGACTTTGATTGGACGAACACATCTGGAAGGCTAACTGGCCAAATAAAAGCTGCATCCCAATTCAAGAGCCGCCAACTTTTGATGGATGTATAACTTTACATACTAAAGCCCAAATTACACTCTGCATGCCGCCACCTAAGATACTGTAAATGAAGTCAAACTGAAGACCGCACATGCCAATAAACGTGTGAACACTGTTTTTTGCCTCTTACGCCTCTCGTGTTCTCCCTAAACGAGACCGTCCAGTTTCATCGACAGAACGACTAAATTCAGGTGCTCCTCGTCGACTCCTAAAGTCAATAATTTTTTCAAGTTTACCACCAAGAAACGAACGTCTGACACAGTGGTGAATACCAAGGAGTAAACTCAGGCTTCAAGTTCCATGATACCCGAGTTCATGAAATGCAGCCGATCTACCAGGACCGATGAACACGGGAACACCGATACCCGATAAACACAATGAGGTCATGTGATATTTCCTGACTTTACGAAAACGTACGAGGACCACTCGAATGCACCATTAAATAACGGATTGGGGAAGCGGTGGATCAGAGACACTGAAGGCTGTAAAAAGAGGCATTTTGTGAGTCCAGTTGTTTGTAAGTCCAGCTACCTTCTGACTAAGCTCAAAGGATGCAGCCCGCGAACTGGGATACAACGAGTAAGCAGCTAAATGCTAAAAGTTTACAAAAGAATAAATAAAATCAAATAGGTCAGGGGGATGTAACTGTTAATATTTGGTCAAAACCAGCTCAAGAAATACAATCAAAGTGAGCACAGCCGGCGTTGCCAAAACGCTAAGGACCTCCAATATGGCTGCCAGAGAGCACGTTTCATCACCTGAAAGCCCTCTATACAGGAGACACTGACTGTGGTGGCGAAAGGGTCTTGGTAAAGGCTCTCCCCGTGACATGGCGGGAGATTCCAGCTCGCCCTCGACGTCTACACGGCTCAGCAGAGACCTAAACACTGGCCCTCTAAACGGGCTTTTTCACCAACACAAGCTAAATAAACAAGCTAACAGAAAAAAAAAAAAAAAAGAAGAACAAAAACAATAAAAGGGATAAATCACTTTCAAACAAACTAGCCTGGCTCTTGACCTCGCAGGATCACCGGGAGAGACAGTAAACCAAACAGCTGCGAAAGAAAGAAAGAAAGAAAACAAACAATAACAACAACAACAACAGGACAAATAAAAACACTTCCAAACTAAAAAAAAAAAAAAGAAAGGAGAAAGAAAAAAGAGAAATAAAACTGTCTGAGGAAAAGAAACTAAACATTCACTTTCCTGTGCACGTGTACACGCATGTATGACTGACACACGTGCATGCACACACACACACACTCACACACACACACACACTCGCACACACACACACAGACACACACACACAGCCAGAGGTACAGTGAACAAAAGTGCTTCAAGTTGGGGAAGTAAAAGAACTAACCCAGTAGAAATACGTATAAAACCTTAAATATGTTACTTTATGTACAAAAAACTGTAACACGGGCCAATATCTCAGCTGTTTATGTCTTTATATTTTCAAGTAGGTATCACTGCTAACTATTTAGGGTTTGCATTGTCATTGTTTTTAGGATAAAAGGTCGTGTGATCTGACTGACCTCGCCTGCAAAGTAATCAATCACTGCTGATTTTTTTTTTTTTTCTTTTTTTTTTTTTTTTAAATCTCTCCCATCCCAATCCCACCCTGCCCCACCTCGACCTGCCGCTGCCGCCTTTTTTTTTTTTTTTAATCCTTCCGATAAAAAAAAAAAAAAAAAAAAAGTCCGACAACAAGCGCTGGGTGTCCCGCATATTCCAAACCTCTTCCTCTGATGCTTTACTCTGAGAAATAATATACTGAATATCCATCTGTTTTTGCACCTCAAAATCTTAACAGAAAAAAAATATATATATGCATGTATGTATACCATTCAGGTTTAAAAAGGAAAAAAAAGTCTCTGTTGTCCAAAACAAACAAACAAACAAACAAAAAAAGAAGGGTCAGAGCTCTATGAGGATTTAGTGAAGAACATTGTTTTGTGGGCCACTTTGAACCAGAAGGGGGGGGAAGACACATCGGTTCACATGAAGGTTTTTCGGAGTTATGCACTGCACAACAGAAAGAAGAGGGAGGCCGTTTCATGTTTTTGAAGAGGCACGAGATTCATTCGGCTTGGAGGCAAAAAAAAAAACAAACAAAAAGAGACGTTTAACGCGCTCGAAGAGAGATAAAGTGCAAAAAGACCTACGAGAGAGCTGGAGAGGAATTATCGACGATAGCAGCAAAGTATCAGGGGGGAAACTACACTTTTCTCTACAGAGAAGATTTTTGCTCTTAGAGAACGAAAATCAAGCGAGATGAAAAGCTAAAAATTTTGTCGATATAATTGAAGTAAACTCAAAAAAAACGATGTATATCTAACAGACGAGCTGCTAAACACACTACAATCCTAACAAGAGAGACGGATGAAGGGAAAAACCCTCAAACTTTCCTTCCCGTCTCGAAAACAACGTTGTCGTTCATCTGTGAGAAGGCCATTTAAGAAAACAGACGAGAGCGAACAAACTTTTTTTTTTCCTCTTTCTTTTCTTTTCTTTTGTTTTGTTTTTTTTGTTTTGCCTCAAAACCGAAATGAACCAAAGGCCTCGTCAAAGTGCAAACGAAGTAGCGTCGTTCAAGTATGCCACTGTGTAATGCGTGACCACACACACACAATGCATATAAACACATGTCATATGCATATATACATATGTGCATGACAGCATATATACATATGTGCATGACAGCATATATATATATATATATATATATATATATATATATATATATATATATATATATATATATATATATAAAAATATATATATATATATAATCCATGTTCCAATATCTAGGTACTACGAACATTCTCATAGTATTTATGGATATGTAATCGTAATCATAGTATGTGTTTATATATATATATTCATATGTAGTTGTGTCTCTCATTGTTTCATTACTAGACAATGGAATAATACAGTCTGCCATCATGTTTTATGACTTGTCGACACTGATGTCAGCTTCCCCGGTCTCCTTCTCTTTCACTAACGGTACTGCTGCAAAATGGGACCAGCCACAATCGCATTACACTACAAATATTTATATATCTATGTATTTATATATATATATATTTATGTATATATATATATTGATTTATGTCAAACAAACACTAGGTGCTGCTTTCGATGCTTTTTGGGTGCTGAACAGTACCAGAAAGGGGAGGGGGGGGATAAAGAAAATTCACAAGAAAGAAAGAAAAAAAAAGACAAAAACTGAAAAAATATCAGGTATAAAATCCCACACTACTTCAATCTCATCCTTTTCCACTTTAAAAAAAAAAAAAAAAAAAAAAAAGCATAGATGCTGCTACATATTTGTAATTACAATAAACTCCCTTTCCCCTCCGCTCCTCACCCGTCCCTGATTGCTCATTTGGACATTAGCAAAGAAAAGCATGCTCAGCTATAGGCAGAGATACAACAAGCCAAAAAACGACAAACAAAAAAACAAACAAAATAAAACATGACAAACTTGACAGGGAAATAAAATGCTAACCAGTAACATCCATCTGCCATCAAACCAAAACCTTACCGAAACCCAGAAGTTAAAACTATAAGCAAATAACATTAAAGTCGTCCGTTTTTCGCCGGGTGGGCGAAACAAAGAAAACAAAGAAACGTCCCCTCGGTGAAGTCTATCTCCTTTCGCATAGTGGTCGCCATAATCACCACAATCACTTGTAAGCGTGGTTCGGTGAGTGGAGTTGGGGAAGAGGAGGAAAAGGAGGAGGCGAAGGAGGAGGAGGGGTGAGAGTGAGCGACCCCCAAAAAGCTCCGGAGCTGCGAAAGGAGAACACACAATCTTCAAAAAGTAACGACAGGACTCCTGTGACGTGATATTTCAACAGTTGCTCCTCTTCCTGGTCGTTTTTGTTTTGTTTTTTTTTCCTCTTCTTCTTCTTCTTCTCTCTCTCTCATGTCATTTGTTCTTTTCAGTTTCACAATGAGCAGGTGGGTGTGTGCACGTGGAGGAGGAGACGAGGAAGGGTGGAGGAGGAGGAGGAGGGTTTTTTTTTGTTGTTTAAAGGGGGAAAAGGGAGGAGGGGGTGGGGGTGAGGAGGAGGGGGGGGTGGTCGATGGTCGTCGCTCCACGCAGTTCAATAAAGAGCATTCCAAGGTCAGAAAAAAGAAACGAGCGCGGGCCGGAGCGTCACTCCCATCCGTTGTCCTTGATCATGTGAGCCAGCTCGATGATGAACTTTCCCTCTTTGTACTTTTGACTGCTCTCGAACGCGTGTTCCTGTAACGTCGTCACACACAGAAGAAGAAGAAGAAGACAGAGAGAGAGAAAGAGAGAGAAACTTCAGTTAACAACAGCCTGGTCAATACTCATATCGATACTTGAGAATAATACAAAACAAGCGTTCTTATCACATAAGAGCAAACATTTGGTGATAAAGACGTGCCTGAGTCATTATCAAACATGACAGTCACAGTAAATACGAGATAACAGGAGTTGTTTGAGCAGTAAACACCACTTCAATTTAAATTCTTTGAACCTCTTTAAACTCGTCGTTACAAACTCACACTGTGTTTAAACTTTATTTTAAAAATCCTAGTAATTACAGCGGAGAGATCCCCGTGTTTCCTAATCTCCAAAATATGACGCACAACGACATCTAAAATAATTCCAAGAGCTGCGACGACCTGCTTGATAGACAGGAAGTTAATCACCGGCTTCTTAAGCTTTTTCGTATTTCTGAACTTTCTGTCTTAACAGCGACTCTCTAGAGGTGCTGTAAGGTTTCCTTCACACGTCTGTGTTTGACTAACATCGGGACACAGACGGAGCTTCTGTCTGTCTGATTATTTTCTCGGCCTCGTAAACCGGTTTCTGCTTCTGCCTCTCTGCCTTGCGGGGGGCCTTTCTGAGAATCTCTTAATTGTTTTTGTCACTGAAGAAGCAGCTTTAAGTGAGTCCCTGACTTACTTATACTTTGTTCAGTTATTTTACACCCCTTCCATAGTCTTTTTCAGACAATTACCGGGACAAGCCTCTTCAAAACGGCCTGACATTTAATCACTGTAGACTCTCAGAGGTACCAGTCTGGCTGTCTGCAGCCAACCTTTCGGCACTGTAATTATCTTGCGCTCTAGGAGACCACAGAGTGCTCAATCTCTGAGCCTAAATACAAACCTGAGCAAAATAAACTGTCACCATGGCTTTAACAAGCAACGCTTTAATGAGAGCGACCATGTTCTTTTGACCTGTAATAGCATAATTTGTCCCTTCAGAAGCCAAAAGGAAAAAAAAATAGTTGCGCAACAACACAGCGGCAGGCGTAGATGCATCGAAAACATTAAGAAGGGGGAGGGAGGGAGTTTATGGAGTGATTGACTTACATATTTCCAACCCAGGGTGGTTTTACAGTTTTCACAGTAGATATCAGCCACAGCATGTAAACCTGTGAGGAGTACCCGCTCCTCAGCTGGCCCGCAGCCGACATTCACCCTGTGGGAAAGACAGGAAGTGGAGAGAAAAGGTCACGAGAGGTCGAGGGAAGCAGTGGGTGAAGAGCTCAGATCTTTTTTTTTTTTTTTTTAACTTAGGTCGTACAAGTAAAAGTACTCATTGTAAATAAGAGTCCCTGTCAGATTGTCAGATTATATCAGGTAACTTATGTATTTATTAACGTATACAAACGATCTCCTGACCTTTATTTAACAAAATAAAAGTCTCATTGAGATTAAAATGGCCAAGAGGACGTTAACATTGCTACAATAACAAATACAAACAACATAAACTAAGACAACTGTCCAAAACTATCTCAAATAAAGTAAGAATGATACATTTAAAAGCCACCACATAGACCAAGAGAAGTATTTTCCTCATCCTTTCCTCTCCATAAACACTTTTCAATCATGAGATTTTACCAATTTTGTGTATTTTTTTTAATTTAGAGCAATTTTAAAGGATTAAATCTTCCTCTACAGGTTAAAAAAAACATCTCTAAAACTCTTTAAATATGAACAAAACTTAAACTACCATCAAGATAAAACTGTTTTTCATGTTTCCTAGAAATTACGGAGACACGATTTCTCCCCCTTTTTTTTTTTTTTTTTTTTGTTTTATCAGACGGTGACATTTTCACTTATCTCCTGTTAAATGTGCATCTGCAAAGTAACCACAGACTCCGATTAAGTCTCGGCCGGTAAGCAAAATATAACGAGCTTTCTTTTTAATTGCTAAAACATGATATTGCTTCTTCTCAGTGAACACAGTGTTGCTGATTAGCTCGTTTGTGTTGTAATTAAAAAAAAGGGACCCGCCACTGAGAAACTGCAGTAACTGAATTTGCTGTTAAATAAATCATTCAAAGCTTCAAGTCTGTTTTTTAACTCAAATGACCAGTAGAAATATTATCCACAGGGTTTTTTTTTTCTCTCACTCCACATCGAGTATGTTTGCAGCTTTCTAGAGTTATTTGCTCTCTCATGCCTCCGCTCGAGCGCGTCTATCCTTCAATTCATTTTGGCAGGTAATTCAGACTCAGGTGGCACAGCTTGCACCGTGACACCTGAAAATGTCTCAGACCTCTGGGGGAGAAACCTCTCTGTGGTTCATTAAGACTGAGAGCCAAGTCCCCCCCCCCCCCCCCCCACAAAAAAAATCAATCAACCATAAAATAAAACTCAGAATACTTCATGGTAACCTGCAGTTTTTTGGGGGGTTTTTGCAACATGAACTTAAAACTCGCTCTCGAAATAGAGCACAAACAAAGTCCGTCATATTTAGGTTTTTACAGGAAGCATTGAATTAGTTAAAACTGGATTAAATGGGAGGTTTTTAGACGTCTAGGTTACATAAAACCATTATTTCAACAGCATTTCATTTCAATAACCACATTTCCCAATGTGTAGATGCAACCTGACACCTGACTGGCAATGAAATATAATAATTGAAATGCCATTCAAACACTTACGTAACCTAGAAGTCTTTAAAAAAAAAGTTAAAAATTTCAAGCCCAGTTTTAACATTTATGTCTACATGTCTTGGCCTGCAAGTCACCAGTCATGTCAACATTATTTCTATATCCTGTCCTGCATCTGTGACTGTTGGATGTTGGGTGTAATGATTAAAATGTGTCTCTATGTTCAGATATATGTCTGACTTTAGCATTTATTATGTTGTATTAGTGTCTACCTGTCCAGGAGCTGCAGGTGGAAATTAGCTAGTAGCTAAATCTGGTGCAATACATCTCTTTTTTCTTGTATTAGATTAATGTTTTTTTTTTGTAAATGGTTCCTGATAAATGTAATAAACTCAACTAAAGCACATCAGAGCTCACTGGGTTTAGTTATCAGAGACTGGAATGACACCGAAATCTTTTAATCTCACAGCTGCTTTACTTTCACAGTGAAAAGTTCATCCAATTCTAAGTGCAGTTTGCCTAAATTGCTTCCCTCTCCCCGCCTCCAACCCCCCAAAGGTGCAGATCGAGAAGTCATTCCCAGCTCTACTAAAGGTGGAACGACATTAGCGACACTGATTAAATTTTTCTCTTAAAGCAAATAGGGAATGTGCAATTTCCAATCCACTGCAGCCCTTCCTAACGTTGTCGTGGGGAAGGGTTTAACGCCACGACAGGTGCCCCGACCGACCAGTAGGAGTCACTAGTGCAGATAAAAATCACACATGATCCTTCACTGGCTTCCCACCGACAAAAAAAGGAAACTATTGTGTGGGGTGACTGTTATTCAGGTGGTATTGAGGGTTGAGTGAAAAATAGTGAATGGTGGTTTTATTGTGTCAGCGAGAACGACACCGAACCTCAAACCACTCCTGACATGGCTGCATGTGGGGCTGGAGGGATTGTAAGTAGTATAGAGCTTCAACATACAGTCATGTAGACAGAATATTACGAATTTCAGTCACTTTTTAAGCAAAAAACTGCCAAATATTTAATGATTTCAGCTTCTCTAATGTGAGAATTTGTTCCTTTCTGTTGTCTTAGCTTCATAGTAAGTTGAATGTCTCTCACTATCTGAGTTATGGACTAATACTCAGACGACCTCGGACTCCTTTCCAGGTATTTTATAGAGAATAATCAAGAATAATTGTTAACTGCGGCCCTGATCGAGCACCACTAATAGGAACGAACCCTCGGGTCTTTGTGGTGACGTCTCTTCTTTGAAGTTGCACCACTCTGCTTCACTTTTGCACACACGGATCCTCACGAGTGAATCTTGTTTTAAATTTTTTGCAGTTTGCATGTTGGTCAAAACATACTTCTCTGTCGGCAACAGTAAACAGCTACACCGTCTTGGTTAAAGTACTACGCAAATGGACTGTGGCAGAAAAACCACATTTAACAAATGTGAAAGCAAAGCAGCTGGGTTTAAGGAAGAGGAGGAGGGAGGGGGAGGGCAATCAATCTCTAGTTTTGACTCAAACAAACAAACCCAGTGTAAACACGGTTTACAACTCTGTCCAACATTTAAGCTACTTGTGTGTCCATGTGACTTTTATTTACAAGTGGCTTACTAGATCAGAGACATAAAACCAAAAATAGCGCAGCAAAACAAAAAAATTTCCACTGTGCTAAAAAGGAAAGAAGTGAATTAGAGTTGTAGGAGCTCATACTTACACTGAATTAAACAGATAAGCTCTTCCTTGACTGCCTTGAAATGACTGAAATGAGAAAGAGAGAGAGAGAGAAAAAAAAGATAATGTAAGTTGACAATAAAGAGCTGAGTGCATGCAGTGTGCAAGAATGTCAGCAACTGACGCCCTGGGGTGCTTTTTCTCCCAGTGACTGCTGTGCGTACTTGTTCTTCCACCTTGTCAGGTTCCCACACACACACACACACACACACACACACACAAGTTTGGCTGGAGGTAAGAAATAAAATGAGGCTCGGGGAGGTGCCGAAGTCGGAGAAAACAACAGAGCACGTAGACATTAAGAGAACGAGTCTATCATCAACGTGTCAAGTTTGATGATGAGAGACGTTCTTGTTCCTCGTTGCGTTGGGTTTCTCTCTTAATTTCCTTGTTGCAAATCATTACATCAACAGTGCTCCTCAGACCGGAAAATATTTATTCAGACCTCAAATTTCCTATCAATACTTAACTTGAAAAGGTTTTGAGAGAATCAAGGTTGAAAAAAAAAGGTTGAAGGTGTGTTTTAAATAAAGTTACTCGCCAAAACCGTTAAAACAAAACAAAACAAACATCTAGTAAGAGTCACATTTTTCTTTTTTATCCCCCTCAGAGTTTCCCCCCCCTGCTGCAAACTCAAGATGTCAAGATTTGTTGTTGACATGCGATGTCACAAAAGGCTTTGTATATTTGCGGAGCTTTCACAGCAGCGTCTCACAGCTGATAGAAGAAGAGACTTTAATGCCCGAACAATAATGAGAATCTGAGCTTTCTCAGCGAAATGTCAATAAAAGCACAGCCAAGCTACAGTTTACTGAGATATAAACCACACACACGCACACAAACACTGATTAAAACATTGAGTTATGATTCAATTGCTGATTCAAAACATTGCCGTCTCCCCAATAGGAGGACATGCTGAGCTGTGTTAAAGGTACCCTGCTGAGGTTTCTTGTAAACAAACAGTCATGTTTACTTTCTGTTTTTTTTTCCTCGTTGTTTGTGTGTATTCTTTAAGTCTGACATACATATTAAATGCATTTCCTTCCTCGAAAGGCTGGAGTTAATATAAAAGTAAGTAAATCTCTCTCTCTTTTGGATCCAACTTCCTGTCAACAGGTGCATTCAAAAAATTTCAAATGCACCTATGCTGCTAGGCGTCTGCTGCGGGGACGCCCAGCGGCAGCAGCTCTTGTTTTCTCCCGGCCCCGGCTGTTTTCTGCAAAGCCATCTCTTGGTCCCGGCCCGCCACACGATGACTGCTGATAGCTTTTTTTTTTTTTTCTCCTGTTAAAATGTGTGAGCAGGGTTGCCAACTTCCACCAGTAGAAATACAGGACGGCCACAGATGGATAGTGGCGGGGGTGTCTTTTTGTTGAAAGTGTGTTTTGTTTAGTAGCTCGTGTTTGATTGTGTGAGGGACAGATTAAAACCGACTGAACCCAAATATTCACTGGTGCTTATGATTGTCTGCAGCTACCAACAATCTCTCTCAAAGTGCTCATTCTGCAGACAAACATGTCCAAATTTCAGATCAGTCAAGTGCAACATACAAAAGCACCCAGTGTGGGAAAAAAAAAGCACTAAAAATCATTCGCTCCAAGCAAACAAAAAAAAAACAAAACACGTTAGTCAGCAATGCAGTGACAGTTTATTCAAAGCTTACCTGAGAGTTTGCACTTTTTTTTGGCAGCCATAAGCAACACAATTGATGGATTATCATATTTATATGTAGGTCTCTACCTAGGAGCCAATTTAAACCCTTAAAGAAAGCTTCTATTGACATAATTACTGATCAATTTGAATCTTATTACAGAAATCTGTTGAAACAAACAGCATTGAAAAAAAGATACATTCACTCAAACTTTCCAGTGTTCAGTTATACACCATTACTAATAATGACGACTATTAAAAAGGAAAAAAACATTATGTCACCTCGGGTATCGAAGGAGACACTTGTAAAAATGAAGAGGAAGGCTGACATCACCCAGTTTCTTTTCCTCCAAAGAGGAACCAACTAATAAACAAGAGCGATTCATCAGGAGAACTGGCGACGGACAGAAACAGGGAAGTGAAAAGGTGAAAGAAGGAGAACAACACAGAGATGAAACCACAGAGAAATAAAAACAATTTATTGATTTCTAATGGCGCCTTTAGATATTTCTATGCAATCCTTTACTCATGTGCCACAATAATATCATGTTTTTGAGTTAAAATGTCTTAATTTAGAGGCTTTTTCCAAGCAAACAGGCTTTTTGATATATGTGATTATGATTAAATCAGCATATACATATTTCTACCACACTCTTAAAGTCTCCATGCCACCCTCTTGCCATCCCATCAATATTTCTCTTCAAAGCTTCAGCAGCAATTATTCAAATTTAGTTTTGAAACATTCGGTAAAACCCTCAAATGTTGATTTCAGTGAGACAGTTAAAAAAAAAAAAAGAGAACTGGGTTGTCTCAAGAAAACAGAGACATATATAGTCGTGTATCGTCAGCGTAACAGTAATATTTGACATAATGGTGACTAATTACGGTGCCCAGAAGGAGCCTATATAAAGAAAAAGGAATAGGACCTAGAACGCTTCCCTGAGGAACACCGTCACAGACACCGTCATACGTCTGTGACACAAGGTCCCCTAAACTAACAAAAGTTTGTTTTTTTTTTCCTAGAGAAGTAGAAGCAAAACCAGTCAAGCGCTGTGCCAGAGAGACCTACCCATTTCTCAAGCCGATTGATTAAAATATAATGATCAATGGGCTCGAATTCAGCACTCAAATCTAACAAAAAGAAGACATTCTCAGTTCATTTTCTAAATTTATTAAATCTGTTTCACTGCTACGGTTGGTCCGATAGCTGGACTGGAATATATTCAAATGATCAAGAGGTTTACTGAGAAAAGGAAGATTTGAGATAGGGCTGTAATTAGCGAGGTCACCAATGACCTGATCAGACTTCTTAAGCAGAGGTTTTAACCAAAGCTGTCTTAAAAGCAGAGGGGGAAAATACCTGATTACAAAGACGTGTTGATTACTCTTGTTGTTTCGTGAGAGAAGCACTGGAGGCTACACAGTTTGGTAGTATGTGTATGTTGTAATCAGTCTTATTCTTCCCCATCTGTTTGTATTGTACGTTTCCTGGCGTGTTACCACCACAGATGAGTGGAATAACCTGAAACCGTTGGCAGGAATGTTTACTGCGTCACAATTACATGTGATTAGATTACTTTTTTTGCTTTGATAGACATCGTATAGTCCAGAAGGAAGAGAGGGAGGACATGCGACAAAAGGTCCCTGCCTGGATTTAAATCACCATCTTAATCAAATATATACTGTACAGTATGCAACCAAGACTGAACCCAAACTAAACCAAACAAGTAGAAGGTGATAAAAGCTCCAAATTAATGCCGCATCACACGTCTGTTTTGTGTAAAACTCGCTTTCAACTGCGTGTTTGCATGCGTGTCGTGACGTAGTCCTGCATTCCTTGAAAGTGTTGGCGTGTACATGCCCTCAGAGATTAATACTAGGTGTTTGCAAGATGCAATTAAGCACAAAAATCACTGGGACAAGTTTTCAGGAAATGATAGGTGGCCTGCCAACAAAACCGAACATAAAATATGTAATGTAAGGTTTTAAATAAAAACTGCAGCTATCTGCATTTATAAAATGTCTTCATACTTCTCTGCAGTGACAAATACGGCTGCCAGAATGGTAATATTTCATTAGAAACCTTCATAAATATATGGGAAAAGATCTGAGATTGATATGCATGAGTATGTAAAAATGCTGGAGTCGGGTCGATGCTGACGGACAACAAATCAATCCTTAATATCAAAGCCAAATAATCTGCTGATAACGTAGTCAGACAGGATGAAGTACAAGTTTTTATAAGAAAGATAACCATGACCTGGAAAAGAAAAAAAAGCTACTACATGGACATGGGAAAACACGTTGGAATGATGTTAATCAATTATCCCAAACTACCAACATTTATGAGAAAGTCCTGTGTATATTTTGAAAAGGAAAACCGATGAATCACATTGTCTTCCCTGCTTTTCCAAAGCAAAACCTCAGGAATTAATGTGTTGACCCGAGAGAAGTTAAAAGCACAATTACATGCATGAAGTAGACAGAAATAATACACAACATGAAAAGCGGTCATGTAATCATGAAAAACACAGGAACTTGGCTTTGTGCGTATCCTGCTGCCCGCCTACGACTGAGTCCACACATGACGTTACTGTATGTTAATGTAACCGGAGTGCAGCAAAGCCGTCACAGTGGGTGACGACAGAGCCTGCCAGGCTTCACTCCTCCGGCCTCCGTCATCCTCGGCCCGGCAGACAGGCCCCAATCGGCTTTGCTTTTTCCATTGCAAATGAGTGTGGCAGATAAGTTTGTGGCTGCGGTTGAGGGCGCTGAGCTAATACCGCCTAATAGGAGCAGCAGCTGCCTCCTCCGCTGACCACAGACACAGCACAGGGGTTAAACCACCACCACCACCACCACCACCGCTGCCACTACCGAGGCTCATGGGACTCTTTCTAACTGCCCGGCTGTTGTCAGCATTTGTCAAAACTGGAAGAGTTTTATGTCAGATAATAGGGGACTTTACAGCGAATGCTTACAACTGATTCAAAGAGGATTATATCCTTTGCTCCGCTCTGTCCTCTTGTCGCTGTAGGTGTTAATGTCTCACTGTTACATCCTTAAGTTCGCTGTTTGTGTTTGAAAGTTAAATCTACACACACACTTACAGCTCTGAGCCAAAAGATATGTGACCTTTAGCTGCCAGAGGGAACTAGGTCGGTCCCTGCGGAGTCGACAACAAGTCCTCTCCACAGTGTTTAGGGCAGGGAGGGGAGGGGAGGGGAGAGAGGTGGAGGGAGGGAGGGAGGGAGGAGGAGGGAGGGGGGGGGGCATGTGATAAGAGCTGGGTGTCATATCTGTGCTTCACTGTGGCCTCGGCTCAGCCATCAACTTAACCACTGGGCAAAAAGGGACGGCTCCGTCTCTCGCTGCCCTTATCTGTTTCCCACAGTCTATTTTTACTTTGGCAGCGTTCGTCTCCGCTGCGAGCACCACTCGGCCGGATCACTCGGCTACAAAAAAAAAAAAAACACACACACATCAGGAGCAGGAGGATGCTTGTCACGCCGCCCGTTAAGAATCTAACAGCAAAATCCTTCAACATCAGTAAAAAATATATACTTTTTTTTTTTTTTTAAAGCAGACAACAGCCACGTCTAAAACCCTGCGTGACCCCAGACTCCCAACAATCCTATTAGATGGCCCAACAGGATCCAAAATGTAAGAGTGCAGCAAGAATCAGATGCAAGCTGGAAATAAAACATGAGCAAACGAGAGGTGTGGTTACCGAGAGCTCGTTTCCTTAAGCTGCTGCAATTGCACTTGTTTTAAAAAGAAAAAAAAAAAAACGCTTGTTCCCAAGAAATGAATTCTACAAAGCAAATCTCTCTCCAAAATCCCTGAATCCTCTTGACCACACGGGACTGAAGGAAACAATACCTTGCGCTGAGAAATCCGGCTCCTTCAGCCAAACACACAAAACACAAATCCACCCTGAGAGGCGAAAAAGCTTCCAACTGCAGAAGAGAGACGCGGGCCCTCAGATGGTCTCACAGGTAGACGAGCTGCGTCTAGTTTCACCATAAAAACTCACAAAATGTCGCCATTTCATCCCCCTTTTTGAAAATGTGTAACATAATGAGTCAAGCTAAATTCTGAAATAAAGATTAAAGCCAAGCTATTAACAAACCTGCTGAGGTCGACTTTTACCATCTGTCTCTCAACAGATGCCAACTGTTGTAGGTGAGGATTCGGCTCCAACTTAAACCCGAAGGGCTCCGATTCAATTCAGCGTTAGGTTAAGTATTTTAAAGGATTAAAAACATCTCATATTATCAGTCTTACATGTATATTATGTTCTACAGCACTACCAAAACACATAATGCTGCATGTGGACGGACATTTAAAATACTTAATCCTCCTTTGATCATACAGATTTGGGATTATTTTTCCAGACTAATGATTAAAAGTTAACATCTGCTGATCAAAACAGATAATGTATGCATGTTAATGTAATGTCTGCCATGCGAAATAACGTTTCTGCTTTGGACTTATGTGTGAATTTATGTGATAATTAATTTTTTCCAAGGGTGTAAAAGGAGGATAAAATCACAGGCGGACGTCCTTATGTTCTGAGTCTCCCTATAAAATGTTAATCTTAATTAGGGATGAAGCCTCTTGTTGTCTGCTGATGGGTTAGGGTTAGGGCTGATGGGGGTCCAATGAATGCATCAGGTTAGCTTCATGTTTCTTTGCCCCTCAGACAGTCCGAGTCCGCCACTGGATAAAATATAAACATTGTCTACCAAGACTTATTGTCTGTACTTGAGCACAACTTATACTTTCTGCATCTGCATCGCACATATTTCGTCTACGAGGGTCTGCGTGTGGCCCAAGAATCATGTCTGTGCTTATAAACATGTGACCACGGCTGCCTGCGAGGAAACCCGGGATGGGCTGCACCAACTGGTCTTTACTAAACCTGGTCCTAAACGCTAAATCTTTGTTAGAATGATGAACTTTACATTGGTTTCAACAACCCAACTTAAGCCCAGTCTTAGTGATGCGTGTCCATGTGAATGTCCGTTCAATTATGGCTACTGCCTAGCAGCGTGCGTTGCTAGGATACACCGTTATCTCCTGCTGTCTTGCTCATTTATAGCAAATCATTTCTAATTGTGGCAAACATTATAAAAGGATCAAAGAAAAAGAAAAGGCAATTTCATGGACATTGAGAAAGAAAAGAAAACAATACAAATACAGCTGTAAAGCCACTACGAGAAAACGCCAAGCAGTCCGACGTCATAACAAACAAGAAGAAGACAACGGAAGCCATGAGTGATTGTTCAGACTTTGGCAGCCTTCGTTCAGAAAACAATGATTGTAAAAAAGTGGAGAGACTTCCAGAGTAAGGCAAAGAGTTTGACTTCATGCCTGCTCCTGACTAAGCATAAGATTTACATCTGGTCTTAACGAGAGGACGGCTTAAGCGTAGATGGTGCAACTGGCGTAACTATGAGGTCGGACGCCAAGTCACGACTGACTTAGCTTAAGAGCAGACGTTAGCCCTACTGGTGCAATCAGCTAAAGAGAGACACATGTTTCATCTTGGAGTGCGTCTCCAAAATGGACAACACAGTGCTGCTTACGTTAAAATTAGCGACGCTAACCTGCTCAAAATGACATTGATATTTAGCAAGTATCACGTTATGTCATCATGTATCATGTTAGCATGCTAAAATAAGCTAATTACCACTAAACTCAAAGTACAGCTGATGCTGAGTAGTTGGCCTTAAGCTAAAGTACTAGAAAGTTGTAAATGTGACCTGATGATGGCGCAAAATGAGAAGTCAGACGATCACAGAGGTGCAAGGCCCTGCATGGTTTTGCACCACCGCTTCACCTAGCAGAACTAATTACCCCATATACACCAGCACGCCCTCTTCGTTCTCTCAGTGCTGGTCTCATGGTCACCCTTTAATTTAACAAAAAAAATAATAATCAGCTGGCTTCAGAGCCTTTTCCTACCGCGCCTCATATCTCTGGAAGGGCGTTCCACTACATGTCAAAGAAGCGGAAATCTTTAAAACAAGACTGAAAACACACCTTTATTCATTAAATTACAGCCTCCCCTAAAAACTTAGCTGGGTCTATCACCTTTTAACACCCATTTAACACTGATGTTTTTTTAATGTCTACTGTATGTTGTCCTTTTAAACTTTAAAAGTACATTCACTATAACTTGTTGGGCCTTTCACCTTTTAACATCTGTTTAACGTTGATGTTTTAATGTGGTTGTTCCACTTTTATTGTTATTATTGTAAATTGATTGTTGTGCGTGGTGATTCTACAGCTTTAAATAAATAAAATTGAAAACTGAAATGAAAGTGAGAACTAAATTTAATGTCCAATCCAATCCAAATGTTTCTCTCTGATGCACCGACCGACATCAGCATCTCTCGAGGCGTATGAACAGTTAAATAAACTTTGCTGACTTGGTTTAATTATGATATAGAAAACAGAAACATTAAATCAACTACTCTGTCAGAGTCACTCCAGTCACATGTAAACCACCAGAGTCTTGGCAAACTCCCAACTGGAGGAGGGGAAACAAAAGAGCTAAAAAAGAACTGCGTCTCTTAAATGGCAAGAAATGAAAAAGTGTGATCAATCCATTAGAGGGGCTTCCATCAGCCTAATGGGTGGGACGAAGCCAAGGTGCTGAATAAAAAACACTCAGTATTCAGGCCGCGTCGTCGTCCCGCTCCCGGGACCACGTTCACACTGCAGGCCTTCAACGCTCTGCTCTCAAGTGCTGCTCGCACTGCCCGATCTGATTTCAGGACGACGCTCTCCTATCTGTATCTGTAGGATGTAATCCATATCTGATCAAAATATGAACCAACAGCGACGTTGAGGAGACGCTGGCGTGCTCGGGATGACAATAACAACAGATGTCGGATCGGATTTTGTGCCCACACTTCTTGTTTTTTTTTTTGGTTTTTTTTTTAACATGTTTTGGACAAAAAGGTGCTGAGAGAGTGTGGTGTTTTCTTGTCACTGTGGCGTCTCGTTGTCCTTCAATGTTAACAGAGACTCATCCGATTATGACAAAGAGCTCTTCCTTTTTTATGGTTGAGATAAGCATTAAGTGCAAGTTATTCTTCTATAGATTAAATGCAGCTTTTTTTAATGATTCTGGATTTAAAAAAAAAAGGAAATAAAATCTTTATAGTGTCAGAGCTGCTGCAGAAAGATGCTAAAACGTATCAGGTAGGTAGGTATCAGGTGATGATTCTCTTTTTGGTTCATCAGATTTCATGTCCTACAGTATTTCTGCATATATATAATCCAGATAACTAACCAAGACTTTTTGCCTTCACACATAAAGAAGCTCAATTTCCTGCATTTTTTTTTTAAATTTTACCCTCGTTTAACACCACAAACTGCAGCTTTAAGAAAATTACAAATCATCATAACAACTTAATATGCAGCTGAGGGTGAAACAGCACAGTGACACCCTCTCTCTGAGAAAGAAGACTTCCTCCTCTTCCTCTGATATATAGTGCTGATGTTTGAGTGTTTTTGTTTTTGTGTTGAGGTTTAACTTTCTGCTTGATTCCTGCGAGTGCTTCTGAGACACGACTGCGCGGCCTCAATAACATCCCTAAATTAAAAAACGGGAGTTTTACTGCGAGAAAGAAAACTTCTTTTCTCTCTGCAATAATAAATTTGCCATATTTAGTTTGGTGGTTGAAGGCAGGAGGAAGAAGAGGAGGAGAGGAGGAGAGGAGGAGAGGAGGGGGGAGAGGAGGGAGGGGACTCTGCGCTTGCCATACTTCCTCCTGGCCCATGTGCTCAGGTTAATCCTCTCTTTCGGGCTGCTCCATCTGCATCTTTGCTCGCCGGCTGGCATGCCTCGAAGACTAGGCGCATAAGCTCGGGGAGAGAGGGAGGGAGGAAGGGAAGGGAGGGGAACAGTATTTTATACCTGGCTCAGGAGATTTCCAGTACTCAGACTGCAACCGTGGGGAGAAAATCTGCCAGAAACCTGCAGAGCTCCCTCCAACACCTTCCTGTGCTGTTAGCATGGCTGGGTAGTCTTTTTTTTTTTTTTTTTTTTTAAACTATGTGAAAAAAACAACTTAGAAGACACATGGTTACCGGAGCCATAAGCGCTTCACAAATTTCATCTGGGATAAAAATCAAACGTGGACAGGGTCAGCGGGCCTTGGCAGCGTGTAGTGGAAAACACCAGACTACGGTGTCATCTTCTCCTAAGTAACATAATCGGCTTAGAAGGGTTTGATGCTGAAGAGCGGTGATGCTCCCTCGGACTATTGAACACACAAATGCCGACGAGGTGTGGCAGAGAATAGAGAGCTTATTAATAGATCTGTGAGCAGCACGGTCCAAATCAATGTCCAGATATTACAGTTTTCTGATATCTGTGTATACAATAATATGAATAACGTGAGCAGAGAGGCACATTAAAGTGACGAAACAATACACTGAATGACTATTATGACTATTTTGATGACTGATTCATCGTTTTTTTCGTGCAAAAATGTCAAAACATCCTCTGGTTTCAGCTTCTTAAATATGAGGAACTTCTGCTTTTCTGTATTTTATGTCACTAGAGACTGAAGATCTTTGGGTTTTGGACTGTTGGTCGGATAAAAACAAGCATTTTGAAAACATTATCGGGATCTGGTTGATATCATAGTCACTTTTTTTTCAGATATTTTAAAGACTGACAGTATAATTCATTAATCAATTATTTAAATAACCCCTTGTGACTGCTCTAAAAATAAAATGCTCACAAATAAATAATCATATTAATGTTTAATGCCGTATTCTGTGTTATAACATCAGACAAAACTTTTTTTTACAGGGATGAAAAATAAATAAATAAATCTAATTGCAATTATTTAACTTTATTGTTCTATTTTTTTGACTAATTTTGCACTCGTGCTTTTATTGCAGCGCTAAAAACTACTTCCTGTTCTTGGAAACAACAAAGAGTTTTAAAAAGAAATTCAAAATTTTAAAAAAAAAGGGTTAATTATTAATCAGAGCTGCGTTGGATACACTTATCAGGATTTCTACTTTACATCCTGTAAGTGTAAATGCGGACTTTGATATCAGCATTTCGTCACAGGTGGAGCTGACGTAACTTCTATTATTTTTGATTTCCTGATTGCTTCCTGTATTGATTCATATGTTTTAGTTTATAAGCGGCGTTTCTCACATGTACTGTGCAAGAAAAAGCACAGATGTGCTCTCGCTGATGTCACCATAAGCTCAGACATTTCCTTTTGTCAAACATTCGGCCCTGATGAAGCACTACTGAACTGGAAAACTTGGCTTTATGATTAAATACTTGCACTGAACTCGAGTATAAAGAGTCTTAAAAGTGTGCTGCTGTTATTAACAATGCTGTGTAAGTTAAAAACATAAAATGCTATATACAGGTTGTGCAGATTTAAAAAGTACTGATGATAATAAACACACAATATTTGGCTTAAAACCGCAACGATGCGTGAAACGTCCCAATCTGTGTCAGGTCGAGTTATAATTCCCCATCAATCCATTTAAACTAACAACTTGTCAGATATTATCAGACGTGTGGAAGAACGATGTTTTACTTCAGCGGCGTGCATCTTTGCAGCGTGTTTACGGTCACAGGTTAAAGACAGACTGTCGGGCTGAAGATCCCTTCATCGAATCCAATTATTATTTAAGTGGATTATTCAGGTAAATTAGGTCATTTGTCAGGAGTCGCTTTATGGCATTAACCCAATAAACAGCACAACCCAGTCAACGGTTCGCTCTCTGTGAAGCAGCGGGCTGTGACTTTTAAACTTCACTGATCCCTCCACACTTGGGGGGTGCAAGGTCAGAGGTCGGTCACAAGGGAGACACTCGGACATGTTTTTAAAAAAGTTCAAACACTGCATAACTTGAGCCACGGGGAAATTAAACATTTTGCCAAAAAATTTCCTCAAAGGCCAACAGAGAGGATTACATACTGAGAGTTTTTGAGGAAAAAAAAAAAAAAAGAAGACATGCAGAAAACATTTCCACAAAGATTAGTGGTTTCTAAACTGGTGCTGAAGGCTGAATGTACTGCAGATGTCGTGATCGCTGCTACGCTTGCACAGCACGCAAAGTCTGGAGAGGTTTCATCTCCTGCTGAGCTCAAGTCGGACACGTCGTAACGCATCTCATATTGTGATCGATTTAGATATTAAGATGATGTAAAAACTACCTCATTAGATATATGGCACCTATGTTCTTTCTCTTCGAGGGTTAATATTTCATAAAATGACGTTGGCAGGGTTGTTTTTTTTTTTTTTTTACTTCAGTCGAGGCTATAATATGCACCGGAGAGCCCTGACAGTAGATTTGTTTAAAGGATGGGTTCATCATTTTTCAAGTCTGTCATCCGGGAGCCCGTATGGACACCGAGAGAAGGGCTTTTCCCTCGCTGTAATCATTCCTCCTGTTAAAAAAAGAGTCACTTCAAAATGTAGCTTTCAATGGAAGTGATGGGAGGACAAAATTTCCACAGTGCGTCCACACAGTCTGAGTTAGTCACATCAAGTGGATGTCTCAGTCTTTTTTAGCATCAAATTCCCTGTTTGTGTTCCCTCAGTGGAAGTATAGTAACAAAAAGAGAGACTTTAGCACTAAAAAAAAAGACTTGATTTGACTCTTTTGGACGCTGAAGCTTCATATTAGCTTCAGATAAACTTATTAAATAACAAATAAATACATTTTTAGACAGAAGGAGGATTGTGGATTTTGGCTCCCATCGCCTCACATCACATTAGGGATCATTATGAAGGGATCTCCTAATGATCAGTGCACATTGGAAGAATGATTACAGCAAGAAAAACCTGTTTGAATGTTCATTTGAGCTCCTGACTGCGTCCTTTAATGTTCAACTACCAGTAAAGACAAATATCGAATGATCCTAAACAACAGTGTACTTTTATTTAATGCCATCACTGTGAAAGTTATTTAATATAATGTTTGTATCCATCTGTCACAGACAACAGTGCAAATTTAATTCAATGCAGAAGATCCCAGCGAACGATGTGTGTGCGTGCGTGTTTATGTGGGTGTACGTTGGGAGGGGTCGGATGTTAAAAATACTTTTGCAGTTGCATATATCAGATCCTCCGCATGTCCTTAACCAAAACAAACCCAAACATAGCCATCTTTAGCTTTCTACTGATAAACATCTATACACCAGAAGCTGTGGTTTAAAATCTGCCCACTGCATTTTCTCAAGAGGTTTTCATGTCTAGACAAGATGAACTAAACAAACATGCATGGGGGGAGAACGTACACGTAACAGCAACGTCTTAATAATGCACAACAATATAGGACCATATAAGCACAAACCACTGGTCAAACTAGGCTAAATTCCTAATGCAGCTTCCTAATTTAGACTTTGGGGAACTCCCTGAGAGGCGGCTATTGTGCTGCAATAAAAAAAAAAAATTCATTTGCATTTCCCAGTTTGAAGCTCTCCGCTGGTGCTGCTGGTTCTCCAGCATTCCTGCTCCGAGAACAATGTGGTGTGACTCTCATAAAAACAATCACAAACAAACATAACACCCTTTAACTTTATCAGCCTTTCCCACGGTGACATCAGGGAGCGCTGACGCCCGAGCTCATAAATATATCATCTAATTTTTTTTTCTTTTAATCGCTTAGAAAGCAACAAGTGGTGCTCATGATAAGCCGAGGTCACGATGAAGAGGTAAAATGTGCAGCTGAAGAGGAGTTACTGCTGTGAAATAAAGTAAATCAAGGGAAGGAAAGATGAGTTTGGGATTTATTTGTCAAGATTTTATATGCCAGTGAAGCAAAAAAAAAAAAAATGTGATTAATGGGACAAATTTACTAGAAAATCAAGTCTTGAAGTGACAAACCGAGAAATACCGCTTCAACGCCAACCAGTCAAACTGCAGTTTACATCCACCGTCCCGTCCAGACTCATGTAATATTTTTTTTAGTGAAGACTTTTTGAAGGAATTTAATAAAAATCACCACAGTTTCAAGGTGGACACCCGAGATAAATGTCACCAATCCGACCAAATGTGAAGTCACAGTCACGGTCTCCCCTTCTGTTCCTGAGTTACGGCGTTTTCTGGAGAACATTACGATGTCACAGTGAAGTTAACCTTTGACCTTTCAGATATGAAACGCCGTCACTCTATCATTTTTTTCCCCCTACTTAGACATGTGTGTGAAACTTTGTCATGATTAGCTCATGAATTCCTGTTACTTGTGAGGTCACGGTGACCTTTGAGCACCAAAAATCAGTTCATCCTTGAGTCCAAGTTTCCTCTGAGATATCGCGTTCACAAGAAAAGGACAACCTGAAGACAAAACAGTAGACAGTAAAGTAGCTCAAACATCTAAATTACAACCTCTGTTTCATGACATTTATATTCAAAACTGCTCCCGACATCAGAAGCATTAAACCGTAGAGGTGCAGAGAATCTCGGTTATTATCTCCTGCAATTCTGAATCAGTTCATTCAACCTCATTTTAGTTACGAAAAAGGACAGAACTCAACTGCGAGGACGCCGCACACTAGCGTTAGCTGATAGTTCATCTTCACAAAAGGCAGCTTGATTTAATGACTAAACAACTACCTTTGCAAGACGAGTGTGAAACATACAGTGAGCTTTCTACGCTGTCACTTAAGAGACTAACGTTAGCGTAGCGGAGCAGCCTGAGCAGCAGACCAACACACACACATACACTGCAGCATTAAACAACTTAAACCAACTCCGAGGTGAAGAAAATAACTCTGCGCTCAGCCTGTTTCACCTCGAAAACCCTGCAGCCTGCTCAGCATGTTGGACGGCGATGTCTTCCCCCCCTCATCCCCCCCTCTGGAGCTGACGGTGCAGCAGAGAGGCTGCTCTCCGCTGCTAGAGACACGACGCTAATAACAACACAGCGGAGCACCCAGGCAGGAGACTGTTAAGACGTGTTTGAGTTAATTAATTCATTTTAATTAATGTGGTTAACTTTTTTTTTAAATAAAAAAAGGCTGCCCATCATTTATCTTATTTAGGTTATGTTTCATATTGTATTTCAGTGGATTAGTGTAGCAAGACACTGAAAATAGACCCACCCCTCCCTTCCCTTTCTATTCATTTCTATTCATTCGCTTAAAAATCTGTGTTGAATCGAATCAGACGCCCAAGAATCTGATTTATGAGATTCCCAAAGACTCACACCCCTATGAAACTGACACACACACACACACACAAACTTACCACACTACCGACTATTTTCCTCAAACACAAGCCTCTCGAGCGCCCGCCTGCCTCTGAAACCACCCAGACAAACCTCATTTACAAGCCGCCACTTTAACAGCTGACCTCTACTTGGTGTTTTTTTTGGCACAAGCTTAATGCTAGATGGTTGGGCTATTGCACTAGGCTTTTTTTTTTTTGTTGCATCACAGCCAACAATTTGTAAAAAAAGTCTTTCCATTATTCTCCGCTGCTCTGCTGCTCTACTCATTACACGTCCACGTAGAAACATAAAGAAAGAGGAAACTGGTTAAAGATTTGCTGCAGCTAAAAAAAACAAAAAACACCATGTCATCATGAACCAACATCTCTGCTGTGTGACAATAAATCTGCATATCTTTCATGGCTTGTGGACAGATTTAAGTGGATAGATGCGCTCTCTCTTTTTAGCCAAAAAGGTGCATCAGGGTGAATTACAGCTGTGTTTAACAACGATAAAAAAAACCTCGTGAATTCCTTGTTGTGCAGACTTTACAACCGTCTCGAGGCCTCTGATCCTCTGGCTGAACACGGTCGGGCGGTAGAGCTGTTTACCGAGCTCTGGTCTTCCCGCTCGCGCTAACAAGCCGCGAGCATCCCCGGGCCTCCCAGCTGCGGGAGGCAAATGGATTTCGACACGGAGACGGCGAAGTGCGCAGATTGATCATCTTTGCCATTTGAATAATCAGCTTAGCGCGCGGTGAGAGAGTGCAGCGCACGCGGGGCCAGCACGCTGTCGCCGTCTTATTATAACACATAAAGGTCATCGCTTCATTTGGGGGGGGGGGGGGGGGGCAGCTCCGGTTCATCTGATAGTTTATAAAGTTTACTCACTCTTTTGCTCGCCCAGCTGTCGGGGTTTGCGGCGGGGCATTAAAAGCGACACTTGGCAGCTTTGGCGTGTTTGTGGCTCCAAATGTCAGCGAGGGCTAACTGTTTGGACAATGAGGACTTCAATACCCAGAAGTCCTCTGCCAAAAAAACAAAACACGGTTACATCTTTTTGCTATGAATCATCACAGCATCTCAGAGTCCAGCTTCCTCTCTCTTTGTCTCTCTGCTCTTTGTAATTCACTCAGGTTTTGATTCGTCACTCCGTGGGCGGATAAATGATCAGACCTGGCAGGACAATTTCATTTTGGGCAAATGGACTGAATCTTCATCATCCCTCTCTGTGTGATCTGACTGTAAAATAAGGTAGATGTGTGTGTGTGTGTGTGTGTGTGTGTGTGTGTGTGTGTGTGTGTGTGTGTGTGTAAAACATAAAAAAAAAACAATTTGCCAGAACTGAAGGTAATCATTGAGGACAGGACGTGGGAGGATTTACGCGCAGGTTTCCACAAATGTATCAAAAGTGATTCATGGAGGTTCAAAAATTGTATTGACTTTTGATAAGGACTCCAAAGTAGCTTCATGAAGGAGGAAGTGTGGGATGACAGAGGATCATTCACATATTTTGGAGAGACTGTCAGGCGTTAACAATGATTTTTTAGAAACATATCAAAGAGGAAATTTGGGGGAAAAAAATGAAAACTGATGTGCTCTTACTGTAGAGCTAATGTGGTTTTTACTCAGAGGAACATCTTAGCTTAATTATCCCCAAAGGAATATTGATTTGCAGTGCGGCCACAGAAAAAAAAACAAACAAGAAATATTAAAAGCAGAAGCTCTTCAGAGACACATAAACACAAAAAGGAGATACTTATAATGGCAAAAAACATTCAATTAAAATACAGAAAAGTGATGCAATGATTAAATAACAAATATTACACATTACTCAAAAGCAGAATTTCTTTCTGAGTCAAGCAACAGTAGCGTAACAACAACATTAGCTAGCTGGCTAATTAGAAGCGAAACGAAGCACAGACAGTCGCAGCTACGACTCGATCGAGAATTACAACCGAGCACAAAACAACTAAAAGAGGTGCTGTATGAAACGGAGTTAGCTAAAAACAACTTCCTGGATTTAAAGCGTGACAGTTCAAAGTCGCGCTCGGTGAGTTTCTTTTAGAAGGTCGTGCAAATCCGCCCTGACGTCATAAATGTTGGTGTGAACTCGGCCTTTACGGATCGCTAGAAAAACAACCGATTAGTTCAACTGTTGCGCAAATTTTTGGCTTAAATTAAACGTCAATCAGTGTATGACTCCAACAGCTGCCTCTATGTGAATATATCCAAGAGGAACGTGAAAAGATTATCATCAGTAACACGACACATCATTGTATTTCATTGCTGCGGTTGCGTAAACACTTGCACTCCTTTTATTGTTGCTTTTTTTTTGGTCCGTCTGGTGCAGCCGAAGACTGACAAGCATGACAATAATGTTTTGTCTGCAGTTTAATAACTTTTTCAATATGCCAACTTTTCCCCACCTCAACCAAGCTATATTATATATTATATAATATATATATATATATATATATATGCTTTTTTTTTGTCCAATTATAGCATTTTCACTCAGATTCTTTTATGTGCAAATTGACAATCTACATAAAAAACATGATGATGGAAATGTACCTGCAGGCTGACACAATGGGGAAAAAAATAAGAAGGCCAGACTCCCATCATCAATCATATTGCAGCTGAAGCTTTTGAATTGCTGAATGACACGGACATGGAGGAGTTATGTGTGGAAAAGACTTTTTTTTTTTTTTAAATCATAATCAATGTCAAGGTTTTTTTTTTTTTTTTTTTTTTTTTCCACAATAGCACATTATCTTTTCCCCCCTCGGAAAGTCTTTTTCTGGTGCAGCTTTAAGACATTTTGTTTGAATATTAGTTTGAGGAGAACTCGTTTTAAATTCAGAGCGGCACAGCCAGGCACTTTTTTGACACTTATAATTAAACTGTCATTTGAATTCACTGCGGGTCACAGTCTCCAAGAGTAAGAGCGTCTCCGACAACGGTCCTGACAGAAAACGCTGGATTGAACGACTGAAATGTCTTATTTCTGTGACGCTAATTATCCACTCCTGTGGTGCAGATGATGATGATGATGATGATGATGATGATGATGATACATTTTCCTAAAAGTTAAGATTAGACGGAGACGTGCAGCCTCGGGGGACATTCGTCACACCGTTCCTGTGACGACAAAAGAAGTAACCGATAGAAACATCAGCTTGCCACAAATATAGCAGGTTGGTGAAGTGTCAACAACGTCTACAGCTGACGCGTCTAGATGATTGACAGAAAATCATTTCACAACTTTTGTTAGTTTCGGCCTCTCTTATGTGACTTTTTGCAGTTTTTTTTTTACTATCTTATATCAAAATTATTCATTTGTTCCATCCTCCATTACATTTCTTAACAAAGCTGCTTAAGGCCGAAGGTTGCGCAATATCTTTTAACAATCTTTTTTATAGCACTTTTTACTATGGTGACATTTTAGCATGACTTTTTTTGATGTGTGTATGTACGTACTATGTTATGGGATCGTGTGCAATATGGCAACAGTATGTGTTTTCTATGGGTTATGTGCAATATTGTCATTTTTATGTAGCTGTTGGTGTCGGGATGGCTGAGGTTGTTTGTGTCATTGTGCTGTCAAGACGTTCATGGTGCAGCTACAGAGTCCAAGACAAATTTCCCTGAGTGGGACAATAAAGTTCATCCTATCGTATCGTATCGTATCGTATCGTAAAACTCTTTAGGTTTTCTTTTGTTTGGTCAAATTAAGCCACTTGAACATTGGCGTCTGGAAACCTGCATGAATTTCAAGGCTAAACAAATATTTTAAAAATCGACTAATCAAAGCAAAGACAACCCACAGATGGTCCGACGATGAAGGCAAATCATTAGTCTCAGATATAAAACAACCCTCTTTGACCACTAAAAACTCAGCAGGTTGAGTGCAAGATAACAAAAAGAGGAGAACATACAACCAAATATATATATATAAAAAAAAAAAAACTGCTCAGAGAGAAAACGTGGGCAGTGAGGCAGATCTGCAGCCAGAGTGTCCTGATTTTTCATCTGATATCATTGAAAGTAAAGCCTCTGAGGTTACGTTCAGTGAGCCACAGCAGTGTTCTCAGTTTTGACTTTTTTTTTTTTTTTTTTTTTAACTGAAAAACAGCAACAGAAACAAAAATAACCACAGCAGTAAGACTTGAAAGAGAGCGACCGGCTCTTTTGTGCACTGCAAAAAAAAAACAACAAAAAAAAAACGACTCAGTAATAATAGCAGCTGCGGTTGTCATCAAAACCCCTCTGAGAATTTTTACGGGCAGGAATAAAATACAGATGCGCTAGATGCGGGGACAGGACAGGTACACGGCTGCTTTTTTAGAGATGCAATAACGAAGGGGTGAGCATCAAATAAAAATGACATCGCTGTCAAAATCCCCCCCCTGAGTGTCATTTTGCCACAACTAATACCAGAGTGACAACACTCAATCACCGCTCTCGCCCCCTCCTCCCCTCCCTCCCCACCTCCCTCCTCCCCTCTCTCTCTCTCCGAGTGAGGAAGTCACAGGTTGAGCCGGGGAGCAGATTTAATCATTTCCAAATAGCACCGTCAGGAATTTATAATCACGGCCCCAGAGTGTCACCCCTAAATGTGATTGAAGGGACGAAGATAGACGTTTTGATTTCTAAATGAGTCTGAGACGTTAGCAGCGTTTCATTTTTTTAAAGTATATATCTGGGTGAAAACGCTCAGTAGTTTGACCATGGGAGTGTTTTATTAATTAGTTTTAAAGGATTATCAGCAGCTTATGCACTCTGAACAACACAAGAGGACTCCTCAACTTTCCATAAAACCAGGAGCCCTAAATGTGTTGCTTGTGCTTCCTCGTCTGTACGTACAGTATCAACGAGTTGAGGATAAAACCACTTTTAAAAGCTGCGTTAAGCATTTTTTTACACCAACGACTGAATCAAGCAATACTTTCAGCGCTTTTATCGGCCTTCTTTATGAACGTGCGGCTCCTATACCAGCACCAGAGTGCAGAAAAGTTAGTTAGCGACCAGCTGTAAAAGCATCTAAGTGGCGAGATAGAGCCAGATATTTTCACTCAGGAGGGCGGCGGAGAGCGAACGAATGTCGCTGCGTGTCGGATTCACGTGTCCAAAAAAAGACAATTGTTGAGCTTAAGCGACACCAGGAAGTGACACGGCAAAGTTTTCTCCTCATCAGACAGGTTATGATACAGACGTTATGATCAGTGAGTCGCCAAAAACTGTGAGCCACCGACATGCTAGAGACGGTCAGTCTGTCACACAAGTAGGCTCTCTAAGTTTACGGGCGGCCCTCGGTTTGCCACAGGATGATTTGTTCACACGGTTCGAGGGACGCTCAGCAGAGAAGGGTTATTTATAAAAGCTAGACGGTAGAAAAAAAAAACAACAAAAAAAACAGCTAATAAATGATGATATCTTCTTCTGTTGTGGACTCTGAGGTTACCAGAGACGTTCAATGTCAGCCACAGCAGCGATTTCACTTCTGCCTTTTTTTTTAAATTTTAAACTGAAAAACAGAAACAGAAACAAAAAAAAAACAAAAAAAAAAAGCAAAAGCAGTAAGTAACACTCTGACTGCATGTCAGAGCAAAAAAAAAAAGAAAGAAAACGCAGCTTTAAAGTACATTTAAGGAAGTTATGAGTGAGGCTTTTGTCGTCCAGTTTTAAAAGGTTTCTTGTCATCACACGATGTTAACTAATCAAAAAAAAAACAACCCCAAAACAAACATTAGCACTGTTTGCTTGACAAGACATGCCTGCTGGCTAGTGAGCTAGCAGTTTGCTCATGCTATTTAAACTCTCCTCTCATGTTACAAGATGTTTGGAAAGAGAAAGAAGTGACACACTAACCTACATTTACAGCCAAAACCTGCAGTGTCAGACTATCCGATTTTATTTATAACACCACATCAAGTGGATCTATACTATATATTTCTAGTATCTTTTACATTTCTGGAATGACTCCTCTCTTAAGTTGACCTTCACGATGGCATCAAAAGTGGCTGCTGGGAGATTTGTGACACAGACCGCAAAGCCCCCCTTCAGCCCTTCTTCTTGTATATAAATATAGTCGGACCAGTTGAATGTCATGTGCGCCGCTGGCCGGAGGTGGGGGGGGGGTGGGGGGGGTGTCTACATGTGAAGGACACGGGAGAGAGAGGAAGGCCGGAGCCGGCCCCGTTTGCCGTACCTTTGAGATGAGCTCGTCGTGATTGGCCAGGTGCGCCCCGGCAGTGGATGCAGCTGTAGGTGCGGTGGCAGTTCGGCAGGTAAGCCTGGAAGGTCTTCGACTTGGTCATCTTCACCATGTCAGTGGGGGCAGGGCTCCTCGCTGGTGTCAGGGGCTGGCACTGGAAGAGTTGCAGCTCTGCTGGACTTGCTGACAGAAGAAACACTGGAAGATGCAAGCAAAAGCCGTCGTTGTTGTGGACGTGGGTGTGTGGCACGCTCCACACAGACACCACAGGAGAAAATCAAACCTGCAGAGGGGGGGGAGGAGGGGGGAAGAGGGGGAAAATGGAGATGCGGTGAGAGACACGTTCCCGTACCTCCTATTTTTAGAACTCATGATCTTGATTGCGTTTTCCAATATGAAACACTGCTCGTTTGCTGGTGCAATCATTTGATTACAATCATCTATTATGTGATTACAATAGCATGTTGTTGACTCCTAACACGGCTGCAAGGTGATGTAACTTAATGATACGACAAGTCAAACAGACTCCTCTTACACAATATGTTTCACTTCCATCAGAAAAATTGTTCTTCTTCTTCTTTTTTTTTCACAACAGGAGCTTTTTTTTGTTTGGTTTTGTCCCACTGGGACCCATGAATGCAGGGATGAGACTACCGGAGCTGCTCGCCATAAAAGTTTTTATTTGTTTGTCTGTTTACATTTGCATTCAGTCTGCCATAGAAAAAAATCATTAAATGAGTCGGAGTCTGACTTTAGTGGTTTTTTTTTAGTGCTCTTGCAGTTGATATTTATTGGCAATATAATTGTATCATTTCTAAAAGTACAGTTTTTTTATAGTTATAATATTTATTGCATTAGATAAAGGCATAAAATATAATCTAGTTCTGTTGACAGTGTGTATCTCTACCTATCAGTTCAAGAGGAAATATAAGAAATACTATAAAAAGATCCAATTTTGCAAGGTGTTACACATGTTTTGGTAAGAATATAGTGGCTAATTATCACCCGCAGGTTGATATTAGAGGATGATTCTGGTTTTATTCAACTTTTGCTGTTTAGTTTGGGTCATTATTTCTATGATTTTTTATTTTTTTTTTGATAAACATTGTACCGGACGGAGTTAATTACTGAGATGTGAGAGCGAGTGGTGACTTTGCTACAGCAGATAAGGGCAGATAACATGAAGTAACATGATCAGACAGGCTGTAAACACGCCAACAGTTCAGCCTGAGTTTCTTTTCTTCACTTTAATTGGAGGTAAAAAGTGAAAGTTAGTGAACACGGAGTCGAAACTGAACCATAATATGATATTAATGTTTAAAAAAAAGACAGTTTGGGTAATAATGTTACTGTTCTCAGTTAGTTTGGCTGATTTTGAGGGTGTTTAAAACCTGGCTGCTCGTATTTTTTTTTTTTTTTTTGGTCTCATCTGGTTTGTTTTTGATGATCACAGCAATTACTTTGGCAAATACAATGTTATCACAACTGTTAGAAATGTTGGTCAGAGCTACTAAAATATGATCCAAGTTGTTATAAACTTGAGTTTTCCTTTCAAAAAGTTTAAAACAAACAAAAAAATAGATAAAAAATAAGCACATATTAGACACACACACACAAAAACCCTCATAAAAAAAAGCACAAATAACATCACTAAACAGGCTTTTATGGGTGCTGAATTCAGCAAGCCTGCAGGAGATTCAGCTCCACAGAAACAAATGCATACCAGTTCATATGCAGGACAGACTAGAATAGCCGATGAGACAATGCAGCCAAGACACAATGAGTGTGTGACCTTTTGAAGGACTGAGATTGACAAAAACATGGCTACAGGTCTGAAAAAAACACCGCCAAACAGTTCGCCATGGGGGGGGGGGGGGGGGGGGGGGGGAGAAGAGACCTGCTCTTCCTCCTACTGTACCCGCTGCCGCCGCCGCCGCCGTCTAGGCCAGAATTTGGATTCCAGCTGACTCCGTCTACACCGAAAATATCCATCATGTGAAATCGATTCGTAACCTCGGAGACTCGGGAAGGTGATTCATTCGCTCCGAAGGCCTCACAGGAGAAGAAATCAACAACTTTGTACTCTTAAAAAAGACAAGTGAACTTTTAATTTTCTGCTTCTTTGTCAACGAGGCCGCTTGTTTAATTCCACCTATTTCTATAAAAGTAATCTCTTTTCACATCCTCCTCTTCATCCTGCTGCCTTCATCTACATGCCGCCCACCGCCTTTTATAACCCTTTCGTTTATAAACTGTGATTATTAATCATTTTTGTTTGTGTGCGTTTGTGTGTGTCCGTGGTTTTACAGCGACAGCGAGAACTAAAAAGGGTCAGATGTTTTTTTACGACGAAGACGAAGAGCTGTTTGGAGTCTTTAAGTGGACGTTAAAGTTTGAGGTTATGGTTGTTTGTTCATATAGCGGGGGTTTTAAGTAAAGAACGGACCTTTTACTGCTTTATTTTTCATGGTCTGTTACTGTCATTTTGTGTCGTGTCTTTGTTTATTGATCGCTCTTTCATGTCTATGTGAAGGACTTTTGTATTGCAATCTGGCTCGAAAGGGAACCGTGGAAATTGGGTTGAATTTGATTTGATTTGATTTAAACTAAATTTTCCACTAAAACTACATTGCAGACGTCGGTGGGAAGTGATTAAATCTACTCGAGTAACATATTTAAAAAGCTGCATTCATTGATTTTGATTGATTAATTGGTTACTTGGGGGAAGCAGGATAAACTGGAACATTGACAAACTTGTGTGTTGTGCTTATTCTGTCCTCCTGATGAATAAAAGTCTAATATCGAGTCTCTTTAAGCTCTGGTTTGATCTCCATCAACCTCCTGAAGGACATAACTGTCAATTTAGCTACTAGAGGCTCCACTTTCTTCACCAGCAAGTCGTTAAACGTCTCTGTCTGCTGCTTGATGAGGAGCAGGTAGTGTTTTTTTTTTTTTTTTGGTGAAACCAGCTGCTGCCTGCTGCGGGGAAAGTTAATGAGAATAAGCATGAACCGAAACATTAAATCAGCAGGTTGCAAAACGATAAGTTAAAGGATCAGTGTGTGAGATTTATTAGCATCTAGCAGGGCGAGATTTCAGACTGCAATCGACTAAATGCCCTCCTCCTCCTCACCCTGCTGCTGTCTGCTGCCACAGACTCTGGTGAGAACAGAAGCTTAAGGTGGCTAAACATACAGCTAACGTTAAAAACATGACTCTTCTGCGCTCGTGTGACTGTTACACCGCTTTTTAGCTTTTAGCTGTAATTGCGACTTGTGGCCACAGTGGCCACTGTTCAGCAAAAGTCACGCAGTCTCATTCATTGACTTCAAAAAGCTACGAAATATCTTTAAAACTACATAATAACATCACTAACCTCCATTCTGCTGCATAACAAGTCATATTTTTGATACTTAAAGCACATTTTTCTAATGATAGTTCTGACTTTTACTGCTAATAGAAAGCGTTTACATTGAGGTAACTTTTACTTAAAGGACCAGGAGGATTTAGTGGCGTCTATCGGGCGCAACCGACTGAAAGCCCCTCCACCTCCCCTTCCAAGCATGTACACACCAATTAAAGCGTACTTATGAACATTATATTCTGCTAGACGTCACTTCACGCTGCACCTTTAAGTATCCGAATAATTACCACACCACAGACTGAACTGCTCTCAGTGGGAACATGTCAATCAAACAAACGTGGGCGGGACTGTGACGGTTATGCGTGTCGTTATTGATCCGTATTGGACTGTCTACAGGCGGTGCTGATGATTCATCTGCTCGGCCTTTTATTGCTTCTGTTTACAACAGAAACACACGACTAAACACGCCAGAGTAAAAGAAAAGAAACATGAACTTGTATGAAAATGCTGAGTATTGTTTATTGTTGTTTATAATGTGTTTATGTATATATACAAAACAAGACATGAAGCTTTCTGTCAGCCATAGTTTGGAATAATGACACATCTTTTGAAAGAGTATTTGTAATTTACAACAGAAGACAGACATTGTCAAGCGTCAGGGCTTCGGTTTCATCTTCTGAGTGATGATGTAAATGTTGAAAGGAAGAGAAACTACCTGTTGTAGAATATATATATATAAATATATATATACTTTCATGTCTACAGCAGCCTACAGGCTCAACAGTCACTCTCTCTGACAACATTACATAACAAAGGTTGCACCTTGTAAGACAAAAAAAACCCCCAAACCCTGCATCCCTGTGAGTGAAAACACAATGAAAAACGAGCTTCAGCAGCTCTAGAAGTTTCCAACTGAGCTCGACATGCTGCAACAGGAAGAGCAGCGCCGAGACAGAAACCAGCGGCCAGACGAAAAAAAAAACAAAAAAAAAAACAAAACAAAAGGAGCTTCCGCAACTCAACAGGAAGCAGCCGTGAAGTGACGCGAAAGCATGGCTGCTGCTGCTGCTGCAAACATAACACACACACACAGACGCACGCACACACACACACACAGACGCAGCTGAGAAGGTACAAAGGTGAAGACTGGAAACCCAACCCAGCATCGACACCAAAGCCCCAGACGAGCCATATTTACATATATACTGTATAATCTGCGCAGGTGCCTGAGGCCGTAATCCCTGCATGAAAAGGACAAAATCCCCTTTCTGAATTAGCCCAGTTTAACCCCAGTCGCACGTGCATGATGGTGGGGGGGGATTGGAAAGGTGAAAAAACACACACACACACACACACACACACACACACACACACAGAGGCTTTATAAGTGTGTCATACTTCAACACCATCACCATCAGTGATTAAATCTGCTCTGTGCTGTGCTTCCCCAGGAGAGAGAGAGAGAAAAAAAGACACACAATAGCATGCTGTTATTTGCATTTAGACCCCCCTCTAACCCCCCCTTTTCTTCTCTCTACAACACACACACACACACTGACAGCATGACATGACGCACACACCTGACTGTTTTCTTCATAAACGCCATATAAGGATGTAAACAACGTCCAACAAGAGCTTGTTTTGGTCACCTGTGAAGCCAAGTTGCTTGACTTCAGAGCGTTTGACAGCACATGGTCTTCATCCTGTTCACTTTTTAAGGGGTCACTTGAAGATTATTTGTATTTTTTAACAATAAAAACTGTTAAATGTTCTTAAAAATAGTAATAATACTGATAAAAAATGGCCTTGAATGAATGAAAAAAAAAAAGATCATTTCCTGGCGCTGGTTCCTTTGTTTCACACAGCCTTCCTCATCGCCTGGTAACAACAATTTTGATTTTTTAAACGACGCTGTTTTTCTTTATTATTATTTATTAATGAGAGGGGGGGGGGGCTTAAAAGGGGGGAAAAAAGCTGCCGTTTTAATAAGAGAAGTGAGTTGAGTCGACAGGTAAGCCAGCAGGAACAGCTGATGTTTCAAACTGTGCAAAGTGAAAACAAAGAGGCAGCACACTGTGCGTCTCTGGTAACCAACAGGAAGAAGAAGAAGAAGAAGAGTGTCCAGACCAACAAAAAAAAAGAGCCTCGCTGCATCTCAACAACACTAACAACACACTCACACGCCTTTGAAATAGACATTTGGATCATTTCAAGAAGTTAATCTGAACGTTACATGCTTTTTTTTTTTTAAACAACCCCCCCTCTTTCCTCTTTTTTTTCTCTCTCTCCCTCCTCCTCCTCCTCCTCTTCTAAATGTGTTTATCCCCAACAAAGAGCACGACGCCAGCTCAAGCGCAACAGTGTCGCTGTGCTGCTTTATATTGTTTGTTTTTTTCCCCCGAGTCTGATGCAGACTGTGAATCCAGCACGACACCAGAACCATGTTTACTGCTTTTTTTTTCTTTCAGTTTTTTTAGGTAAACATGCTGCCTGCTTTGCTTTGCTTTGCTTTGCTTTGCCTGCTTGCTGCTGTACTCACCACCTGGATCAGATCTGAGCAAAAACGCAGCTTGGTTGGACAGCTGAAGAAAGAGAGAGATGTTGTGTTGTTGTTGTTGTTGTTGTTTGGAGTTAAATAAATGATTGTCGTCGTCCCAGGGCTCTGGTCCATGTGTGATGCTGCCAGATGGGAACTTATTGTTGTGTCCTTTGGGTGCTGACGGATCTCATTTTTCCCTGCACGGGCTTTTGTTGTGTCTTTTGTGTGCGTAATGGACTGGCCTGGTTACTTTGGTACGGAAACGTCACCACGTGGGAGGGAGCTGCGGCTGTGATTGACACCCGCGCTCATCAATGAATGGCTGCGCTGCCTTCAGGTTCCCGTGGGAAAGATGGAAACCAGGTGGAGAAGTGGCGTTCAAGGTGGTGACTGAGTGAACGTATTATTAGAGTTTGAGTCGTTTTTAATTTATTTTAAAGGTGTTTAAACATTTTGTATTTGTTCCACTTGATCTCATTTACTAAAAGTGCAGTTTTTTTTTGTTTTCCCTTTTTCCTCTCTTCAAATTATTTGTGTCTCAATACACTTTGTGGTTCATTAAATATGTATAATGTTTACAGTATCCATTTAGTACCCTGTATGTTTGTGTTATGCTTTATTTTGCTGTAGTGGGTGTTAATAATGTATATGATATTCTAGTTTATTAGAGTTACTTGTATGCCGGAGCTGTTCTTGTACTACCGTGACACTTTAACTACCCTGTGTGGGATTCATTAGGTTTATCTTACCAAGAGTAAAGTTACTCTTATTGTAAATATGTTTACTTCAATGTCAGGCTCAGTTTGGTTTTTCGACTTTCCTCTGTAAACTGTCTATAAATAAAGATGCCTCCAGTTGTTTTAAAGATGCCTTCAGTTGGTTTTTTTTTAACTTCAAGTATCAAGTTTTTCGCTTTCGAAACCAACCGAACCTTCTTTTTTTTTTCTTCTTTACAGCGAAGAAGCTTTCAGTGGAGGTGAATTATAGTTCAGCCGGTTCGTTGCCTGCAGTGTTCGGTGCACTGCTGTAAAACATGAACTCAAATGCATCACATGCAGCGTTTGTGTGTGATGTATGAACGAGTTGAGGATTATATCAACTACTAAATTAAGTCAGTGTTTCACAAAGGAGAGCTGTGAAACCTTATTGTTGTTGTTTTTTTAAGACCTATTATGTTTTGTTTGGGTTTTTTTTTGCTGAAGAGATTATTTCCCATGCGACCTGAAGGCGTCACTGAAGGAAGGAGGGAGCATGCAGATACCCGGATGTGTAAATAAATACAAGATGAGAATATGAATCTGATTTTTTTTTTCTTTTCTGTGATGTAAAAAAATGATTCTTGATCTCTGTGCTTTTTTTCTTTTTTTTCATATCAGATGCTCTTTGTTGTGATCAAAGCCGGAGTCACGTGCTATCTTTTCAAGCACATGTTTCCACTTCAAATTGCCTGCTTGTGCTTGATCAATTATTTTGAGATTAATGACCATATGGACAGATTAAGAGACATTATCGATTACAATCTCTTAAGAAAAAAATGAGATTTTATGATGCTGTAATGTTTTATAATGAGGAATCCTGACACTAAATTGGAAGTAATAACACCAGAAAGCAGGAAAAGGTCAATTTAAAGTCATAACTGAGCACCATATGAACACTGTAGGGGATATTAAAGGGTGATGTTTCCCTAAAAAAAAAAAAAAATCTACTACACAGAAAAAGCAGATCAATATTCCTCGAGTATATCATTAGGCTTTTGTCATGTGGGACAGAGCTGGTGTTATTATTTTATTTTTGCAGATTAAAACAAAAACAGCATCCTGATCCACCAGCACCAGCACCAGCACCTCCTCCTCCTCCTCCTCTTCCTCCTCCTGCAGCTGCACTATGTCACACTGCATCATCCTGACATTAGACAGATCCACGTCTTAAATATAATACCATTAATGATGACACTAAATAGATAAAAAAAAGCCTAAAATTAGACATCAAAAAAAATAAAAAAGCCTAACTGCCCTCGTCATACCCTTGACGTACAGACGTCGAGGACGCGCGTCCAAAAACAACAACAACAACAATTCATGAATACTTTTTGTTTTCCTGTGTGTCATTTTTTTTCTTTCTGTCTGTCTTTTTTTTTTTTTTTAATGTTATTCATTTCAGGACGAGTCCAGTCGTGTTGCAACACCGTGAAAACCCTTAAAAAATGTGTTGCTTCACCGTAGGATAGGGATGCATGTAAACACAACATAGCACACTGCGGAGAGAGAGAGACAGAGAGACACAGAGAGAGAGAGGTGCAGGCTGTGCGCGCGTGAGCGTTATGAAATCCATCCTTTCACTGTGTTTTTGTAGCCTGTTCACGTGGCATTAACCCCCCCCCCCCCCCCCCCCCCACCACCACCACCACCACCACCCACCCTCCAACCCCCTTTACAAAAACTGACCGAGATCTGCAGCCAAAAAGGCGCACTGGTGCTGATGATCGGAACAGAGATAGCGCAAATTATAAGCTGACAGAAGCTGCACTTCAGGGGTTTCTCTCTCTCTTTCTCTCTCTCTCTCTGTCTTTTTTTTTGCTCTTGAACGTAACTCGATCACGTTGCAAAACGTGTCTCATTAAAGAAAGAGACATTGTAACCTGATCATTAATGTAAACCGGTTACAGGTCTGTAATTATAAGAGTAAAAGTATGAATCCTACAGAGATGTCATCGTAGAAAGATTATAAAAAGTGATAATTTTAAGTTTCTGGAGCAATGTTACAAGCCTATTATATAAACATTGAGGGATTTAACCATAATATTAAAGTGCTTTCATGCATTACAGAGGCTAGTGGTTTAGCATTCAGTCCAAAAACATAAACCCCAGCATGCAACATTAAGCAGGCTATAAGGCTGAAAAACTATAAATTCTTTGGTGCAACAGGAAACAAACATAAAATGATCATGAAGTCTGATCATCAGCCACAAACTCATCACACAGACTCATGCTTTATGAGTGTCTAAGGGGATATTAAAGCAGCATTAACAGGGTTATTACTGTCATATTTCGGGACAAACACATGCCTGTCCTCTCCAGCAGGTCACTGGTTCTGCACTCACCCCGAAAACACCTCGCCTTCCCCCCCTCGGAAACCAAAACAACCCGGTGGAGGAAATCGTTTTCTCCGCTGGAGCTCCGGGAGTGTGAATACATCCAAAAAACCAAAAAATAAAAAAAATAAAAAAACAGAAATTAAAAAATAATAATACACCGTCACCGTCCCATGCAGGCAGCGGGAGCTTTTTTTGTCTAGGTCGAGCCGAGTGCCATTAAAAAATAAAAAAAAGTCTTTCCAGAAAAATATCAATCTCCTCGGTGGCTTTTCTCACAGCATTTATGAGCCGCGGACTCTGCGCTGGAGCGTGAAATCTGCGGGATATCTCCGGGTTTGAGTAGAGAGTCCCATCCGTGAGGCGGCTTAGTGTGTGCGCATGTTTGGAGCAGCCTGCAGCTTCTCTGACCTCTCTATCAGCAGTTCTCCGACATCTGAGGCAGGACAGGCTGAGCCGTCCCGTCTGCGGCCATTTATACTGAAATCCTAATTAGCGCTGGTGATGCGCAGCGCGCTTTGAATGATGCGCAAAAAAAAAAAAAAAACAACATCCAGGACAGGACTCCGCTTCTGTCAGATGAGACTATATGATCTGATTTTTTTCAATGTGTTTATAGTCTTACCAGGGTGAAACGTGTGAGCTGGTTAAAGGTGTAAAACTTGTACAAAAAAAAGTGAAAATAAAGCAGCGTTTTATTTCATGTACCGGTGGTGCCTTTAAGTGCTGCAGGGAATGTGAGATTTCCTGGAAACCCAAAGTGGAAAAATGTTAGAAATTCAACTTCAGATGTTTATCCCGCAGGAAATGTGGTTTACAGTCAGACATTAATCACACAATGATGGCTGAAGACTGAAGTCTAAAGCCTATTCAATAAATTGAAACCAGAACTATAAAACATTATTTAAATATATACATATATAAATAATTATATGATCGCAAGAAGAAATGTGAAAAGAAAACTTGTTAACACAAAGTCCAACTTACTTGTTTCCAAAGCTTTCAACCACATCTCAGTGTCTTCCTCTACAGATGCTCAGTTGTCATGGAGACGGTTTAGTTGAAACCACATTGACTTTTTTATTGTATCAGAATTGAGGAAATATCTAATACTCGAGTACAACCAAAGAACAAAACAGTGAAAGTACAAAGATTTTAATATGTATTTTCAGTTTATCACATTTTTTCAGGGTTAAAAAAAATACAAATGACATCATTATCTTAATTGTAGAAGTGCAGATTTAAGATTTAAAGTGAGATTGGAAACGTTAAACACAATGGTCACATCTTGATTCAGGCCTACGTGGAGTAATGTATTTATTATTTATTTATTGGGTAATAACAGCTGTCCACATGGACGCCATGTCAACAGCTGTTATTACTGTTTATCAGGCATATATTAAGAACATAATCCGCACTTTTTTAATGTTTGGCACTTGTCACTTCGCCTTTATGACCTCCAGAAAGCTTAAAACAGAGTCTTCTGGTCGCTCTTTATCTTCTACTTGAGAACAAAACAACTGAAAGCAACGTGTTCCTCTGAAAAACTTAAATTTGAGCTTTAGAGATGTACGTAAACGCAGCAATAGCCTAGCTACACAGCCGGTTCTACAAATAGCGTCCAATCAGCGACAAGCTGAGTCTCCGTCTGACCAATCCGCTGCGAGAGAGGGCGGGGCTAGAGACCGACAGCCAATCAACGCGAGGACAGACCGTGGAATGCGCGCTCGTGTGGCTGAGGATTGTTTTTGGCTGTGCGCGCCACCGAGACAGACGCGTGCCAAACGCCAATACCTCACGGCGCGCATGCGTGGCCGCATAGCAAGCACGTGGTCGAAGCACAGCAAGTAAACAAACCCCCCAGAAATCAATAGCATAGACAGACGTTGAATAGTGAAGTTTACTGTAGTTTTATTAAAAAATATTTATGTCAGAGTCAAAATAACTGTTTTATTTCAGTATAATCCTTTAAAATTAATGTAGAGATTTAATTTTTCGTTTTTAAAACTTTAATTGTTGCTTTTTATTCACACTGTTCTGCGTTTGTGAAGCAAACAGGCTGAAATTTTTTATAAATATTCTTAGATTTAATAAGATAAACGTGTTTTTACGCTCCTTCCTTGTAAATAAACATCACCAAACGAGCAGAAACAGATTAAAAGTCCATTCATCTGCAGGATGTGGTTCACATGTGTCACAACTTTATAGACATTAAAGAAACAACAGGGTTTGGTTTATAGGCTACAAATATGAATGGCATCAATTTATGAATCAGACTGCTGACTGGACAAAGACAAGCTGCAGTAGATGTTGTTAGTCGATGCGACAGCGCCCTCTGCAGGACCTCTAACGGCATCTGATGGTTCAAATGAACAGTTTATGTTACGTTTATTGGATCTGACATTCATTCATTCAGCCTTTATTTATTCAGGTGGGTCCAGTGAAGGCAGTCCACTCACGTCTGTATTTAAATATGCAGCAGTAGTACATTTACTCAAGTACATGTGACACATGTTTTATTAGAATTACGTTGCCAAAAGATAAAATCCCAACAGGTTATTGATAAATAGCTGCGACCGATTCTTCTTGCTTGTTCATTATTTTACAGTATTTTTCTGTATGTTTGATCCAAACCTTTATAAAAAAAGGTGGGAAACATCTGGTTTTTAAATTAAAACTTGTGCCTTCATATTCAGGTGGATAATTTAACATCTGTACAGAAATTATTCCAAAATGATAAAGGAGGGAATTGCATCATTTTATGACCCGCTGAGAGGCATTTTACCTGCGTAGATCCTCACAGGTGAACATCTCATCTACGTTTCTGCACAATACAAAGTCTCAGTGACTGTTAACGAAGGAAAAATTAATCAATAAATCATTAATTTTTAGCTGAAGGTTGAAATGAAGTTAATAAAAGGAGTTTCATGGACATTTAATTCACAAATATACTGTATGAAACATGATGTGTTTGCAGAATATAAACCCTTAAATACATGTTGCCTGTTTTATAATAACATTTTTAAAAGGAGAGAGGAACTAAAGGAGCCTCTTTTCTGTCCTCAAACCTTCATCAGGTGAAATTCATGAAGTCAAACACCACAGGCATCATTTATACACACATTCACAACTCAGCAATCAGAGGGTGCTTAGTCAGATCCAGTCTTTCTGTGTTTTTGCTTCATATTCATGTTTGTGAGTGACATGTATGCGGCTCTGCTGAGGTCCTGAACTGCCACACGTGCGACAGATTTGAGCTAAACGTGAGTTGCGTCAAGAAAAACAACAATGTCATCAAATAGAATAAAATAGACGATAAATATAAGCAGAAATCTGAAACTTCCTCGTGTCTCCGTTGACCCCACGTCGGCGTGACAACACCGAAAGATGACGGCAGGCAGACGTGTGCAGAGAAGGAAGACACATAAATTCTCATCTGACTGCTCTGACAGCAGCCAGAGATCAGATATGAAGACCACATACGCAAGTCTCCCAGATCTGGTATGGACAAAAAAAATCAGATTTGTTCACAACTTAAGTAAAAAAAAAAACAGATCTGAGTCATTTATAGAGAGAAAAAAGTATCAGATTTGGGCCACTGCAGCATAAAACGTGAACGTAGCCTCTCTTAAAAACCAGTCCTCACATGCCTGGATGTGCACTGGCAGAGATACTGGTCTCTGCTCCTCCTGTCTGTAACTGGCTGAGAAAAGATCCATTCATAATCAGATTTCAATGGAGGAGATGGAAGCCAAAAACCCCACAGTCTTTATTCGGCATAAAATCCTCTTGATGTTCAGCTGCAGCTAAAATTAGGCTTCAGCAGACAAATCAAGTGGGTATTAGTTTAAAAAAAAAAAGAGAAAAGAAACAATCCTCAATCCCTGGACAGTGTTTACTTGCCGAGCTGCGGCGGAGAGATAAACACAAAGACAAATCACTTTAGAAGGTGTAACTCAGACTGCTGAAACCTTATATCAACTTCAGCTGAACGTCAGAGAGGATTTTATGCACCAGACGAGGATTTTAGACGCCCGTGTGTGTGATAAGTACGTTAATGTACAGCAGATATAAGCAGGTGAGTTATTTATATAAATGACAGACAACGACGAGCTTTAAAAACTTTTTTGTTCAAGAGCTCGTTTTCTTCTTAAAACCACACAGACTGAAGTTATTTAACAGCTGTTTACCGGCTAAAGCATGATGGGAAACCAGTAAGGAAGATACGGAGCAGCTCGGCTTCTTACTGGTTTTAACAGACGACATCACATCGCCCCCGATCCTCCTGGCTTCTCATCACTGGCTCCCCGTTCGCTTTAGAATTGATTTTAAGATTTTACTGATCACTTTTAAAGCACATCTGGGTCTGAAAGTCGAAGGTCACCTTTTAGATTTAAGCCTGCCTGAGGAGACGAGGCTCGCAGATTCAGTAACGTCTTTTAAAATCACTTCTTAAAACCCATTTCTACAGACTCGCTTTTATGTGATGTTGTCTTTTGATCATCTTTCTTTTAAACTTTTTTTTATCATTTCTTTATCGTCTCCATTGTTTTCTGATTCATGTCTTTGCTTTGCATCGTTCTGCTTTTGCTTTGTCTGTCAAAGCACTTTGTAAACACTCATTTTAAAAAGGTGCTATATAAATAAAGATATTATTATTATTATTATTGTGGCCTAGGAGTAGAAAGCTGCCACATAAGTGCGGTCCATTTCTACTTCCCAGCAGCAGTATATAACAATTATTCCTGATGAATGATGTAATTAAATTAATGCAACCTGGACTCAGACCAAAAAAAAAAAAGAAACATTAACCAGCTCGTTACCGTGGCGAGCAGTGACAGTGTGTTTGCTTCAAGTCCGACAGCACCGACTGAAACGCCACAAAAAAAAAAAAAAAAAAAGGTTTAAACTTCCTGCAGCACCATAAGTTCATAGATGTTTTATGTCTTCAGAAAGCAGCCAATCAGATGCAAGAATATCATATAACTAATGTTAATTAGAAGGTAGAAGATATTAAGAAGGACTTTTAACACCCTGTTTTTTTTTTAGGCACTGAATTTGATGCTTTTCCAGACTTTAAAGTGAAATAATCATGATTGTGTGGCAGTGTGACAATGACAGCTGTGAATTTATGAGTAATAAATCTTATTTATTAAGAATTTTCCAATCGTCTCATTAAATACATTGAATTAATTGAGTATTGTGTCACTCCGGTAACTGTTTGATTTGCAATTGTGTATGTAAAAGGAAGGTTTAAGAAGTCTTGAATTGTGTTTTTCTTGCACTCTTGGAGAGAATTCACAGAAATGTTAATGAAGGTTTAGTGGTTTTTTTTTGTTTTTTTGTTTAAATGAACGTCTTTAAAATGTATTTAAATGTCATGGCAGAGTTTGGAAAAAAAAAACAAACATAAAAAAAACAACCCAGATGTTTTTTTTTTTTCAAAGTGGCAGTCAGTCTTTAATAATAGCAAAGAAATGCTTCGTTCAAGTCAAATCCTTCACACGACAGCAAAATAAAACTGACCGATCAGTTCAAACAATTTCTATGGCAGGTCAAACAGAAAAAACCTTTAAAATACAACCAAGGACCTTTTTTTTTTTTTTTTTTTTTCTTTCCTTTTTTCTTTTTTTTCCTCCTTTCTGAAATGTTAACTACACAATTAAAGATTTTTATACTGATCAAAACATACAGAGTGAAGTAGTTCCACTGGAGAGACAACTCAAACAAGATTAGTGTCTGATAAAAACATAACATTCATTTTACAATAAAAATATCTGCACAAAAACATCAAAAAAAGAAAAAAAAAAAAAAAAAAAGAATAGGCTCAAGGAAAAAGGGTAACGCAAAAAATATAAATCTTTGCTTTTTCATCTTTTCAATACAGTCACAAATCACACAGCTGTGGCAACAAATCTCTTTAAAATTTACATAACTGAAAGATAAGTATACCCTCCCTCCCCTCCCTCCCTCCCTCCCCTCCCTCCGACTTGATTGTGTTCATTTTTAAAGAGCGTATACTGCGATTACAACGGAGTCCCGACTAAACAAAAGCTGCACATCAAATCTTGGATATCAAGACTATCAAAAAAAGGCACAAACAGACAGGTTGCACAAAGAACTCAGCAGAAGCTTATCATACAACTAATCCCAGTAAGGTTTCCAGTGCCCTTAATATTCTCGTTAAACCCCCCCTCATCCCTCCTCTTCCTCCTCCTCCCACCCCCCCCCCCCCCCCCCAAAAAAAAGAAAACTATCTACAGGCAAGTCAAGTCCCAGCAGGCACCTCTGGATTATAAATCCCATCCCAACTACTGTAGAAGCAAGTGCATTTTAATAGTCGTGTGACAGACGGGCGTATACGGTGAGTGTGAGGAGTATCGGGGACAGGTCAATCTTTTTTTTTACCTCGCGGTCTGCTCGGGTGACGTTTTTTTAGAGTGCAAAAACTTTCTGCAATTTAAGTTTTGGTCATTAAATGTTTTTTTCTATCTCTTTTGTTTTTAAAATGTCATCAGATGATTTAAATCTCTGAACGCAGAGCCGACAAAACTTGGAAAAAGTATATATTATCATCATTTTCACATAAAAATGTTGAAGATTTCCTGATAAGAAGGATGTAATCTGCTACTAATTACATGAAAACACAAAGAGGGACAGATTGAAAAGATGTTTGAGTTTATTTATTTGTGTTTTCAGGAGGATTTTACTCCAAACAGCTGCTTCATCTTCAATTATTGATGTTATTTTGTGTGATTGAGTGCATTGATTTAATGTAATAGTTTGACATTTTGGGGGGAAAAAATCCCCTTATTTTACTTTTTGGCAGAGAGTTAGAGGAGAGGATTGATAGCATATTTGTTAAATATAAAGCTACAGTTAGCTTAGCTTAGCGCAAAGACTGGAAACAGGGGGAAACTGTTAGCATGTCTCTGTCCAAAAGACACAAAATCCACCCACCAGCAGCTTTAAAAGATCACAGATTATCGTGTTATTTCCTGTTTATTTAATCCATACAAAAACCGAAAAGTAAAAAACAAGTTGTGGTTTCACTAAGGGGTTTTAAGTGAGGGACTATTTTTAGCTATGAGCAGTACGTTCTTGGAAACTTGTCTCCATTGTGCGGTTGCCAGTTAACCAGTAAAGACTCCAGGAAGTCACTGCTCTCTGCCAAGAAATCATCCTACACGTAACTCTCTGTAAAATTCCAACTTCTTGTTTTTAAACCTCAGTTTTTGTACAGATGAAACCTGGTAGGCATATTCTTTAAAAACTCTGGACAGAATCAAGCTAGCTGCTTTCCTCTGTTTCCAGTCTTTATGCTAAGCTAAGCTAAACTAAGCTACGTTTCACTGTGCCGACATCAGAGTGATGTTGATCTTCTCATCAAAACATCAGCAAGAAAGCGAATAAGCATATTTCCCCAAATGTCAAACTATTCCTTTAAGGTCTCCTGGTTACGGTTGCTAAGCAACTACATGATATTAACTCAATTTAAATGCACTGATTGAAAACTTTCTATGTAATCTACAATTAGCACCAAATAAAATCATTATTTTCAGGAAACTTTAAGGATATTTTTAGGAATCTCTGCATCTGTCATGATCACTTATTTGTCGTTTCGGAGAGTCGGCAACTAATCTGAAGTCTTTAGTTAAGAAACTAATTGACAATAATAACAGAATACGGCTGCAGAGCTTTTAATCTGAGCATCAGCCTCCTTTTTTCTCAACTGACAGATTATTTAGCTCCGAAAACAACAACAAAAAGCACTAAATAACCTCTGCGCTCAGAGGTTTAAGTCATCTGATGACATTAACAGTCAGTGACAATCTTCCGCAAATGCAGAATAAGAATCAAAAGCTTTCAGCTCGGCCACAATACTTCCGTCGCAGACTTTAATACATCGTTTTAATTCTCAGAAAGTTGTCACCAAAGCAAAATGACGAATCAGCCGAAGAGTTCTGAAACCATCAAATATCTTAATTTCTTACTTTAAGTGCCGGCGGATTCTCTGAGAATCCGTTCAGGTAGACTTTGACGACTCTGAGATGCTTTTAGTGTCCTAAATAATACTTCTCTGTTTCATTCATTAGGTCTCTCATGTTATCAAATGAGCTGCGTTTGCTTTTTGGGGGCGTACTGCGACTTATAAAAAGGCTGGGTGTAACCACGAAACTGAAAGATTTGAGGCCCACTTGTAAACAAACCGGAGCGACGGCCGTTAAGACGCTTCAGCGCTACTCGAAATGAAATGACACTGCTGTTTTTTTTAATACATGAAGCCTCAGCGGGTTTCTCACTTGTTTCGTCCAGGATAAGTTTCTAAATCTAAATCTTTTGAAAGTCGTAATTTCATTTGAAATAAATTCAACAGTCTTCTGCTGCAGTTTTGTACTTTTGGACTGCAGTCGTCTGCTGGTACTGACACTGCCGATCGGCGTGAAAATGTGCAATTTAAAGCAAAAAAAAAAAAGAAATGTTACAGAGGACCAAATGAAGAACATGATCTTTTACATTTGAGTATTATTTCAACTTTGACGTGCCTGGATCCCATTTCTCAGGTTCAGATAACATGTTTTCTTTTGATTGGTGTATATATATGCATGTATATATATATATATATACACACACACACAGAGATATATGGTTATTCTCCTATTTGCAAAAAAAAACAACAAAAAAACTTAGCATGCAGATGGAGTTCGGCTAAAAAAAAACCAACAAAAAAAACGAGGAAATCTGTAGAAATAAACAACAAATGGAAACTAAATTATAAAAGAGAGAACGCTGAAAGCAAACAGGACAAAAAGCACCATGTGATCGGGAAGTGTGATATATACCACCGAAAAGGTAGAACAGAAAGAGCCTGGACTCTCCTGGCGGATCGGCCCCCGGCTTGTGTGGCACTTAACATCGTCGTCTTTGTATACAGAGCTTATAACAGTCATGCAAAGGGCACAGTTTTATTCTAACAAGGCGAAAGAGAGATTAACGAGAGAGACGAGAGACTGAAGAAGAAGAAGAAGAAGAAACCAAAAAAAAAAAAAAAAGGGGGGAGGCAGAACATTTTCCTCCTCCGGATGAAAACGAGTTCTGTTGAGTGATTTCTAGTCCTGGCGCAGACATTATTTCCCCCCCCCCCCCTCCCCATATGAAAAATATTATACTGTACATACAGACTTGATGTATGAAATAAACTGACTTTTCTTTTAGTTTGTCATGGCTAAGGCAAAACATTGATGGTTTGAAAGCTTCCGCTGCGCTTGAACATCTTACTGAAGCCAATGAGAGATGAAAACCTTTTTGTTTTTAAACAAAAAAAGGGGAGAAAAAAAAAAGGTTATAAATTCATCAGATTCACCTTCTAGCATCACTCCTGTCATTAAAATATCTTAAGACTCTTTTGGCTATACACATATATATGTATATATTTGCATTTGGGGCCTTTTTTTGTGTGTGTATTAAGGATAAAATACAAGGTTTTTGATAAAATATAGATCCTCATTTACACCGTGCGATGGCTTTGTGGCCCCGTAAAGTCTGATTATGTGATTTCATTGCATAAATCAGTTGATTTAATTCAGATTTTTCTTTTTTTTTTACCTCCAGAGAAACAAAAAAAGATAAATAGAGATCGTGTTATGTCTTGTAACAGTGTGACAAAGGTTAGAAAATTCAAAAAGGCCTTTTTTTTTTTTTTCTCTTTTCTTTCTTTTTTCTTTTTGTTAAATGGATGATTCTTATGAGTTATCTACCGTTGCTTGTGCAATGTATGCAGAGTTATAACCACGACAGTTGCACCGAAAAAACACAACAGCTAGTCTATCACTGTCATCTGACTGGACAAAAAGGTCTTGAATAGGAATAGCCAGAGCCAAACGCCTTTAAAGACACACAAAAAAAATTGTTTATCTTGGCTTAAAACACAAAAAAAAACACACCTCCCTCCCCCCGATATACCCCCCCAAACTGTAAGCTGTGATGTGACCACCCCACCCTCACCTCAGAGAGAGAGAGAGAGAGAGAGAGAGATAGAGAGAGAGAAAAGAGAGAGGGAGAAAATGATTGATTGATTGATTCCTGACGCCATTCCTGAGCAAAGTGGACTTGACGAGTGAGACCCAAGGAATCCAGGTGATGTGGACAACAGGAGAGGAGAAGAAGAAAAAAGAAGAAGAAGAAGAAGAAGAAGAAGAAGAAGAAGAAAAAAATAAATCACAGCAACAGCGTGGAGGCGGGGAGGAGCAGTGGCAACGCAGAAGCCGGTCCACAGAGTCATCTGGAGGAAACAGAAAACAGTGACGATGTGATGAGCGATCACAAGTTTATCTTTATTCTAAATAATAATCAATAACAAAACACATGCTTATGTCTGTTATGCTGCTTTTTTTTTCTTTTTAAAAACACAATAGTGATTTCACTAGGGCTGTAGTCTGCTGGTCGACTGATTAGTTGGTTGATATGCTCTCATCCGACTGAATTCTCATTGGTTGAATAATCTCTGTGTTACTTTCATAAAGGAGAAAAGTGCTACATCAGCAGCTTTCTGGGATTAATCCATTATTTCCTGTGGCGGAGGGACAGACTAACAAACTACCTGTGGAAACAGCGGGGGTGTATTTAAAACACCCCCGCTGTTTTCACAACTTTGGACTCGCCCAAACTAAGGGAAACTTCTGGGTCTAACTGTTCTCAACGGTTACTGAACGTTTACTGAATCAGTGTTTCTCCAACAATTATATCAACGAGAACCCCCGCCAGGCCAAAAAAATATGCTTTAATGCCAGAATTAACGCCAAATATCCACTCATTCAGAAATATTCAGCGTTTGTGAGTCTGTGCAGCGCTCTTCAGTAAGTGAGTGAACCTCTGTGTCGTTGCCTGGGAAACAAGCGCAACTCTGTTAAATTATACGTCATTGCTTAGTTTGTTTGCGTAGCAAGTTTTGGACACAGAAAGTGACGGTGGATGCAAGTGGAGCAGAGGAAAAGGTTAGCGGTAAGTTGTCAGTCTGGCAGTAAATGATCAGCACAGACTACAGTGTGTCAGTTAAATGCTAAAAAGTCACGTCTGTTGCTGGAAAAGTGAAGGGAGTTAGCTCCAACGTTAGCAACAATGGGTTAGCCTAGCCTGAAGATGCATGATTATGTACAATTTTAGTCGACCAAGGTTTTCTTTGGTTGACTACAGCCCTAGATTTCACAAGTGACATTTACCATTTCAGACACATACACACAAAAATAAATAAACAGCGTCAGACGACATTGAACTGTGAGCATTAAAGAACATTTTCTATGTTTGTTAAGACGTTTGTGAGTAACACTTAACATAAACGTAACTTTTGTTTGTTAATAAATAATAAAACTCTGAAGATGTGAGTGTTTATTATCATTATTATTATTATTATTATTATTATGTGACACCTACAGAGACTCTAATGTGCATCACAACGAATAAACACTTAGCAACTATTTTAATTTTAAAAAAAAAAAAGGAAAACAATGATCTCACCATTTAACATTTAAAGGATTCACGTAAGAACTTCCTGTTAATTAAAAAGCTTCAGCGACTACTTTGATTTAATTAACGAGACATCTCTTCTGGCATCACTTAGATTATATTAAATTATGATGTTACTTCAGATGCAAATAGTTTATTATGTTAAAAATACATTAAGTGAAGCTACGAACACTAAAGTGATTGAAAATGCATTTTAAAGTCGGTATAAACTGGATCCGCAGAGATGTTGTTCTGCTGCCGCCGCCGCTGCTGCTGCTCTAATTAAGGAGATGTCACACTCTGTTCCTTTTCAGCGGACTCATGTTACGCATCACAATGCTGCCGGAGAGGAAACACAGTAATTACATTCGCTGACACACAAAGAGCAGGACGGGCTCTGAACCGTGGCACCCCCCGATGGTTATTATCACAACAAGGAGCTCGTCAGGGAGCAGCTGCACTTAGCGGGGATCGGGAGGGGGACGTGAGGAAGTCAAGTGTTACTCGGGGGTTGGGGAATGATAACGTTTGATATCGAGGGATGAAAGTCGGCACAGGTGGCGGTTTTAGATTTAGATTAAAAGGCATCGGTAATACAATGTACTCAAAATATTTTACAGATTCAAGTGGCTGTTTATATTAAAGTTTACATCCGGATAATTTAAAATATTTAAGTGCATCAGAAGACCAAATATAAGCAGGCGGTTGTCCGAGCGATCCATAACTCTCCCTTTAGAGGAAATGATCTATTCCCTAAAACATCAACAACATCATTTTCATCAGATCTGAGACCCTTTCAGTCACTACAGACATATGAAAAGTGGCCCATTGCAGTAAATAATATTATTTAAATATATATATTTTCTATTTTTTTAGACAAGGTAATGGATTCTTAATAGGATTGGTTGTTAAAGGTCCCTAAATTGAACGGGGTCGTCTTGAGTGGGGTGAAATTTGGCACCGATCGTGTGGTGCCACCAGTGCGACACATCTTCAGTTGAGTGCCCTCGACCTCGCCGGGTGTTTCGGCCACTTATCACAACACACCATCTGCCGAGGTCGGCCCACCACAGGCTGAGTGTCGCACGGTTGCACCACGTCATCATTTGGCAGCTCAACGGACTAAAACACATTATCCTGACCCCCCAACCGAGACCTGGAATAACGTGGGGAGTGGAGGGTCGACATGTTCGTTAAATGTATGTAAATATATTAATTGATATTTCTTTGTTATGTTGTGAAAATAATGAAAAAGAATGTAAAAAAAAGGCATCAGTAACACTGTTTTGTTTTTATATTCAACAAAATCTTTATCAAAATGTCAAGCTATTCCTTTAAGGTCTCCAGGTTACGGTTGCTTAGCAACTGAATGAAATTAATTCCGTTTTAATTGCACCGATTGAAAACTTTCTATTTAATCTATGATTAGCACCAAATAAAATTATTATTTTAAGGAAATTATTCCGAATCTCTGTATCTGTCATGATCACATATTTGTTGTTTTGGAGATTCAGCAACTAATCTGAAGTCTTTAGTTATTTTTATCAGATAAATAAAAGGTGTTAACGACTCTCTTGAATCCACAGTTCAGATCAGATTATGATTAATGAGTCACGGTTTGGTTAATAAAAATTAAAATCCATAATTTTAAATCAAGGTAACGCTCCGTTTCGTTTGGTCGACAGTCAACGGCTTCATATCATCGTGTTTGTCAACCTGAACTGTCATAAACTGACTTTTTATTCAGTATTCAGATTAAATTTGTAGATTATTTTCTTGATTCATCATCTGATCTATAAAAAGAGAAAAAACGCAGATCACTTAGAGTCACTTAGAGCTCAAGGTGATGTCATCAAATTGCTCGTTTCGTCCAATCAACGCATCAAAATCCAAAAGATATTCGATTTAAAAATCACACGAGGCAGAAATGCAATAAATCCTCACAGACGACGTTTGTACTTTGAGACAGTTTGACTTAAAATGACTTAAATTATAAACTGAGGATCAAATAGTTGTCTGTTAATTGATTATGTGACTTATAATGTAGTATTGTCTGATCAAAGAATAAGCAAACAAGATTATAAATGGATTATTAAGTGTTTAGATTCAATATTGAGCCCAAAAAAAAAAAACTTAACAGATAAAACCATGTGACCTGTTCATATTTCAAGAATTTTAACATTTAAAGTGCCATAAAACTATTAAATTAATATGTTTTTATATGAAATGTACACACACTTTATTTCCTCAACAGTTTATAAAGGGAACATGTTATTTTGGTTATACGTTACTGTCTCAATATGTTATCGTAGACGTCCGTCTTTCCTCCGTAAACACTGTTTCAGGTTTTGCTTTTGGCTGCAAACAGACTGTAATAAAGCAGAATTATACCGATGCTTTTCCTTTGAAGTGCCCGTTCAGATAGATGGTTTTTTAAAGTGGTTTTATCCTCATGAAGTACCTCTACAAAAGCAAAATTTAAATCTATACTGAAGTGAGAAAAAAAAAAAAAAAAAACTCTTGAGGGGTTTTGAGTTCAGCTCTTAAGTGGGCGAGTTGTTAAATTTAAAGCAGCGGAGGCGGGTTCGGACCGCGACGAGGATCTCCCTGAATCTTTTTTAACCTTAAAAAAAAAAAAAAAAAAAAGTTTTATGACTTCGGTTCAGCTGGCGGCCATGTTGTTCTGTAACTCTCTCTCTCTCTCTCTCTCTCTCTCTCTGCAGTGATGTGGACTCACCTGTGTGAGATGTTAGGATCTAAACTCAGGCTGGAAACGTGCAGTTTCTTCAAAGATGAGCTCCTTCAGTGTCTCTTTGGGTAGGTCATCCAGTTCCATATCAAACTTGAACGGGGCCTCGGCGACAGGCTACAAAAAAAGAGGCGGCAGCAGCAGAGAGGAAATATTGATGTAAACGTACCGCAGAGACGTTTGAAGCAGGATGTGATTGAAAACAGAGACACTCACCTCATCTGTGGGGTCGTAATATTGCTCCAAGTAAGGGTGCGCCAGGGCCTCCTCCACCTCGATCCTCTTGTGAGGGTTAAAGGTCAACATCTTGTCCAACAGGTCCAGAGCTGCAGCACAAAACACACACACACACACACACACACACACACACACAAAGACAAAGACGGAAGGAGTTAATAATGCAGGTGATCGATATAAACAATGAGCTGAACTGTCCACAAGAGGGCGCCATGACACCCAACATGCTGCTGGGAAACTATGAGATTTAAATGATTGATTAAAGCAGATTGAACTTTAAGATTGATTTATTGAATTAGAGCATGTTCAGAACTGTTTCAGACGTAAGTGTCATGAAGTTAAATGACTATAAAACTGGACAGACTACACACAACATTAATGTTTAGTGGATTAATCCATCAACAGAAAATGAATCAGCAACTATTTTGAGTCATTTTTAAGCAAATATGCCCAAATTAGCTGGTTTCAGCTTCTCAAATGTTAAGATTCAAATGGTTTTTATGTCATTAATTACTTATAAATAACTGCTGTTCTGACAAAATAAGAAAAATAAGAAAAATAAGCCATCACCTTTGACTCTAGGGAGTTATAACAGGCATTTTTCACCGTTTTCAGACATTTTAAAAGACAGAAATGATAAATTGAGAAAATAAATGGAAGAATTAACTCAGTATTACACAGTTATTATCTCCCTTTTCTGTCCAGCAACCATTTAAACAAAACAGCAGGACTTAAATCTCTATAATCCAGCAAGCAATCAATCTGTTTTAGATACAAACTGTGTGTGACTTTAACTGCACCTTGTCCCTGTTCACGCTCGTCTCTCCACAAACACTAAAACTCACTGGATCCAGACGCTCCGGTTAATTTATTCTTAATGAAGAAGTCACTTAAAAATTAATGAACCTGAATGGTTTAACTATTGATTTTTTTTTTTGCTTCCTCTGTTTACCTGCATAACTGAAGAGGTTGAAACTTTTACTTTTTCTAAATGTAATAAAACATTTTTAGAGTTTTCTTGGTTTATTTTAGTCATTGAGACGCAGAAATAACTTGTATTTTTTGGACTCTGAACGAGAAAGAGGCGTTTTTAAAAATCTATTTTCATCCTTTTTCTCCCCGAATTAAAAAAAAGACACATTTGTTTGTATAGTAAGAGGTTTAAAGACCTAAAAATGACCATAAACAGGCTTCCTACATGAACAGTGACGTTACCGTACTGCTCGATTGGTAGGTGTGGGTTTTTTATAAAATGATCATTTATCCGGGAACTTCTTCAGGAAATTGTTTAGCTGACGTATCCTTCCTCGTCCAGCAGCATCGCCTCCCAAAACATTCATAATAAATTCCATGATCGGCAGGAATCATGTGTAATCTGTGGAAAGGCTTTAAACCGGCTCTGACCTTTGGGATCGGCGTTGGGGAAGAGGCGGTTCCACGGCACTTTGCAGCGCAAAGGCAGCGACAACAGATAGTTCCTGGCCTTAATGTTGATGATACAGTTGAGATCCTCCTGGGAGGGAGATCCAAGGATCCCTGAAGGACAAACAACACACAATTAGCTCTCGATTCGTTATAAGACGACAAGCAAATGCACAACTCTCTTGTTAAAAGTTTTCAGTTCTTAGAGGAAAAATAAATAGTTTGAACGACAGATGGGTGAAGCCATATGCGGTCTAGCAGCGAGACACAAAAAGTACGGCTCCATAAACACATATCAGCAACTATCTATGGACTGGCAGCGAAACTGTGGCGACTGACGATGAGTGTGAAATTTTTAGTTCAGGTCTAAAAGTTGTACACGGACACAACTGACTCACTTTTATCTCAACTTAGAGGCGTCATGAAGTCCTTTAAGTGTGTTTATCATAATGAAGTCATCGTAAATATCTGTAATCTAGAGAGATTATTGTTTTTATCCACTTCCTACATAAACAGAACTATTTTTTTTTTAAGGGGATTGTATCTTTACTGCTTGTACAACAACGTTTAAGCACAAATAATAACACAAATTGTGATTATAATTATGATGCAACTGCAATGATTAGTCGATTAATTGATTTGTCAATTAACAGAAAATTAACCCTCAACTATTTTGACAGTTGAGAATAATTTCAGTTGTTTTTCCAGGTAAAAATGCAGAATTTTATCTAATTACAGCTTCATAAATGTGAGGATTTGCTGTTTCTCTTCGACATTCATTGTAAAAATGATGATCGGCTAATTAATCAGAAAAAATTATAAAAAAGGGAGAAAATCTATTTATACGTTGTTTATAGAACGATCATTAAACATTAAGTGAGATTGGAGTAAACCTCTTGATTCTTGAGTCAAACCTTACGGATCAAATTTCTTCTTGTCATCTAAAATCTTATATTTGCTTAAAAATCAGCTGCTGTCTTGATACTCGATTGTCTGACATCCTGCCGAGTAGGGCTGTGCGATATGACGTTATGTATATATGGTTTGACGATATAAAAACATAGATCGTTTCATTTTATGTTATATCGTTTATGTCGTGGTGTCGTAAATCAGTGTTTACAGCTAAATGTGTCGTCATTTGAAGACGTTTTGTCAAATAAAAAGGAGAAAATAATCAAATATGAGGAAGTAGCTTTTATTTGTCGAGTATTATAATTCAAAATATAATAATAAATAGGCCTTTCTATGTGGTTATTTTATGTAAAATATTTATTTATTTAATTTATCATGATGTGAGAGTTTGGTCACATCGCCAAGACGTTAAATAAACATCGACAGTCTTTGTGTTTTTCCCTCAAACAGAGAAGAAATTTCCAAACCAGGTGTGAAAACCACAATGAAATGATAAAAAAAAACCCCAAAAGACTGATTTTTACATGTGAACACTGTTGTTATTTAAACAACAACACAACTCCATTCCTCACATAAATGGATAGAAAGAAGTTTGTTTTGTTTTTTTTTTATTTACCCAAAATGTGGTTGAGTTGATCCAAGTAGTGCTTCCCAGGGAAGATTGGCCTGTTGGACAACATCTCAGCGAGGATGCAGCCCACTGACCAGATGTCTATGGACTTGGTGTAGCCCTGAGAGTAACAAGCAGGAAGACACAGTCACCAATACGTCTGAATGTAATTTAATGTATATGCTAAGTCTGGCTAGGCCTTATAGACATAAATAGCCCTAATTTTAGCAGTGTTAGCACCTAAGTGTAGTGGCCGTTTTTACAAATGTTCAAGTTCCTAATGTAGACCACTTAATCCGCACTCGTAGTTTCTAATCCACTTGAGAAACCCAGTGTTTCTGAAAGTAGTCCACAGAAGCAAAAACCAGAATAACTAACTCAACACTTTCACTGCCTATTCTTTACACATATCTATCTGTACGGATGTATGCACGTACGGTCAAACTATGGAGCCCCTCTGGTGACATGTTGGGGAAAAAAAAAAGCGCGTGGCCACAAGATATTAACTCGTCCCCTCTCTTTAATATCTCGTGCCCACGCATTATGTGTGTCGTGGGCACTAATGCGTCATATCATTGTCATTTCCACGAAGAAGCGTTGATTGTTCCGTAGTTGTAGTATAATGGAAAACCAGGCTGGATGGACCTGGGAGACTACATGGGTACAGGTGGATGTCAAGTCTATGACATCACCGAGATCAGCATATTGCTTTCGATTGAGCTGACAGATTTTCAGTAGTCGAGTTCAGTGTCTCTTGCTGAGTAAGACTCCATTGTCTCACCGCAAGTGCTTTACGTACGTCATTGTAGTTCATTGCAGTGTGGAAATAAAATGAAATCAACTCAGAGTTTTCCATTATGCTACTACAACGGATCAATCAACGCTTTCTTCGGGGAAATGACAATGATAATTATCTCATGGCCACGACACACATAATGCGTGGGCACGAGTTAATATCTTGTGGCCACGCATTATTATTTTTTTCCCCGACATGTCACCAGAGGGGCTACGTATATATCAATCCACGCTTGTACGTTCCTTTTCGTCCGTTAGCTGCACACGTGGTCGTCCTACCGTTACGCTATACAATTGCAGTAAACCAAAAAGCACTGCCGTAAAAAAACAAAACACACTTTACTGCACTTATCATAAAACCTTAAAGTAACACTGCGATGTTATTTAACTGTAGCATTGGTTCAAATACAGCTTAAATGTAAACACAGATATTTTTATATACACATGTGCGGCAGGTTGAGGACTCTCACCTTGGAGTTGAGCATGATCTCGGGTGCTCGGTACCAACGGGTGGCTACATACTCTGTTAGGAAACCAGTGTGATCGTGGTCAGGATCGGCCACACGAGCCAGACCAAAATCACAGATCTGAGGAGAGAGGAGAGACGCCGGATGTTAACAGATTGGAGGAAATGTCCAGAGCCTCCAGACTGATGTTTGCATGAGTGATTTGTACTTGTCAGAGCTAATATTAGTCTCATTTTTCATGGTGTCCTCCTCCAACAAAATGTTTATTTGCACATTTTAGTGAGTTAAATGATCCTTTTTCTGTCAAATACTTCATAGATTCGAGTGTTTGGCAGCTTTTCTTTGCCAGTGAACGTGTGCGTTGGGTCACCATAGCTGACAGAACCACATTTAGACCACGACGAGAAGCTAAAACCAGATAAATTCAAGGCTTTTTAAGGCCTTTTCCTGCAGAGACTGGACGCCGGTAAGCCCAGGTGACTCTACCTTGAGATCGCAGGTGGTGTTGAGCAGAAGGTTGGAGGGCTTCAGGTCGCGGTGCAGGACGTTGGCAGAGTGGATGTACTTGAGCCCTCGTAGAATCTGGTAGAGGAAGTAGCAGATGTGGTCGTTGCTCAGGTGTTGAGTCTTCAGGAGCTTGTACAGGTCTGTCTCCATGAGATCCTGGACGATATATCTGCACGGCGTCGAGTTAAAGAGCTTCTACGTTAATACAGATTTGTGTCCTTGTGTGTTTCCGTGCCGTTTGTCCCGTCAGTGTGACATGTGAGTGCCTACAAAATAAGAGCTTGTGGTTTTAGTGGCACGCGAACAATGAAAAACAAGACGATTATCTTGATTGGTATTTTGTTCCACTTATAAACTTGAGTCAGAGATCTCAAAAAAAGGCTCTGAAGTGGCTGTGGTCGGTTAAATAAAGTCTGTGCTCGTGTAGATAGTTTGGCGTTCTCACTTAAAAACCACCAGTGAAGAAGAAAAGAAGAAGAAGCTTATTTTTCTGGGGAAAGAGAGAGATATTTTATCTGTGAGGGTTTATTGTTTTTGTCCGGATGACTGCTCGTGTTATCTGTGGAGCAGCAGAAAGCGGTGAGATGAGTAGCTGCGGGCTTCTTTTTTAAAAAAAGGTAACGCGGAGTGTAAAAAAAAAAAAACAACACTACACACACAGTAGATTATGCAACGTACAGCGGCTATGGACTCGATCGGTTTGCCATCGTCGCTGCTGGGCTACAGTTGAAGAGTGTTTCTGCCAAATATGTGGTGACAGGAGACTATTATGCAATAAAATACAACTCAGAAAAAAAAAAAAAACCCATTCAACTACGATTCAACATGAAAGCTCGACTGTTAAGACAAACCTCACTGATAACAAGCAGGAATGATTTACTTCTTAGAATAAAAGCGAGCAAGTATAACGCCAGATTCTTGGTGGTTAAGACACTAAACAAATGTCATTGTAATATTTTAACTCCCCTTTAGTTGCAATAAATGTCTGTGGGGAAAAAAAGGATACACGTCCTTCATCTGGTCGATGGTCGGCGTGCGGATGATGTCGTTGATTCCGATAATGTTCTCATGTTTGAAGCGGAGAAGGATTTTGATCTCTCTCAGGGTGCGTTGGCAGTACGTCTGGTGCTCAAAGGGGCTGATCTTCTTAATGGCCACACGTATCTTGTTGTCCCGGTCATAGGCGGAGCTGCATTATTTAAAAAAAAACAAAGAAAATAACAATTAGACATCAATGCCGAACAAAAGGTTTTTAATAAATCCTTAAAGCGGCTTGTAGTATTAAACCTACAGAGAATTATCAGCGACTCTGCAGCTCCCCTCCTCGGATTTACGGAGCTTTATAACAAGTTTCGGCTCATTGTTTTAGCTCTCTGACTGTAACTTTACTGCTCTGAAAGCCTGAAAGCTTTAAAAAAAAAACACAAACTGTTCAGCACCAAACCTGCAAATAGACACCGAGCAATTAGCTGGTAACCATAGTGGAGCGTTTAGCAGCTAAAGAGCCGGATATTTCCCTCAGGAGTTGGTAGAGAGCAAAAAACAGAAGCTAAAAGAGAGAGAATATCGGACTTATATTCAACAGGAGGACAGAAAAACGACTCCAAATGAACGATAGTGTTGCTCCGTAACTGCTGGATGTGGAAATAAGTTCAACAAATCCACTTAAAAAGTGATGATGTGTGTTCACAACTTGTTTTTTCTGCTCCTAAATGTAAAAAAAAGGTTAAAAGACTATTAAAGTGTGCAGATCAGTCAGTCTCACCTCAGGTCACCTTTGAACTAGAAATAAGAGACTTTATTGCTAATTTTAGCTAATTTATTTAGGTGCAGACTCCTCCTCTGTCTAGCTGAATGTTGTCTTTACTGATGCAAACAATCCCTGCAACAGAAAAGCATGAGACAGCACTGACACCTCCTCGACGGCTGCCAATAACACCGCTCTTCCACACAGCTGGGATACCCACATCCAGCCTGTGATGTGGGCACGGCACAAGTGGTTTTCTATTTAAAAAAAAACAAAAAAAAAAACAAGAGAGGGAAAAGTGAAGCTTGTTTCAGCTTGACGCCCAATCAGAGGGTTGCTGGTTTTGCACAAACTGTCCCTTTTTTATCTAACCGGTTTTCGCTTGCGGTCGATATTCTATTTGAACGTTATACATCACGTCTTTGCTGAGTAGATCAACCGTAAGTGAACAGCAGCAGTCAGTCAGACAGACAGCTAACCTCGGTGACAAATGCTGCTTCCTTCCTGTGGTTTCGCCAGTGGAAAGGGCTTGTAACGTGAAGTGCTTAATAAACACGAGGAAACGTTCATTACTCTGCATCAGCGGTATCTTCCGCACGGCAGATACACCTCTGAGACAGGACTGGATGTGAAAACCGGCGGCGATGAAAGTAGGAACAAGAACGTAGGAGTGGAAGCAAACTACATCGACTCTTGACTTTTACACAGGAGCTGCACATCACGTACTGACTGCTGACAAACTCTCTCTCTCTCTCTGGTTTCCTGCAGCCTGCAGTTTAAGTGCAACAACACAGCTCAGCTGAAGTCAGAGGTCATCGCTGTTTGGTCCCCGCTCCCGAGCCGGATCCATTATTACCGCGCGCCCTCCGCTGAGAGGATGCACTTCAATCGCACATGATCACCGAGCCCAGAGGGGGAAAGTCCCCGTCTGCCCCGTTTCCTAAAATGATCTTTAGGGCAAACACGATCTTCGTCGTGTTGTACGTCTACGAGCTGAGATGATGTTAGTCTCAACATGCTGAACGACAAAAGGTCACCTCAGGTTCCCTAAACTCTTATGACTGTAGTATCGTAGCGCTGAAAGCCTGAAAGTGACCTTTGTTCGAGCACAACTGTGATATTTAATGTTTTTAAAAACTGAAAACTGAAAAAAATAACTTGATTTGAGGAGCGATAATTTGAAATACATGACACTGAGTGGTATATTTTGGGCCTTGGTCACTGAATCCTGCTGAGAAATTCACTTTATTAGTTAGCAAACACCAAAATGATGCAAGTTTTAATAAATAATACACATATTACTCAGTAATATCAATATTTTATGTATTTATCTTATTTATATTTTACAATTTTTAAGCCTTGAGGCTAAATTTGCATGAGGCTGACCACTGTTTGTGCCCCTTATTGTTTACATGATTGTGCCAGCTTTTTGTTTTATTATCGTACGAATGAGTCGAGCGATTTCACACAAAGGAGAGAGACGGTAAAATATTCTGTAAACTTCCTTCCACTGCAGATACGCTTCACTGACACTCCTTTCAACAACACTCCTGATGTGACAGTTCATCACGTTGAGCAGGAGGGAGGGAGGGGGGGGGGGGGATTATTATTTGTTAGGAAAAAGGCAGCACAATGTCGGCACGTTGGCAGTCCAATAAGGAAAAGCCAAACCCATACAGGAAATGATAAAGCAGGTTTGCATGCACCGGGATGACTGAGTCTGGCTCACACTGAAGCCAGATTGAAAGAGAGAGGGGTGATAAAGTAATCCATTAAGATTAGATTATATAAATATAAATATCTTTTACATCATGCATATTTTATTCTCATGTGATTCACCACTTTTTCTTTCTAGGGGGTGGGCTTTTATTTTGAAAAACAAGGGGAGAAAAAAGACAGACGTTGCTCATTATGCAAACACAGATGAATAACCAACAATACTCAGACTGGAAAAACACATAGCTGCCATTATTACTCACTAATCTTTTTCATGAGGAGGCATGTTTGCCGTCGGCTAAAAAGGAAACAGGAGGTGAGAATAGGGGGGCACCGCAACGCTTCGACGCAGACAAAACAAAAAAAACTACAGATTCTCTACTGTGCGTGTGAGATCTGACGTAAATAAAAAAAACCCCAAAAATGCTCTTTGGTGTAAAGAGATAAAAAAAAAAGGTGGAAAACTTCTTCTTCTACTTCCTGGATGAAGCTCAACCATTTACTAATTTGCATCAACAAGTATTTACATGCTCAGTGATCCCTCCCCGTCCTTTGAGAGCGCTGGAGTCTTGTTTACTCGGCATGCTTTTAATTGTTTTAACTGAAATGGTTGCTTTCCTCTTCAAGCTGCTGTGTGTGTGTTTGCAGGTGTGTGTGTGTGTGTGTGTGTGAGGTCCGCGAATGTCGGGACAGGAGCGATAACTGTGATGATATCATCGGGTGCGAAAATACAGTTAGTGATTCAAATAATAATAATAATAAAAAAGGCAATAAAACAATACAATAGGATGTATTGTTTTCCGTGTGTAGAGACGTCTACCTGTCTGAGTGTGTGTGTGTGTGTGTGTGTGTGTGTGTAATTGTACATTTCCACTCTGAAATCTTGGCTCTCCCCTGTGATGAGACACCTCCTCCACATGGAGAGAGAGAGAGCGAGAGAGAGAGGGAGAGAGAGAGAGAGAGAGGGAGAGAGAAAGAGAGAGAGAGAGAGAGAGAGAGAGGAACCATCCTAGGTACAGACACGTCCACCGGGTGAAAAATTTTTTGGCTCTTTCATTGGCGCGTTTCAGCTTTCTCACGCTTGCTCAGCCGGAGATATTTTGAACATCTCACACTGGCGTCTAAAAAAATAAACAAATAAATAAATAAATTAAAAACCTGCGTCTTAAAATGCCAACTTTGACTCTTAAGAAATTGTTTCTGTTGCCAAAATGCAGTTTTTAAAACTTTGGACTAAAAATATGTCTGGGGTGTTGCCTTCAAAGCGAGCGTGACTAATACATTTCTAATGTTTTTAGTTATTTTTAAGTTACATTAAATCATTAAATGACAGCAATGTTTTAATATTAAGTCATGGAGAAAGATGATTTTTAGTCTGGAGGGTTTGTAAACTGTGCTGGACGTCTTCAGAGCTCAGGCAGACACATCAAAACTGTGTCAAATTCTCCAGATGCTGCCAAGAAATTGTACATTTCCCCAAGATTTCTAGATCTCCAAAGTCGTCAGAAAACCAAAAAACTACTGCCAGACGCATCTCTACCTCAGGATAATAAGAAAATGTATAAAAACCTAAATGCAGTTTTTAAAACTAAAAAAGGAAAAAAGGTGTTGCCTTCAAAGCGAGTGTGACTAATACATTTCTATGAGTTTTAGTTATTTTTAAGTTACATTAAATCATTAAATGACAGCAATGTTTTAATATTAAGTCATGGAGAAAGATGATTTTTAGTCTGGAGGGTTTGTAAACTGGACGTCTGGACGGCTGGACGTCTTCAGAGCTCATCAAAAACTGTGTCAAATCCACCAGATGCTGCCAAGAAATTGTACATTTCCCCGACGCATCTCGACTTCAGGATAGAAAACCTACGATATTAAGAAAAGCTTTTCCTTCACTACTTACATCTCGCCAATAGTGATTTTATTTCTGCACATTACAAACAACAGAAATGACTGAAAAGAAAAGAAAAAAAAAAAAAACACCCACATAGTATGAGAAAATAAGAAAAACGAGTTGCTATAGTGATGGGAGGTGTAGGGATTGAAATGTAAACACAAGTGTGCCAGCCTTCTGCGAAGGAAATATGAGTGACCTTCCTTTCCACTTGTGTGTGTGTGTATAAATATATATATGTGTGTGTGTGTGTGTGTGTGTGTGGGAGGAAACAGCTCTCCATGTAACTGCTCTACACTCGTAGATCTCCTCGTGTGGAGCAGAGCAGCAGGGAACCTACAAGACTTTATTCATCAAAAGCTAACATCTGATCCGCAGCAGAGCCAGTTTGGCACCGACGTTATCTTCAGGATTTGTTTTTTTTTTTAAGAGAACAGTCAATGGTGCAGCCTCCACCAAAAAAATCTCACACATGATATAAAAACACACACATGAGCGAGCAGAACGTCTCCACAACACTAGGACACTCAGATTTATTGATAAGGTCGGAGATGATTGCGTAAAAAGAGGGACAGGAGGGAAACCATTTGTGGTCAGAGAGTGACCGTGTGAATAAAAAGAAGAACTGAGAACGACAAAACAAGTGTGCAGTTTTTGTCTTTTTTTGGGGTGAGCAGATTATCGTTGCCCAGCGTGCCTGCAGAGATTTGTGGATGTAGATGTGAATCCTGATGATTACCAGAAGTTAAATGTGTGTCTAATCTGGCTTGTATATACTGTAATGCAGAAAAAAAAGCTATTTAATGCCATTTTTTTAATGATTTCATGACTTATTCTATTCTGATGGGAGTAAACAACAACCCAAAAGCATCTAACATGTTTATGGCTGCAACCGACAGTCGTTTTCATCATGAATTAATCTATAAATCATGTTTTTTTTATCTATTAGTTAATCTATAAAAGTCTAGAAAAACATTAGGAGATTGTTACAGCTGCTTTTAAGAAGCACTTTCTTACTTTCAGATACATTTTTTATGTGTATCAACAAATCATTTCATGTCCTATATGAATATAAAAAAACACAACAGATTATCTTCAAATGTACCGGATGTTGCGAAACGGGTCTTGAATTGACCGGCTGAGGCTCCGCCGCTCGGTCTAGAGCGAGCGTGTTGTCAGCTGTCTTAGTCCATTACTACATTTCACCATGTTTACTGAGGCAAGCCCTTCAGTTCCTTTGTCAGTTTGTCCGGGCCTGTAAAGAGACGGGAGCTTTTTTTTTTTTTTTTTTTGAGGAAGTACAAAGTACACAGAGTTAAATGTGTAGTATCAGTATGTTCGTACCGTCGGTGTCTAGACGTGCTCGGCCTTATCAACTCGACTCAGGCGTTCAGGACTTTTGAACTTAAGAGCGACAACTTCAGAGAGTTTTTTTTTTTTTTTATTTATTTGTACTGGATGTGAATTTACTACTGGTCTGGTAGGCGAGCAGCGATTTCAAGCTCAGTCCCGAACAGGAAGCTGCATGAAACCTGCTGCTGACTGGTCAAACAACTAATCAATAAGCCAATCGATAGAGTTAACTGGTTGCAATTTAGGTAATTGATTCAGCTTTTTATAAGAAGAAAAAAAAGCAGAAATTCATTTGGTCTAGCTTCTCGAATGTGGATACAGTTCACAATTTTTCAAGTCTGTCTTAAAATAACAGTCAGGAGCCCAAAATAAGATTTAAATGTATATATTTTTTCTTGCTGTGATCATTCCTCCTGTTCATACTGACCATTAGAAGATCCCTCTTCACTTATAATGGAAGTGATGGAGGACTAAACCCACAGTCCTCCTCCTGTGCAAACATGTATTTAAAAGTTTATCTGAAGCTTCAGCGTCCAAATGAGTCAAATCAAGTAGATATCTTTCAGCTTTACAGTCTTTTTTAGTGCTAAAGTCCCTCTTTTTGTTACGATACTTCCACTGCAGCTCAACAGGGAAACACAAAGAGGAGAATCTGATGCTAAAAAAAAGGCTGTAAATGTGTCAGATATCCACTTGATGTGACTAAATCAGACTGCTGAAGCCTCATATAAGCTTGTGTGTGTGTGTGTGTGTGTGGACACCATCACTTCCACTGACATTTGAAGATCTTTTGACATCCAGTATGAACAGGAGGAATGACTATAGCGAGGAAAAAAACCTCTTTCACTGTTTATACGGACACCTGACCTGCTGTTTTTATCCTTTAAAGCTTTGGAAAACTGGCTTTTTTCACTCTTTTATGAATAAATTAATCAGCAGATTAATCAAAAAATGAATATAATCATAAGTTGCAGCCCTATCTGAAGGCTTATATCTTAAATATTAAAGGCAAGCTTTGAATTTCATGGTAGAAAAAGCAGGCTTTTAGTCCTTAACCTCTGACCCTTTGTACTTACAAGAAAGACTGTGCATCTATAAAACTACATTTATCGTAAGTGACCTACTGTGCTCTTATCTTAAAAAGATGCCAAGGACGATAAGAGCTCGCTCTGTGCTGTGGTCGCTCACATGTAACAAGTCGCGTCGCGAGGGGGAGAATCTGCTTCTCTGAATTGCTTTTCCTGTTTCCTCTGCGTCTGTGTCGCCTTCTGAGCATGCTCAGTGTCCAGGAAGGAGCACCAAACACACACACAGAGATAGAGATAGAGAGAGAGAGAGAGAGAGAGAGAGAGAGAGAGAGAGAGAGGAGGGGAGTGGGGAGTGAAGGAGGAGGAGGGGGGGTCTCTGTTTCCAAGGAGATTGGAATACAAGGCTTTACACTGCAACTGCTGTGTTATGCAATAGGGTTGTTGCCATGGTGATGGTTCAAGGGATTGGGTTGAAGGAAGAAGAGAGAAAGGGGGGGTGGGGGGGGGTTCAACATGCTTGAGGGCAACGCATACCGAAAAAAAAAACAACCCAACAACGTCCAGATATGTACGTTCACGGTCTGAGAAGGACGACGTTACAGAATCCAACGTTTTATAGAGGCTTTGAAGGCAACGCCAGCTGAAGAGACACTGGAGACAAGCGTGTTGTTCAGATTAAAACAGATTAAAACAGTCGATTTGTTGTGCAAAAACAAATCACAGCGGATCGTCAATCACGTCACCGATTGATATATTCGGCGTGTGTTTAAATAACCTGATGACACTCGAGCCGGATATTCTCACTGTTTCAGATCTTTACTTTCGTTTTCCACCAGAATAATAATATCACGACGTACAACATAAATATTATCACGTTTGAGATCTAAACTGGTGTGCGATACAAATTTAGCACCTTCTGTCCACGTGTGAACGCTTAATGTTTAAAACGGTTAACAAGTTTCATGATTAGTTTGCACGCTCCAGCGTCAGTTTTTTTATCAGCTGTTAACTGTTAAACTGACGAACCGGTGAATCTTTTCTGTCGTCTTTTTAAGCAAAAGTGCAAATAATTGATCAGGTTCTCACTTGAAGGTTTGGCTCTTTTCTGTTTTGTTATAACTGCATCAATATTTTAAGGTTTTAGACTGTTGGTGATGGAAAAAAAAACATGTGACCAGAGGTTTTTTTATTATTATTGTTATTATTTTCTGGCATTTTACAGACTGAACAGTTGAATCAGCGACAGGTATGTCAATGAGAAGAGCTCCTGCACGCCGTCTCTTTACTGCTGGGATAAAACAGGAATAATTGAAATGATTAGTCAGGAGAATAAGTGTAAAATGAGCCAATAATGAGAATATTTGCAGCCCAATATGTTGTGTTTTTTGTAAAATCTATGCTTAATAGAAGCAGCTTTAAACATTAGTAGCAGACTTAAGTAACTTTACACTCACATTTTTCTATATTTCCACACTAATTATCTATTTAATAACAAACAATGCTGTTATATTATTACATTTATACAATCAGAGCTGCTGATTTCTTCTCTATTGCTTATTCTGAAGTTTATTTGTGTACATGTATTTTATTAAACAGTCGTTTTTGTGTCTGTACAGAGATCAATAAAGTTTAATCTTCGGTTTATAAGAGTCACACATACATACAACTGTCTCCAAGAGTCTTTTATCACCTACAAGATTTCACACAATATCGCCTTCTTGGCTTTTTGTGTAAGAAAAAAAAACCCCACCAGTGCGGTGGTCTTTAACGAGTATAATCACAATTTGAGTGCAGTGCATACACACACACACACACACACGCACACACACATGCACACACACATGCACACACACATGCACACACACATGCACACACACACACACACGCACAGATATAGATACACACATACAGAAGATTTATTCATGGGAACTCTTATAAATTTTGCTGTATCTTTCTTTTTTGGTTGCTCATCGAGCCACACTTCCTGTTTTTGTGTATACTAACCGCAATAACCAGTTTTCAGCACGGTGACAGGGAGGTGTTTGTATTTACTAGAGCTTTTCACTCAACCTTGCATCGGCTGTGTGATTAAAAAAAAAATGGACTTGATATGACAAACCTGCTCTGTGACGGATCTGTTATCATTTGCAAAAATGCACGCTCAGATATAAGCTCGAAAGACAGTGGACACTAAAAAAAAAAAAACACATAAAACACAATAAAAAGAAGCACAGAGAAGCTTCTGCTGATACACAAATGTTGAGTTTAAAACAGGAAAACGGTGTGAAAAGCTACTGGAAACCTACTTCAGCTCACTTTACTGGACCCGTTTGCTGCACCACTACATTAACTCTCTCACAAACGAACAATATTTATCCTTTTATTTCATTTAAAAACAGAGAAACACTCAAGAATTGAAAGCAATGCGATGCAATGAAACTAATAATTAAAAAAAAAAGTTACAGATTGCAACTGAAAACTTTGAGGAAGTGACTTTGAGGATGCAATTTCCTCTCCTTGCATTTTGCAACATGTACCCATCGCCCTTTGGATATTATTTTATATAGATCTTCACTGCCTTCTTAAACTGTTTTGTCACCGGGCCTCGTTTTGGTGTATTAAAATAACATTTATGAAATAAAACACAACCGTCAGGGGGGGAAAAAAAGTCGAGGTGACATTTACACACAACAAATGACTAATTATTTAATGAGTGTAACTGCTGTTTATGTCGTCTACTAACAAAACGGATCATAACACACGATAAGGATAAGGATCCAGGTGGTTTTCTGCTGCGTCCGAAGCGACTCTGATCATAAAAATATGACGATTACTAACGTATATTGAAACTTAAGACGCATACTGCTAATACCAATACTAATCTTCTAGTTGATATTAGTCACAGAAGAGCTGAAACAGTCAAATAACTGATTGATATGTGAAATTAATCTGCAACTGATTCGATATTTGAATGATCGTTTTGTATTTTTAAGCTAAAAACGACACAAGTATGCTGGTTTTAGTTTGTAAAAAAGTGACGATTTAAAGAGTTTCTTCATCATAAACGACAGTAAAATGAATATCTTTGAAAAACAGGAGATGTTTTGACTCTGGGAAATTAAAAACAGAGCATTTTCTGACGTTGTTTTTAGAGAAAATGATTCATTTAATTATCTGCGGATTGATATTTTAATGATAATAACAGTTAGTTGCAGCCCTGTATGTAATGCTACTTATAAAATACATTGTTAAGATGACAAATATCGCTCAGGTCACAGCTAAATGTGAATATAAGTCCTTTCAGTGCAGTTAATTGTCCTGCTGTAATTGCCTTTTCCCCCCCTCATTCCTTTAAATCGATGGACTCTCATGAGCAGATGTGTTCTTCACCAAACTTATTATCAAAACAGGCTTTTTTAAAAAATTAACATTGTTTATGTGCCGTGCTGTTTTTCAGCCATTTCACTCTTCTAATGACTTTAGATAGCGACCGGATTAATGGTTTAAGTGTAGAAAACATTGAAAGCACAGATCAGGTTAAATACTGACTGAAAAATATCTGACTGAGCTTCACATTTGTTTGTATTCTGTCCATATCTTCACTTGTTTCTACTTCTTTTAGGTTTGAATCCTTTATCGCACCGACTACATCGGATGAAAAGTATTTAGTTTATTTATCACAAAATCCAAATTAAAACGTATAGAAGAGAATCTAACCAGCATAACGTGGTGTCTAAATAATAGCTGTTCCCTCTGTAAGAGAAACCTCATGGAAAAAAAACATTTTTCAGTATAATAAAAATAAATTGTGTAACGTTATAAGCAGGTAACGGGTGTAACGGTACGCGTGTAACGCCCTGAACTGTTCGGTACGGGATGTTCTGGACTTTTCTCGGCTCTGTTTGCTCCGTGACCCAAACAGTTACTGTCAAAATGGTCCAAAAAAAAGTCAAAACCTATGTTAGCTGTAGCATGCTCATGGATGTATGCTAGCCAGCTTAGCCCGGTTACCCTGGTTACCCCATGCTAACGTAGCATCGCTACAACACCGCGTCTACCCGTCCCCTCCTCCTCCCCCCTCCCCTCTCTCTCTCTCTCTCTCTGAGAAGTCGTTACAAAACAACTTCGATTTCCGACGTGGTTGAACGGCGCGTGGGAAGAACCACAAATTAGCATAAAACAGTTTGTCAGCGGGTGTCCTGACCTCTTTGCAAGAAGCGGAAAAGGTTGTTTTTCCCTTTTTTTTCTCCCCACTGCAGCACAACACAACTGGATGCTGCTCAAAATAACAATAAAATGTTATTTTCTACCTTTATTTTTTTTTATTTCTGCTGGACTGAAAACATACGAGGGTACTTCTGAAACTGGGAATTTTTGTTTAGCATTACACCCCTGCTATCAGCTCCATCTGATTTCCTTTAGTGTGAGTGTTAAAGTTACACACATCAGCAGTGAGATCAGAGTACGAAACACAGACAAACACTGGAAATACCGTGCTGTCCAATCTGAAGCAGAGCAGGCCTCATAAAAAAAAAAAACAAAAACTTGTATTACCGTCATTTCTGCTCTTCCTATACGAGCGCTACCACTCCCAGATGTAACCGCTGTATGACTTCAAGCTCTCGGTGCCGGCCGAGATATCTCAATATCTCTGTTTGAGCTCGTTATCAGCAAGGTCGTACTGCGGATTCCAGCAGAGTCTCTGCAGCCGAACACATTCAGATGGTTTTATTTTACATAAAGACAAGAATGTAAATACAAAAAAAAATGCATCCCTGGATGACAATAACCGATTAACATGAGAGCTAATAGGATTCAATACCAACCTTGTCACCGGATTACTGTCAAACTGTCACATCGCCACCTGTTGTTTTTACTTTATGACTATTTATATCTGCTTCTCACTGCTACAATGTCTAATTAATCAATTAAAATCAGCTTTAAGTTGACAAATAATTCATCTGCCATAATTTTGACAGTTGAATCATGCAAAAAAAGGCAAATCTTCTCTGGTTCTTGCTTCTCAAATGTGAAGATTTGACAGTCTAAACTCAGAAGATATCTACTTTGGGGGGGGAAAAAAGAGAAAATACAACTAATAGTCCTTGATAAATGTAGTGAATTATGTTAATTAAGTGTAACTGTGTGTCTTTTTAGTGAGTATTTTATCATTTGATTGGGATGCTTTGCTGTGAGGAAGACATTTGAAGATGTTGCATCAGGTTCTCACAACTTTTTTTTGACATTTCATGGACAAAAAATTAATTATAATTGCAAAAAAAAAGTTAATAGTTAAAAACAAAAAGATCCAGAGGAGAGTAGCTGCAGCTGTGAGCCACATCTGTTTGCTGATTGGCCGTAGACGACCTGTTTATTAAACCACTGGTGATTTATGTTGGTAACCTGGAACATTATCTGAAGGGACGGCAAGACCCACAGATCATCAAAAGATGCAAAAAAGTTTACAAAGATGTGAAACTATTTATTTTATATGTAAATATGCGGCTTGTCTCGTCGTTGCACAACAGGCGAAGCTGCTTTGGAAGAAATGTGTGCAACAAAAAAAAACACACCAGAGACACGAGAGCAGGAGGACGGAGGACGGTCCTCACGCAGCTCGCCGTGATGCAAGTTCTCGTTTTGTGCCTCCGTTAGCGCGACTCGGCTCAAAACATGAGTCAAAAAAAAAAAAAAAAAAAAAAACTGCAAGTGTTCATAATGGCACTCTTGTGTCCTGACATCAATGCAACCTCAACTTCTGCAGGCATACTTTGATCTAGAAACGAAGACCGAGAGATACCATCAAAGCTGACTGACCCCCCTCCTCTTCCTCCTCCCTCCTCCTCTTCACCACACAAAAGTCATCACATCTCACGCTGTGACTTAAGTAAAAAAAAAAAGGTTCGTGTTCGTTTGAAATGCGTGAGAGGCGACAGCGGTCCGAGTATCGGCACCGATGCGGCGAGCAGCAGGTGCCGCGCGCGTGTGCGTGCGTGGTGAATGTTTTACGTGCTCGTCGAACCAGAAGTCATCGCGTTGGTCTCGGCAGGCGTAAATCACCCTAATTACACAAATTACACATCCTTCTGAATTGCACAACAGGATTGCAGAGTGTCAAGGCTCCCTCTCGCTCTCTCTCTCTCTCCCTCGTTCTCCCCCTTCCCCTTCCCTATTGGCTGTGGAGTGGTGGTACTGATGTCAGAGGCAGAGGGGTTGCCATGGAGATGGGCGCCACAGTGGCATTTTCAAGGAGGACGGCTCATGGCAAAAATGGAAGGCAGGAGCGTCAACAACCGGCTGAGAACCAGACGGGTCAAGGAGCCGAGATCAGAGATTATAGAAAGGGGGCGGGGGGGGGGGGGGGGGGGGGGGGGGGTCGAGACTCAAGACGGGAACGACAAAGAAATATAATTTTGGGGATTTAAGGTTTAGGATGAAATGTTTGCCAAACATGTATTTAACAAATACCAATATTTCTTTTGGTGCATGTTGCAAAGACACACACTGTATTCTTGACAACTAGTTATTTCTAGTATATTATGTGCACATTTATTGCATATCAAAGCATTTATGCAGCAGTTTGATCTGTTTTTGTGTTGAAGATATTGTAAAATTTAAAAGATTAGTCAGTCGTTTGTTTAGTTGACTGTCAGAAAAATCAACTGTCAAACAATAATCATAGAAAGAAAGAAAATAAAACTCTTTTTTTGTAATTTAATATCTTTTTTTAATATCTTTTCAGTCACTGGTCGAGCAAAACAGGTTATTTGAAGGTTTTACTTTAGGCTCTGGGATACTGTGATGGACATTTTATGTCATTTTTGCTCTAAAATGATTAATTGATTAAAAAAATAGTAAAACTGACAGATTAAAACAACAATAATAATTGTTAGTTGCAGCCTTAATTACTTATGTGGTGTTCCTTATCATCTGCCTGCAGGACAAACACTTCTTCTTCTAATTATAAATTCAGGTCACGTCAGACTTAAAACTAAAAAGGAAATTCATAAAACAGGTGGGATTACTGTTTTTGTAAACTTTAATGCTTCTTTAATGGTATTTCAAACCTAAAACTCAGCATATATGGTACCAGATCTACTGATGTTGGACTACAAACAGTCTACAGCTACGCTAGCAGCTCTGCTTTGAGCTAAATGTTAACTAGAAGAGTGTGCTTCTCAGTGAAACGCAGATCTCCGCCAGGTATTCGCAGTCAAAATGGCGGCAACAATAACAAAAATGGGGTTTTATTCATCTCGTATTGTGCTACAGTTCAAGACGACGCCAAACTTTTCTATGGATGTCCGTTTTTGAGCCACAACAAAAGCCAAAAAGTGTCCTCCAACAGACTAAGATAAGTTGTTTTTAGCCTCGCCGATTGCTGGAAACACTTTTTGCTATGTCGTAACACATATCGTAAAACGGCGAGGACTGCTGAAAAGATGAAAAACTAAGCTTTACGATAGGCTCCTGAAGGAATCTAATCAATATTTATATGAACCGATTGATCCGATGTGGCGACGTTGATCTTTACATCCCGTAGCAGAAACAAGACGCCAAACTTGAAACAGCTGTTGAGTTTAGTGTTAATTGAAGTGAGGAGTGGGCGGTCAACGGCGTTATAAAAGAGGGTTTTTCCACCGCGACCGCGAGAGCTCCTTAAACATACAGTCTTACGTCAATGAGTAGAGTTGAGCAAACACACGCTGCGATTTTAACGGCCTTCCCACTGGCTGTCCGTTTGTTTTAGGGTTCGTTTTAAGATTTTACTTATTACTTCTAAAGCCCTTCATGGTCTGGACTCCGATCTCACACTTTAAGACTAAAAGGGAACCGAGCGTTTGCCGTTAGGACTCCTCGGCTGTGGAACGACCTGCATTCAAATCATCTTTCTTATCATCTTTCTTTTCATTTTCATGTTTATTTTTCGCTCTTGGCGGTTTTGTTGTGGCGTGCTTTGTTCTTGACGTCGCGCTCGGGTCTTGCCTCGTTCTATTTTGGGATTCAGGTCGCCCACTGTTTTTGCATTTCGTCCTTCGGTGTTTTGTTTGTGGGTTTTTTTTTTTTTTTTAAGTTATCCTTTGTGTTTTAGGTTTTGTTCCTCTTTTGCTCTTTGTGCCTGCCTGTTTGTTCGTACATGACCGCAGGGCAGGAATGATTCAACGGCCAAACCGCGACTGCCGTGGATGCCCCGTAATGTGTGTGTGGCCGTAATGCCTCTTTCTAAAATTAACTACGCACATGGCCAGTTTGGCACGCCTTGTTTTGATCTGGCGGTTGCGTCTTTAAAAGAAAGTTGTGGATTTGCTCTTTTAAAAAACTACATGCATGTTTCCCAGTGTCTCCGCAAATATACGTGTAATGTAAACGTTAACAGCTAACCTGCTAGCTAACATTAGCTAACAATTAACGTTATGTGAGGAGCACAAGCAGCTAAACACTGGACAGTCTAAGTATTAATACATGTTGTGTTTTTAACTTAATGTGATATCTGAGTTTGTACTTTTTCAGCACAATGCAACATTAACACACACACACACACCAAACACACACACTTTAATTAACTCAGCACTGTTCTTAAATACACTGACTCCAAAATGTTGACACCATTTTGTCTTCATACATATCTAATTATCACTTATTGTTATTGCACCATTGGTTTTGGCCTTCGTGCTCTACATTTTGGCAAAGATGCCCCAATAAATTTGTATTTATCAAAAGGCCAAACTCACTTTACCCTGAAAATGACTTAATTTCAGGCCTGTAACGGTATTTTCTGTGTTTGTTTATGATGCTCTTATAACACTGGTTTTGATTAGTGCTATACAAATTAACTTTTTAAAATTATTATCATTATTATGCACAAAAAAGATTACACACACGTCCAGAATTACGGCATAATGATGTTTAGCAGGTATACATCGTTTACCATGTGTCAGTTCAGGATATTAGCATGCTAATATCTTCTAATTAGTTAATTAAACCCAAAGATCCAGCTGAGACTGATGGGAACGTCATCAGTGTTTAAAGCTTTTGGTCATAAACCAAGTTGAAATTTCGACTTGATGATGATGATGGTGGGAGAAAAGTCAGCGATCACCAAAGTCTAGAAAGTGCAGTGCAGTGAACTCAACTTGCTAACTTTGGAGCTAACTCGCTTCACTTTTCCAGCACTTCAGGGAAACAACAGACGTGACTTTTTAGCATTTATTAAATGACACACTGTAGTCTCTGCTGTACATTTACTGCTAACCTTTTTCCTCTGCTCCGCTCGCATTCACCGTCACCTTCCTGCTGATCGCTTTCCCACTCGCTACGCAAACATACTCCTTAACAGCGGTTAACTATCAAGAGTTTCCCCATTCTCATTCGTCCGGGGTGTTTTGAATACACCCCCGTTGTTTTCACAGGTAGTTTGTTAGTCTGTCCCTCCCGCCGCAAGAAATAATGGATTAATCCCGGAAAGCTGCTGATGTAGCGCTTTTCTCCTTATGAAAGTAACACAGGGATGATTTAGTCGGACGAGCAGTTGACCAGAAGACTGCAGCCCTACCAAAGTCATTAGGAACGAGCCTCGGGCTACGATGAATGTCTGTACAAAGGTTGACGACAATCCATGAAAAAGTTATTGAGATATTTCAGTCTGGACTGAAGTGTTAAAAAAAAAAAAAAAACACAACACAAACAACTGACAGACTTTGTCTTCCATACAACGGTGAAGATCTACTTTCTTCAACACTTGCAGCAGCTGATGTAATTTATAAAAATCAACAATAAACTGACAACAAAAATAAACATTTCCCAGCAGCAGTAGCAGCTAGATGTCTCCCTGCTGTTCTGATTACTTGAACTTGACATGACCGTTGTCAAAAGGGCGCAATATGACGATCACATATCTTTTTTTTTTTTTTAAACATAAAACTTTTTCTAAGCCACTTCAGCAGCATCCCCCCCCTCTCCACCTCCCCATGATCTAACTGTTCATGTGGGCGAGTTGAAAACACAGAGTGTGCCACGGCCAGCCTCTGAATATCATCATCATCATCATCACAGGGTGGTGATACAGTGATACAGTATCTTGTGATTGTGTAAGCAGACCGTGTGTACGAAAACCGAGGCGGCTTGTGTTAAAAGAGGCTCTAGCGGCGCGGCGTCAATCTGTGCGGCCCTTTAGTTGCTGGAAAGCCCTGACATGCAACAACCTCGACAAGAGCCTGTTGAAAACAAAAATAGGCCTACTCACAGACATGCCTCGCAGTCGACCGCCCTCTCTCCATACAGTCAAACTACATTTTGTTATATAGCGTATATATAAAACACAAGCTCAACAACAGTATGTTATTCTACAAACACCTGAAACACCTTAAATTAAAGGGTTAGAGATTATTTTCAGCCTTCAGTCCACCTTTTCTTTTTAAAGCTACACTATTACTTAAAGAAAGCAACATAAAATAATACAACTATAGCTCTAACGACATCTTATAAAAAGGTACCAAGACTCATTAGAGCTGTTGAGTGCCAACTAAATAACTTAACATACTAAAATCTTGCCATTCAGAAACATCTAGTATCATGTTTCAGCCTCTTAGGAAGACAGATAAAAGAAATCTTCTATGAGAAAATACACAGAGAAAACAGACTGTATATAAATAAGGACGTAGCGAGCTGTGATGTCACCCGATGGTTTGCATTGGTGCCAGGTTGCTGCTTATGGTCGGCGCCATCTTTTCTGTTTGGAGTCAGGACCTTCTTAATAAGGAGTGCTTGGTGTTGCCTGGAAACACGTCCCGCTACCTCGAAAAACATGGTAACGTTAGCTTACAGGAAACGCTGAGCGATGCCTTTTTGGTGCCAACGTTAGCTACTTTAGCTAAACTGTGCTAACAGGGTAGATGTCGTAGCCAAGTAACATTAAACTTACTAAAATATTGCAACAATAGGAGAGCGAACAGTCAATCAACTCACATGCCAGACATCATCACTACTGGAAGTCTTCAAATCATATTAACGGAGCAATAATTAATAAAGAGTGCTTGGTGTTGCCTGGAAACACGCCCCGCTACCTTGAAAAACATGGTAACGTTAGCTTACAGGAAACGCTGAGCGATGCCTTTTTGGTGCCAACGTTAGCTACTTTAGCTAAACTGTGCTAACAGGGCAGGTGTCGTAATGAAGTAACATTAAACTTACTAAAATATTGCGACAATAGGAGAGCGAACAGTCAATCAGCTCTCACGCCAGACACCAACACTTATGGAAGTCCTCAAATCTTATTAACGGAGCTATAATTTCCAAAATGAGCACCAGCACACTTATTAGACGGCCTGAATGTAGCGACTGAGACCTTAATGACTTATTGAAAAAAAAAGACTGACTTAGTATTTCTAGAGAAAAGTCGACGTTTCTTTAAAGGGAGTCAGTTGGAGCATCAAGCGGCCTTGAGTGGCATCACTCTTAAAGTTACTACCACACACGCTTCAGCCTCAAGCCGCGGTAGCTGCTGCTGCTCGACATAAACAAAGATCTTCATCATGAAGGTAACTGGTCATCAGGTGTTTGATTATATTTTCAGGAAGGGAATAGGGACTCAGCACTTTTTATGTCTGTAAGAAGTACGTTTTTTAAAAATCCCATATCCAAACTGTCCCTCGTTGTTCGAGCGCTGGATCACTTAAATCCACTTTTAATCTCTGCCATTTTTTAGGACTCAGGACTGCAGCTGCATCAACAGAAAATTAATTACAGGAACTATTTTGATTTGTCAATTAATTGTTTTCAGACATTTTTAATTAGAAAAAAAAAAGCCAAAGTTCTCTTCCAGCTTTTTAAATTAAAATATTTTCAAGTTTCTTTATTCATCTGTGATAATATACTTAATATCTTTGGGTTGTTTAATCATCATTTTCTGACATTTTATAGATCAAACAACTAATTAATCCAGAAATAAAAAGAATAATGACACTAATAGTTAGTTGCATTCCTACTCAAGGTGTGGAGAAAACCAGTGTGACTTGCAAAACGCTTGTTGACTGGACAGTTTTATCTATTAATAAGAAGCAAATCCATCTCTTTCTTACAGGTGTTATGTGTGATTTTTCCATTTAAATCTCTCAGGTTACTAAAATGTGATCATGTACATGTTTGTGATCTTATGTTGTGTATTTTAAAACGTGTATTTTACATAAAAAATGTCACAATACGCAGCCTGAGGGAAGCCGTTTATAAATACACAACACCAATATACATCTGCGCACTACCACCGCAGAAAGCACGATATATATATAAAAAGGACATCTTGATGATTTAAAAATATTTCAGTTGCAAACCTGACTGTGCTGACTATGAAGTATACACTGCACCACTTTCTCTGGCTGCTGCACATCAAAGCAACATGACCAACTGACTCAAAACCACAGGTTTCAAGAAGAGACGCAGCAAGACAAGTGCAAGGAGGCCGAGGCTGACACATCACCCACTCCAACTGCCTCCGAGGAGGAACGCGAGCACGCCAAAAATACAGAAAGTACTTCAACCAAAAGTAAAGAACTAGAGATATTACGTGATCTTTACATGAGTCAGGTGAAAGTAAAACTTAAAAGAGAGTACTGGACTGTTTGAGTAGCTTTCACTGCTGGTTTAAAACTAACTTACAAAACTACAAATATGTTCTTAAAAAAAACAGAAGTTCCTCCTCAAAAACAATCTAAAAATATACAGTTTATGTTGTTGCATATTGAGGCTCACATGATCCACAAAAAAAGCTCACATTTACTGGATATGATGAAGTTCTTGTAACCTGTTTTTCTGCCAGCTTAAAGATTTTGGCATCATTGGGAGGCAAAACAAATACGGTTCCAGTCCCTGCAACCTTAGTGAAAGCAAGGTAGACCTGTCTGTGCCTGTTGCTGTAATTTATTATCTCTGATGTCAGGAACTAAGAGATATCTAAATATGAGCCTTTCCTTTTACTCATAAATCATTGTGGTTTTGTTTTTTTTTCTTCCTGTGGCTGGTTGAGATTCTCGCTCCTCTATAATATGCCACTGTTCCTTTGGAAGATCATCAAGACTCATATTTTACGGCATCTTAAGCTCAAATTTTTTTTTTAATGGTTGTGACCCAAACGGGATAGTTCACGAGTCCCCCTGCGCCAAAAAGCAAAACCCTAAAAATGGATTAATACATTCCAGCGTTGAAATAAACTGCTCAAAAACAACTTTTGAGCCATTAAACCCGCCAATGATGGCCTAACTGGAAGCACCGCCTCACCATCGGTTCGGTTTACAGCAGGACGGAGGGAAGTAGCGATGAAAAGATGCTTCATCTGGGAGGAAACCAGCAAAGAAGACAGCTTAAGCTTTCCGAAGAACCAGAAAGAGAAACAGCAGGTAGCTAGCAGGTGTACGAACGGTCAGTAGAGGTTGTTGTGACCCCTTAAAATCTCAAATATTTGAAATTAGATGTGTTTAGATATAGTTAAAAGTCTATTTTCACAATAAACATTTTAAACAAATGTCAGTCTTCTGTATGTTTTTATTTAACTGCCCCCCCTCTCTGTTCAAGCTACTTGGTTCGTTCCAGCTAGAAAACGTTACGTAGTTATCAGCGACGCTCGTAGAGCCGCTCAGCTTTACACAGCCGAGAGATAAATAGTGTCAGTAAAAACATCAGCTACATGTTTGTGAGCTTTCTTTAACTTAATGTTAGCTGACCCAGCTAACGTTACCCTGGAGTTTAAAGCCTTTTCACTGACGTTTTCTTGTTTAATGTTGCTATTAAATGCGATACAGTGTTGAAAAGCTAGTGTGTCACTGAATCATAGTTTTGGATAGTTACTGGTAGCAGGTTGGGGTTTGATCATAAACGTATAAGCCAACCCCAATAATTACTGGCAACAACTTGGTTTGCAATGTGAAACTGTGCCTCCCTCTAAAATATTGACCACATGAAGCCTCTGATGGCCGACATGGATGAGTAGATAAAAAAAAAAAAAAGCCTCAAGAAACAACAGAAAGTTCAAAGAGTAAAATGTCACAGTGCAGCCCCAAATGACTCACTGACAGGTGACAGTAAATTGCAGACGCCACCACAATGATGAGGACTGCAAAAAAAAAAATTCCCTCCAGTTACCACCAACATTAATTGTTGGCTAAGAGGACGACATACCCGGCGTTCCTTTAAAAACAGGAAGCACTTTCTGTCGTCTTTGCTAAATGTCGAAGAGGGCACAGCAGCAGAGATTAATGTCACCATCCCTGAACCTAGTTTTGCTCACGCTGGCATGTTTGGTCAGATATTTTACCGGCCGTGTGCGGTCATGAGATTTAAAACCCTTAAATAAGCTCACAGGTGTTTTATCTTTTTGTTTTATACCAAGGACGATTTGCAGCAACAGGCTTTTCTTGTTCTCGCTTTGTGCCTTTCGCAATTGCCACTGAAGGAGACGCCTATAGTTCTGTTAATCATTTGCCTATTTATTTTTTTGTTTATTAATAAAAGACACTGTAAATCACACACTAACATTAGTTAACATAACGTTAGTCTGCCAGAGGTTGCTAAACATCAAATTTGCACTTGAACTCCCAACATATGTCACTTTAATAGTTCAAATTTGTATTAAACACTGTCAGTAGACATAGTCTACGAGATATTTATCCATCGGGGAGCCATGTTGGAATTCATAAAATGGTGTAGAGCAGTAAAAAGGCTTGATGTATCACTATATTAACAGGTATTACAGATTATTTTCTTGATAATTTTGACTAGTAAGTCATTATCATAGTAGTGTAAACTGCCAAAAATAACAAAACATAGAAAGATATCACGTTTACAGCGATATAATGTAGAAAAAAATCAGCACAACTTCACTTTTGCTCATCTGGAACCAGCAAATGTTTTATATTTTTGCTCTTTTAAACAACTTAAACAATTAATCATCAGTCAATATTGTGTTTTCAGAGCTGAATTTCTGAAATGATGATGATTTGAATTGCAGTTATGTCACCCAGTTTCTAGCTAACCATCACTTTAAAGTGTTAAGCACTTACTCTTAAGTATTATTGACTCTTTTAAAGCTAGAGCAATCACACAGACAACTCTTTACAACTGAACACTGAGGCTTTAATGGTAAAATCTATTTTATCTGGTCCGTTTGCCTTTTAGCTACAGTATGTACCAGTCTGTTGATAGGGAGGAGGGGAGGGTCATACAAGTAACAACTGTAGCTGTGTGTGCTTTTGGAGAGTTTTCCATTCTCCAGACAAAAATGATGCTCAACAACCTGCTGTGCCTCTTCTCTGTGGGCTGACTATGTGTCAAACCAGTACAAACTCAGCTCCTCTCACCACAGAAGAAAAGAGAAAACTACTCTGCTGTTGTCTGACACCAGGACAATACATTATATAATAATGTACAGTGTGCACATTTAAGGTCAACTACATTTCCACAGGCTAAAGAAACAACAAGATCGAGTGTTTTAAAAAAAAAAGAAGAGAGAGACAAGCAGAATTTGACTTAACCTGCGCTGTTTTTTCAGGTTGATTATCATGATTTATGCAACAAATTTACACTTTACAGAACTGCAAAGTGCCAGTTAACTGCAAGAATGGGGACAAAGTCAACATACCACAAATAAACTGGAGCATGAATTGACTTTTGGTTAGTTTATCTTCCCCTTACATCACCGCTATATCATAACAACATATCAGCAGGTTGACAATACTACTCCCAGATAAGGTTGTGCTAACAAATTCCTTCATATACACTGCATGTAAGCAGCCAACTTCTGAACCAAACATACAAGGAAAACCCAATTTATGGCACATTTTACTAACTTCTTATGCAGATATCACAGATGATTAAATCTAGCATATGGATACTGTGGGTGAGAACATACTATACTGTTAATACAGTGAAGAAAAAATGAGATGTAACACTATCAGATCACTGTATATCAACCGCTGATTACCAGTGAAACCCTCTATGTTCTTTTAAAACCTCAAAAAGAGATTTTATACTAATAGGGCAGACAGAAACCACCACAATGTCCAATAAAAATCTCTGTAAATTTAAAGTGGATGATTGCACACACCCTGTTAGATCCGAGCTGTAGAAATATTCTTGAAAAACAGGCTAATTTGGTCAGTTTACATGCCTTTATATTATGTTTAGGGCAACAAGATGCCCTAAAAACTTAATTGGACTAATTTAGGAGGCAGAAACTACCACAAGGTTTGATTAAGTAACTGTAAATTTAGAGTGGAGGATTGCACACACCCTCCCTTTTAGATCCAAGCTATTGAAACATTATTAAAATATTACCAGATTTGAACAGTTTCAATGCTGTGTGTTACCTTTAGAGCAACAAGATGCCATTAAACCTTAATTACTAAATAGGGAGACAGAAACCACCCAGGTTGCCTATTTAAAATCACTGTAGATATAAAGTGGAGGATTGCACACACCCTTTCAGGTCCAAGTTGTACAAATAACATTAAAAATGACCAGAATTCGTCATTTTAATTGCTGTATGCTATATTTAGGGGGACATGATGCCATGAGAACGTATTTAAAAGCGATTAAATGGCATTTTATGCAGGTCTAACGTTGATACAAGTTAGTAGTTGCTAAATAAGGAGCAATGACTCCTTATCAGCGATCATTTCAGCGCAAAAAGCATCAAATTTGAGTCAAATATATCTATAAATACAGCCGTGACTTAATCTTTTTTCCTTCTCACGGACGGACGCTGTCTTCATTTCACTGACATCAGGTTGACACTGTTGCTCGCTAACTAAAAACACAACATTAGCTAAGTTGCTGTGTATTTAACATAAAATATGTACGTTAGCTAACGTTAAGTCGCGCTAATAAAAGAACAAGAAGAAGAAGGAAAAGAAGAAGAAGAAGAAGAAACTCTGCCGTTATTCAGTAACTTGTGTAGCGGGATGTGTAGACGAGAGTCTCCGGGTAGACTTACCAAACCATCCCGTAGGCTCCCTCCCCGATGTAGGAGAGGTTGCTATACCGAGGGCCGACGTCGAAGGCCTGCCCGCGGACCAGCTCCGTTCCCGGCCCGGGGCTGGGGCCGCAGCCAGCAGGGGCAGACACCGCAGCTGTCGCCATTATGAGCACTAGCTTTTCCTTTTTCTTTTCTTTCTTTCTTTTTTTTTTTTGAAAGAATATATTATTTATTTATTTATTTTTTTAAAAAAGCTACCAAATAAAAAACTAGCAAAAAAAAAGGAAAAAAATGTTAGTGTTAATATCCGTCGTCGCTGTGTCTACTTCAGCAGAGTTTACGGTGTGGCGGAGGCCTTCAGGACGTGTGGAGTGTTTTTCTTTCCGTTAACGTGCGTTCAGAGAGCGACGACCACACCGCTGCTGAGCTGACGCAGGCAGGCAGGAGCTGCAGGAAATAACGGAGGCGGTCATGTGACTTGGTGTTTTCTTTTTTTTTTTTTTTCTTCTTTCCATTTTTTTTTTCTTTTTTGGTTGATTGGATGACTAGTGTTGCCTTCAGGTACTGCTTTTACTCATAGTGACACTATCAAAACGCTCCAGTTACACCAGAAGAGTATGCACTGGTGTTTGAGTCTTTGCCAGTTACTCTATTACTGTACTTAAAGGACAGGTTCACAGGTTTTTTTTTAGGTTTGTCTTAAAACAACAAGTCAAGTTCCCACATGAACACCGAAAGAAGTTTTCTTCCCCTCCTTCAAATGTGCTTTCAGTGTAAGTGATGGGGGGCCCACAATCATTTTGAGCAAAAATGCTTTTAAAAGTTGAAGTTCAGCAGTCTGAAGTTCAGCAGTCTGAGTGAGTCATACGAAGTGGATATCTGACACATTTATAGCTTTGTGTTTCCCTGTTCAGCTGCAGTGGAAGTATAGTAACAAAAAGAGGGACTTCGGCACTAACCAGTAAACTTTTGCACACACCCTTTTAGATCCAAGTTATACAAATAATGTTAAAAAAAGTTTTGATTTAAAACAACAAGTCAGGTGCCCACATGAACACTGAAAGATCAGGGCCGGCCCTGACTATGTTGGTGCCCTAGGCGAGATTTAAATTGGAGCCCCAAGAAGTTCAACAATAGATCCGCACTCGCACTAAAATGAAATGCGACAATGATACCTCCAGCCCAGATAAATCCTCCCTGTTCTCTGGACAAAAGGCAAGCGGGGGTCAAGGTGTCATTCACTGAGTGTTTGGTGGCTGACCAACAAGTAAGGCTTTGGAAATCAAAATAGATGAAAACTCGTGCAACTGTGTATTTCCCAAAGCTGTACAGAAGCGAGCGTACCTGTTGGTAACTCACTTGGTACCCTTTCCTTTATTTGGTGCCCTAAGCGACTGCCTATGTGGCCTATGAGAGGTTTTCTTCCCCTCCTTCAAATGTGCTTTCAGTGTAAGCGATGTGGCCTAAAATGCACATTGTGTTCATACAGTCATTTTGTGCAAAAAGTTAGTCGTATTAAGTGGATATCTGACACATTTACAGTCTTTTTTAGCATCAAATTCCCTAGTAACTGGTCACTGGTAACTGGTATTGGTCATTTTAATTGCTGTATGCCATATTTAAAAAAAACAAGATGCCATAAAAATGTAATTAAAAGTGATTAAATGACATTTTATGTAGGTTTAATGTTGATACAAGTTAGTAGTTGCTAAATAAAGAGCAATGACTCCTTATCAGCGATCATTTCAGCGCAAAAAGCATCAAACTTGAGTCAAATAAATCTATAGATACAGCCGTGACTTAATCTTTTTCCTCTCAAACGGCCGCTGTCTTCATTTCACTGACTTCAGGTTGACGCTGTTGCTCGCTAACAGTGCAAAAATGCATGCAAATGTGAAGCTTATGTGAGGTTTCAGCAGTCTGAGTTAGTCATATCAAGTGGATATCTGACACATTTACAGTCTTTTTTAGCATCAAATTGCCTCTTTGTGTTTCCCTGTTGAGCTCCAGTGGAAGTATAGTAACAAAAAGAGAGACTTTTGGCACTAAAAAGGCTGCAACGTTTGAAGATATCTACTTGATTTGACTCATTTGAAGCCTCAAATCAGAAATATTTAAAGGACAGGTTCGCAAATTTCCAAGTCCGTCTCTAGTGAGATGTGTTCGTTATGACAGGAGTTGTAGTTAAACAACAGTCAGGTGCCCAAATGAATATTAAAATGTATTTTTTTCTTGCCATAATGTTTCCTCCTGTTCATACTGGCCGTCAGAAGATCCCTTCATAATGCACTTATTTCTCTCATAAATATAAGAAACATATTTATAGACAGTTATAAACAGTCTGAGTGATGTATGAAATGAGCTGGGTTTTGTTTTTTTGTTTAAATTGTCCTTTTAATGCAATACTTAAGTAAGATACAAACATATAAACTAATTTTTAAACATGGATGAAGCACAAAGACTGAATGAAACATCCACTTTTAGGATAAACTTCAGGCTTGTAGCATTTCTTTTCTCTCCTCTGCTAATTGGTGCACAATTTATGTGACATTTTGACCATAAAACATGTTACTTCAACTATATAGATGTGTATATATTGTTATGATCAGTGTTTTCTTTCGGTTTTGATCACATATATCACCAGGAGATGTGTTGTTACAGTTTTTATATTTGATACATCTTATAATATCATGTGGTTATTAGCGGTGGCTCAGAGTTTAATTGAAGTGTGCTTGTGATCAGCAGGTTTGTAGTTAAAGTCCTGTGCTGGCAGGATAAGTTGATGCAGTCAAAGTGAAAGAGTGTTTTTACTCAGAACATTATCAGAATGCTGAAGTTCTGTTCTCTGTGACGTCATAATGGAAGAGTTCCAGAACGTTTGCATAAATACAGCTTCTAAGAATTCTACAGTCATTTCCAAACCAACCATTGAAGAGGTAAGACCACTTTCTTATCAGGGAAAAACCAAACTTTTAAACGTAGCTATTTCCATTTTATAGACGTGCATTGTGTTGAGAAAGAAGGAATTTCATTTCCACTGCATTATTCTGTCAAATGAAAGTAGTTTTCTCATAACTGACATGCAAAATAACACTAAGACGGGTGACCTTTGCTGTAGTCTGGAGGTGCAAGTCTACTTTTTGTGTTGCATGATATAATCATATTTTATATTATTTAAAATTATATAATTACATAATATATTTTGTCAACTTAGTTCTTTATGTTGCCTTGATTGCACGCGTGGACTGTATTTGTAATTTTTCTTTGCACTTGAGGAAAATTCACATTGACACAGAGGTTTCCAGTTCTTGCACTTCTGCTTTTTTTCCACAAAGCCATTTGAATTAAAGATTCTTTACAAGGCATTTTAGTAAATATGACTCCTACTTCCTTTTTTCCTTTTGTTAAATTCTGTGTACTTCTTTTTTTATCTCAAAAGTTTTCTTATCACGCTACAGAAACGACTCATCGTGAGCTCATCATATGCTTTGCTTTCATTGTAGCACTGAGTGCAGTGAGTTTAAATTACAGACATTTTTATCATTATTACCAATAGTAGTTCTTCTTCTTCTTCTTCTTTTTATTGTGGTAGTGGTAGTAGCGGTAGTAGTAATAGTAGTGGTAGTAGTAGCAGTAGTAAGTTTAGTAAAGTTTAGTATAATTTGTTGTTTATGTCCATGTCATGTCAAAAAAAATTGGCCAATTCCATATGAGATATATCAATTATTAAAAAATATAACAAAGCATCTTTTGGTAACACACATAATAATTAATTAATATAATAATAATAATAATAATAATTATTATTATTTAGTACTGTATGACTACAAGCCTAAAGTTTACCCTAAAAGTTAATTTCCCTGATTCTTTAGATAACTGGCTAAATTAAATGTTTCATTACAACAATGCTGCAATACGTTTTCAATGAATATAATGTTTTTAGATGTATTATATGTCTGACAGACATTAATACTTGATTTGAACTGCATTGTTTTCAATGTGCTGCTTAAAAAAATAAATCTGTCAGTGAAATAATCACTCTGTGTGTTTGTCTCTGCAGTTCAACAACGTCAGTAAACGCCATCGAGTCATTGTCATTGAGAGTATGAATAAATACAGTTCCGGAGACTCTGAAGACTCCTTTAGGAGACTTTGGTCTCCAGAAGAAATCGACATGGTCTTCGAATGTCTGAAGAATGAAGAGAACGAAGGAGAGGAGCAGAAGGAGAAAGACAGCCGGGTGAAGAAGAGAGTGAAGAAGAGAGTGAAGAAGATACTGGTCAAGCCATGGAAATTTGCAAAGAATCAGGAGGAAACACAGGTGGATAACCAGGAAGAAGGAGAGGAGCCAGAGGAGCTGGAGGAACTAGAGGAGCCAGAGGAGCTGGAGGAGTCGGAGGAGCAGGAGGAGAGAGAAAGACAGGTGGATAAACAGAAAGTAAGAGAGGAGCAGGAGGAGAATGACAGCAGGATGGAGAAGAAAGTGAAGAGGATACTGGTCAAACCATGGAAATTTGCAAAGAAGCAGGAGGATAACCAGGAAGAAGGAGAGGAGCTGGAGGAGCTGGAGGAGCCGGAGGAGCTGGAGGAGCTGGAGGAGCCGGAGGAGCCAGAGGAGCCGGAGGAGTCAGAGGAGCCAGAGGAGCAGGAGGAGAATGACAGTGGGGTGGACGAGAGAGGTAAGGAGGGAGCGGTCCAGGTAAGGACCTTGACAAAGGAGGAGAGGAAGGAAAGAATAAGACAGGAGAGGTTGGACAGAGAGAAAAAGAAAAGGGAGGAGAAAGAAACGGAGAAGAGGAAGAAACAGGAAAGAAAGAAACAGGAGAGTATCGAAAAAGAGCTAGAGAAAAGGGAGAGGAAAGCTAGGGAAAGGCAGGAGAAGGAAGTTAGAAAACGAGAGGAAAGGGAGAGGAAAGATAGGGAAAGGCAGGAGAAAGAAGTTAGAAAACGAGAGGAAAGGGAGAGAAAAGATAGGGAAAGGCAGGAGAAGGAAGTTAGAAAACGAGAGGAAAGGGAGAGAAAAGATAGGGAAAGGCAGGAGAAGGAAGTTAGAAAACGAGAGGAAAGGGAGAGGGAAAGGCAGGAGAAGGAAGTTAGAAAACGAGAGGAAAGGGAGAGGAAAGATAGGGAAAGGCAGGAGAAGGAGGTTAGAAAACGAGAGGAAAGGGAGAGGAAAGAGTTAGAAAAGCAGGAGAAGGAAGTTAGAAAACGAGAGGAAAGGGAGAGGAAAGAGTTAGAGAAGCAGGAGAAGGAAGTTAGAAAACGAGAGGAAAGGGAGAGGAAAGAGTTAGAGAAGCAGGAGAAGGAAGTTAGAAAACGAGAGGAAAGGGAGAGGAAAGAGTTAGAGAAGCAGGAGAAGGAAGTTAGAAAACGAGAGGAAAGGGAGAGGAAAGAGTTAGAAAAGCAGGAGAAGGAAGTTAGAAAACGAGAGGAAAGGGAGAGGAAAGATGGGGAAAGGCAGGAGAAGGAAGTTAGAAAACGAGAGGAAAGGGAGAGGAAAGAGTTAGAAAAGCAGAAGGAGAAAGTTAGAAAACTAGAGGAAAGGGAGAGGAAAGAGTTAGAAAAGCAGGCAGAGGAAGAAAAAAGAAATATGGAGGTGACAGGTGTTGCGAAGGAACGTGAAGAGGAAAAAGAAAGCCAGAGGTGGGAAAGACAGAAAAAAGAGGGGACACAAAGAGTGGCTCCTAGAGGTGGCTTCCTCTCACAACTGAACCTCTGGCTTATCAACTACGGGAGAAGATGCGTCACCAGAGACATCAACCGCACCTACGAGAAGGAGTGGTTCATCTCACTTTGTAGTAAGAAAGTCCATTTAACATTCTTTCACATAAAGTTTCATACAAGCATGCATTTCCTCCTAAACTGTAGATACATGATTATTTTTAAACCTATGTTGTGATGTCTTAGAGGTTTGATTAATTACATTACATTGTTATTACACATTGTACCTTTCACTCTTCACACTAACATATTAGCAAGCTAACGTTAGCTTTTTGACTTGCTTCAGTCATCTCCGCAACAGTTTTCTACTAGTTTTTCTACTTTTCTGTAGTAAATAGTTTGTGTGGTGCAGCTTGTTTTAATGTAGTGAAGAGACTATTTCTACTTCAGGTGTTGCTCTCATTTCATTTCCTGTGTTTATTCCAGTCCATAAGAAAACATATAAAACATATATAGGCCAACAAACCATATTTACACCATTTACACATATAAAAACTGTTATGTTTAACATACATAGAAGAAAACATCCAATTCATTAGTTTGTATAATGATTAACTCCAGAAATAGTGTCTTTAAATGTCATAAAAGTGTAAGCTGAAGCCTAAATTTATTGTACTTTCAACTCATATAAAGATTTTATATTTTCTACTTGTATATATTTTACACAACATGGGAATTTCAGTATCAGTAGTTTAACAAATAGAGGGTTTGTCGGCCCTCAATATTTACTGCCATTTATGATTCTTACTGCTCTTTTTTGACGTATAAATTGACATTGACATTAAAGTGTTAACTTAGGAAAAGCTGGTGCAGCAGTTCAGTTAACTTGCTCAGTTAAGTCTGGATTTTCCAATTCAGACTAGTGAATCTCATTCAGTGAGACAGGTGCTACTGTACAAATGTAATCTGTTGACTCTTTTCTGTGGGGAGGGGTGCAGGTGCACATCTGAACTCCAGACTTACCTTTCATATATTGTTAGTTGCAGGCGACACGGTCAGACAACAGGAGATTAACACATTGAGGCAGTGGCGCAAGAGGATCGAGCTGCGCAGGATGATGCGAAGACTGGACAAAGATAAGACAGAGGCAGAGGAGAAACAAAGACGGAAGTGGGAGACGAAGGGCAACTTAGAAGTAAGCTACAAACAAAGCAATAAGTCAAGATGGACCATAACACTAAAGGTGCCAAGGTCACGGAAACAAATATACTCAGAAATAGATGAATATCAGATTATTAAAATCACCTGAGCAACCACCCAGTAATGCAGCCATCTCATAACACCCTTGATGCTGGCTTTAAAAACTCTAATTTCATTAAATTAAATGTATTCTTCTTGCTATACTGTATGTTTCACTCAAGCTTAAAAACAGGTTTCAACAATATATGTTGTAAACATCTTTATTTCTTTAATATTTTTTTCTCTACTCCACTCTAAAGCACTTTTAAACATTTATCTTTATCTTTATTTATACACTCAGTTCGATTTTCTCCCACATTTATGCTCAAATTGTGGGCAACTCTTATTCAAAACCATTTAATTGATCCTCCACAGTCTAATAAATAAATTGAAAATAGACTCAACAATATCCCTACTACAATAACCTCAACAAATTCATACATTGTAAAGCTTATTTGTGCAATTTTACTCGTCAAAGAATGTGAAAACACATCAAAGTCAGTCGGACACTTTTATTATCATTATGTTCTCTGAGGGGAGGCTCACTCCCCCAGACTTGGAAAACCCCAGGTTACACTATAGCCTTACATTAGTTAAGGTTATTTTAGCACAATGCACAATGCTATTATCTAACTGAATCACAATTTGTTAAAGCCAGCATCAAGGGTGTTTATTTACCTAACCTAGCCTAACCTAACCTAACCTAGCCTAACCTAATGTTTTGTCCCCTAACACTAAAAAGTGGGGACTGAATTTCAGTTTTGTTTATTTGGGGGCGTTGTTGGGCTTCAGTTCATTTTGATACTAGTACAAAAGAAGTTGTTTGGAGCTTGTTAGTATCAGTAGTAGCGTTACAGAGATTAGAGAGTTGCAGTAACATCTTGGATCAGAAGTAAAAGAATACATGCAAAGAAAATATGACGAACGACTCTACTGAAAAGAGCCAGTTCTAGTTCTGCTGAGAGATTTGCATGTCAGTTTCAGTTGGGAGTCATTTCCTCTTCTTTCATCCTCTTTGCCAGTCCAGGTCTGATTCCAATGTAAAGTTTATCTACTCTGTTAAAGAGCGGCCGCAGCTCAGTTGGTAGTTTTATCCTTTTCCACACGTTGAAGTGTCTTTGAGCTGTACACTAGACCTAATGTAACTTTCAACATGATATATACACACACATGTGGTCCTATAAGAAGCTAAATGACTAAACATGTGTTATAGCATGACAGTAAATATTTAGAAACGATGCACATACTTGACCTGAAGAAAGTAAATAAGGTTACTGGGGAGAATCCTGAGTCCCATAAGTATTGATTCTGCACCGATCAAGTCAGGCACATTCACCTTCAAACTGGACTAGTGTTTATATGGAAGTTGATAAAGTCATATCACACATAAGAAGGGGTCAAGTATGGAAGACTGGTTAACCGATGACGGGTAAGATCCCCCTGTGAAAACCTTGGGACAACCTAAGACAGGTACAGCCACGAGTACTTGACCTGAACGCCACTGTGAGCAGGCACAGTGAGCGAGCGAGACCATCGTGAGTGGTGTTTTTGTACTGTGTGCAAAAAACACAGGAGATGGAAAGATGCAGAAAAAACATTAGTAAAAACATTAAAAAAAAAAACAAAAACAAAACAGGCAAGTATGGAAGACTGGTTCGCCTATGACGGGTAAGATCCCCCTGCAAAACCTCGGGACAACCTAAGGCAGGCACAGCCACGAGTACTTGACCTTGATGCCACTGTGAGCAGGCACAGTGTGCAGGAACTTGAGTTCTTGTAGAGTTTGCAAGAACATTGATACTGATAAAATCCTGAAGAGCACAATGACACAGTTTTATAGAGGATGTGCTGTACTGGGTGGTGCATGTTTATTGATACATGGGACTGAGAGAGACCCCCCATCACTGACCTCTAATACACTTTCTTCAGGGTCTGATGCCAACTAAAAGTAAGAAAACAGAGATAAATGGACAGACCTGAGACTGAACACTATGACACATCTAAAAGAAATATAAATGTAATGTATATATGTAAATATACCACTTAGATCAGACATAACTACATCTGAACATCTGACATGCACATCCTCCTCGTGGGTGTCTCAAAACTAGTCATATCCGTCTTTACATTGTTCTTTATCTATCCTGATCACAACTGCAACCTTTTCTCATTATTTGTTGCCATTATTATCGCTACTTCTATTATCGCTACTGGTATACTATATATATTGAAGTGATACTAACAACCTTTCACCTTTCTGAAATCTCAGAGAAAGGTCAGCTTGTAAAAAAGCGATTTCAATTCAATTTTCCAAATTGTTACAACATGCAGACCATTAAGGCACCTGACAATCATTTATATGATAATATATATTATTCAGTTGTAGTACATTGCAGTCACTCAAGAAAACACAAAGCAGGTTGTTGCTCCAAATGCACACGCAGGCAGTGCTGCAAAGGAACTCTCTGTCACAGATAAGAGAGGAACAGACTGTATACAGATGGGTTGTTCTGAAATGGTACATAAGTACTAGAAGTAAAACAACGCCCACCAAAAGATAATAAAATAATATAAAAAGACAAAAAAAACATTAAAAATAAAAAACATTCAAGAAATAAAAACACAAAACATAAAAACATTTGAGAAAAAGGATGAGAAATGGAGCCAAATGAATGAAAATGAAAAAAAAAAAAAAGAATTAGATTCAGTTAAGTAAAAACTGGACCAGTATGATGTGGCATTTTCTGATCTGGCAGCCCAGTCAGCAACATATGGCCTGACAACTTCTTATACAAGTCAAAACAGGTTGTTTGTCAGTGATTTCCAAAAAGACAGATAGTAGTGTTTCAAAAAAAATGATTCATGCTGTCTGAACAGTTTCAGTTCTCACACTTCTACAGTTAAGGCAGGTTTGGACCAACAGGTTAGGAAAAGATCCCCCAAAAATCCAGGTTAAGGTTAGGGAGGGTTTGCAGTTGACGCTAAAAGAAACCAGACGGTTGGTAGGACACAAATTGTGAGAACTTATCAGAAAAGTAGTTTCAGGGTTGCAGGTGGTTGCCAAAGCATTACTAGATGGTTATGATGGTGATTTAAATGGGAAATGTTTAGGTGCTCTCACTCACTCACATCTCTACTTACACTAACTAAAATAATTGACCAATTGGCATTTTACGTGTGTATGCTGACAAAACAAGAGTAGCTTGTTGCTCGGCTTTGTTACGCTAAGGATGGTGGTTGCAAGCCACCCATGATGCCTTGTCACTTTGTACTATCTGAGTGACCTTCACCAGACAGCGAGCAAAGCCTCCTCTGAACCCTCCAGTACCGCCTTCTCCACAGGAAGGAAAAAAGGATTGTTCACATTTTACTTCCACTTCCCGACTATGTCTGAAGTCAGTCTTGACAGAACCTGTTCATGGCCTCCTTGAACTTCTGCTACACAGCAGCTTTTACTTCTGCAATCTCAGAAGTATTTCCTGTCTGCTGATACATGTCAGTCGTTCACTTCTGTTGTGACAGACGCTCGACCTCTCCTTCCTCAATCTTGTGATGGTTTACTTCCTTCAGGCCCTCTCAGGCCTTCTCAGCCTCCTCCCACACTGAACCATTTGCCTCAAAAAACAGCCCTAAAAAAGCCAGACCTCCCTCCTCAACCCCAAAGCCTCCTCGAATGCTGGTGTCAACCATCAAACCCTAAGTTGCTGCTTATCTTTCGGTCAGATCTCTGAGTAGCCTCCTCCACAACTCGCTGCTGATCCTCCTTTCTTCTTATGATTGGTAGCCACAACCTGCTTGAGCAAAGTCAAGCTTCTGCCACACTGTGCTCCTCCTCCCAGCTGCAGTCCCTCTGGTCTGCTCATACCTGTGTGTTTATAATTCTCCTTACCGTGCTCCTTACAGGCTCGACAAAGCCTTTGCTCTTATGTGTTTTAACTAACGGTAGCCTCCTCAAACTCTCCTCAAACTCCTAAACCCAGCAAAACCTCCACTCCTCCTAACCTGCTGAAACCATAGGAAAACTCTGCTCTGATTTAGATCAAGCAGGCCATTCTTTAAAAATACGTGTTAAACCAACAAACACTATTCAAGAAACAGCCTTGTTTCTACTGCTCCTGAAAATCCTCTCTCTCTCCCTCCTGTCAGTAAGTAAGATCGTCTGCACAACTTTGAGAACCTGTTTTGTGTCCTCCTTCAAACTCCTCTTATGCCAAAGCTTTTACTTTGGAAACAACAGACTTGTCTGTTGTCACTTCTCCTCTGTTGAGAACAGCCTGGACAAATCCCTGCCCCTTGTTCATCAGTCTTCTGACTGACTGTGGCCTCCTTAAGCTCCTCTCCACATCCAGAGAGCTGTAGTCCTTGTTGCCTGCTGATACCATAATCACAGCATGGCCTTAACTAACTGAAAAAACCTGATTATCTATTGATTGCTCTGGTACGTTGAATCCCCCTCAGAGAAATGTTAATAATTTCTACTGATTACTTTAATGACCACTGCCAGAGACAAACCTTTGACTAAGTCCTCCAGCTATGCCTTTTCCAAAGAAGGCATGTTATTCAGCTGAAAGTGCTGACGAATCTGTACGATTGTAAGATCCTCATTACCTGTTGTTCTCTCCTGCTTATTAGATATAATTCTTCCTCTAATATATCTATGGCTGAGGTTGTAGTTCTCCTCTCCATCTGAACTTAGCCTCAACAAAGCCCTGTCTCCCACTCCTCAGTTGTTTGACTGTTTACCTGATCCCATCTGTCGTCCCTGCATTTGCTTCTGCAACCAGCTACAACTTGTGATCACCATAGAAAACCAACACTATGGTTTAGATCAAGCACACAATTCCTGAAAAACAAAGTAAGGCCAAAAATCAGGTGTCAACATCCCTGGTGCCTTGTCACTGTGTACTACCTCTGAGCCCTCCAGCCTTTTCCTCGTCCACTAATGTCGTTTCAGACATTCAAATGTCCCTTTTGCTGCTGTATTATATCTGCAATTACAGCCAATAGTTCTCCCAGGCTGTTGAGTACAACCTAGCCCGCCCTGCCTCTCCTTTCTCAGTCACCTGAGAGGTGATTTAACACAACCAGCTTGAATCAAGTCAAGCTTCTGCAAAACTGTCCTCTTCTTCCCAGCTGCAGTCCTTCTGGTCTGCTCATACCTGTCTGTTAGTAGTTCTCCTCTTCTGCTCAAAACATCCTCAACAAAGTCCTGCCTCTTGTTCTTGACTAGCTGTAGCCTCCTCTAACTCCTCCCAAGTCCAGCCAACGCTGTAGCCTGCTGATATCATAACCAAAGCATGGCATTAACTAACTGTAAAAACCCTGATTGCTCTGTTCCTCCCTCCTTCCTCCATCAAAGCCTCCTCTGAGTAATGTTCGTTTTGCACTGCCTACTTTAATGACCACTTCCAGAGCCAAAGCTTTGACTGAGTCCTCCAGCTTTGCCTTTTCCAAAGAAGGCATGTTGTCCTTCATATTTCCCTTACACCAACCAAGCCCTGCCTCCCACTACCCAGTCGTTTGAGAATTCACCTGATCCTGTTTGTAGCCTTCCCTAGAGCCTCTAGAGCTGCAGTCCCTCTAACCTGCTATGACCTTAGAAAACCTCTCAGATCATTATGGCTCAGATCAAGAAGGCCAAACGCTGTCATTGTGCACTACCTCTGAGTCCTCCACCTCTGCCTTGTCCACTGATGGCACGTCGGCCTTTTGAAATGTTCCTTCCACTGCTCGATTATATCCACAGTTAAAGCCAGTAGCTCTCCTCCTCTGCTGAATACAACCTAGACGAAGCCCTGCCTCTCCTTTCTCAGTCCTCTGATTGACGGTTTGCCACGACCTGCTTGAATCAAGTCAAGCTGTTGCCAAACTGATTCCCTCCTCTTCCCAGAAAACAGTCCTTCTGGTCTGTTTTCTCTGTTAGTAGTTCTTCTCCTCTGCTGAAAACATCCTCAACAAAGCCTTGCCTCTTGCTCTTAAGTATTCTGACTGACTGTAGCCTCCTCAAACTCCTCTCGACCCTAACAAAAGCCGCATTCCTCAAAGTGAAACCACAGCAAAACTCTGCTCTGGTTTAGATAAAGCAGGCGAATCTCTAAAAAATACAGTAGCCTCTTCTTCTGCTGAAAGCATGCTAGACAAAACCCTGACACTTGTTCTTATGTATTTTGACTGTAGCGTCCTCAAACTCCTCTCAAACCCAGCAAAAGCAGAGAAAAGGTCTGCTCCAATTTAGATCAAGCAGGCTATTTCTGAAAAATGTGTTAAACAAACAAAACATATGTAAGAAATAGCCCTGGGTCTCCACTGCCACTGAAAGTTGATTTTATCTATCAGCAAAGACTGCTGACAAACCTTTGCTATTGTTAAGACCTGATTATCTCCTTCGCTCCTGTCACTACCTTGAAGCCTCCGCTGAGAAATGTTAAAGATTTTCTGCATAACTTTGTGATCGAATTAGATGAATTACCCTCTGTATTCCTACCAAATCTTACGCTGACCTTAAAAAACACCACCTCTGACATGAAATCATCCTCCTGCTCATTAGACATATAGCTCTTCCTCGTCCGTATCTGTAGTCGATGTCAGTGGCTCTCCTCCCCTACTGAGCTCGGTCTCAACATGACCCTGTCTCCCACTCCTCAGACAGTCACCAGACCCCGTTAGTGTCCTCGTTGAACTCCTCTTGCAATCCAGCTCTCAGGCTTCAGTCCCTCTCCTCTGCTGGTACTTGTCTGTCCAGTCGAGACGAAGCCCTGCCTCTCGTTTAATCCGTCTTCTGACTGACTCTGATATCCTCAAGTTCCTCCCAAACCCACCAAAAACTGTAATGCATGGCCTTAACTAGCTGTGAAAACCCTGATCATCTATTGCTCTGTCCCTCCCTCCTGTTAGTACAGTGAAGGCTCCCCTGAGCTGATATTTTTGCACTGACTAGCCAAAACTAAAACTGAGTCCTCCACCTCTGCCTATTCCAAAGACCGCATGTTGTCATTCATGTCTTCTTTTTACGCCAACTAAGCCCTGCGTCCCACTCCTCGGCCTCCCCGAAAGCTCCTCCAACACTGCACCTTTTGCTTCTACAATTGCAGAAGCTGCAGTCCTTCTATCCTACTATCTCCCCATAGAAAAACCTCCTCTATGGTTTATATCAAGTAGGCAATTCCTGAAAATGTTGCAAAGCAAAAAAAAAAAAAAAAAAAAAAAAATCCAAAAATAGGCATAAACATTCCCGTTGCCTTGCCACTGTGTGCCATCTCTGAACTCTCCAGCTCTGCCTTTTTCCACTGACTGCATGTCAATCATCCGAATGTTCCTTCCACTGCTTAATTATATCTGCAGAAAATGTTAATTTTGCACTGACTACCTCCAAAAACTCCAGCGACTGACTGAGTCCTCCAAAGCTTTGCCTATTCTAAAGAAAGCATCTCTGTCGTTCAGAGTTTCCCTCCTTTGAATCGAGGCGAGCTGCTGCCACACCGTCCTCCTCTTCCCAGCTGCGGTCCTTCTGGTCTGCTCGTAAAGCGCCTGTCTCTTAGTAGCTCTTCACATCTGCTGAAAACTTCTAGTTCTTATGTATTCTGACTAACTGTAGCCTCCTTGAACTTCCTCCTAAACAAAGTGAAGGCTGCACTCTGTCTATCTTACCGAAACCATATAAACAGGCCGTTTTCTGAAAACTATGTGTTAAACAAACAAAAGAAATATTTAAGAAATAGCTGTATGTCTCAGCTGCTCCACTGCTGTTCATCAGCCTTCTGGCATCCTTAAGCTCTGCTCCACCAACTCTAAAAAACTATTATCCTTGTTTCCTGCTGCAACCATAACCAAAGCATGGCCTTAATTAACTGTGAAAAAACCCAGATTATCTATTGCTCTTTTCCTCCATGCTGTCAATAACACTAAAGCCTCGTCTCACAGATGTTAATATTTCGCTCTGACTACCTTACTGCACACTGCCAGAGCCAAAACTTACATGCTAACCCTCCAGCTCTGCCTTTACTAGAGATTAAATCTCTAAAAATGGTCACTTTTTCCTCATCTCCTCAGTCATTTGATAGTTTACCTTGATCCTGTTTGTCGCCTCCCCTCCCATCACCGCACCTTTTGCTTCTGCACACACAGAAGCTGCATTACTTTTAACCTGCTGCTACCACAGAAAACCTCATCTGTGGTCAAGATCGAGCAGGCAAATCCAATTTCCCAATGTTAAATAACTCAAGAAACAGGCGTAGAAAAACCCTCGTGCCTTACTACCACTGAGCCCTCCAGCTCTGCTTTTTCCCACTGATAGTATTTTGAAATGTTCCTTTCACCACTCGATTATATAAGCAGTCAGAGCCAGTAGTTCTCCTCCTCTGTAAGAGCACAGCCTGGACAAAAGCCCTGCCTCTTGTTCGTCAGTCTCCTGACTGACTGAGGACATCCTCAAGTCCCTCTTCACCTCTAGAAAAGCCGTCGTCCTTGTTGCCTGCTGAACCCTTTACCAATGCATGGCCTTAACTAACTGTGAAAACCTCTGATTATCTATTGTTCTGTTCCTCCCTCCTGTCAGTTCATTGAAGCCTCCACTGAAAAAAATGTTAAGATCTTCTGCATAACCTTGTGAGTGAAGTGGAAGAATTACACACCACTTTTTTTTGCTTTACTTTTTGAATAAATAACGCCACAAGTCTTATCTGTATTCAGAAAACCAGGCCATGTGGCTTCGACCTAATCTCACTGTTAAACTTAGAAAATATCATATCTGACAGGAAATCATCATCTTGCACAAGAGATTCGGTGAGAAACCAAAAGACGCCCATCGGTTGCTTAAGTTTCCTCCATTGTTTTAGATGTTTGAGATCGCTCCTGCCAGCTCAGTAAACTGAAGCTGAGAAATGTTAAAAATTTTCTACATAACTTAAAAAATCTGATGGTTTTTGGTTTACAGGATCTTCTTGTATCTAGAGAATAGTATCTTGCTGCTTAATTCGCTTCACTGCTGTCCCGTTTTGACCAAATCTCATTGCTAACACTAGAAAAAAAACATCTTGCTCGAGTGTTTTTGTAGTTGAGGTCAAAATTTTCCCACTTCTGAAGTCCCGCCTCCCCCTCCTCAGTTGTCCCCCAGTTTGCCTGAATCTGTTCTTGTCCTCTTTAAGCTCCTTCTCCACTTCACCTTCTAGTCTGCTGATGCCTGTGTACAGATCTAGGAGGACCCTTAAACTAAGTCCTCCCTCCAGAACCTGAAAATGCACTTTAATACTGGTGTTGCCCTGCAGGTTCTTGGGCTGATATGTTAAAGTTTTGTTATGTTTATATGTCATATGTTAAATAAATTGCCTAGCTAGTAGGCAAAGACTTTTAGTTACACTATTTAGAACTAGTATCCGACTGAAGATTGTCAGTTTTTCATGAAACAGATGAACAAAACTGTTTTCTTATATTCAACACATGCTGAAAAAAAAAAGTTGGAAGCCTCTGTTTTTCTTTAAGTGAGCTAACTTTACCTCAAAAGCTTGAAAAATGAGGTGCTCCAAAGCTGTTATCAAGTTTACAGGTGACACTGTGGTGCCTCCGTAAGACGGCCTGCAGAGGGCAGCAACCTAGAGGATGATGATGCTGCTGAATGCTGCAGATACAACCCCCGGTCTTCATCAGGTTTCTGGGTGTCTAAATCTCAGAAGACTTCTCCTGGACACACAACAGGAGCTCTGCACGTCTCTGAGGGTTACCACGGCACTGCAGAGCGTCTTGCCTCATGATGGTTTATGATTGAAATGATGCATGATGATGATAAAAAATAAATCAAAACAGAAATAATATTATTGTTTCATTGTGCTGATTCATATTTATTAGTGTACATTTTATTCATATTTTATTGTGTAAGTGAAGAAGCTGTTAATATTACTTGTCTTTACCTAACTTAAATGAGTTAAACTGCTTTTAAATGCTAAATAAGGCGACTTAAAGTAAAATGTTACCTTTGTCATGGCAGGAAAAACACACCATTAACATCCATTCAAAGTGTCCAAGGAAGACATGCTGGTGACAGACTGGTGTATCATCAACATTTACATCTGCTTACAACTACATTATAGTTTGTTATAAACCATTTAAGTCAAGCTAATTTTAAATACTACATATAATTGACGGTCTCACACCAATGTGGGACAAATGAAAGAAAAAAACCCCAAAGAAATGACTGAACAAACATAATGCATGCAGATGTCTCCATATAAGAGTTCACTGAATGGCATTAAAAGATTTGACCAAGTTGGAGCAGCCTGTTAAAACAGCGCTCTCCGTCACCAGCATCAAAACTCCAAATGAGGGAATAGTTTTTGGAAGAACGGTACCTTAACACCTTACTGAGACACATTATGTTGTTTTTTTCCTTTAATGCGGCACCAGTGTTTATTTCTTACATTTGCTATGAAGAGCATGTCACTAAAATCTCTCTGTTGCTGGGATGATGAGGAATAATAAGTTCTCAGTAAACAAAGGAGAAACTGCGTAGTAAAAGGTTTAAATACACACACACATACATGCAGTTTACAAGGTGACAATAAATAAAAAATACACATTTATACTACTCATCTTACTACACTAAGATGACAACACATCATAATTCAAGTCTACTGTGAATAAAACAATTTAACATTTGACAGAACACAAAAAAATAGACAGGTTGAATCTATCAGAGACTTAAGTTTCATAACTTAATGTAAAATAACAAAATAAAAAAGACCCTTTCACACCAAATTATTATTTTCATACAGCACCATGTCGTACAAATGCAGCTCAGAGTGCTTTAAATATAAAAAGGAAACAGCGACTTTATGCAATTAAACAGAAGAATCATGCATACATACAGATAAAATCACATAAATGTGCATACATACAAACAAACATGCTTTAAAAATCTGATGTGTTCATTCAGGTATTTAGTTTGGTTTTGAAGCAACACAGTGTTGGATCAAGTCTAAATTCAGCTCCAATCTTTAGGTGCACATGGAGGAGATTTCCACCCTGTGAGCAGAGAGATCTGCTGGTGGTTATAAACTGACAGCATGTCTGAAACAGACCAGCAAGAGCTCTGTAAACCAAAAGGAGGATTTTTGAATTGTTTTCTGATAACAGTGAAGGTTCAGGAGGACTGGCGTCATATGGTCTGATGTTTTTGTCCCGGTTAGAACTCGTTCTGGATAAGTTGTTAACTGTGAATTGTTTTGTTTGGATGACCATTAAACAGAGAATTGCAGTAATGCAGCCCGCTCATGACACATGTGAGTTTCTCTGAGTCAGATTTAGCAAGAAAGAAGAAGAAGAAGAAGGAGTTTCTGAGTTGGAGAAAGGCAACCGTGGTGATGCTGTTAATAAGATCCTTAAAGCTGAGTTCACCATCTTCCTGTTCAATTGAAGGAAGTTTGCTGCCATCTAGTGGTTGATTTTTGAAGTCGGTGCACCGGTGACCTTTGTAACCTGCTTCCTTTCAAATAGTCAACATGTGGCTCTTTGTACGGAAGTCTTTGAGAGAATGACTCTACTTTTCACTTGTTTTATTATTTCAGTGAACGTTTTCCTCTGGTATGACATCTGACTGAAAACTGACTGCTTGGACAAAAATTTTTAAATTTCTGGTGATAACAGAATTGAACTCTCGTTTTTACTTCCTATTGGACTAAACTCACGTGATCAACGCAACAATCTTAGTTTATGTTAAAATAATACATTTTCCCACCGTTGTTTTCTTCTGTTAGTCATCTGATGTGTGTTTGGTTATGTTGCATCAATCTTCTCTGTGGTTTTATTACGGAATCAGTTCATGAAACCGACAGTGAGTCTGACTGTGCAGAGGATCGAACCCGTGCCCATGACATCTGTCAAACAAAGAAAACAAAAATTCCCGCGAGACACTACAGGTTGTCCCGTCAGCAACATGTACACTGAAGCGATGTGTACCATTGTTGCGATATTACCCCACAACTGACAAGAAAATTAATGTCCGTTTCACGCATCGCCTGGCATTGCAGTACTGTCAAGCGGTGCACCTCTCATGGCAAAACCCCCCCCCCCGACTTATTCCGCGTCTTGTAGACATGAGTGTATGCATACGCTTTTCGTATGAAGATAAATAGGACGTGGGCCAATAACGGGTACCTTGCCGAGGCAGGAATTGACAATCAGCTGTGAAAGTATCCAGCTCGAAATAACTGATCATCCAGTTAAACTACACTGGTGTCTGCAGGTCAAGCTAAATGATCAACTGACTAGTTGAACTGACCAGTGAAGCTCAACTGGACAACTGTTCAAACTGGTTCAGATAAGTTAACAATTTAGGAGGGACTGGAGCACAGAAACACAAAAATATATTTTTAATTACCAGCTAGATGCAGCTATAAGCACATTACTGCAGTGGTAGCTTTTTACTCACTCATCTGAGAGTCTCCTCCGTCATATTTTTTCTGGTTTAAACTGTGTGAAATATTCAACACTTTAGTTTTATTCAACATTTCTAGAAACTTCCTCATTCACACAATACTTCAGTAATTCTACTACTGAAACATATTAACATCATATGTAACTTCCTTTCTCTTGATAATTACAATGCTTTTAGAGCTGGATCTTCATCCAAACTCCAAATGAGGGATTGATTTTTGGAAGAATGGTGGACTAACACCTTACCTCCCAACATGATGGTCTACAAGCTGCTTAAAAAAATCCACAAAATCAGGAATATAATTCTAGTGGAAATAAACTTTTATTTTCAAACTTTAGTTTGCAAATCCTTAAATAACAAGGATAATTTATATTTAAAAATCGTTGTGTTTTATCCTGTGATGAAGTAAAATGTAGAGAGCAGTTTACTGTTTTCTCCTCTAGATGGAGCTGTAACTCTATTAAAAACACAGTTTATTTTCTCTTTTAGAGTGTTGGTTATGTTTCTATATCTTCTGTGCCGTGGACCATCATTTTTCCATGACCTTTAGTTTGTAAACCCCTGAGTGACAATGATAGTTCATATTTAACAAATATTACATGACTTTAAAATTGAAAGTGAACGTGTCACTTGTTGCACCAACACTTTTACAGCACTTTATTGGATATATTAAATACTAGATTTTCATCAGAAATTATTGTATTTTCACAAAACGCGAATGAGGTTGAGTTCATTTAAACTAAAGAAAATGAAATATGTATGTATTTCTGCTTGTAATAGGACTGATCTCTCGTTTTTACTTCCTATTGGATTAGACCGAGTCATGTGGGAAACACAACAATCTTACTTTACGTTAAAATAATACATTTTCCCACAATTGTTTTCTTCTGTTACTCGTCTGATTTTGTGTTGGTTATGTTGTCTCTATCTTCTCTATTCCGCACCTTTTTGAATAGGGGAGTGGGTTACATACTTAATAAACTCGCTCCACACATTGTCTGGTATTGCAGTGTTTCCAGACGGTGCACTTCCTTTATCTGTTAAACAGTATTACATCACAGTCGTGCAAAAATTACGTACAAGAAAACGACTAAACGTCGAGTTTTCTCACAATAAACGGACTCAGATGGATTGAAAGAGTGACTAAAACGATTAGGTAGAGTTTGATAATTTAGCTGTTATTATACAGTCTAGATGATTTGGCTGTGAAGATAACCACTTTGATATAACTGATCATCCAGTTAAACTACACTGGTATCTGAAGATCGAGGTAATTGATCAACTGCAATTGCAAAGAAATAAACAATGAAACATTAACCAAACTATTAAATAAAACTTGTTTTCTGTGATACACACCACAAATAAGTCACGTTTGTCACATTGCAGTAAATTTAACCACAAACTTGTGCTCCAACACTTCTGTATGTTTTAGCCAAGTTACTACTAATCACACACACTTTACTGCTTCTTATTACTCTCAGTATGCTGAGTGGACATGAGGAAGACCTGAGTTTGTGATGAAGAGCAGAATAAAATCCAGCAGGTAACCAGACAGCAGCTGTTCTTTGTGTCCTGTTGGACTGACAGCAGCTGTACTGGCTGTCTGTGCTGGACTCTACTCTGCCTTCAGACTCTTTTCTAAACATAATAACGTAGTGGTTTATGAGACAGCAAACAAACAAGTTGTGTTTCTCAGAGATCAGATTCTGTCTGTCTGCATCTTTTACCTTTTGGGTCCATGAAGCTGCTTTTTTCCCCAATGAACTGCTGAAGAACCACCATTTTTGTGTGCACTACATGTGATGTTTACAGGTGGTGGTGGATAGCTCAGTGGTTAACTCTGGTGACTTTGGTGTAAGGGGTTGTGGGTTTGAATCCTGGCTAGGATGGAGTAACAGGTACCCTGGGTGTACAAGTCAGTTCTTGGGTAACCAGGACAGCCTGATGAGAAATGAGTTACTAGAACAATCCATAGATGGAGTAAAATGTATGCAGAGGTTATGGATGCATCGAATGCTAAGGCAAGGGGGAGCCAGGACGACCAGTCAGAGGGGAGCTACACTACACCCCCACTACATTACACTACACTACCATAGTGACACTAATGAGGAAGAGGGAGGCAACTTCCTGAGTGGGAAGTTGCCTCCCTCTTCCTCTTTCCTCATCTGGTTACTTGATGGTTTATGTTCTGTTGCTCTGACAACTAAATGTTTGTGTGGTTTTAGTTGCTCTGACTCAACACCATATTGTGACTGTACTTAAAGTTAAAGTGTGGTTTTAGTCCACTTTGTTTCTGACAAACTTTTCACTGCACATCCAAGCTGACCTCTGACCTTTTGAACCTGAGAGAACCCAGCAGGATGAGAGTGTGAGAGAGGAGAACAACATGTGATTGGACCCATCAGGACTAACAGGACTCTGTCTACAGGAGCCCCCTTCTGTCAGAGTGGATGTAAATAATATGTGTAAATAATGCTTTAATGTCCCAAAGTCTGGGATCGAGATGTAACTTCATGTCTTTGTGGAATAATTGAGGGCAGAAGTTTTCTGTTATTTATTTTCAATATTTTAATGACTTATGACTATTTTTATTTTTCACAAGTTTAAAAACTGATACAACTTAAATACATAAATACACCTTATAACTGTCTGAGAGACAGATATATTTCATTTGAGTGTTTATTTTATATTTATTTGTAACAATTTAATCGAGTTTGAATTCATAGAATCATTAAAATGTGTTCAAATGTAATAAATAGGTCGTTTAAAAGAGTAAATTTAATTTAAAACTGAACTAAAAATACATTATGTAACAGTGTCTCTGCTGTGAGTCACTCTGAAACAGTCACACAGTTAGTTGCTGTGTGACTTTTTTTTGTCAGTCACATGGACTAAACTCTCTCCCTCTGTGTGGAAACACAGAGGGAGATATTATTAAAGATAATATTTTAAAAGACACACTTTCCTTCTCTACCCTCAAAAGAAACATTTGAGGATTCAGCTGTCATCCCTCATGAGGACTGTCCCTGCAGCTTATTGAGCTGATGAGGAGTTACAAGCTCTTAACATTACTTATTTGTAAGGTTTCTATATAACCTCTACTTTAAGAGGTATCTGAGGCAACTGCAATTACTATATTTGTGCAATTATGCAATTATTATTATTAGAGCGATTATTTTTATTATTATTATTAGAGCGATTTCCACCCTGTGAGCAGAGAGGAAGCCTTTCTTGAGGTTCATTTCACACGTTGTCACAGTCGCTGCTGGGTAGTGGGAGAATGAGTGCTCCCCTCTGACTGGTCGTCCTGGCTCCCCCTTGCCTTAGCATGTTCCTGGTATAACCTCTGCATACATTCTACTCCATCTATGGATTGTTCTAGTAGCTCATTTCTCATCTTAACTGCCAACTTATCCACTCAGGATACTTGTTACTGCACCCTGGCCAGGATTCAAACCCCCAACCCCTTACACCAAAGTCACCAGAGTTAACCACTGAGCTATCCACCTGTGAACACTACATGTAGTGCACACTACATGTATAAAGAAAAACTTACTGACATAAAGGTAAAATAGTATGAATTGATTAGTTATTAAACAAGCACTTAAAATAAGCGGGGAGTGGGACGAAGTGGATGTGGTGATGAAGGCAGTGTCTCGTTGGTACTGCCGGGTCGAATCGTGGATGGCGTTGCTGGGAACCGTGGTCCAGGGAGGGCAGGCGGGAGGTAAGCATTTGTGACGCGGCCCCATCGGGAGATGAACGGATGAGGTGTGCTTAAATACTCTGTTGAGCGGAAGTGGGTAGTGTGCTTGGCGTGGTCTCTGTTCCCGAACTTTGTTTATAATGCTATAAACTCCATTCATTATTGTATCATGCATCATATTTTCTATACTGCAGCATCTTTGAACTCTTTAGTTTTCAGCCTCAGTTCTCAGTTTGTCTGGTCCTCACTTTTCCTCTCTGTCTCCTCAACAGGAACATTTGTAGTGAACGTGACACAGACCTCCTATCAGGCAGAGGAGAACCACAACATCACACTGGAATGGATGTTTACAACCAAACCTGACACTCCCTCCACCTTACTTATAATTTATTGTGAAGTATTAACTGATCTTAAAGTGCTGGTCCTGTATGATCAGTTTAATGGTGTTGAGGTCTCAGAGTCTCAGGATGGACAGTTTGCAGGACGAGTTCAGTGTGACAAAGACGCCCTCAGAGAAGGACGAATCAGACTTCATGTGTCCAGACTCAGGACTGATGACTCGGGTCTGTACCAGTGTAAAGTGCTCACAGATTATGGAGGGAGCTCTGACAGATGTCGACTCAATGTCACTGGTAAGATGATTGAAGCCTTTTTTACTGGACTGTTAAACTTAATGAGTGTGGTTGCACTCAGCAGCCACTATTGTTATAAATATGCTGTATGTGGACACAAACATCAGCAGGCACAATTATTATTATTTTTCTGTCCTTTACAGCAGCTGTTGATCAGCCTGAACCTCAGAAACCTACTGTGAGACCAGAACCAGAGAGTCGGGGAAGGATCGGCCTCTACGTTGGACTGACAGCTGCTGCAGTTGTTTTCTGTGCTGGACTCTGCTCTGCTTTCAGACTCTGTTTTACTAAATCTACTGATAAAACAAGAAGGGAAGATGCAGTGGTATAAAAGTTTCTCATGCAAACTTTTCACTGCGCATCCAAGCTGACCTCTGACCTTTTGAACCTGAGAGAACCCAGCAGGATGAGAGTGTGAGAGAGGAGAACAACATGTGATTGGACCCATCAGGACTAACAGGACTCTGTCTACAGGAGCCCCCTTCTGTCAGAGTGGATGTAAATAATATGTGTAAATAATGCTTTAATGTCCCAAAGTCTGGGATCGAGATGTAACTTCATGTCTTTGTGGAATAATTGAGGGCAGAAGTTTTCTGTTATTTATTTTCAATATTTTAATGACTTATGACTATTTTTATTTTTCACAAGTTTAAAAACTGATACAACTTAAATACATAAATACACCTTATAACTGTCTGAGAGACAGATATATTTCATTTGAGTGTTTATTTTATATTTATTTGTAACAATTTAATCGAGTTTGAATTCATAGAATCATTAAAATGTGTTCAAATGTAATAAATAGGTTGTTTAAAAGAGTAAATTTAATTTAAAACTGAACTAAAAGTACATTATGTTAAAAATATGGTTTTTGGATAAAAGATCTGATGACATTGAATGCAACCTTTGGTGGGTCAAGTGACCGGAGTTCAGTGAAGTGCACACCTGAAGCATTGTGGGATATAAACATGTCGCCACAGAAAGGCAGAGAAAAAGGCTGTAAATGCATGTCTGCTAGAGGAGAGGCCAAACGTGGCTTCAGAGGCCTAAATTAATATTCTGCATGGTTCAAGAGGCGCACACAGTAATGCACTTTTTGTAGTTGGGTCACATTTTTTGCATATTTTGTGTTTAAAAGTGACTTTTGTATGTGCTTTTGATGTTTTCTGTTGAAGTAATTAACGTGTATATTTGGTTGGTTTTTGCACTTTTTTGTAGTTTTCATGGCGTCTAAGATGTCAAAGATGATTTCTGAGACGGTTCTAAGAGAGTTTAAAAAGAAAAGCAACAATAAATCATCATAAAAGACAATAAATCATCATAAAAGACATCTGTGTGATGTGTGGCCATATTCATTGAACCGGTGCAGCTACACACCTCTTGTCTAGATCTTTCCATATTCTCGTCATTGATGCAGCTTGTAAAGCACTTTGTAACTGTTGTGAATATTAATAAAGTTTCTTATAATTATTTGGTTGTTGCTGCACGTAGTGTTTGAGAACTTTGATGATAGACTCTGTAATCTTTGGCCTCCAGGCAGGTGAGATCCTCAGTCAGACAGCTGGTGAATGGAGGTTTAAATGGACAGAACCAGACACATCACACAGATATGAGGAAGACACACCTGTTAGATGGTGACTGTTTAGATGTCTTGACACAGAATGTAAGATGATTATAAAACTTAAACGTCATAATTTATGTTCCTGTTGGACATCAAACCACCAAGATGGACGTAGTGAGGTGAGTTACATCAAACTAACATTAAACTTAGTGAAATATTGTGACACTAGTCTGACTCAGTGTGAGTCCTGCAGCCGAGGAGAGCAGCAGGTGAGCCAACTGTCAATCACAGCTGTGCACTGGCTGAGTGTGCTCTGCACTGTAAGGCGGTCCTGCCTCAGAGTCCAGAGTACACTGCGGTACAGGACCACCTTTTCACAGTGAAAGACCCACTGAAACATCTCCGTGGAAGGAACCAGATGTTTTACCTTTTGTGTCAATGAAGATTGAGACAGTGTGGTTGAGAGCAGAGCCTCACATGAACTCTTACTGCACAATCTGTGTTGAGTTTGTTTGAAGTGTGAAGGACTTCTTCATTTATGGAGTCATAATCTAATGGATAACTTGTATAAACATGTATAAATACACGAGAGTAAAGCATACTTAGAGTAGTAACAAGTAGTAAATCATATGTGATTAGTAGTAACTTGGATCAAACTACTTGCATACTTGTAACTGGTTCAGTGGGTTGGATTACTGATCAGGATGGACAATTGTCTTCTCATTGCTGCTTTAAAAGACACAGAAGAGTCAGAACAACTTCTCTCATATAAACATGGATTTATTTACAATATGTACACATTATAAACTGTACACGAGGAAACATGATTCATTGTTAAAGTAGATTTTAGAAACCTTACAACCTAAATAGATGAGAAATGTTATTTCTGTTAAGAGCTTGTAACTCCTCATCAGCTCAATAAGCTGCAGGGACAGTCCTCATGAGGGATGACAGCTGAATCCTCACTACAAATGTTTCTGTTGAGGGTACAGAAGGAAAGTGACTTAGTGCAATAATGTGTCTTTTATAATATGTTATTTATATTTATGGATATTAAAGTTGTAAGAGGAGACCTCCCCATGAGGAGTCATCACAGTCCAGTAGACATAGACTACCACAGTTGAAACAAACCAAACCACCCTAATTTTTGTCTCTCCCTTTCTGCGTGTGAGGAAACCACCACACACTTCCTCATAAAGAAAGAGAGTGACTCCACACAAAAGAGACTGACAAAAAATGTCACAGAACCTTACTGAGTTCATGTTCACTCCTTTATTTATGTGATTAGTAGTAACTTGGATAAAACTGTAACTCATGGGTTGTATTGATGGAGGAGGATGATTGCTCCCCTCTGACTGGTCGTCCTGGCTCCCCCTTGCCTTAGCATGTTCACTGTGATAGCAGTTGCTGGTAGTTATTCGATGCATCCATAATCTTACATACATTTTACTCCATCTATGTGTAACAGAGTCACAAAACCACAGCAACACAACCGCCTTCTCTAGAAACCTTTTTTTTTACTGGGATCTGCAGTGACAAAGTGTACAGGGACAATAAACATCAGAACCCCTCGCTGACAGGTGTCTCTCTCTCTCTGTTTCTCTCAGCTTCATCTCCGACTGAGAGAGTATATACATTTTACACAGACCCACAAGTAACAACCTTATGGAAACAGCATAACTACATCAACCTGAGCAACAATGAACAAAGTGATCGTATAGTGGAATTTTAAGGCATACCTGCAGTGACAAAGTGTACAGGGACAATAAACATCAGAACCCCTCGCTGACAGGTGTCTCTCTCTCTCTGGGGGTTTATAGAACAACATAAAATTAGAAAAATAAATAAATAAAATCTGTCCCACACACTGTCTTTACACTACAGGACATAATAACATTTCAATACTTCAATTACAATACAAACAACCGTCTTTTATAACAAAAAAACTACATTTCCCATAATGCTTTGTTTATAAATGCGCGAACGGCGCAGCCCGCTAACATTGTTACCTTCGCCAAAAAGTCTGTTCACTCTACAGAAAGAACACAGAAAAGTCACAAAATATCACATTTGACCATACTCTCAGTTCCCTGCATTCATATGTTAACCCGTTCCTGCACTTAGACCACAACAAACTAAACAATATATCTGGACGTTGCATCCACGTACCTGTTTCTCTCAGCTTCATCTCCGACTGAGAGAAACACAGATTGTTTCTGTAAACAACCGCGGACTGAGCTACTTCCGCCATTTTCCAAAATAAAAGAATTTCAAAATAAATTACAAAAAGAAAATCAGTATATTTGAAGTGACTCCCATAAGCTTTGTTATTTTTACATTAGCACCAACCAAAGACACATGACAAAATACAAGATATTAATCATTTTCTAAAAGTTTGCTGAAATAACAAAACCACATTGCTACATATGAACAACATGTGATTGGACCCATCAGGACTAACAGGACTCTGTCTACAGGAGCCCCCTTCTGTCAGAGTGGATGTACATAATATGTGTAAATAATGCTTATAATTCATCAACAAAAGGGGGAACGGACATGGGACTAACTGTTATACTGGTGTTTACAGGTGGTGGATAGCTCAGTGGTTAACTCTGGTGACTTTGGTGTAAGGGGTTGGGGGTTTTAATCCTGGCCAGGATGCAGTAACAAGTATCCTGGGTGGACAAGTTGGCAGTTAAGATGAGAAATGAGCTACTAGAACAATCCATAGATGGAGTAGAATGTAGAATGTATGCATTATGGATGCATCGAATAACTACCAGGAACATGCTAAGGCAAGGGGGAGCCAGGACGACCAGTCAGAGGGGAGCAGTCATTCTCCCCACTACACTACCCAGCAGCGACTGTGACATCATTCCTGTTCCTGTTCCTGTTCTGCACAGATTTGAGACAGATTGACACTGACACTGCAGATTGACCTCTACTGACACTGCTGAGATCTAAGGTAAATTTGTGATTTATTATTTGTGTTTTTTGTTGTTTTTGTGTTGAAATGAAATCAAATCTATTAATCTGGATGTCATAGTTTGGGAGTTTTTAAATTAAAGTTTTAATTTGTTAGTTTGACTTCATGTTTTAGTTGCTCTGACAGAAATCTATGACTGTACTTAAAGTGACTAATGTTTGTGTGGTTTTAGTCCACTTTGTTTCTGACATGAGAATCCAGGTTTGATGTTGTAGGTTTTCCTTCTCACACCTGTGATGACTGAACTTAAACCTCATGTGTTGATGGTTTCTCTCTCATAGGGAGAAGATGATCTGCAGGATCCTTGTGCTCATCAGCCTGACCTCCTGTGTCTGTGGTTAGTTTACAACTTTAATATCCATAAATATAAATAACAAAATACATTTTCAGCCTCATTAACAGATTTGGCAGAACAGAACAGAATTAGGAAAGTGTTCTTTATTCAACTATTGCTCATTTTTTATTTCATTAACTGAGACCACACCAAGAATGTTCGGTTTAAACGGTTTAATTGAAGTAACGAAGGAGCTGATGTGTTGATGGATGGATTGGGAAACTGACAAAGCGATTAGGAATGGAGGGACGAAGTGGTGGGGGGAGGAAGGAGCGAGGTGTGAGTGTTGAAGAATGTAGAACGGAGGGTTGAGGGTCGATGGTGGATGTAAAGTATGTCAGCAAGACGAGGACTACCACGGTGGGAAGGTAGGAAACGGATGGAGTTGAGTGAACCGTGTTGGCTGGCTGGAAAGCGAAGAATGAAAAAGATGCCGTTTCATGGATGGAAGCCAAAGTGGTGTAAGAGGAGAGGAAAGAACATGTGATGGGAGGATGAAGTTGGAGGGATGAAGGTGAGGAATGCGATTTGATTCTGTTATATAGCGCTGAGTTACAAAGGCGTTGCGGCACATATATGGATATATGGATAACGGGTTTAGACTAATTTCTTTTCATTTTACTGAGACTCAGCAATTCCCCCGTGAGCAAGCACTTGGCGACGGCGGTGAGGAAAAACTTCCCTTTAACGGGAAGAAACCTCAAGCAGAACCTGGCTCTAGGTGGACGGCCATCTGCTTTGACCGGTTGGGTTAGAAAACGAAATCAGCATTAAGCATGAAGGATGGGAGGGGTGGAGAGGATAGAGTAGACGGAGAGGACAGTGTGGTTTCTAAATCATGTGGTGTGTAGTTCACAACCTGTGAATTTATTACGAGAGATAAGATAATGATCATGTGTTGTCTTTTTCGCTGTTTTTGCTTTACTGTTTTTTTCTTTTTTTCTTTTTTTTTCTTTTTTTTCTTTTTTACAATGTCTTTAGAAAAGACAGCGTGGTTTCTAAAGTCTGTGCAGAATGATGTAGAGGAGAACGGGGTTCCTATCTTTTTTAAAGACAGTGTGGTGTCTAAAGTGTGTGGTTCACCAGTTCACAACCTGGTTTCCTGTACGCCTGTCAGTGCAAACTGTGCTTTTATTTACACTGTTCTTACAATTTCTTACGAGAGGATAAGGATAAGAGAGTCTGAGTGGATTTCATTCGTTTATTGAAAACACAAAAGGTAATGTGTGTGTTATCTTTTTTGCTTTATTTGCTCTACTGAGTTAGAGGGATGTTGGGAGAGGGAAAGTAGAGGTAAGATCTTAAGCCCGAGCCCGAGCCCGGACCCGACCCGACCCGAATTTCGGGCCGGGTCGGGCCCAAAATGTCAAATATTAACTTTGGGTCGGGTCGGGCCGGGCTTCTCTCTCGCTAATTTTTTTGAATAAATATATGAATGGATTCATCCGTGCGCGCATTCTCCAGCGGAGGATTTTTAAAGTCAGTCCCCGTGTATCTCAGAATGCCCTTCCTTGTGATCTACAATGAAGCCCAGAGACCTGCTCCTGCTGCTGTTCCTCTCCTTGTCAGAGAGGCGTGTCCATGTGAGCACAATATCACACACAGAAATATCTTTAACAAACTTTTCCAACGTTATTTCATTGTGTAAATGCATTTATAACGATCATAAAAATATGTAGATTATTTTAACATTACGAAAACTTGCGATATAAAATTTCGGGTTTGTTTCGGGCTCGGGCCTGCAAATCAAGTTAATTGATCGGGCTCGGGCCGGGTCGGGCTTTACTACCCGCGGGCCTGGGTCGGGTCGGGCTGGATTTTTTAGGCCCGATCTTACCTCTAAGGGAAAGATGGGTGGGATGGAGAGAAGGAAGATCCGGCAGGAAAGAGGGGAAGGAGGGAGGGGTAGGAAGGTGACAGATATGGGGAGGTGAGTCGTAGACAACGGGGAGATATAAGGGTCAGGGAAAGAGGGGAAGAAGGGCCTGAGGCTGCTTGGCCTGGCCCTTGAGAAATGTCGAAGTAGTCTACTGCTCTTCTGTATCGTGGATGGCGTTGCTGGGAACCGTGGTCCAGGGAGGGCAGGCGGGACGTAAGCATTTGTGACGCGGCACCGTCGTGGGTCACTTGCAACTGAGATGAGGGGAGATGAACGGATGAGGTGTGCTTAAATACTCTGTTGAGCGTAAGTGGGTAGTGTGCTTGGCGTGGTCTCTGTTCCCGGACTTTGATTATAATTCTATAAACTTCATTCATTATTGTATCATGCATCATATTTTCTATACTGCAGCATCTTTGACCTCTTTAGTTTTCAGCCTCAGTTCTCAGTTTGTCTGGTCCTCACTTTTCCTCTCTGTCTCCTCAACAGGAACATTTGTAGTGAACGTGACACAGACCTCCTATCAGGCAGAGGAGAACCACAACATCACACTGGAATGGATGTTTACAACCAAACCTGACACTCCCTCCACCTTACTTATAATTTATTGTGAAGTATTAACTGATAAATGGCAGGTCCTGTATGATCAGTTTAATGGTGTTGAGGTCTCAGAGTCTCAGGATGGACAGTTTGCAGGACGAGTTCAGTGTGACAAAGACGCCCTCAGAGAAGGACGAATCAGACTTCATGTGTCCAGACTCAGGACTGATGACTCGGGTCTGTACCTGTGTAAAGTGCAAACAGATTATGGAGGGAGCTCTGGCAGATGTCGACTCAATGTCACTGGTAAGATGATTGAAGCCTTTTTTACTGGACTGTTAAACTTAATGAGTGTGGTTGCACTCAGCAGCCACTATTGTTATAAATATGCTGTATGTGGACACAAACATCAGCAGGCACAATTATTATTATTTTTCTGTCCTTTACAGCAGCTGTTGATCAGCCTGAACCTCAGAAACCTACTGTGAGACCAGAACCAGAGAGTCGGGGAAGGATCGGCCTCTACGTTGGACTGACAGCTGCTGCAGTTTTCTGTGCTGGACTCTGCTCTGCTTTCATACTCTGTTTTACTAAATCTACTGATAAAACAAGAAAGGAAGATGCAGTGGTATAAAAGTTTCTCATGCAAACTTTCCACTGCACATCCAAGCTGACCTCTGACCTTTTGAACCCGAGAGAACCCAGCAGGATGAGAGTGTGAGAGAGGAGAACAACATGTGATTTTGATGTTTTCTGTTATTTACTTTCAATATTTTAATGACTTATGACTATTTTTATTTTTCACAAGTTTAAAAACTGATACAACTTAAATACATAAATACACCTTGTAACTGTCTGAGAGACAGATATATTTCATTTGAGTGTTCATTTTATATTTATTTGTAACAATTTAATATATTTTGAATTCATAGAATCATTAAAATGTGTTAAAATGTAATAAATAGGTTGTTTAAAAGAGTAAATTTAATTTAAAACTGAACTAAAAATACATTATGTTAAAAATATGGTTTTTGGTTAAAAGATCTGATGACATTGAATGCAACCTTTGGTGGGTCAAGTGACCGGAGTTCAGTGAAGTGCACACCTGAAGCATTGTGGGATACAAACATGTCGCGACAGAAAGGCAGAGAAAAAGGCTGTAAATGCATGTCTGCTAGAGGAGAGGCCAAACGTGGCTTCAGAGGCCTAAATTAATATTCTGCATGGTTCAAGAGGCGCACACAGTAATGCACTTTTTGTAGTTGGGTCACATTTTTTGCATATTTTGTGTTTAAAAGTGACTTTTTGTATGTGCTTTTGATGTTTTCTGTTGAAGCAATTAATGTGTATATTTGGTTATTTTTTGTACTTTTGCTAAGATGTCAAAGATGATTTCTGAGACGGTTCTAAGAGAGTTTGAAAAGAAGAGCGTCAATAAATCATCATAAAGACATCTGTATGATGCGTGGCCATATTCATTGAACCGGTGCAGCTACACACCTCTTGTCTAGATCTTTCCATATTCTCATCATTGATGTAGCTTGTAAAGCACTTTGTAACTGTTTTGAACATTAATAAAGTTTCTTATAATTATTTGTTTGTTGCTGCACGTAGTGTTTGAGAACTTTGATGATAGACTCTGTAATCTTTGGCCTCCAGGCAGGTGAGATCCTCAGTCAGACAGCTGGTGGATGGAGGTTTACATGGACAGAACCAGACACATCACACAGATATGAGGAAGACACACCTGTTAGATGGTGACTGTTTAGATGTCTTGACACAGAATGTAAGATGATTATAAAACTTAAAACGTCATAATTTATGCTCCTGTTGGACATCAAACCACCAAGATGGACGTAGTGAGGTGAGTTACATCAAACTAACATTAAACTTAGTGAAATATTGTGACACTAGTCTGACTCAGTGTGAGTCCTGCAGCCGAGGAGAGCAGCAGGTGAGCCAACTGTCAATCACAGCTGTGCACTGGCTGAGTGTGCTCTGCACTGTAAGGCGGTCCTGCCTCAGAGTCCAGAGTACACTGCGGTACAGGACCACCTTTTCACAGTGAAAGATCCACTGAAACATCTCCGTGGAAGGAACCAGATGTTTTACCTTTTGTGTCAATGAAGATTGACACAGTGTGGTTGAGAGCAGAGCCTCACATGAACTCTTACTGCACAATCTGTGTTGAGTTTGTTTGAAGTGTGAAGGACTTCTTCATTTATGGAGTCATAATCTAATGGATAACTTGTATAAACATGTATAAATACACGAGAGTAAAGCATACTTAGAGTAGTAACAAGTAGTAAATCATATTTGATTAGTAGTAACTTGGATCAAACTACTTGCATACTTGTAACTGGTTCAGTGGGTTGGATTACTGATCAGGATGGACAATTGTGTTCTCATTGCTGCTTTAAAAGACACAGAAGAGTCAGAACAACTTCTCTCATATAAACAGGGATTTATTTACAATATGTACACATTATAAACTGTACATGAGGAAACATGATTCATTGTTAAAGTAGATTTTAGAAACCTTACAACCTAAATAGATGAGAAATGCTATTTCTGTTAAGAGCTTGGAACTCCTCATCAGCTCAATAAGCTGCAGGGACAGTCCTCATGAGGGATGACTGTCAGACGGCTGTGTTGTCTGGAAACAGTCTTCCTCAGTCAGCCACAACTTCATCATGCAGGTGCAACACGTTCTCATCCCCAACGCATCAAATACTGTCGCTTGGTCATTAGGCGGCAGCTGGACCCCTTTATACTACCTCCCCCAGCTTCGCCAACACCTCACAGGGGCCCACCCAGTGACAGTCCAGCTTGGGGCACCGGCCCTTCTTTCTCTGTGGGCTGTACACCCACACCAGGCCGACTCAAAGTTCCTTCCCTGGTCGTTGTGGATGATTTTGGCTGCCCCGAACCTGGCTAAGATGCCCTCCACTAAAGCATCAGCAACAGTCTCCGCCTCCTGATCTGGTGGGGCATAGGCTTCAGGCCATTTTGAGAAATAATCCATGGCAGCCAAAATGTACTGATTCCCTTCATCTGTGCGGGGGAATGGGCCCACCGCCAGCTGCTGAAGCTGGGCACGAGACTGCTCTGGGGGCCCTTTATGTGCAGAAGTCCTCAACATCTCTCCTGAGCTGACCCCAGTAGAAACTCTGCCGGAGTTGACAAAGGGTTTTTGAGACCTCAAAGTGTCCTGCTCCAGTTGTGCCATGAGAGGCTTTTAGCACCGACTCTCTCAGTGCCCTGGGGACTACTACCTGCCACCTCTCTTCTCCTGTGGCTGCACATGGAGGAGATTGCCACCCTGTGAGCAGAGAGATCTGCTGGTGGTTATAAACTGACAGCATGTCTGAAACAGACCAGCAAGAGCTCTGTAAACCAAAAGGAGGATTTTTGAATTGTTTTCTGATAACAGTGAAGGTTCAGGAGGACTGGCGTCATATGGTCTGATGTTTTTGTCCCGGTTAGAACTCGTTCTGGATAAGTTGTAAACTGTGAATTGTTTTGTTCGGATGACCATTAAACAGAGAATTGCAGTAATTCAGCCCGCTCATGACACATGTGAGTTTCTCTGAGTCAGATTTAGCAAGAAAGAAGAAGAAGAAGAAGGAGTTTCTGAGTTGGAGAAAGGCAACCGTGGTGATGCTGTTAATAAGATCCTTAAAGCGGAGTTCACCATCTTTCTGTTCAGTTGAAGGAGGTTTGCTGCCATCTAGTGGTTGATTTTTGAAGTCGGTGCACCGGTGACCTTTGTAACCTGCTTCCTTTCAAATAGTCAACATGTGGCTCTTTGTACGGAAGTCTTTGAGAAAATGACTCTACTTTTCACTTGTTTTATTATTTCAGTGAACGTTTTCCTCTGGTATGACATCTGACTGAAAACTGACTGCTTGGACAAAAATTTTTAAATTTCTGGTGATAACAGAATTGAACTCTCGTTTTTACTTCCTATTGGACTAAACTCACGTGATCAACGCAACAATCTTAGTTTATGTTAAAATAATACATTTTCCCACCGTTGTTTTCTTCTGTTAGTCATCTGATGTGTGTTTGGTTATGTTGCATCAATCTTCTCTGTGGTTTTATTACGGAATCAGTTCATGAAACCGACAGTGAGTCTGACTGTGCAGAGGATCGAACCCGTGCCCATGACATCTGTCAAATAAAACAAAAGTTCCCGCGAGACACAATAGGTGGTCCCGTCAACAACATGCACACTGAAGCGATGTGTACCATTGTTGCGAGACTACCCCACGACTGACAAGAACTCTCACATTCAATCTTGGAAGGGTAACGGACTAATGAAAATTAATGTCCGTTTCACGCATCGCCTGGCATTGCAGTACTATCAAGCGGTGCACCTCTCATGGCAAAAAAATCCCCGACTTATTCCGCGTCTTGTAGACATGAGTATATGCATACGCTTTTCGTATGAAGATAAATAGGACGTGGGCCAATAACGGGTACCTTGCCGAGGCAGGAATTGACAATCAGCCGTGAAAGTATCCAGCTCGAAATAACTGATCATCCAGTTAAACTACACTGGTGTCTGCAGGTCAAGCTAAATGATCAACTGACTAGTTGAACTGACCAGTAAAGCTCAACTGGACAACTGTTCAAACTGGTTCAGATAAGTTAACAATTTAGGAGGGACTGGAACACAGAAACGCAGAAAGATATTTTTAATTACCAGCTAGATGCAGCTATAAGCACATTACTGCAGTGGTAGCTTTTTACTCACTCATCTGAGAGTCTCCTCCGTCATATTTTATCTGGTTTAAAATCTGTGAAATGTTCAACACTTTAGTTTTATTCAACATTTCTAGAAACTTCCTTATTCACACAAAACTTCAGTAATTCTACTACTGAAACATATTTACATCGTATGTAACTTTCTTTCTCTTGATAATTAAAATGCCTTTAGAGCTGGATCATCATCCAAACTCCAAATGAGGGATCAATTTTTGGAAGAATGGTGGACTAACACCTTACCTCCCAACATGATGGTCTACAAGCTGCTTCAAAAAAAATCCACAAAATCAGGAATATAATTCTAGTGGAAATAAACTTTTATTTTCAAACTTTTTTTTTTTTGCAAATCCTTAAATAACAAGGATAATTTACATTTAAAAATTGTTGTGTTTTATCCTGTGATGAAGTAAAATGTAGAGAGCAGTTCACTGTTTTCTCCTCTAGATGGAGCTGTAACTCTATTAAAAACATTATTGTCTCCATCAGAGATCAGACTCTAATGTGACTCACGGTTTATTTTCTCTTTTAGAGTGTTGGTTATGTTTCTATATCTTCTGTGCCCTGGACCGTCATTATTTTCCATGACTTTTAGTTTGTAAACCCCTGAGTGACAATGATAGTTCATATTTAACAAATATTACATGACTTTAAAATTGAAAATGAAAGTGTCACTTGTTGCACCAACACTTTTACAGCACTTTATTGGATATATTAAATACTAGATTTTCATCTGATATTGTATTTTCCCAAGACGCGAATGAGGTTGAGTTCATTTAAACTAAAGAAAATGAAATATGTATGTATTTCTGCTTGTAATAGGATTGATCTCTCGTTTTTACTTCCTATTGGATTAGACCGAGTCATGTGGGAAACACAACAATCTTACTTTATGTTAAAATAATACATTTTCCCACAATTGTTTTCTTCTGTTCCGGAAAGTGCAAAGTCTACATTTCCTCGGTTCTTGGGTAATGATAACTACCAGTAACTGATATCACAGTGAACATGCAAGGGGGAGCCAGGACGACCGGTCAGAGGGGAGCAATCCTACTCCCCACTACACTAAATCAGAAGTGTTTCAGAAGTCAGCTCACACAAAGCTCACCCCCCCCCCCCCCCCCACTAGACTTACTTCCTGCCTCCCCACTACTCTCAGTATGCTCAGTGGACATGAGTTTGTAAGGAGACAAGCACACACTGTGCTGTGATGTTTTCAGTGTGATGTTGATGTTGATTTGGTAAGGATTGCTTTTTTTTTTGTTGCTGTTTTTGCTTGTGTGTGTTCTGAAAATCAATTAATTGAATGTGCATATTTGTTTAGATTTCTTAGTAGATGTTTTAGTTGCTCTGACAAACTTTGACTGTTGAGAAGAAAACTTTTAGATTCATTCGTGGCACCATATTGTGACAGAAATCTATGACTGTACTTAAAGTGACTAATGTTTGTGTGGTTTTAGTCCACTTTGTTTCTGACATGAGAATCCAGGTTTGATGTTGTAGATTTTCCTTCTCACACCTGTGATGACTGAACTTAAACCTCACGTGTTGATGGCTTCTCTCCTCTGTCTCCTCTCATAGGGAGAAGATGATCTGCAGGATCCTTGTGCTCATCAGCCTGACCTCCTGTGTCTGTGGTTAGTTTACAACTTTAATATCCATAAATATAAATAACAAAATACATTTTCAGTCTCATTAACAGATTTGGCAGAACAGGACAGAATTAGGAAAGTGTTCTTTATTCAACTATCGCTCATTTTTATTTCATTAACTGAGACCACACCAAGAATGTTCGGTTTAAACTGTTTAATTGAAGTAACGAAGGAGCTGATGTGTTGATGGATGGATTGGGAAACTGACAAAGCGATTAGGAATGGAGGGACGAAGTGGTGGGGGGGAGGAAGGAGCGAGGTGTGAGTGTTGAAGAATGTAGAACGGAGGGTTGAGGGTCGATGGTGGATGTAAAGTATGTCAGCAAGACGAGGACTACCACGGTGGGAAGGTAGGAAACGGATGGAGTTGAGTGAACCGTGTTGGCTGGCTGGAAAGCGAAGAATGAAAAAGATGCCGTTTCATGGATGGAAGCCAAAGTGGTGTAAGAGGAGAGGAAAGAACATGTGATGGGAGGATGAAGTTGGAGGGACGAAGGTGAGGAATGCGATTTGATTCTGTTGTATAGCGCACGAGGCAGGAGAAGTTGGCATCCGATTCGCAGCTGCCGATTCGACTTTTCCAGTCCACCTTAAAAAATGAAATAACGCATGTAGATGGCGTTGTTCAGTCATTTTCGAGCTAATTCATGAACTTAATATTTTGACATTAGACCAGGTCCACATCAAAAACCACTATACTTAGAACTTTCAAACCTAGACTAGATTATCATAGAGACTCTAAATTATCTTAAAAACACAGTTTCTGATTTATGAAACCTCTATTCTATTTGTGAACATGCAAAAAAAGGGCGATTTCACCTCGTTTTCTCATCCAGACCACATTAGACCAGGTCCACATCAAAAACCAATACACTTAGAACTGTCAAACCTCAAGCAGAACCTGGATCTAGGTGGGAGATGTGAGGATGCGGGGGTGAGGGTCGAGTCGTGGGATGCGGGATGAGGGGGAGGGATGGGGAGAAAGAAGAGCAGGCGGGAAAGAGGGGAAGAAGGGAGTCGATAGGAGAGTGATAGGTGCCGAGCTGCGATTCGTCGACGAGGAGGAGGGATGAGTGTCAGGGGATGGAGGGATGGGATGAAGGAAATACTTGCCGCACCTGTTGGGAGAGAAAGGCAGGGAAAGAAGAGGGACGCATTAATGAGAAACAAGAAGAAAAACTTACTGACATAAAGGTAAAATAGTATGAATTGATTAGTTATTAAACAAGCACTTAAAAATAAGCGGGGAGTGGGACGAAGTGGATGTGGTGATGAAGACGGTATCTTGTTGGTACTGCCGGGTCGAATCGTGGATGGCGTTGCTGGGAACCGTGGTCCAGGGAGGGCAGGTGGGAGGTAAGCATTTGTGACGCGGCCCCGTCGTGGGTCACTTGCAACTGAGATGAGGGGAGATGAACGGATGAGGTGTGCTTAAATACTCTGTTGAGCGGAAGTGGGTAGTGTGCTTGGCGTGGTCTCTGTTCCCGGACTTTGATTATAATTCTATAAACTTCATTCATTATTGTATCATGCATCATATTTTCTATACTGCAGCATCTTTGAACTCTTTAGTTTTCAGCCTCAGTTCTCAGTTTGTCTGGTCCTCACTTTTCCTCTCTGTCTCCTCAACAGGAACATTTGTAGTGAACGTGACACAGACCTCCTATCAGGCAGAGGAGAACCACAACATCACACTGGAATGGATGTTTACAACCAAACCTGACACTTCCTCCACCTTACTTATAATTTTTTGTGAAGTATTAACTGATAAATGGCAGGTCCTGTATGATCTGTTTGATGGTGTTGAGGTCTCAGAGTCTCAGGATGGACAGTTTGCAGGACGAGTTCAGTGTGACAAAGACGCCCTCAGAGAAGGACGAATCAGACTTCATGTGTCCAGACTCAGGACTGATGACTCGGGTCTGTACCTGTGTAAAGTGCGAACAGATTATGGAAGGAGCTCTGGCAGATGTTGACTCAATGTCACTGGTAAGATGATTGAAGCCTTTTTTACTGGACTGTTAAACTTGATGAGTGTGGTTGCACTCAGCAGCCACTATTGTTATAAATATGCTGTATGTGGACACAAACATCAGCAGGCACAATTATTATTATTTTTCTGTCCTTTACAGCAGCTGTTGATCAGCCTGAACCTCAGAAACCTACTGTGAGACCAGAACCAGAGAGTCAGGGAAGGATCGGCCTCTACGTTGGACTGACAGCTGCTGCAGTTGTTTTCTGTGCTGGACTCTGCTCTACTTTCAGACTCTGTTTTCATAAATCTACTGATAAAACAAGAAAGGAAGATGCAGTGGTATAAAAGTTTCTCATGCAAACTTTTCACTGCACATCCAAGCTGACCTCTGACCTTTTGAACCTGAGAGAACCCAGCAGGATGAGAGTGTGAGAGAGGAGAACAACATGTGATTGGACCCATCAGGACTAACAGGACTCTGTCTACAGGAGCCCCCTTCTGTCAGAGTGGATGTAAATAATATGTGTAAATAATGCTTTAATGTCCCAAAGTCTGGGATCGAGATGTAACTTCATGTCTTTGTGGAATAATTGAGGGCAGAAGTTTTCTGTTATTTGCTTTCAATATTTTAATGACTTACGACTATTTTTATTTTTCACAAGTTTAAAAACTGATACAACTTAAATACATAAATACACCTTGTAACTGTCTGAGAGACAGATATTTCATTTGAGTGTTTATTTTTTATATTTATTTGTAACAATTTAATCGAGTTTGAATTCATAGAATCATTAAAATGTGTTCAAATGTAATAAATAAATGGTATTTTCATATATATATATATATAGCATAGAAATGCATAAAGATATTTTTTAGTTACCAGCTAGATGCAGCTATAAGCACATTACTGCAGTGGTAGCTTTTTACTCACTCATCTGAGAGTCGCCTCCGTCATATTTTTTCTGGTTTAAACTGTGTGAAATGTTCAACACTTTAGTTTTATCCAACATTTCTAGAAACTTCCTTATTAACACAACGCCTCAGTAATTCTACTTTTTAAATCAGTCAAAATGAGTAGTTTGTTGTATGCCACTAGGAATACTATCAACTATCTCGTTGGTGGGCAGGTAATGTGATCTCTGTGGGGCATCTGTAAGAATGCTCTGGAGGTGGTGGTTTCGTCTTCAGAGACTTTTATTGCTGAGTGCTCACAAGTCACAGCATAAGAAGGTCAGCCAGGAAGAGTATGGGTGTGTGTGTGTGTGTGTGTGTGTGTGTGTGGTTCTAAACAAAGAAACAAAGAACATAAATGAATGTTACTGCATGTCAAATATTACACGACTTCTCTCAATATTACAAAATAATAATGTATTTATGTAATATAATCTCCACTTAACACAATGACATATAACATATCAAATCATAACTCAAACCCACAGTACAGTGCATTCATCACTCCCATTCACAGTTCGTACATGGCTGCCAAATGAGACAACAAACCAACATTATAACTACTAAGAAAAATATCTCTTATAAATGTACTGAACACACACAACTGGACCAGACAGCGGCTAGCAGACTTAAGCTAATTAAGGTTAATTAAGGTACATTGTATTACTCCACACAGCATGCCACTTTAGCTAGCATTGTCGTATAAGTTAGCTCCTGCCCCGCTGCTGAACTACAACAATTAACACATAAACAACATAAAAGGAAAATTACGCATCAGTGGACTCACACAGGCTCTCACTGTCTCACTTTTTTACACTACTACTGAACTGTATTTACATCGTATGTAACTTCCTTTCTCTTGATAATTAAAATGCTGTTAGAGCTGGATCATCATCCAAACTCCACATGAGGGATCAATTTTTGGAAGAATGGTGGACTAACACCTTACCTCCCAACATGATGGTCTACAAGCTGCTTCAAAAAAAATCCACAAAATCAGGAATATAATTCTAGTGGAAATAAACTTTTATTTTCAAACTTTTTTTTGCAAATCCTTAAATAACAAGGATAATTTATATTTAAAAATTGTTGTGTTTTATCCTGTGATGAAGTAAACTGTAGAGAGCAGTTCACTGTTTTCTCCTCTAGATGGAGCTGTAACTGTTAAAAAATTATTGTCTCCATCAGAGATCAGACTCTAATGTGACTCACGGTTTATTTTCTCTTTTAGAGTGTTGGTTATGTTTCTATATCTTCTGTGCCCTGGACCGTCATTATTTTCCATGACTTTTAGTTTGTAAACCCCTGAGTGACAATGATAGTTCATATTTAGCAAATATTACATGACTTTAAAATTGAAAGTGAATGTGTCACTTGTTGCACCACCACTTTTACAGCACTTTATTGGATATATTAAATATTAGATTTTCATCAGAAATTATTGTATTTTCCCAAGACGCGAATGAGGTTGAGTTCATTTAAACTAAAGAAAATGATATATGTATGTATTTCTGCTTGTAATAGGATTGATCTCTCGTTCTTACTTCCTATTGGATTAGACCGAGTCATGTGAGCAACACAACAATCTTACTTTACGTTAAAATAATACATTTTCCCACAATTGTTTTCTTCTGTTACTGTTTTGTGTTGGTTATGTTGTCTCTATCTTCTCTATTCCGCACCTTTTTGAATAGGGGAGTGGGTTATATACTTAATAAACTCGCTCCACGCATTGTCTGGTCTTGCAGTGTTTCCAGACGGTGCACTTCCTTTATCTGTTAAACAGTATTATATCGCAGTCGTGCAAAAATTACGTACAAGAAAACGACTAAACGTCGAGTTTTCTCGCAATAAACGGACTCAGATGGATTGAAAGAGTGACTAAACCGATTAGGAAGAGTTTGATAATTTAGCTATTATTATACAGTCTATGTGATTTGGCTGTCAAGATAACCAGTTTGATATAACTGATCATCCAGTTAAACTACACTGGTATCTGAAGATCGAGGTAATTGATCAACTGCAATTGCAAAGAAATAAACAATGAAACATTAACCAAACTATTAAATAAAACTTGTTTTCTGTGATACACACCACAAATAAGTCACGTTTCTCACATTGCAGTAAATTTAACCACAAACTTGTGCTCCAACACTTCTGTATGTTTTAGCCAAGTTACTACTAATCACACACACTTTACTGCTTCTTATTACTCTCAGTATGCTGAGTGGACATGAGGAAGACCTGAGTTTGTGATGAAGAGCAGAATAAAGTCCAGCAGGTAACCAGACAGCAGCTGTTCTTTGTGTCCTGTACAGCAGCTGTACTGGCTGTCTGTGCTGGACTCTACTCTGCCTTCAGACTCTTTTCTAAACATAATAACGTAGTGGTTTATGAGACAGCAAACAAACAAGTTGTGTTTCTCAGAGATCAGATTCTGTCTGTCTGCATCTTTTTACCTTTTGGGTCCATGAAGCTGCTTTTTTCCCCAATGAACTGTTGAAGAACCACCATTTTTTGTGTGCACTACATGTGGTGTTTACAGGTGGTGGTGGATAGCTCAGTGGTTAACTCTGGTGACTTTGGTGTAAGGGGTTGGGGGTTTGAATCCTGGCCAGGACGCAGTAACAAGTATCCTGGGTTGTCCTTAGGTAATGATAACTACCAGCAACTGATATCATAATGAACATGCTAAGGCAAGGGGGAGCCAGGACGACTGGTCAGAGGGGTTGTTGTCCTACCACGGCATTTCCTTCCTGTTGGAATGAAATGCCGGTTCCAGCGGTCCTTCACCACCAGGCAATGTTTGCAGTGTGCAACCACTCCCCACTCAATGATGTTATCTTCTGTGTATGTTTTTCTTCTTGTTCTCTTCATCTTGTATTTTGTATTTTAGTGTGCAACAGAATTTAGACTTTGGGCACCGGTTCAATGGCCACGCATCATACAGATGTCTTTTATGATGATTTATTGTCTTTTATGAGACAATAAATCATTGTCTTTTTTTTTCAAACTCTCTTAGAACCGTCTCAGAAATCATCTTTGACATCTTAGACGCCGTGAAAACTACAAAAAAAGTGTACACGTTAATTACTTCAACAGAAAACATCAAAAGCACATACAAAAAGTCACTTTTAAACACAAAATATGCAAAATGTGACCCAACTACAAAAAGTGAATTACTGTGTGCGCCTCTTGAACCATGCAGAATATTAATTTAGGCCTCTGAAGCCACGTTTGGCCTCTCCTCTAGCAGACATGCATTTACAGCCTTTTTGTCTGCCTTTCTGTCGCGACATGTTTATATCCCACAATGCTTCAGGTGTGCACTTCACTGAACTCCGGTCACTTGACCCACCAAAGGTTGCATTCAATGTCATCAGATCTTTTAACCAAAAACCATATTTTTAACATAATGTATTTTTAGTTCAGTTTTAAATTAAATGTACTCTTTTAAACAACCTATTTATTACATTTGAACACATTTTAATGATTCTATGAATTCAAACTCGATTAAATTGTTACAAATAAATATGAAATAAACACTCAATCTCAAATCTCGATCCCAGACACATTTAGCAGACTTTGGGACATTAAAGGACTATTTACACATATTATTTACATCCACTCTGACAGAAGGGGGCTCCTGTAGACAGAGTCCTGTTAGTCCTGATGGGTCCAATCACATGTTGTTCTCCTCTCTCACACTCTCATCCTGCTGGGTTCTCTCAGGTTCATGTGCAGTGAAAAGTTTGCATGAGAAACTTTTATACTTATGTATAACTATTTTCTATATTTTCTATTATTCTTTTATTCTACATGTGGTGTTTACAGGTGGTGGATAGCTCAGTGGTTAACTCTGGTGACTTTGGTGTAAGGGGTTGGGGGTTTGAATCCTGGCCAGGACGCAGTAACAAGTATCCTGGGTCGTCCTTGGGTAATGATAACTACCAGCAACTGATATCATAATGAACATGCTAAGGCAAGGGGGAGCCAGGACGACTGTTCAGAGGGGAGCAATCACCTCCCCAAAAGCAATAAAAGCAATACACTGTGCTGTTGAGGAGTTTTAGTTTCGGTTTGATTGTTGATTGTTTGATTGTTGTCAGCACACGGATGTCACGGAGGAAGTGGGTAGTGTGCCAGTACCCACTTCCTCCGTGACACTTCCTCCGTGACATCCACCCACTTCCTCATCCATTCATCTCCCGTTCATCTCACCTCCCGCCTGCCCTCCCTGGTTCCCAGCAACGCCATCCACTATTTTACCTTTATGTCAGTAAGTTTTTCTTTATACATGTGGTGTTCACAGGTGGGTGTTCACTCCTGGGTGAACAAGTTGGCAGTTAAGATGAGAAATGAACTACTAGAACAATCCATAGATGGACTAGAATGTATGCAGAGGTTATAGATGAATCGAATAACTACCAGGAACATGCTAAGGCAAGGGGGAGCCAGGACAGTCATTCTCCCCACTACACTACCCAGCGACTGTGACAAGTTCCTAGTTACACACAAAAAGAGAACCATGTTATCTTGTTGTTTAGTGTGCAACCACTCCCCACTCGATCTGTTATCTTGTTGTTTTAGTGTGCAACAGAATTTAATTTTGGCCGTGAACAAGTGTGAAGAGTTGAATGTTGGGATAAGAGAAGTTGTGGAATATAAGCACAATTATTATTATTTTATTTTTCTGTCCTTTACAGCAGCTGTTGATCAGCCTGAAACTCAGAAACCTACTGTGAGACCAGAACCAGAGAGTCGGGGAAGGATCGGCCTCTACGTTGGACTGACAGCTGCTGCAGTTGTTTTCTGTGCTGGACTCTGCTCTGCTTTCAGACTCCGTTTTCCTAAATCTACTGATAAAACAAGAAAGGAAGATGCAGTGGTATAAAAGTTTCTCATGCAAACTTTGTTTGTTTAGTTCTCATGGCATGAGAGAAATAAATGCCAGTCTATAGAAGAACGCCTTGTGTTCGTGTCTTTCACTGGAGGGAACTACAATGAGAGTGTGAGAGAGGAGAACAACATGTGATTGGACCCATCAGGACTAACAGGACTCTGTCTACAGGAGCCCCCTTCTGTCAGAGTGGATGTAAATAATATGTGTAAATAATGCTTTAATGTCCCAAAGTCTGGGATCGAGATGTAACTTCATGTTTTTGTGGAATAATTGAGGGCAGAAGTTTTCTGTTATTTGCTTTCAATATTTTAATGACTTATGACTATTTTTATTTTTCACAAGTTTAAAAACTGATACAACTTAAATACATAAATACACCTTGTAACTGTCTGAGAGACAGATATATTTCATTTGAGTGTTTATTTTATATTTATTTGTAACAATTTAATAGAGTTTGAATTCATAGAATCATTAAAATGTGTTCAAATGTAATAAATAGGTTGTTTAAAAGAGTACATTTAATTTAAAACTGAACTAAAAATACATTATGTTAAAAATATGGTTTTTGGTTAAAAGATCTGATGACACTGAATGCAACCTTTGGTGGGTCAAGTGACCGGAGTTCAGTGAAGTGCACACCTGATGCATTGTGGGATATAAACATGTCGCGACAGAAAGGCTGTAAATGCATGTCTGCTAGAGGAGAGGCCAAACGTGGCTTCAGAGGCCTAAATTAATATTCTGCATGGTTCAAGAGGCGCACACAGTAATGCACTTTTTGTAGTTGGGTCACATTTAGCATATTTTGTGTTTAAAAGTGACTTTTCAAACCACCCAGATGGACGTAGTGAGGTGAGTTACATCAAGTAACATTAAACTTAGTGAAATATTGTGACAATAGTCTGACTCAGTGTGAGTCCTGCAGCCGAGGAGAGCAGCAGGTGAGCCAACTGTCAATCACAGCTGTGCACTGGCTGAGTGTGCTCTGCACTGTAAGGCGGTCCTGCCTCAGAGTCCAGAGTACACTGCGGTACAGGACCACCTTTTCACAGTGAAAGACCCACTGAAACATCTCCGTGGAAGGAACAAGATGTTTAGAAAAGAGTCTGAAGGCAGAGTAGAGTCCAGCACAGACAGCCTTGTTTTAAATAATAAAACAGAGAAGATAGAGACAACATAACCAACACAAAATCAGATGAGTAACAGAAGAAAACAAGGGTGGGAAAATGTATTATTTAAGGTAAAGTAAGATTGTTGTGTTGCTCACATGACTCGGTCTAATCCAATAGGAAGTAAAAACGAGAGATCAGTCCTATTACAAGCAGAAATACATACATATCTCATTTTCTTTAGTTTAAATGAACACAACCTCATTCGCGTCTTGGGAAAATACAATAATTTCTGATGAAAATCTAGTATTTAATATATCCAATAAAGTGCTGTAAAAGTGGTGGTGCAACAAGTGACACTTTCACTTTCAATTTTAAAGTCATGTAATATTTGTTAAATATGAACTATCATTGTCACTCAGGGGTTTACAAACTAAAGGTCATGGAAAGATAAGATAAGATATTCCTTTATTCGTCCCACAGCGAGGAAATTTCTTTGTTACAGCAACAAAGGAATAGAAGTAAGGAAACACACAGTATAAAAAAACACACCACTATAAATAAACATAATGTAAAATAAACATAATAATAAATATAATATAATAATATAAGTAAAGTGCAGCTTGGTGATTGTCATTGTCCAGTGAGTGTGTGTTGTGGGGGGTATTATGGTGGTGGTGGGGAGGGGGGGGTCTACTGAGAGCACTGTAGGAAGGAAATAATGACGGTCCGGGGCACAGAAGATATAGAAACATAACCAACACTCTAAAAGAGAAAATAAACTGTGAGTCACATTGGAGTCTGATCTCTGAGTTACAGCTCCATCTAGAGGAGAAAACAGTGAACTGCTCTCTACAGTTTACGGCATTACAGGATAAAACACAACGATTTTTAAATATAAATTATCCTTGTTATTTAAGGATTTGCAAACTAAAGTGCGAAAATAAAAGTTTATTTCCACTAGAATTATATTCCTGATTTTGTGGATTTTTTTTTAACAGATTCAAACTCTATTAAATTATTACAAATAAATATAAAACAAACACTCAAATGAAATATCTGTCTCTCAGACAGTTACAAGGTGTATTTATGTATTTAAGTTGTATCAGTTTTTAAACTTGTGAAAAATAAAAATAGTCGTAAGTCATTAAAATATTGAAAGCAAATAACAGAAAACTTCTGCCCTCAATTATTCCACAAAGACATGAAGTTACATCTCGATCCCAGACTTTGGGACATTAAAGCATTATTTACACATATTATTTACATCCACTCTGACAGAAGGGGGCTCCTGTAGACAGTAGTCCTGTTAGTCCTGATGGGTCCAATCACATGTTGTTCTCCTCTCTCACACTCTCATCCTGCTGGGTTCTCTCAGGTTCAAAAGGTCAGAGGTCAGCTTGGATGTGCAGTGGAAAGTTTGCATGAGAAACTTTTATACCACTGCATCTACCTTTCTTGTTTTATCAGTAGATTTAGTAAAACAGAGTATGAAAGCAGAGCAGAGTCCAGCACAGAAAACTGCAGCAGCTGTCAGTCCAACGTAGAGGCCGATCCTTCCCCGACTCTCTGGTTCTGGTCTCACAGTAGGTTTCTGAGGTTCAGGCTGATCAACAGCTGCTGTAAAGGACAGAAAAATAATAATAATTGTGCTTATATTCCACAACTTCTGTTATCCCAACATTCAACTCCCCTACTTGTGACACTTCACACTTGTTCACGGCCAAAATTAAAATCTGGACTGTTTGAGTTTGAACCTGCTGATGTTTGTGTCCACATACAGCATATTTATAACAATAGTGGCTGCTGAGTGCAACCACACTCATTAAGTTTAACAGTCTAGTAAAAAAGGCTTCAATCATCTTACCAGTGACATTGAGTCGACATCTGTCAGAGCTCCTTCCATAATCTGTGAGCACTTTACACAGGTACAGACCCGAGTCATCAGTCCTGAGTCTGGACACATGAAGTCTGATTCGTCCTTCTCTGAGGGCGTCTTTGTCACACTGAACTCGTCCTGCAAACTGTCCATCCTGAGACTCTGAGACCTCAACACCATTAAACTGATCATACAGGACCTGCCATTTATCAGTTAATACTTCACAATAAATTATAAGTAAGGTGGAGGAAGTGTCAGGTTTGGTTGTAAACATCCATTCCAGTGTGATGTTGTGGTTCTCCTCTGCCTGATAGGAGGTCTGTGTCACGTTCACTACAAATGTTCCTGTTGAGGAGACAGAGAGGAAAAGTGAGGACCAGACAAACTGAGAACTGAGGCTGAAAACTAAAGAGTTCAAAGATGCTGCAGTATAGAAAATATGATGCATGATACAATAATGAATGAAGTTTATAGAATTATAATCAAAGTCCGGGAACAGAGACCACGCCAAGCACACTACCCACTTCCGCTCAACAGAGTATTTAAGCACACCTCATCCGTTCATCTCCCCTCATCTCAGTTGCAAGTGACCCACGATGGGGCCGCGTCACAAATGCTTACCTCCTTATTTTAAGTGCTCGTTTAATAATGAATCAATTCATACTATTTTACCTTTATGTCAGTAAGTTTTTCTTCTTGTTTCTCATTAATGCGTCCCTCTTCTTTCCCTCCCTTTCTCTCCCAACAGGTACGGCAAGTATTTCCTTCATCCCATCCCTCCATCCCCTGACACTCATCCCTCCTCGTCGACGAATCGCAGCTCGCCACCTATCACTCTCCTATCGACTCCCTTCTTTCCCTCTTTCCCGCCTGCTCTTCTTTCTCCCCATCCCTCCCCCTCATCCCGCATCCTCACATCTCCCACCTAGAGCCAGGTTCTGCTTGAGGTTTCTTCCCGTTAAAGGGGAGTTTTTCCTCACCCCCGTCGCCAAGCGCTTGCTCACGGAGGAATTGTTGGGTCTCAGTAAGAGTCTGAAGGCAAAGAGGAATCTGCTTTTATACAGGATTGTAGTGTAGTGGGGAGGATGATTGCTCCTCTCTGACCGGTCGTCCTGGCTCCTGGATTTTCTCCCTTCTCCACCCTACTCTATCCTCTCCACCCCTCCCATCCGTCATGCTTAATTCTGTTTTCGTTTTCTAACCCAACCGGTCAAAGCAGATGGCCGTCCACCTAGAGCCAGGTTCTGCTTGAGCTTTCTTCCCGTTAAAGGGAAGTTTTTCCTCACCGCTGTCGCCAAGTGCTTGCTCACGGGGGAATTGCTGAGTCTCAGTAAAATGAAAAGAAATGAGTCTAAACCCGTTATCCATATATCCATATATGTGCCGCAACACCTTTGTAACTCAGCGCTATATAACAGAATCAAATCGCATTCCTCACCTTCATCCCTCCAACTTCATCCTCCCATCACATGTTCTTTCCTCTCCTCTTACACCACTTTGACTTCCATACATGAAACGGCATCTTTTTTTCACACCTCGCTCCTTCCTCCCCCCACCACTTCGTCCCTCCATTCCTAATCGCTTTGTCAGTTTCCCAATCCATCCATCAACACATCAGCTCCTTCGTTACTTCAATTAAACCGTTTAAATCGAACATTCTTGGTGTGGTCTCAGTTAATGAAATAAAAAATGAGCAATAGTTGAATAAAGAACACTTTCCTAATTCTGTTCTGCCAATATTATCACTCACCGATTTAAAGATGAAGGTCATAAAATCTGTTAATGAGGCTGAAAATGTATTTTTTTATTTATATATTTATATATTAAAGTTGTAAACTAACCACAGACACAGGAGGTCAGGCTGATGAGCAGAAGGATCCTGCAGATCATCTTCTCCTGCAGGTGAGAGCCACTTGCCGACTTGAGAGGAGAGAGCCACTTGCCGACTTGAGAGGAGAGAACCACTTGCCGACTAAAACCACAATAACAGAGTCACAGTTTGGCCAACATGATTGGCTGATGCGTGGAAATGAGAGATGTTTCACTTCCTGCAAACTGGGTAGTGTAGTGTAGTGGGGAGAATGATTGCTCCCCTCTGACTGGTCGTCCTGGCTCCTTGCCTTAGCATGTTCATTGTGAACTAGTTATCATTACCCAATGAACTGACTTGTACACCCAGGGTACTTGTTACTCCGTCCTAGCCAGGATTCAAACCCCCAACCCCTTACACCAAAGTTAACCACTGAGCTATCCACCACCACCTGTAAACACCACATGTAGTGCACGCAAAAAAAAAAAAAGAATATTTACCTGAATGAAAGAATATTTACCTGTTTTTATTTTCTTGCAAAGAAATAAACAATGAAAAATTAACCCAACTATTAAATAAAACTTGTTTTCTGTGATACACACCACAAATAAGTCACGTTTCTCACATTGCAGTAAATTTAACCACAAACTTGTGCTCCAACACTTCTGTATGTTTTAGCCAAGTTACTACTAATCACACACACTTTACTGCTTCTTATTACTCTGAGTATGCTGAGTGGACATGAGGAAGACCTGAGTTTGTGATGAAGAGCAGAATAAAGTCCAGCAGGTAACCAGACAGCAGCTGCTCTTTGTGTCCTGTTGGACTGACAGCAGCTGTACTGGCTGTCTGTGCTGGACTCTACTCTGCCTTCAGACTCTTTTCTAAACATGATAACGTAGTGGTTTATGAGACAGCAAACAAACAAGTTGTGTTTCTCAGAGATCAGATTCTGTCTGTCTGCATCTTTTTACCTTTTGGGTCCATGAAGCTGCTTTTTTCCCCAATGAACTGTTGAAGAACCACCATTTTTTTGTGTGCACTACATGTGATGTTCACAGGTGGTGGATAGCTCAGTGGTTAACTCTGGTGACTTTGGTGTAAGGGGTTGGGGGTTTGAATCCTGGCTAGGACGCAGTAACAAGTATCCTGGGTCGTCCTTGGGTAATGATAACTACCAGCAACTGATATCATAATGAACATGCTAAGGCAAGGGGGAGCCAGGAGGACTGGTCAGAGGGGAACAATCACCTCCCCAAAAGCAATAAAAGCATACTGTGTCATTATGACACTTCACTTCACTCTTCTGCTTCAAGCACAGGACAGGAAGCAAGAAGCAGGAGCGTTTCCTCACAGGACTTACCATTAGTCACTGTGTTGTGTTGTGTCACTTACCATTAGTCACTGTTATCACTGTTGTGTTGAAGGGGGGAAAGGCTTTTCCTTTCCTCTATTTGAACACATTTTAATGATTCTATGAATTGAATGACAACTGCTCAAGCTCTGCAGACTTTGGGACATTAAAGCATTATTTACACATATTATTTACATCCACTCTGACAGAAGGGGGCTCCTGTAGACAGAGTCCTGTTAGTCCTGATGGATCCAATCACATGTCTCCTCTCACAATCTCCTCTCTCACACTCTAATCCTGCTGGGTTCTCTCAGGTTCAAAAGGTCAGAGGTCAGCTTGGATGTGCAGTGGAAAGTTTGCATGAGAAACTTTTATAACAACTGCATCTACCTTTCTTGTTTTGTCAGTAGATTTAGGAAAACAGAGACTGAAAGCAGAGCAGAGTCCAGCACAGAAAACAACTGCAGCAGCTGTCAGTCCAACGTAGAGGCCGATCCTTCCCCGACTCTCTGGTTCTGGTCTCACAGTAGGTTTCTGAGGTTCAGGCTGATCAACAGCTGCTGTAAAGGACAGAAAATAATAATAATTGTGCTTATATTCCACAACTTGTGTTATCTCAACATTCAACTCCCCTACTTGTGACACTTCACACTTGTTCACGGCCAAAATTAAAATCTGGACTGTTTGAGTTTGAACCTGCTGATGTTTGTGTCCACATACAGCATATTTATAACAATAGTGGCTGCTGAGTGCAACCACACTCATTAAGTTTAACAGTCCAGTAAAAAAGGCTTCAATCATCTTACCAGTGACATTGAGTCGACATCTACATCCTTCCATAATCTGTTTGCACTTTACACAGGCACAGACCCGAGTCATCAGTCCTGAGTCTGGACACATGAAGTCTGATTCGTCCTTCTCTGAGGGCGTCTTTGTCACACTGAACTCGTCCTGCAAACTGTCCATCCTGAGACTCTGAGTCCTCAACACCATTAAACTGATCATACAGGACCAGCTCTTTAAGATCAGTTAATACTTCACAATAAATTATAAGTAAGGTGGAGGGAGTGTCAGGTTTGGTTGTAAACATCCATTCCAGTGTGATGTTGTGGTTCTCCTCTGCCTGATAGGAGGTCTGTGTCACGTTCACTACAAATGTTCCTGTTGAGGAGACAGAGAAGGAAAAGTGAGGACCAGACAAACTGTGAACTGAGGCTGAAAACTAAAGAGGTCAAAGATGCTGCAGCATAGAAAATATGATGCATGATACGCCAAGCACACTACCCACTTCCGCTCAACAGAGTATTTAAGCACACGTCATCCATTCATCTCCCCTCATCTGAGTTGCAAGTGATCCACGACGGGGCCGCGTCACAAATGCTTACCTCCCGCCTGCCCTCCCTGGACCACGGTTCCCAGCAACGTATTGACATAACATGCCTTTAAGTCAGTACGTTTTTCTTCTTGTTTGTCATTAATGCTTCTCCTTTTCAGACACTCTCACCCCCCTCTCACAGCCCATGGCCTACGCTTTTCTTGCTCCGCACAGTCTCCAGCTCAACCACCGGCATACCCAGCTGCTCACCTCCAGGTTTACTATGGAGATTATTCCCTATCTTTATTCAAGAGCGTAGTATATAAATTTGAGAGTAAACTTTATTGATTTTACGTTCAAATTTTGTAATTTGTCCTTCAAAACCCTCCCCTCGCACTCAAACAGCCTCTGCTTGCGCTCAGATTTGCTCCGCTTGTGCTCAAACTGTGTGCTCGCACTCGGATACTATATTGCTCGCGCTCAAACTTCAACTCTTCTCCTCGCACTCAGGTTTCTTCTGCCCGCTCGCTAAGTTTCTGCTCACGGATTTCTCCACTGCGCTAGGATTTTTTTGTGTAGCAACAAGCATAGCAACCACCCTGTCAGAATCATCCAATCAATAGAAGGCCTGGTTTTGGGTTGACCAATGAAATGGAGCCTGCCTCCTTGTGTTAGTCAAAGTCAAGGATCTAAAGTTAGTTGTTTTTTTGGGGGTTTTTTAAACATTTTTTTATGCTGCTATTACTTCCTTCAGATACATCCATGATAATATGATTAGCTTTAGCTAGTGTTTAGTTGTGAGCGCTGCTGCTATTTAAAAAACGCAACTGGTGTAACATGTCGTGTGTGTATGTTAAAATTGTTTTTATTAGGTAAACAAATGGTGTTTACCCTTGCTGTCCAACTCTGCCCTATTAGAAGGATTTCACATAATGTTAATATCTTACGCACGTCCCTATTTGCATACCTGCATATTTACAATGAAATCAGTTGAACTTACTATATTATAGCAAGGGTAAACACCATTTGGATGTATCTGAAGGAAGTAATAGTAGCATAAAAAAATGTTAAAAATTTAAAAAAAAAAAAAAAGCTGCTTCATGGACCCAAAAGGTAAAAAGATGCAGACAGACAGAATCTGATCTCTGTGAAACACAACTTGTTTGTTTGCTGTCTCATAAACCACTACGTTATTATGTTTAGAAAAGAGTCTGAAGGCAGAGTAGAGTCCAGCACAGACAGCCAGTACAGCTGCTGTCAGTCCAACAGGACACAAAGAACAGCTGCTGTCTGGTTACCTGCTGGACTTTATTCTGCTCTTCATCACAAACTCAGGTCTTCCTCATGTCCACTCAGCATACTGAGAGTAATAAGAAGCAGTAAAGTGTGTGTGATTAGTAGTAACTTGGCTAAAACATACAGAAGTGTTGGAGCACAAGTTTGTGGTTAATTTTACTGCAATGTGAGAAACGTGACTTATTTGTGGTGTGTATCACAGAAAACAAGTTTTATTTAATAGTTGGGTTAATTTTTCATTGTTTATTTCTTTGCAAGAAAATAAAAACAGCTAAATATTCTCTTCACATAGGACGTTGTAAGTTTGAATGTTTAAATGGTAAGAACAGCTCTGAAGATGAAGGAAAGTCCAGCTGATTCATCTTAAAGTCACATGATAGCTGAGGCCCAGAGCTCTCTATAACAGTTGGTCCCATGTCCGTTCCCCCTTTTGTTGATGAATTATAAGCCTTCATTTTGCACTGAGGTCAAGGTTCAAAGGTCAGTTTTTCAAAGCAGGAGTCATGTAGGATCGTTATACTTACTTATGTTATTTTCCAGGTCGAGACCTTTCCAAAAATGTATTTGGTGTAGCTCTATGACAAAGTTTTAATTTTCACATTTCATGGACACAAGCCGTCCCAGGCCTAGTTTCAGAGAGCACTTTGAAGGACCAAGGTATAAAGGGGGTTATCAAACTGGAATTCACAACTCAGCTATCATGTGAATTTAGTCAATAATTGGGGACGCTGTCAGATATGGGTAAAATATGGTTAAAATTAATTTTCACTCATAAAGAAATTAGATATTTAAATTGCACAAATGTGTTTATCGTCCCCTTAAACTCCCTAGTGTACACTCAATTTAGTATTTACAACTTCCAATTATATTAAAAACGCTGATATGTTTTAAAACTACAATTCCCATGAGCCTCGCCATGCTTCTTGATACAAATAAGCACCATAAATGTAGTTCTTCTGGTTGTAGAGTAGGGTAGTAAGATAGGGTAGTGAAAAGATCTATCTGTTGAATATATCAAACATTTAATACATCGAAACTAATAATCACACTGCATCTAAATGATCTACGTTAACAAAAAGTTACGATGTTTTAAGATATTTTAGTGAGCGTTTCCAAATGATTTGAAATACTACATGCATCTAGTTCATGGTCTCATACAGATGGAGAACAAATTAAAGAAAAACCCCCAAAGAAATGAGTGAAGAAACAAAATACATGCAGATGTCTCCATACTGAATATTAACATACACTTTAAATAATCAATGAAGTTAAGCTGCTGTGCTTCGTGAGTCAAGTTCAAGTTCAATTAATCAAGTTTCCGCGGCTATCCATCCACCCATCCATCTACAACAAGCATAGCCAATTACAATGTTTTTGTAGAGATGCAGAAGGAACAGATAATAGAAACATAGCAATAAAAGAGAAAAACAAGTTGTTTTCTGGTTTTGGTTTTATTGAATTCACAGGAAAAAGAAAATAATGCATTGTATATTTGTTTATCATATATATATATATTTGTTATCAAACAAGTTGACAACAGCTTTGGACGGAGGATACACAGACCTCCATTGATTATAGATACGTGCATTTACATTTTCAATAAAGTAGGACTATATTTAGAGAAATGTTAAACAAATACAAGAGGAGAGCTAGAGTAATTTTGTAATATTAAATCTTAGTATAGTCCTACCACTAATAATAAATATGTATGAATGCTAAATGACAACTTTAATATAAATGTAGTAAAGTGGTTTTGTTATTTCAGCAAACTTTAAGTCAGTGAATAATATCCTGTGTGTCTCACTTGTCTTTCAGTCGGTATTAATATAAAAATTTCAAGTGTTATTAACATATGGGAGTTACTTTAATGATACTAATCCTTTTTGCAATTTTTTTTTGAAATCCTTTTATTTTGGTAAATGGTGGAAGTACCTCAGTTCGCGGTTGTTTACGAGCGCAATCTGCGTTTGTGTCAATGGTTTTATCCTGTAATGTAGTAAAATGCAGAGAGCAGTTCATCATTTTCTCCTCTAGATGGCGATGTAACTCTGTTAGTTAATATATCGTTAAAAAAAAACATTATTTTCATCAGAGATCAGACTCTCATGTGACTCACAGTTTCTTTTCTCTTTTAGAAGTCAGATGGGATTGTGTTTATTTCAAATATAAGTATAAAATTAGTTACATCTGTCTTTCTGGCGATAACAGGATTGATCTCTCGTTTGTAATTCCTATTGGACTAGACTGTGTCATGTGAGCAACGCAACACCTTTACTTTGTTAAAACTAAACATTTTCCACCTTTATTTTCTTCTTTTATTCATCTGCTGTGTGAAAGTTACGTTTCTACATCTCCTGTGCCCTGAGCCGTCTCCACTGTCCTGTGCCTTGTAGTTTGCAAACCCCTAAATGACAACGATACTACATAGAAGTAGTTATGTTTTGTCAAATAACTCCGCAGTTATGAGGTGAGTCGTAAAGGAAAACGGCAATTCCTGTATCCCATTAGAAAACTTTAAAACCACTGAAAAAGTGATGTTAATTAAGTCAGAGGAGCCAGATAGTTTTCTCTTCACGTGTAATAGAAAGGTAACTCAATCACTACATCCGCCCCCTTAATGATAAGATGATTGAACTCGCGTTTTCACTGCCCATAGAGCGGAACTGTGTCAGGTGAGCACACGCAACGACTTTTATGTTGTTAAAATTATCTATTTTCCCAACTTTGTTTTGTTCTATTAATCGTCTGTTCTGTGAAGGTTATGTTTTCTCTATATTGTGTGGTTTTGTTGCTTAATCAGTTTCTCACACCGTCAGTGAGTCTGACTGTGCAGAGAATCACACCTTTACCTCCGACTCCATGTAGAGCACTGGGAGAATTGTCTGTGGAGACAATCATGAACAGTAACGCTAAAGCGCCATCTCAATAAGAGTTCATTCACTTGCGATTTTTGCAAAGGGGAGATGGAACAAGAGTCTGACTTATCCGCTCCACGCATTGTCCTGGTATTGCAGTACCTCCGGGGCGGTGCACCACTCTCTAATTGTTACATATATTATCTAATCAGTACGATAGTCAGCCCCAACGTTTAGTACCTACACATTTTATAGTAACTTGCATAGATCATATGTTAATACATTACTTAAACAGGCAGACAATTTTCTGATAGGCGAAGGTGTTTCGGGCTGAACTAATCTTGCTAATGGTCAACACGGGGCTTCAAAAGAGCTAAGATTGTATTGAAGTCTATGAGAAACTGACTTCACTTCTCACTTTATTTATTGAGTCAGGAAACACTTGTCTAGTGAGTTTATGGTCTCAATAACTAGTGTCAAGTGTTCTCCGAAATATCATGTTAATTTTGTAAATTATGGTGTCATTTAGAGTAAAATGGATGATAAAGCAGGATATGCTTTAAGGTGTGGCTACCTGTGTGATTGACAAATCGCTGCCATGGCGACAACTTTGGTTACGTCACCTAACCATGGCAACCAGATTCACAGATTATAGACGTGTTTCAGTCATAGACTGTATGAAAGTCAATTGTAACATTTGGCACGCCAAAACAGTTTTGTTGAAGGTTTGTTTGTTTTAAAAAGTGCCTCTAAGGAGTGTGATGTTCATTTTTTCGAGTGAGTACATTTTGTTTTAATGGTGTTAAGCCTGTTTTTCAGGAGGGAAGATTTGGCATTATCACAGTTAATCATAAACTGCAAATGCACAGTGCTAATCAAGCTAGCAGTTAGCAGCTAGAGTTAGGATCCTCCAAATATGGTCATTTCTGGCTCCAAAAACCCCAAATGGCGACGGTCCAGAAAGTTAAAGAGCATCTTTGACCAAATTCGAGGCTTCAAAACCAATGGGTGACGACATGGTGCCTATTATATTTTTACAGTCTACGATTATTACAGTCCATTGATTGTGATATTTCTGCTATATCTGCTGTTCTCTGTTATATCAGAAGGAAGCTAGAAACACTTAATATATGTGTGTTTACTTAATTTTATGTTCTCAATTATCTAATTGTCTCTGTGAGATGACCTGCAGAGAGCAACAACCTGACCCACAACACCTTGAAGACCATGACGCTGAATGCTGCCCCCCTTCACTGTGTTTCTCTGTGTCCACATCCAGGACGTCCCCTGAACATGCAACACCTCCGAGAAGGCACAACAGCAGCTCTACGTCCTGAGAAGGGTGAAAAAAAAAGCATTATTTTGATGATTGAAATGATGGATGATGATTCTGAAAATGTATTTTTATTTTCAATAAAGTAGGACTATATTTAGAGGAATGTTAAGACAAATATATGAGGTGAGCTATATATATTATATCATAATCCTAATATAAACCTACTACTACTAATAAATCTGTATGAATGCTTAGAGTAGATATTTGAACTGGTCCAGACGACCTGTCAGGTCTTCAGTTAAACTGGTCAGTTAATTGACTGAATCTACAGTAAACACTTTGTAAAGAGAAGATTGTCTGATGTTCTGCACTCTTTAGCTTTCAACCCACTAAATGACAAGATATGATATATATTTAGAAATCCTTGTGTTTTATCCAGTGATGCAGTAAACTGTGGAGAGCAGTTTACCGTCTTCTCCTCTAGATGGAGATGTAACTCTGTTAGTTAATATATCGTTAAAAACATTATTTTCTCCATCAGAGATCAGACTCTAATGTGACTCACAGTTTATTTTCTCTTTTGGAGTTCAAATGAGATTGTGTTTATTTAAAAGTATAAGTATTAAAAGTATTAAAATTAGTTATATCTGTCTTTCCGGTGATAATACCATTGATCTCTCGCTTTTATTTCCTATTGGACTAAACTGTGTCACGTGAGCAACGCAACAATCTGACTTTGTTAAAATAAAACATTTTTCCACCTTTATTACTATTATTATTATTCCTTTGTTGCTCATATGCTGTGTGGAGGTTATGTTTCACTATCTTCTGTGCCCCTGACCTCCTGTGCCCTTTATTTTTCAAACCCCTAAATGACGACAATGATGCATATTTACAGATAGTTTTGTTCCACGTCTGAATTGATTTTGACATTTTTTACTCAACCGGCTCGGACTATTGCACTTTCTGATTATACATCACCAGAAATTCTCTCTTCAATGATCAGGTAAAGATGATTTTCTTTCTCTTTTTAAATTAAGGTTTGTTTGTGTTTACCTAAATGATGAATATTATATTATATCGTATCTGTTTCTCTTATAATAGTAGGAGTAACTATTCGTTTTTAATTTCTATTGGACCAGACTGTGTCATGTGAACACACACTACAACTTTAACTTTGATAAAATGACACATTTTCCAACATTTATTTTCTTTTATTACTCACCTGCTATGTGTAGGCAGATCATATTTCTTTATCTTCTTATGTGGTTTGTTGTTGAAAAAGTTTTTTTCCAACCGTCAGTGAGGCTGCCGGTGCAGATGATCACACCTTTGCCCCCGACTTCCTACACCTCTGAATATCTCTCTCTAAATATAAACCCTGTAGAAAAATTATCACAGGTGCATGCGTGTCAGGGGAGTAAATATTCTTGTGCATTTTACAGAACAAACTTGTTATCAAGAATATTTAAGTCTCTGACACAAGTGCGAGTTTTTGCATCGGGGAGGTGAATAACTTCCTTCACCTCCACGCATCGCCTGGTATTGCAGTACCTCCAGGTCAGGTGCACCAACCTCTCTTTGTTAAATATAAATAATCGAGGAAGCTTGACATTAAAGGCTGATAACATTTCTGAAGTGTGCGCCTTGCAAAGATAGTTTAAGTGATGATTTTAACATATTGACCAGATAATGTCATCAAGTGTGAAGTTCAAGGTCTAAATAGTGAAGTCGATGCGGAGGTGACTTTAAACAAACATCCTGTTTTTCATCTTACTATCAAACAAGTTGAACACAGCTTTGGACGGAAGATCCGTTGGTTGAGGATACATGTATTTTTTATTTTTATTTTAAAAAGAAGAAGACTATTTTAGAGGAATGTTAAGACAAACATATGAGGTAAGCTTTATATATTATATCCTAATATAAGCCTACTACTAATAATAAGTTTGTATGAATACTTAAAGTAGATATTTGAACTGGTCCAGACGACCTGTCAGGTCTTGAGTTAAACTGGTAAGTTAACTGACTGAATCTACAGCAAACACTTTGTAAAGAGAAAACTGTCTGATATTCTGCACTCTTTAGTTTGCAAACCTCTAAATAACAAGGGTAATATATGTTTAGAAATCCTTGCGTTTTATCCAGTGATGCAGTAAACTGTAGAGAGCAGTTCACCGTCTTCTCCTCTAGATAGAGCTGTAAATTAACACATCGTTAAAAACATTATTTTCTCCATCAGAGATCAGACTCTAATGTGACTCACAGTTTCAGAGTTCAGATGGGAGTGTGTTTATTTAAAATATAAGTATTGAAATGAGTTACATCTGTCTTTTTGGCGATAATAGCATTGATCTCTCGTTTTTAATTCTTATTGGATTAAACTGTGTCACGTGAGCAACGCAACAACTTTACTTTGTTTAAACGAAACATTTTCCACCTTTATTTTCTTGTGGTTTTTCATCTGCTGTGTGAAGGTTATGTTTCTATATCTTCTGTGCCCTGGGCCGTCATTATGTTCCGTGACCTTTAGTATGTAAACCCCTAAGTGACAATGATAGTAACTATTTGGCAGTCATTGCATGACTATATAAACGAAAGTGAAAGTGAACCTGTTGTGCCACCTCCTACAAATGTTGCAATGGATACTAAACTATTTCATTACATTAGATTTCAGAAGAAACTGTCATAATTTAACCTCACAAGTTATTTTCCCGTAAAAATGCAAGTGAGATTGAGTTCATTTAAGCTAAAAATGATTAAATAAGTATGTGTTTCTTCTTGTAATAAGATTGATCTCTGTGTTTACCTCTTATTGGACTAGACTGGGTCATGTGAGGACACAGAACAACCTTAAATTGTTAAAATTACGCATTTCCCCGCCTTCATTTTCCTGTTACACATCCGCTGTGTGTAGGTTATGTTGTCTCTCTCTTCTCATGTGGTTGTTGTTGAAACAGTTTCTGAAACCGTCAGTCAGTCTGGCTGTGCAGAGGATCACTTTGCTCACGAAATCTTGCATACGTTGCTTTTTCAATTTTATAGAAACAATGATGCGCTGAAGAGAACTTAACACTTTGACTTACATTGAGCTTCGGCTCCTACTTACCTGAACGATACCTAAAATGACTCTTCTACAAATCTGATTTGTGCGTATTCATTAATAGTTTTTGGAAAGGGGAGTGGGGAATAGAGCACATCGCTCCTTCCGCTCCACGCATCGCCTGGTATTGCAGTACCTCCAGGACGGTGCACCAACCTCTACCTGTAAAAAGAAATGCTTGGAAAGTAACTGACATTACACGATGAGCATGTACTCGCTGTATTCAATGTATTAATAGATGTAAGTGTTAACATGTTAAAGTGGTTGTGCCAAACGGGAAGCTCCGGGTTTTCTACAGACCTGAGAGAAAAACTCTGGTGTGGCATGTGTCTGCTTGGACAGATTATTTAAAATATATATACGTATATTAGAGATTATAAAATTACACGTTGTCATTTACCATTTAGGAGGGACTGGAGCATAGAAACACAAGAAGATATTTTTAATTACCAGTTAGATGCAACAGTAAGCACATTACTGCAGTAGCAGTTTTTTACGCACTTATCTGAGAGTCTCCTCCGTCGTATTATTTGTGGTTTAAACTGTCTGCAATGTTCAACACTTCAGTTTTATCTGACATTTCTAGAAACTTCCTCATTCACATAACGCTTCAGTGATTCTACATCTGAAGCGTATTTTTTTTTTTATCATATATAATTTCCTTTCTCTGGACGCTGGAAAAAGGAAAATGAGGGAATATATTGGAAGATTCGTGGCCTAACATCTTACCTCCCAACACGATGGTCTACATGCTGCTTCAAAAAAATCCAAAAAACCGTAATGTAAATCTAGTGGAAATAATCCTTTTTAAATTTTGTCCTTTAATTTGCAAATCCCTAAATGAAAAGGATAATTTATATTTAAAAATCCTTTTGTTTTATCCTGTGATGCAGTAAACTGTAGAGAGCAGTTCACCGTCTTCTCCTCTAGATAGAGCTGTAAATTAACACATCGTTAAAAACATTATTTTCTCCATCAGAGATCAGACTCTAATGTGACTCACAGTTTCAGAGTTCAGATGGGATTGTGTTTATTTAAAATATAAGTATTGAAATGAGTTACATCTGTCTTTTTGGCGATAACAGCATTGATCTCTCGTTTTTAATTCTTATTGGATTAAACTGTGTCACGTGAGCAACGCAACAGCTTTACTTTGTTTAAACGAAACATTTTCCACCTTTATTTTCTTGTGTTTTTTCATCTGCTGTGTGAAGCTTATGTTTCTATATCTTCTGTGCCCTGGGCCGTCATTATGTTCCGTGACCTTTAGTATGTAAACCCCTAAGTGACAATGATAGTAACTATTTGGCAGTCATTGCATGACTATATAAACGAAAGTGAAACTAATATTTGTTGTGCCACTTCTTCATAATATTACATTGGATACAGAACTATTTCATATCATTAGACTTCTTATAGAAGCTGTCATAGTTTATTCTCCCAACCTGTTTTCCCCTTTAATTCAAATGAGATTGAGTTATATTAAACTAAAGATGACTAAATAAATATGTATTTCTGCTTGTAATAAGATTGATCTCTGGTATTTACCTCTTATTGGACCAAACTGAGTCATGTGACAACAACCTTACACAACACAACCACCTTAAATTGTTAAAGTTACGTATTTTCCCCGCCTTCATTTTCCTGTTACTCATCCGCTGTGTGTAGGTTATGTTGTCTCTCTCTTCTCATGTGGTTGTTGTTGAAACAGTTTCTTAAACCGTCAGCCAGTCTGGCTGTGCAGAGGATCACTTTGCTCACGAAATCCTACACATGCTGCTTTTTTTTTTAGTTTTGAAATGATGATGCGCTGAAGAAAACTGATCTGTACTAACGATGCTGAGCTGCGGCTCCTACTTGCTTGAACGACAACTGAAACGACTCTGTGAAATGATTTTACTACGAACATGACTCATGCGTACTCATTTTAAGTTTTTGGACAGGGGAGTGGGGGATAGAGCACATCGCTCCTTCCGCTCCACGCATCGCCTGGTATTGCAGTACCTCCAGGACGGTGCACCAACCTCTACCTGTGAAAATAAATGCTTGGGAAGTAAATGATATTACACGATGAGCATGTACTCGTTATGTTCAATGTATTAATAGATGTAAGTGTTAACAAAAATGAAAACAAAACAAAACAAATCAACACAACATATTTCCTCTTTCTACAGACCCGAGAGAAAACCTCTGGTGTGGCATGTGTCTGCTTGGACAGATTATTTAAATATATATTAATACGTATATTATAGATTATAAAATTACACGTTGTCATTTACCATTTAGGAGGGACTGGAGCATAGAAACACAAGAAGATATTTTTAGTTACCAGTTAGATGCAACAGTAAGCACATTACTGCAGTAGCAGTTTTTATTCACTTATCTGAGAGTCTCCTCCGTCATATTATTTGTGGTTTAAACTGTCTGCAATGTTCAACACTTCAGTTTTATCTGACATTTCTAGAAACTTCCTCATTCACACAACGCTTCAGTGATTCTACATCTGAAGCGTATTTTTATCATATGTGTTGCAGATGCAGGACTTTCGTGCAACTAACAGTTTCTTTATTTTTGCACTTAACAATGAAAACAAAGCAGGATTTGCTCACTGACACAGTCCTGTAGCACACTTATCCCTGCCGCTAAAACGATTGTCTTCTTCTTCTCTTTACTACTGAAAAATCAACAACAGTTTTCTTCTTCTACTTCAAAACTCGCTCATTCCGACTCAACGGCATAACCTGGTGGCGGAAGCCGGACAGCGCATTCACGAACAATACTGAATGGAATACAAATTCTCAAACACTGTGTTCTAAAATGAAATATTATGTTATCTGCAGTTGAGTTTAACTCAATTACGAGAGTAAATAAATTGGGGGGGTCTCTGATTTAACAGTTCACAAATACAAAATAGCTTACTGATATATTGACCCCTTACATATGCAATTTCCTTTCTCTGGACGCTGGAAAAAGGAAAATGAGGGAATATATATATATATATATATATATATATATATATATATATATATATATATATATATATATATATATATATATTGGAAGATTCATCTTACCTCCCAACATGATGATCTACATGCTGCTTCAAAAAAATCCAGAAAAACCGTAATGTAAATCTAGTGGAAATAATCCTTTTTAAATGTTGCCCTTTAATTGGCAAATCCCTAAATGACAAGGATCATTTCTATTTGAAAATCCTTTTGTTTTATCCAGTAATACAGTAAACTGTAGAGTGCAGTTCACCATTTTCTCCTCTAGATGGAGCTGAAACTCTGTTAGTTAATATATCGTTAAAACATTATTTTCTCCATCAGAGATCAGACTCTAATGTGACTCACCGTTTCTTTTCTCTTTCAGACTTCAGATGGGATTGAGTTTATTTCAAATATAAGTGTTAAAATAAATCCTATCTGTCATTCTGGTAGTAGTAGGATTCATCTCGTTTTTTAATTCTCATTGGATTAAACTGTGTCACGTGAGCAACGCAACAACCTTACTTTGTTAAAACGAAACATTTTAAACCATTATTTTTCTCTTGTTAGTCATCTGTTGTGTGAAGGTTATGTTTCTCTGTCTTCGGTGCCTTTTAGTTTGCAAACCTCTAAATGACGACGATACCACATATGAGGAAACAGTTCAAAAGTTCAAGTTCAGCGCAACGTTTCCGTTTCTGGGCGGAGGTGTTGCATTTTTAATTTACTCACTGGATCAAACAGTTCCTTTTTCTATGTTCAGACTTAAATACAGACGGTTTCTGTTCTCATTTTGATTACAGATGTGATTATCAGTTCTAAATATGAGTACTTAACTTTCTTTCTAGTAACAATAGGATTATATTTCGGTTTTTAGTTCCTATTGGACTAGACTGTGTCATGTGAGCACACACAACAGCTTTTACTTTGATAAAATGACACATTTTCCCATCATTATTTTCTTGTGTCACTCACCTGATGTGTGTAGGTTATCTTGTCTCTATCTAGTCATGTGGTTGTTTTTGAAACACTTTCTCAAAACGTCAGTGAGATTGACTGTGCAGAGGATCACACCCGTGTCCCCGACTTCCTGTCTCTTTACAAAAACACAATCCCAAATCTAAAATCCTGCTGGGCATATCGGTCCAGCAGGTACATTTACGTCAAACGACATAAATGTAATTTTGGACCGGGGTGGTGAATGAAGTCGACATCATTCGCCACCAAGCATCACCTGGTATTGCAGTACCTCCAGGTATGGTGCACCACCCTCACTTTGTAAAAGAAAAGATTTAAAAGCGCTAGACATCAAAGTCTGAAAACACCTGTGTGTCTAACTTACATTATGTTGATCTGCTACCATTCCCAAGCAGAAAGTTCAAAGTTTAAAAAGTGAAGTTGGTGCGGAAGGCGAATTAAAACCTACATTATTTCTACTAGTCAGCAGGGAGTTCATAAAAAAATCTCAGATTCTTTACAAGTTTATTTTTCATTTTATATATTACCTGAGTAAATACTTTCCTAATGAGTTTATGTTAATGGTCTCAATCACCAGTTTCAAGTCTTCTTCAATTCAGCATGGTGTACATTTTGTAAATTATTGTCCTGTTTAGAGTAAAATAGACAATACAGCAGGATACCACGGCACTGCACCAGAGCATCTTCCCTCATAATGTTGATGATAAAATAAATCAAACCAGAAATAATAATATTGTTTTGTTGTACTGATTCATTTTTATTAGTGTGCATTTTATTCATATTTTATTATGAGTTAAGAAGCTGTTAATATTATTTGTCTTTACATAACTTAAATCAGTCAAACTGCTTATAAACGCTAAATAGGGGAACTTAAAGTAAAATATTACTGAGACACTTTATGTTGGTTTTTCCTAGAGCAATAATACTTTTATTTTTTATTTTTATTTTTTACATTTTACTTGTTTCTATTGAAGTTTTGACTCGTCACATCCATTATAAAGTACAAAACATCATTATGTTGATTTGATACCATTCCCAAGCAGGAAGATCAAGGTTTCTTAAATTCAACATGGTGTACATTTTGTAAATTACAGTCCCGTTTAGAGTAAAATAGACAATAAAGCAGGATACCACGGCACTGTTCCAGAGCATCTTCCCTCATGATGTTGATGATAAAATAAATCAAATCAGAGATAATATTATTGTTAATAACATATTTGTAATACTAATATATTTGTTTTGTACTGATTCATTTTTATTAGTGTACATTTTATTCATATTTTATCGTATAATATTATTTTTATTAACATAACTTAAGTCAGTCAAACTGCTTATAAACGCTAAATAGGGGGACTTAAATTAAAAATATTACTGAAACACTTTATGTTGGCTTTTCCTAGAGCGATAATACTTTTATTTATTTACATTTTACTTGTTTCTATTGAAGTTTTGACTCATCACATTCATTATAAAGTACAAAATATCAGAGACAGAGACTGGCTGGATTCATCAGCTGAGAAGAGGAGACTGACTTGTTATGACTTTGTTTATTTCCAGCTAAAGGCTCTACTTGATGCTATTTTTGTGTATTTTACACACATGGCTATCTAATACCAGGTTATAAAACTGGAGAATGAGTGGACACAATGTTATAAAAGAAAATACTGAGATCATGAATCCAGATTCTTCCAGGAAATGTAACCACCTCTCACAAACTTTTGTCTAACTTTAAACATGATATTTATTCATCTAACAGCTATATTTTCTGTTTTATTTTGCCCTTTAGTTTGCAAACCCCTAGATGACAAAGATAATTTCTATTTAAAAAATCGTTGTTTTATCCAGTAATACAGTAAACTGTAGAGTGCAGTTCAACATTTTCTCCTCTAGATGGAGCTGAAACTCTGTTAGTTAATAAATCGTTAAAACATTATTTTCTCCATCAGAGATCAGACTGTAATGCGACTCACCGTTTCTTTTCTCTTTCAGACTTCAGATGGGATTGTGTTTATTTCAAATACAAGTGTTAAAATAAATCCTATCTGTCTTTCTGGTAGTAGTAGGATTCATCTCGTTTTTTAATTCTCATTGGATTAAACTGTGTCACGTGAGCAATGAAACAACCTTACTTTGTTAAAACGAAACATTTTAAACCATTATTTTTCTCATGTTAGTCATCCGCTGTGTGAAGGTTATGTTTCTCTATCTTCGGTGCCTTTTAGTTTGCAAACCTCTAAATGACGACGATACCACATATGAGGAAACAGTTCAAAAGATCAAGTTCAGCGCACCGTTGCCTGATCTGGGCGGAGCTGTTGTGTTTTAAAATTATTTACTGAAACAAACATTTCCATTTTCTATGATCAGACTCAAATACGGACGCTGTCTCTCCCCGTCTTGAATACAGCGTGATGTGATTATCTAATCCAAATATGAGTGTCTCATCTTTCTTTCTGATAATAATAGGATTGATATTTCGGTTTTTAGTTCCTATTGGATTAGACTGTGTCATGTGAGCACACACAACACCTTTTATTTTGATAAAATGTCACATTTTCCCATCATTATTTTCTTGTGTCACTCATCTGATGTGTGTAGGTTATCTTGTCTCTATCTGGTCATGTGGTTGTTTTTGAAACACTTTCTCAAAACGTCAGTGAGTTTGACTGTCCAGAGGATCACACCCGTGTCTCTGATTACTTCAATCTGAACGAGAAACGCAAAAAAACCACAACCGAAAATTCCTGCTGGGCATATCGGTCCAGCAGGTACATTTAAGTCAAACGACCTAAATGTAATTTTTAGACCCGGGGTGGTGAATGAGAGTCGACATCGTTCACCACCAAGCATCACCTGGTATTGCAGTACCTCCAGGTATGGTGCACCACCCTCACTTTGTAAAAGAAAAGATTTAAAAGCGCTGGACATCAAAGTCTGAAAACACCTGTGTATCCAACTTGCATCATGTTGAATTGATACCATTCCCAAGCAGAAAGATCAAGGTTTCTTAAATTCAACATGGTGTACATTTTGTAAATTACAGTCCCGTTTAGAGTAAAATAGACAATAAAGCAGGATACCACGGCACTGCACCAGAGCATCTTCCCTCATGATGTTGATGATAAAATAAATCAAATCAGAGATAATATTATTGTTAATAACATATTTGTAATACTAATATATTTGTTTTGTACTGATTCATTTTTATTAGTGTACATTTTATTCATATTTTATCATATAATATTATTTTTATTAACATAACTTAAGTCAGTCAAACTGCTTATAAACGCTAAATAGGGGGACTTAAATTAAAAATATTACTGAAACACTTTATGTTGGCTTTTCCTAGAGCAATAATACTTTTATTTATTTATTTAAATTTTACTTGTTTCTATTGAAGTTTTGACTCATCACATTCATTATAAAGTACAAAATATCAGAGACAGAGACTGGCTGGATTCATCAGCTGAGAAGAGGAGACTGACCTGTTATGACTTTGTTTATTTCCAGCTAAAGGCTCTACTTGATGCTATTTTTGTGTATTTTACACACCTGACTATCTAATACCAGGTTATAAAACTGGAGAATGAGTGGACACAATGTTATAAAAGAAAATACTGAGATCATGAATCCAGTTTCTTCCAGAAAATGTAACCACCTCTCACAAACTTTTGTCTAACTTTAAACATGATATTTATTCATCTAACAGCTATATTTTCTATTTTATTTTGCCCTTTAGTTTGTAAACCCCTAGATGACAAAGATAATTTCTATTAAAAAATCGTTGTTTTATCCACTAATAAAGTAAACTGTAGAGTGCAGTTCACCATTTTCTCCTCTAGATGGAGCTGAAACTCTGTTAGTTAATATATCGTTAAAACATTATTTTCTCCATCAGAGATCAGACTATAATGTGACTCACCGTTTCTTTTCTCTTTCAGCCTTCAGATGGGATTGTGTTTATTTCAAATACAAGTGTTAAAATAAATCCTATCTGTCTTTCTGTTAGTAGTGGGATTCATCTCGTTTTTTAATTCTCATTGGATTAAACTGTGTCACGTGAGCGAAGCAACAACCTTACTTTGTTAAAACGAAACATTTTAAACCATTATTTTTCTCATGTTAGTCATCTGTTGTGTGAAGGTTATGTTTCTCTATCTTCGGTGCCTTTTAGTTTGCAAACCTCTAAATGACGACGATACCACATATGAGGAAACAGTTCAAAAGATCAAGTTCAGCGCACCGACGATTGTCATGGGTGGAGTTGCTGTATTTTTATTTATTTAATTTTTTTTAACAGTGTGTCTACTGGAACTAACGTCTTAGTTTACGACCAGTCTTCAATACAGACGGTTTCTCTTGTCGTTTCTGTCATAAACGTGATTGTCCCTGTCCTAAATATTGTCTTATCTTCCTTTCTGTTAATAATAGGATTGATCTTCCGTTCTTTAGTTCCTATTGGACTAGACTGTGTCATGTGAGCACACACAGCTGCTTCTACTTTGATAAAATGACACATTTTCCCACCTTTATTTTCTTGTGTCACTCATCTGATGTGTGTAGGTTATCTTGTCTCTATCTACTCATGCGGTTGTTTATGAAACAGTTTCTCAAAACGTCAGTGAGATTGACTGTGCAGAGGATCACTCCCGTGTCTCTGTCCTTATGAAGTTGAACGATATCCAAATACAATACTTACTTGTCTGCTGAGCATATTGGTTCAGCAGGCGCATGCAACACATCGGCGTTAAGTCAAATGACTGTAACGCCGTTAAAGTTTTTGGAACGGGGTAGTGAGCCGCTTGGTATTGCAGTACTTCCAGGTACGGTGCGCCACCCTCATTTAGTAAAAGACAAAATTGAGAAGAGCCAGACATCAAGAGTGTATCCAACTTGCATTATGTTGATCTACTACCTTAAGCAAGCAGACGCTTCAAGATTTAAAAAGTGAAGTTAATGCGGAGGCGAATTAAAACCTACATTATTTCTACTAGTCAGCAGGGAGTTCATAAAAAAAATCCAGATTCTATAGAAGTTTATTTTTCATTTAGTATATTACTTGAGTAAATACTTTCCTAATGAGTTTATGTTAATGTTCTCAATCGCCAGTTTCAAGTCTTCTTCAATTCAACATGGTGTTTATTTTGTAAATTATTGTCCTGTTTAGAGTAAAACGGACGATACAGCAGGATACCACGGCACTGCACCAGAGCATCTTCCCTCATAATGTTGATGATAAAATAAATCAAACCAGAAATAATAATATTGTTTTGTTGTACTGATTCATTTTTTTATTAGTGTGCATTTTATTCATATTTTATTATGAGTTAAGAAGCCGTTAATATTATTTTACACATCTTCAGTCAGTCAAACTGATTATAAATGCTAATTAGGTGGACTTAAAGTAAAACATTACTGAGACACTTTATGTTGCCTTTTGTTAGAGCAATAATACTTTTATTATTATTATTATTATTATTTTTTTTTTTTACATTTTACTTGTTTCTATTGAAGTTTTGACTCAGCACATCCACCATAAAGTACAAAATATCAGAGACAGAGACTGGCTGGATTCATCAGCTGAGAAGAGGAGACTGACCTGTTATGACTTTGTTTATTTCCAGCTAAAGGCTCTACTTGATGCTATTTTTGTGTATTTTACACACCTGGCTATCTAATACTAAGCTATAATACTGGAGAATGAGTGGACACAATGTTATCAAAAAATTACTGAGATCATGAATCCAGTTTCTTCCAGAAAATGTAACCACCTCTCACAAACTTTTGTCTAACTTTAAACATGATATTTATTCATCTAACAGCTGTATTTTTGTTTTATTTTGCCCTTTAGTTTGCAAACCCCTAGATGACAAAGATTATTTCCATTTAAAAATCGTTGTTTTATCCTGTAATACAGTAAACTGTAGAGTGCAGTTCACCATTTTCTCCTCTAGATGGCGATGTAACTCTGTTAGTTAATATATCGTTAAAAAACATTATTTTCTCCATCAGAGATCAGACTGTAATGTGACTCACAGTTTCTTTTCTCTTTTAGAGGTCAGATGGGATTGTGTTTATTTCAAATATAAGTATAAAATTAGTTGCATCTATCTTTCTTGTGATAGTAGGAGTAGTCTCTTGTTTTTAACGTCTATTGGACTAGACTGTGTCACGTGAGCAAAGCAATAGTCTTATTTTGTTAAAACGACACATTTTCCACCTTTATTATCTTTTTGTTCCTCATCTGCTGTGTGGAGGTTATGTTTCTCTAGCTTCTGTGCCCCTCACTGTCTCCTATGTCCTGTGCCCTTTAGCAACCCGATAATGCGTATTTACAAATAGTTCAAAAGTCTAACCCTTTTCAGTTTTTTCTTTCCCTGGTTGGTGCTGTGTCACTGTCCGGTTTTATAATGCCAACAGTGTTGTCATCTTAAGAGTTCAGACTCAACTTCAGAGTTTCTCTCTACTTATAGAGCTTGGGTTTCATTATTTATGTCTGCACTCCAAGTATTAAAAATTATATTCGTCTTCCTGGAAATAATGGTATTGATCTCCCGTTTTAAATTCCTACCGGTCTGGACTGAATCACGTGAGCAACACAACGACTTTTACTTTATTAAAATGACACGTTTCACCACCTTTATTTTCTTCTCTTACTTGTCTGCTGTGTGTAGATTATATTGTATCTATCTTCTCGCGTGGTTGTTGTTGAAACGGTTTCTGAGACCGTTATTGAGACTGACTGTACAGAGTATTAAACTTTTGCCTCTGACGTCACAACGACGAAAAAATGCTTACGCCGACCGCCTGCTGAGAAGAAAGTCGGTGAGAGTAAGCAAAAAAACTTCTCAGTGGAATCATTTGCGTCTCTGGCACAAATGTTAATTTTTAAAATGGGAGATGAATGAAGGTAACACGTCATTCATTTCAAGCATCGCCTGGTATTGCAGTATTTCCAGGTCTGGTGCACCGTCCTGTCATTGTGGAATATAAAAACAATTAGTGCGTACATGCATCTTGTAGAGAGCTTTTAAATAATAATAATACTAGAGTGATAACCAATTATTGTCTATGAAATCAAGCGGAGGTCTTCAAAAATAACTTAGATATTATAGAATTTTTTTGACAAAATAACGCTATTTTTCCACTTGATTTATTACCTCATTAATAATTTTCCTAATTAGTATATGTTAATGGTCTCAATCGCCAGTACGTTTTGTAAATTATTGTCCCATTTAGAGTAAAATAGACGATAAAGCAGAATACCACAGTACTGCACCAGAGCATCTTCCCTCATGATGTTGACACCAGAAATAATATTATTGTTTCATTGTACTGATTCGGACTGACTTTCAAAGGCCTTCGAAAGGGAGAGGGAGAAGTATGACAACCTAGTCAGCGACTGCCACAGACAAGGCTGGAAGGCTATAGGTGCCTGCCGGTGGAGGTAGGGTGCAGAGGCTTTGCTGGACAGTCTCTGAGCAGAGTCTACACTAGCACTCAGCATCACAGGTGGAGAGAAGGAGAAGGGTCAACCAAAACAACATGGAGACAGCAGAGAAAGCCTCCAGGTGGCTCTGGGTGAAGAGGGCAGATCCGTGGTCGAGTGCTGCTGGGGCACAAGCCGAGGCTTCATGAACCTTGGCTGGGCCGCCTGTGAGAGGGTGTCTGATTTCACCCCATGACCTCAGGACATCACTGACGATGTGCCCCAGCTATGCATCAGAAGATGTATCTCTACAACAATTCATATTTATTAGTGTGCATTTTATTTATATTTTATTGTGTAAGTTAGGAAGATGATAATATTACTTGTCGTCACATAACTTCAGTCAGTCAAACTGTTTATAAATGCTAAATAGGGCCACTTAAAGTAGAATATTACTGAGTATATTATTACTTAGTAAATATTACTTCTTACTTATGATATGAGGAGCATGTCACTGAAATCCCTCTGTTGTTGGGATGATGAGGAATAATAAGTTCTCAGTAAACAAACGAGAAACTCTTGATAACAGTAATATGACCTCTGATGTTGGAAAGAGGGAGTTTGCGCCACCGATTATGCTTTTTAGGAGCAATAATACTTTTAAATTTTACATTTCACTTGTTTCTACTGAAGTTTTGACTCATCACATCCACTATACAGTACATAATATCACAGGCTCTGCAGAGACTGGCTGGATTAGTCAGCCGAGGAGAGGAGAGTGGCCACTTATGACTTTATTTATTTCCAACTAAAGACTCCAGTGGAGTCTTTAGTTGGAAGAGCCTGTGATATTATGTACTTGGTGATATTTTTTGCATATTTTACACTCCTGGCTATCTAATATATAAAAAATGTATAAACAGAACCTCATAGAGAATGAGTGGACACACAAAAACTAACAAAACAACAAAACATACTTTCAAAGATGATATTTCTTTATTTAGCGACTATATTTTTTTGTTTTGTTTACTGGAATTTTGCCCTCCATGTTATATAAATCATGTGTAAATAAAGGACTGACATAGAAGAAGCTGGGTAGATTAGGAATAAGATGGTAACAACAGTAACCCAATATATATAATGAGCATAATATCTAGAGATTACTGTGTGATGACTCAGCAGATTCTGACTCGGTAATCAAATCTGCAGCCTCATTTTTTGCTTCATCTCAAGAAGGACTCACTGTGACAGAGATGTGTTTTTTGAAGGGGTTTCAATGGGAAATATTTATTCAGAAATTCAGGATTTATCAGGAGGACATCTGCTTTACTTCTTACTGTATGAACCTGGACTGTTTGTGTAACATTTTTGACCTTTTGGATGTGCACACAAACATTAATTAACAACAGATCCTGACTGATCCTGTCTGGAAATTTAAATTATCAATGAATATGTGTCTCGTGCATAAACGTAATCAGGTTCCTGCTGCTTTTCATCTATCTATCCATAGCAAGCATGCAAGCACAGCCACAAACATGACAGTGTCTGGGGTAGAGATGCAGTAGGAGCAGGTAATATATAGATATAACAATAAAAGCGATGTGTCGTCACACAGTAATCCCCTCTAATCGACGTTCAACAGGCAACATGTACCAGCAGATACACACTCTTTAACATCCTGTCGACTTTTCACTCACAATGCGGCCACACCTTAAAGCCTATCCTGTTTTATCGCCTGTTTTACTCTAAAATTGACCATAATTCACAAGATAAACTTCACGCTGCATTGAAGAAGACTTAAAACTAGCGACTGAGACCATAAACTCATTAAGAAGCTGTTTACTGAGGTTATAAATCAAGTGAGAAGTAGACTTCTATACAATCTGAGTTTTTTTGGAGCCTCCTGCTGATTGTTAGAAAGATTTAAATCACTCCTGCATAGACTCCAGACTTTTCAGACCCGGAACTTCCCGCTTGATAAAGTACTTAAACGATACGTTGAAAGAATTATTTAATAGGTTGCTATATTTTATACGAACTCTTATTGTTAGACGACAGTCGATGTTTGTTTAGGTTATTATTATTAACATACTTAAGGCGGTGCACCGACCTGGAGACACTGCAATACCAGGTGATGCGTGGAGTGACTGAAAATAAATCTCAGTTCTTCTCCCCACTCCAAAAAAAATTTTAGCCCGAAGGCTTCGTTTGGGATTGTGTTTAGTCTTAAGTCTTGAGTGCTTTAAGGTAAGAGGAAGTAGGAGGGAAAGATTTGATCCTCTGTACAGCCAGTCTCAATAACGGTCTGAGAAACTGTTTCAGCAACAACAACAAACCACATGAGAAGATAAAGGCAACATAACCTACACACATCAGATGAGTAAGAGAAGAAAATAAAGGTGGGGGAAATGTGTAATTTTATTTGAGTAGGCTACGATTGTTGTGTGTGCTCACATGACACAGTCTAGTCCAATAGGAATTTAAAAAGAGAGAACAATTATATTATTACCAGATAGAAAAGATGTGACTTAATTTATGACTTCTAAAAGTATATAATTATAAATGTATACAAGCACAGCTGGATTTTATAGGTATAGACAAAACCTGGTCACACGATAATCGCAATTCTGAAGAAACGAAAGTATCCAACATCATACTGTTGATGACTCATGATGTTTCAGCACCATCCAGCGGAGAAATGTGTGGACATCCCCAATTCTGATCTAATCACAACTACTTCTAAATATGCATTATCATTGTGATTCAGGGGTTTGAAACTAAAGGGCACATGATATAGAAGATGGCACAAAGCACAGAAGATAGAGAAACATAATCTACACACAGTAGATGAGTGAAAGAAGAAAATAAAGGTGGAAAACGTGTTTTAACAAAAGTAAAGTTGTTGCGTTGCTCACGTGACACAGTCCAGTCCAACAAGGAATGAAAACGAGAGATCTATCCTATTATCTCTAGAGAGACAGATGTAACTAATGATATATTTATATTAAATATATAATATATATATTAAACAGACACAATCCCATCTGAACTCTAAAAGAGAAAATAAACTGTGGGTCACATTAGAGTCTGATCTCTGATGGAGAAAATAAATATATATTTTTTAGCATATAAGAAGTAACGAATATAAGAATACCGGATTTCTAAATATATATATATTATCCTGACACTGACTCAGCAATCAAATCTGCAGCCTAATTTGTTGCATTGTCTCAAGGAGGACTCATTGTGACAGGGGTGTGATTTATAGGGATTTTATTCGGAGAGATTTTGTGTTTGGAGAAGAAGAGGAGGCTGAAAACTGAGCCACGAGGAACCCCGGCGGAGAGAGAGTTTCATCTACATTGTTTTAGTTCAAATACAAGACCATTCAGTGTCTAGTGGTTTGTTTGTTCGTTTATTTAGATCCCATTAGCTACTGCATAGCGGCAGATTGTTTACAAGGTCAAATTCACTCTATTCATCACAGTACGCTGACATGACAACACATCGTAATGCAAGTCTACTGTCAATAAAACAATGACATTTGACAAAACTTAAACAACACAAACACAAAGAAAATTGGCTGAATCTATTGGGATCTAACAGAGTCCTAAATATCATAATTTAACGTAAAATAACATAAGGCTCGTAGAACCATTTCACACCAAAATAATACTAAACCAAGTTTATTTTTAAGTAATACATATTACAATACGTACATATTGTTTTGTATTTAATATGAGTGGAAGAATAAAAAAAATAAAAAAATAAAAAAATGTGCGTATCTGTACTAAAGGAAAAAAGTCTTTAGATCTATGCAGGCTATATTGCTTCTTTAATTATGTCGAGCATCGCTTTAAAGATCAGAGAGGTTGCTTTCAGTCATTGTAAACGTTTCCATGCGCGCAGTAATGCCACTGCAGCAAACAGCGTAGGGCATTTAAGTAGTCAAACTAAAAACTGCAGTTATAAATTTAACGGGACAGAGAAAAAATGTTCTTGAAGAGCTCTGATGGAGTTCAGGATTTATCAGGTGGACGTCTGCTTTACTTCAAATAATTCCCTTGTATGAACCTGGACTGTGTGTGTTAACAGCTGACCTTTTGACCATGCATCCACCTCTAACTATCTATATTTATCTATTGTGCATTTGAATGTACAGAAGAACGCAGCACTTAAATTACCAACACATCCTGTTGGCATGTCTGGAGATTTAAATAATAATATTGAGGTTATGCTGCTGTGCCTCGAGTGTAAATGCGAAAAACAAGTTATTTTTTGGGTTTAATTCCTATTCTTCTGATACCGAAGACGAAAACGGGATAAGCTTAATTCTTTCTTTCTTTCTTTCTTAATGCTTTAATTCTCATGAAAAAGACAATCATACATCGTGTAGGCTGTTTGTTTTTCCTGTTATCAAACAAGTTGAACACAGCTTTGGACGTAGGATACACAGACCCCTATAGATTAAAGATACATATATTTGCATTTTAAATAAAATAGGTCTATATTTAGAGGAATGTTAAGACAAACATTAGAGGCTAGCTATGGTAATTATGTAATATTATAGTCTAGTATAAACCTTCTACTAATAATAAATGTGTATGAATGCTTAGAGTAGATATTTGAACTGGTCCAGACGACCTGTCAGGTCTTGAGTTAAACTGGTCGGTGAACTCGCTGAATTTACAGTAAACACTTTGTAAAGAGAAAACTGTGTGATGTTCTGTATGCTTTAGTTTTCAAACAACTAAATGACAAGATTGATATATATTCAGAAATCGTTGTGTTTTATCCTGTAATACGGTAAACTGTAGAGTGCAGTTCGCCGTTTTGTCCAGTGTCAGGATAATATGTATATATTTAGGAATCCGGTATTCGTATATTCGTTACTTCTTATATCGCTAAAATATATATATATATATATTTTCTCCACCAGAGATCAGACTCTAATGTGACTCACAGTTTCTTTTCTCTTTTAGAGTTCAGATGGGATTGTGTCGGTTTAAAATATAAATATATAATTAGTTACATCTGTCTCTCTAGAGATAATAGGATAGATCTCTCGTTTTTATTCCCTATTGGACTGGACTGTGTCACGTGGAAACGCAACAAACTTACTTTGTGAAAATGACACGTTTCCACCTTTTATTTTCTTCTGTTACTCACCTGCTGTGTGTAGGTTATGTTTCTCTATCTTCTGTGCCCTGAGCCGTCTTCACTGTTCTGTGCTTTTTAATTTACCAACCCCTAAATGACAACGATAATACATATTTAGAAATCATTGTGTGTTTGATTGCAGTAAGCCGTTTTCTTCACTGGAGGGAGTTTGAGATATGAGCTTATACCCGAAGAATTAACAGAAATCAGAGTCCGACTTTTCGCAGAGATTCTTACCATTTTTAGGAATCCTATCGATATACCACTATCCAAAAATGCAAGTGTTGTCATGAGCTATATCCGTATTGCTGGTAATAAAAGGGTTGGTCTCTCATTTTGAATTCCTATTGGACTAGGCTGTGTCATGTGAGCATACGCGACAACTTTACTTTGTTAAATGACACATTTTACCACCTTTATTTTCTACTGTTACTCATCTGATGTGTGTAGATTATGTTGTCTCTATCGTCTCGTGTGGTTTGGTAATTAAAAAACAGTTTCTCAAACCGTCAGTGAGTCTGACTGTGCAGAGGATCACTCCTCTGCCTCTCGGTTCAAGAAATTATCCATGCTGTGGAGCATGTTGTTGCTTGACTCTGCGCCAGCAGTTTCAATACTCAAACACTGACATAGCCACTATCGGCTTCCAAATATTATTTTTGTAAGGGGGAGAAGATTAAGACTGGTGTCTTCGTTTTCTCATGCATCTCTTGTCATTGCAGTACCGACAAGGTGGTGTCCCGATCCTTCTGTTGACAAAATTCTATTCATGTAGCATTGGAAAATAAGAAGTCATGGGCATAAGGCCGAAACTCCTAGTGTATTATCCTGAAGCACCAATATACTCTCCCCAGAAGGGGTTATTAAATCCATGCGGTAATGACACCTGTATCCGACTTTCCTGAAAAAGTCTCTCTCTTAAAACTCTATTTATCTCGAAATTAATTGTCACTGTCCTTACCTATCATGCGGTTTATTACCTTAATTAACACTTGTCTTACAAATTCAGGACTCTATCGCTGATGTCAAATCGTCATTCTACTTTGACAACGATTCACAGATTATAGACATTGCTGCTGCTATATCAGTGTCTTTTCAATTCGTGAAAGTTGATTGTAACATTTTGGCTGCTTAAAAAGTCTTGTTGAGCGTTTATTTGTACTAAAAGACCCTAAAAGGAGTCGGGTGTTCAGTTTTTTCCAGTGAGTACATTTTGCTTTAATGGTTCTAAGGCTGATTTTCACAATCCTACCAATAATAAATGTGTATGAATGCTCAGAGTAGATGTTTTAACTAGTACAGAGTTAAACTGGACAGTTAACTGACTGAATCTACAGTAAACACTTTGTAAAGAGAAGATTGTCTGATGTTGTGTATACTTTAGTTTGCTAACCTCTAAATGACTAGATTGATATATATTTAGAAATCGTTGTGGGTTTTTTCCCCAGTAATACAATAAACTGTAGAGAGCAGTTCTCCTCTAGATGGAGCTGTAACTCTGTTAATATGGCGTTAAAAACATTATAGATCAGACTCTAATGTGACTCACAGTTTCTTTTCTCTGTTAGAGTTCAGATGGGATTGTGTTTATTTAAAATATAAATATTAATATTAGTTACATCTGTCTTTCTGGCCATAATATGATTGATCTGTCGTTTTTATTTCCTATTGGACTAGACTGTGTCACATGAGCAACGCAACACCCTTACTTTGTTAAAAATGAATCGTTTTTTATTCTTACTGGACTAGGCTGTGTCATATGAGCATACGCGATAACTGTACTTAAAATTACACATTTTCACACCTTTATTTTCTTCTTTTACTCATCTGCTGCGTGTAGATTACGTTGTCTCTATCTTCTTGTGCGGGTTTGTTTCACTTTCTCAAACCGTCAGTAAGTCTGACTGTGCAGAAGATCAAATATGTGCCTATAACTCTAGTTTGTGTCGACAATAGCACGTGGCGGCTATTCGTTCACATGCCTTAGAGACCACATGTTCGGTTTCACGGTCAGCTGGCCACAAACCATCTGGCTGTTAACCCGAACATGTATTCTGCAAGCCATTTGACCGGTTCGCCGGCAAATGCAGTTTTTGGATTGGGGAAGTAACTAGGATGTATGATCTCTAGTTATCTCGCGCATCTCTTGTTATTGCAGTACCGACAAGATGGTGCCCCGCTGTATATGTTGAAAAATAATGACCTGCTGCTAATCCCAAACGTTCTGAGTTGCCATTGTTTAATTTAGCAATATCATTTCGACAGTGTCTGTGCTCTCATCCGAAATGAAAATCAGTGTTAATCACTAAGTATGGATTTATAAATTGATGGCGCAATTGCACTTGAGACCTAATTTCCAGATAATTAATGCTCCCTTAAGATTATGATTGCCACTTTCCCTATCTATCATATAATTTAACTTATAAATTCATGATCTCAATCGCCGATGTCGAATCGTCATTAGTACATCATGGTGTTCAATTTGTAAATTAAGGCCCCATTTAGAGTAAAATAGATAAAGCAGGATATGCTTTAGGGCGACAACCTTGTGATTGACAAGTTTCTCCCAACGATGGTTACGTAACATAAACGTGGCGTAACCAGATTCACAGATTATAGACATTGCTGCTGCTATATCACTGTCTTTTCAGCTCGTGAAAGTTAATTGTAACATTTTGATTGGAAGATCAAATTGCGATACTTCAGGAGTTTATTGATAGTTTCTATGTTTGATACACATATCTTCTTGGACTGTCCAGTACTGCAGGGTTTTGAAAGAGGAATAAAAACAGACATATATTCGTAGCACTCACTGGTAGGCCTCAATGCTGCCGTAGAAAACATTTCTGTTGCTGAAGCTGGCTCCTCTTAAGTTGCCAAACCTGCCTCATGAGAGGTATTACACAGGTGACTGGGTGAGTTTGAGGAGTGAAAATAATTTCATTGCAATGACACACAAAGATATCATGGGGACTTTTATTGGATCCGAAACTCTAGATGGCAGTGAACGTCAAACATTTACAAGAACGGAGTGAGAGAGAGAGAGAGGAAGTGCTTGAGAGAGAGGATCATTGTCAAGTTCACAGGAGTTAGCAGCAACACCGCTTCTTTTGTTGACTACTATTTAAAATGAAGTTATTCTGACAGTCTATTTTGTTTTCATATTCAGTGTGTCGTTTTTTATTTTTGATATTTCAAACTTTCACACAGCAGTTTAAATTGTAAATGTAGCTGCGCTCGTGAAAAACAAATTCTATCAGCATGTTTATGTTGTGAAATGGGAAAGTGAGAATTTTAGTAAAGAGGCAGCTCCTTTTTTCTTTTCTTTTTTCAGTTTCAGTTTAGTAATTCCACCTGAAAGGAAAAATAAACTGAGTCATTAGAGTCTGATCTCTGATGGCGAGAGTAATGTGCAGTTTGCCATTTTCTCCACCAGATGGAGCCAGAACTCTGTTAGTTCCGGTTAAGTAATATATCGTCAAAAACATTATTTTGCTGCACTGCAGCTTGCCGACTCCTTTGCTTGGAGACAGAACGTTATATCATCTGAGACAGAAAAAAAGACAGAATAAACTAGCAATGGTGTGTCAAGAAGAGCCTAAATTATTCTGTGAGGATGAACAGAGAGTTGTGTGTCCTGCCTGTGAGTTTTCTCTCCATCAGAGGTGGTTCCTGTAGAACAAACAGTCAGTGACCTGAAGGACCAGCTGAAATCTGACTTGACAACAAGTGAAGGAAACATACAATGAAATGGTTGAACACTCCAAGAAGCAGCTGTTGTCCACAGAGAAGCAGATCAGAGCAGAGTTTGACATGATCCACCAGTTCATGAAAGAGGAAGATGAGTCCAGACTGGCAGCTCTGAGGGAGGAATAATGTCATTAACATTGAATATTATAAATGCAGAGAATGTAACAGCATGGGCATGTTGTTCTTCCTGTTAACGCCACAAGATGGAGACAAAGTACACATTTTGTTCACAACCTGGTCATGTTGAACACAGCATTTTATTTCCACTTTTTCAGTGCATATTATCGTTTGATCAATATAATAATACCAGCTCTGTATCAAAAAGTGTCAGTGCTGTTGCTCTTTATGGCTTGTTTCATAGAACATCAATTTTAAAATAATTAAAAAAAAACAACAACAAATCTTCTGATTGGATTATATTTCTCACACAAGTCTTTTCTGCTCAGCAATAGTTCATATCTTCTGTGCTGCTCTACCATCACTATTAAAACTCAGTTTATAGATTAGTACTGAGTTTAATACATCTTCATCATCTCTCTCTCTGTGTTGCAGAAAACCTCCACTCAACTGAGAGGAAAGTATCTATATCATTTTGAGGTTTTTTTCCTCCCACCAAACACTTTACGCCACAAACATTTCACTGTTAAAATACAAATCAGTGACATCAGTGTGACTGACACTAGCAACAGTGTGATTACATCGATTGAGTGGTACTGAATCCAGGACATCTTGTAGGAGTCAGTCTTTAAGTGAGCTGCTCCCTTGTGTCTCATGACAAACTCAATCCAGAACATGGCTCGGTCCAGAGGCTTCATGGGCTGCTCTCTGTGCAGCTTGGAGAGCTCCTGCATGTTCTCACTGTAGGACGGCTCATGAAGCACCTCCTTCACCACTTCCAGGAAGTTGTCTCTGTTTAATGTGCTGATGTCCAACACTTTGGCAACACCCCTTGCTCTCATCCTGAACAGATTATCATCCTGGTCAAACATCAGAGGAATGCCGACGATGGGAACTCCATGGTAGATGGCTTCTTGAAGTCCGTTGGTGCCTCCGTGGGCCACAAACACTCTGGTCTTTGGGTGTCCTAAGAGGTCATTTTGCGGCAACCAGTCCATCAGCAAGGTGTTGTTTCCCAGGGTGGACGGTCTCTTCCCGGTATGCCTCCAGATGACCTTCTGAGGTAACTGTGCAAAAGCGGCAGCCACATGTTCTGCTACATCATCAGGGAGATTCCCCACCAAGGTCCCCAAGCTCATAATAATGACACCATGTTCTGCAGAGCTCTGGACAAAGTCCTCCAGATCTTGAGGAAGAGCTTTGGAGGGTTTACACTGAAACCCACCCATGTAGACGACGTTGGGCATGGTGGGACGAGGGAACTCAAAGGTGAAGTCAGTTCTCATCAGCCAAATATCTGCTGCCTGAACAAGCTCATCATAGTGGACGTCTGGACCGAAGTGACGGTGGACAAATGGTTTGTAGTGAGAATCTATCATCATCACCCGCATATGTAGTACCATTAATGAGAAGAACAAATTTTTCAGCCTTTGCAAAAAACTCATCCGATCAGTCAGTTCACTGCCTGGTACGGGAACATATGAGAGCGGTGAGGGGGCAACTGTGTGATGTCCATCTTCCATGATTGTCCATCGTACATTGAACACTAGAGACAGACCCAACCGATGAGCCAGGAGAATCCCTGAGCCAAGGAAGGGGTCGGTCAGAACAACATCGTACTTGGCCTCTTGGAAGAACCGCATCAGTTCAGCATCCTCAAAAATCTTCTGCATTTTATCAACCACGGCTTTGTGAATAGGATCCATCATCTTCATAAACTCCTCCACAGCTTTGATCAAAGCTGTAGTCGAAGTGTGGACCTCACGCCGGAGCTGCAGCATTCTCGCTGTAAAATAATTTGTGTTGTTCGCATCAAATCCAGGAACAACGTCAAGGGTGATTGACTGGTAGTGATGGGACTCTGCTTTGATGTACCAGCTGTTTTTGGGCCGGATCACTGTAACGTTGTGACCTCTGGAGTGGAGCTCTTGAATGAGGACCTTCATGTTGACCCAGTGGCTTCCATCCACGGGGAAAACAAGGACTTTCCCTCCATCAGCACTGAGAAGAGAGCACAGCAGTGCAGCCAGGGTCACTAGTCTCAACGGGATCATCTCTCACGTGAAACTGGAACCATAAAAACAAGGCAGAGGTGAAACTTCAACCGGATAACTTCTAACACCAGAGAGCAGAGTGTCAGTACGACTCCGAGTTTCATGCTGTTGCTTTAAATAACAGAATAAAGTCAGTCACATCAGATGAATTGAGCTGATTGCAGGTTGCACAGTTTCTCCATGTTTGCTAATTTCTGATTCACCTTTATGATCTTTTTAAACATCATGTCATCCGGGAATGAAGCAGTCAACATATTTTTCAGTGATTTTTTTTTTCTGTGATAACAATAATTAACAATGAATACCTTTTCTTGAACATTTGATCACATTTTGAAATTCTTTAAAGCCTCAACAATTACTTAATTGTTTCTTGAACATTTGAACACATTTTGAAATTCTTGAATGCCTCAACAATTACTTAATTGTTTCTTGAATATTTGAACACATTTTGAAATTCTTGAATGCCTCAACAATTACTTAATTGTTTCTTGAATATTTGAACACATTTTGAAATTCTTGAATGCCTCAACAATTACTTAATTGTTTCTTGAACATACATTTGAACATACTAAATTGTTTCAATCACACCAACAGATTTTCATTTAAAGGAACTATAAGCTATCTGACACAACAAATGTTAACAAGGTGAGAAATCACTTAGTTCAGTTAATTCTATCAAACAACTCTTGCATCTATTGACAGAAAATTACATTTTACTTGACTGAACATCTGTCATATCTGCACATGTTCCTCACAACTCTTCTCTTTCTTCTTCAGAGAGATAAATAAATCAAACATCATTTTATGCTTCTGTACATGTTGGGATACCTGCAGTCTGAAGGGCTGAAGGTTTAACTCTTATCAACAAGCACAGTTTGCACCTTGTTGTGAATTTGTGATAACGCCTTGATTAAATGACAATAATTCATATTTTACTTACAGTGGAAAGATGTTGTACAGCAGATTAACGGTCTGTTTGTCTCAGAGTCGGCAGCAGATCTACACACACACACTGCAGTGTGACTGAAAAATCTACATTTGAATGTTGTGTAATATCCTGATCAAAGGTCTTCATTAAGTGCGACTTTCTCTGAACAGACTCATAAAAGAGATCACTGTTACTGCAGTTTTTACACATCAGAGCATTTATTGAAACAAATGACCAAACAGAGAAATGTTAGTGAGAGTAAAAGAGTAAGAGAAGAACATTTCCTGATGGTTATAAGAGGTACAACGAAACATGAGAGCTCAAAGACTGTAATGCTGACACCTCTTGTTTCTCTGTTATAGATATTTAAATTGTTTTTCTTCAATTGACCTTCCTGAATTAACTTAAACAATTTCTTCATCTAAACCATCAACCTGTCTCTCAGACCCCATCCCAACTAGGCTGCTAAAGGAAGTCTTACCCTTAGTTAGCACTTTTTTATTAATATGATCAATCTGTCTGTAGGAACAGGCTATGTACCACAGTCCTTGAAAGTAGCTGTAATTAAACCTCTTCTCAAGAAGACTACTCTTGATTTGGGCGTTTTAGCCAACTACAGACCTTCCATCAACTGTAGACCTTTTAGCCAACTATAGACCTGTATCTAATCTTCCATTTCTCTCTAAGATCCTTGAGCAGTTACCAATCAGTTGTGTGACTTTCTACATAACAATAGTTTATTTGAGAATTTTCAGTCAGGATTTAGAGCACATCATAGCACAGAGACAACACTGGTGAAAGTCACAAACGATCTCCTAACTGCATCGGATAAAGGACTTGTCTCTATACTTGTCTTGTTAGATCTTAGTGCCGCATTTAACACAATTGATCATCACATCCTATTACAGAGACTGGAACAATAAATAATTAGCAAATTAACAATTAATTAGCATTACATGAACTACGTTAAGCTGATTTAAGTCCTATTTATCAGATCAATTTCAGTTTGTATGTGTCAATGATGAATCCTTGGACCAATATTATTTACCTTGTATATGCTTCCTTTGGGCAATTAATCCGTAAGTTTTCATTGCTATACAGATGATACCCAATTATATTTATCAGTTAACTTAACTCCAAGCATACCTTAAGGACATAAAGACCTGGATGACCTGCATTTCTTTTGTGCTTGACCCTAAACACCTTAGAAACACATTATCTAATGATTTAGCTAATGTAGATGGCATTGCGCTGATCTCAGGCTCCTATCTTGTGGAACCATCTCCCAGATTCGGTCCGAGGGGCAGACACCCTCTCTATGTCTAAGAAGGGGACTTCCCATGATGCACTGAGCTCCTCTCTCCTCTTCTCCATCTGTTTGTATTCTTTTACCATTACTGTTTTATACTAACCTGACTTCTTCCCTGGACTTCTTTGTGCTCTCTCATCCGCAGGAGCCTTTGCCGCTGGAATGTCCTTCTCCAGCTGTTGCTGCTGTTTGTTTTTGCTAGTCATGTATCGATTATTGTTGTTGCTGTTGTTGTTCTGTCTCTTTGTGTCTTTTGCAATGTTCGCTCCTCACAGGAAGACTAAAGCACCAACCTCTCCTTGTTTCAAGGATTTTTCTGAGCTGCAGAAATACAAACAGAGATCAAAATGTTAAGACATGAGCAGTTTATTTTGTTTAGCTTGCAGACGCCTGTACAAGGATTTTCACCATCATCATATGCTGTTGACAAAGCAGCAAGTCTTGCTGTTGACAATTTACCCTGTAACAGTTGTAAATAAAAGAGTAAGTTGACTAGCTGAGATGCGATTACAAGGTTTGAGATCTCTGCTGAAAAACACTCATTTGAAGGATTTTAAGTGATCAGGTGAAGGAACAGTAACTTGGTGAGTCTGAATATTGAAAGATCATTTAGACACCAAAACAAATGGCTGAGAAGGTTTTTTTTTAGTTGCCATGTGTGTTCAGAGACTTTCAGAGATCCTGTGTCTCTGACCTGCAACCACAGCTTCTGTTCAAGTTGTCCACCAGTTCCTGAAAGAGGAAGAGGAGTCCAGACTGGCAGCTCTGAGGGAGGAAGAGGATCAGAAAGGGAAGACTATCAGCAGAGAGATGAAGAGGATTCAGGATCAGATCTCCTCTCTGTCAGACAGTATCTCTGCTGTTGAAGAAGACCTGCAGAAACACAACGTGTCTTCATTCCTCAGCAGTTATAAACCCACTCAGACCAGAGCCAGAGCCCAGTGCTCACTGTCAGATCCACAGCTGGTCTCAGGAGCACTGATAGATGTGGCCAAACACCTGGGCAACCTGTCCTTCAGAGTCTGGGAGAAGATGAAGGAGAAGGTCCACTTCAGTCCTGTCATTCTGGACCCAAACACTGCAGACCCTGATCTCTATCTGTCTGATGATCTGACCAGTGTGAGACAGGGAGACACAAAGCAGCAGCTCCCTGATAATCCAGAGAGAAACACTAAGTATGCCGATGTTCTGGGCTCTGATGGTTTCAGCTCAGGGAAACACAGCTGGGAGGTGGAGGTGGGAGACCATCCTGTCTGGAATGTGGGTTTGGTTAAAGAGTCAGTTGACAGGAAGGGAGATTTGCCACACCAGAATATGGAATCTGGTGTTTTATGTATGATGATAGAAAATACACTAATGTTGTTGATAAGACTGTCAGAGTGAAGGAGAGTCTCCAAAGGATCAGAGTCCAGCTGGACTATAACAGGGAGGAGGTGTCCTTTTATGACCCTGAAGACATGACTCACATCATTATTTTTTCAGTTTATCAAAAATCATTTTTTAGCTCTGATTGATTATTATTTGCTCTTTTATACTTCAACAGAACTGATTTGTTGTCGAGGGTAACAGATATTGTTTTTTCTTGTTTTCATGCAAAAACATGAAAACCTAAACCGTTGTTCTCATCTGAATTTTTAAGAGACGCTGAACCGTTCAGGATTTAGTTATTTTCTATTTAGATTAAATGTATTAAATATTGCAATTTTTGATTTTGACTTTACGTATTCTGTTTAATGGATTTTAACAGAATATTTTCTTATGTTGTTAAATACTCTGACGTCTCTGATTCTGCTTTCTTGGCGTTAAAAAACAGATTTATTGTGTAAGTTAGTTGTGTCGCCTCTTAAAATAAAGATGAATTCACAAGAAAATATGGAACCAAAATGCTGAAACTGTTTCACATCATCAAGAGACAAACTTTACAAATCAAAGCTGTTAATTATCCTGATTATCAGCATCTTGTTTTCAGTCAAACAACATTGTACAGTAGTATATATCCACTGTACCCAATGCTTTGATTGATTCAGTTTTGTGACAGTGTCAGTCATCAGATTTAGATTTTTATATTTTTGGGTCTTTTGACGAGTTATTTCAGTTGTGAATCTGTTGTTTTATTCTTTGGAAACAAGTTTTATTTATTACAGTTTTATTTTAATTCAGTGTTTTATTGTAACAGTGTTTCTGCATACTGTGTGTGTCATTTTGGTGGTGTATACATGGATTGATAAACTGTAATGTTGAGATGATGATCAACTATATTTTATAAAATGTCCATCTGATGGATGCTGCTTGTCATGATGTGTAATTAAATCACAGCAGTTTTAATTCTAAATGTTTGTCAGTCAGGAAAGGAGATACAGGTCGTTTCACTTTCTTTACAAACATCTATCAAATAGTCATGTGACTTTACAAAAGGTAAAATCTCACAAAACAATTATACAAACAGTTTATGCAAAATACAATATGTTTTATTTTAACCCTTTAATGGTTTCAATCTAAATTTCTTATTTTCAAAACAACAGATTTCTCACTGAAACTGTTTCAACTTCAGTTTTCAGATCACAGTCTCATAATCTTTGTGTCACTTCTTCAACATTTATGGACAGTCTGAACTTATTTAGTTAATGTTTACTTTTGTAAAGTCACATGATAAATTAACTGATTGTATATAAAGAAACCTGAAACAACCTCATAACCACCCTGATGATGCTAAATAGACAAAACATTTGAGTAATAAAACGTGACATATGAGAGAATAGTTGTGCAACCTGCTTATTTTAATGGAGTCGTGTTAATTCTCACACTGGTCTGCACCTCGCTGTGTGTGTCAAATACTGAAATAGTCAGAAAAGGAGGGAAAACTTTATTAAACAAATCCTCAGATGGTAAAACTGAATGTCTGTGTTTAACCTCCACTACTTCAAGACACTAACATAAACTGTAAAAGAGGCTGTTCAGTTTTAAAAGTAATCATTTACAACCTTGTTGATAAGGATTCTCATTTAAGTGTTGTATAAAGATTATTTCCATGTCGGCTTTCATCATTTTAACCTCAAAGATTAAACTTTTTCATTCAGTCTGGTTCACCGGCAGTTCACGCATGATGAGAAGACTTTGTTCTGTGACGTGATATCAAAGGTAACCCACTTTATAGTCCTGCTGATTCGTTATCGCTTTATTATTATGTTATTTTTGTTTAATGAGTAACATTTGAGCAGCAAGCTGTGCCAGACGGAAGAGGTCAAATAAAGGCCAAATAAAACAGTTTCACCTAGTACCTACATGCTACATTGTGCCAGAGAGAAGAGGTCAAATAAAGGCCAAATAAAACGGTTTCACCCAATAGCGACATGCTATGTGAAAGCTGAAGTGTTCGCTCCTCACTTGGAGGACTAAAAATGAGCTTGAATGTTTTTATTTTTATTATTAAGGAAGAAAAAGATGATCAAATTTAGCCATTTCACCTTTAATTTCTCATATTTGATGACACTAAAAAAAGCTTATATATGACACAAGGAAGTTCAGAGTGAAATATTTTACTCTGAAGGACGTACTGGTGCCACCATCTGCTGGTGACAAAACTACATAGCAGCGTTCCCCTCTATAAACAGGAACTGAATGCAAATTTTGACATTGTGGATCAAAGCTGAGACATTTTACTATAACTACTGAATGTTATCTAGTCAGGTTATTCATACACCAACAGTGTCCAGCATCAACTTCACACACACACACAAATCAAACGTTTCCATATATGTAATATTAATATAAAGCTCTTTTTGGTAGATTTCTTATATATCGATATATATAGATAGGGGAGAACGGGGTAACATGAGCCATTTTTTACATTTGATCATTTTACTGCAAAATAAAAGTGTATTTGTTTCAAATAAAAATGACTATATAAACGTCAGGTTGTTGTGTACCCATGGAAATTAAAACAAGTTAATTAATTATTATGGTTTTAGAACAATGAGCCATCAGAAAAAGTTAGTCCAATGGCACAACTTACCCCAAAATAGGGGTAAAATGAGCATGGGGATGAGCGCTTTATGGGTAAATAGTGCTACCATTAAATACTGATATAAAAATGACAAACAAATTAATTGTAACATTAGAATAATTTTAACTTCATTAACGCCATCAATTTAACAAAATTTTGTACTTTTCAGTAAAATCATATGTTTATTGTTCAACATGTTATCTAAACATTTTCAGTAAAAATTAAACTGTGATCTTTGGGTTTTAGCTACAAAAAGAATATGAGTTTAAATATGTTTTTGTGTATACAGACAGGCGACACATTAAAGGAAAAACTGATCCAGGTCTGAGTACTTGACCCCTACAGTGAGGGGATCTGGTGGCTCTGTTATGCTGGGTGGGGGTGGGGGCATGGTTTGAGTCCGCATAGAGGTGAAAGGTCACTGCTAATCAATACAAGTTGCTCCGAGTGATCAGCTTTGTCCTATGATGAAACATTTCTATCCTGATGGGAGCCTGTGCGAGTCTCTGAACTCTTCTGGAGGGATGAACACCATTTTTCCAAAAGATATTCCCTCATTTGGTGTTTTGATGATGACGGAGGTGGTGGAGAGCACCGCCTAACAAGTCGGACCAGGATCTCCCAAAGGTGTTCAACTGTGAAGGCCATACCCATCAAACCATCCAGTGACCCTTCATGCCCTGTGGATTGGGGCATTGTCACCCTAGAAGAGACCACTCCCATCAGAATAGAGATGTTTGATCACTCAGAACAACTTTGTATTGATTTGCAGTGACTCTTCCCTCTAAGGGGACAAGTAGACCCAAACCAAGCCAGCAAAATGCCCCCCAAAGCATAACAGAACCACCAGAACCCCTCACTGTAGGGGTCAAGCATTCAGACCTCTTTTAATTTGTCACCTGTCTGGATGTTCCTGATATGAACAATATGATGGTTTAACTTATTTTAATTCCTTATCTCAAGTGCAGTCGTACAGTGCAGTCAGCTTTTCAAATATTTACATTAATACAGGTGTAAATGAAGCGATGTTGACGGTCCGTTCATAGTTTTTGACCTTCAATCATGAGTCCATGTGTCCATCAACCCCCTGCACACTTTTTTGAGTAAAGCACTTGAGTCAAAGTGGTTTAATTATGACTGTTAGCAGCACAACAAAAGCTGCCATGAAGGAGAAAACTTGACAAAACAAAATGATTAAAAACACAAATTTGAGTTACTTAAACTTTTAGTTAAATAAAGTAAAATCTTACTGACATTTGTTGATTTGAAATTTTGTGTTTAGAGTATAACAACGCAATATATTCTAACATTTTATAATTATTTTGTATGACAAATGTTAATCTTTAAAGTAGCTTGTAGTGGGAGTAGAAGACTAGAGTACAATGAAATGGAAATACTTTAAATGACCTCAAAGGTGTAAATATTTTCCACTGCGAATGAAGGAAACGTAGAGTCGGATAATGAAATGAATCCTCTGATGCAGTGAATTGAGTTCAAACTGAGGCCTTTGCTCTAAAATCAATAAATTTGTTTTCTCGCTTCAACCACTTCCTTCATTTAACCGTGACGAAGACGCAATTTTAAGCAACCATTTTCACACTTGACAGCATTCATGAGGCGTTCAGGTTGCGTAGTTAACCAAAAATTTATGTATTCAGTTTTTTTTTAAATCATTTCGCTAAAAATAAATGTGTGTATTTTGCTTACACAAATAGATAAATATCAAAAACACAGGCTCACTTGCTTGGTAAAAGTCAAACGTGGTGACTGTATTTTGCAGTAAGCGTACGAACAGGGAAGTGTTTTCTGTTATAAAGCAATATTTTTTTTAACTCTAAATATTATAATTAGTAAAATAAGACAACTTTAGAGCTCAGAAGTGGAAATGGAAGAGTCAAAAAGGGTCCTCAAGAAGAGGAAAAAAGCAAGAAAATAATCTACAGTGTTTTTATCCTTTTTTTGTGCAACATCCTGTGGCCACGTCATAATTTAAGGAGTGATAGTTGCGGCAAGACGTTAACCAAAAAGGGCCTGAAGTGATGTGAATGTTTTGAGCTGTTTCTGAGAAGATGAGCAATAAATGTGACATGTGTGGTTTTCTGGGAAACAAACCATTGCTCATGACTGTCTGTTTAATGTCACGGCCTGGTTCTGAAGCCATGAGAAAAGAGTGGGAATCACATATGAATAAAGCTTTTAACGGTCATATTTATTGTTAACTTAATATAAATTATAACAATATTAGTCAGTTGAATCAGTAATGGATGCAGTGTATGGATGAGTGAGGTATGTGGTGTGTGCAAGCAAAGCAAAACAAAACAAACAGAAGTCTGACCCATCTGGCTGGTGGAGGCCTGGAAAGAGGTTCAGTCGAGGACACCTAAATAGGCTGTAGGCCTAAACTAGGTGCAGGTAGTTCCTTGACATCCTCTCCAACTCCGCCCACTGGTTCCTGAGAAAGAAGTCAAAGCAACGGGCACGTCACATATTATCACATGGTTTTGTGTGTGTGTGTGTGTGTGTGTGTGTGCTCTTTGTTGTTTTGCTTGTCACTAAGTAAAACTATACTAATATATATATCACTTTCAAAAGCAGGTTTACAAAGAGCTTCACAGTTACACACAGGATAGACATTATGAGATAATAATATGATAAACTGTGTGACACTATTTTCCTCCTCAAAACTCAGCGGCTCCACTTTAAGTAACATGATTAGCTACATTTTGGGAAGAGCTCATACAACATGCTGAAGATAAAGATGGACAGATGAGAGGTAGTTAAGGCTGCAGCTGTGCTTTTAGAAGTTTGCATGGATATTTGTATTAGTACTTTTTTTTTCTGTTGTTAAAACCACTGACATCTATTACAACAGACACAAACTCGAGCTGAGTTTTTCATGTTTTTGAAGAAGGAAAGCACACACTTATATCAGCCACTGCAGTCAGTGAGTGTTTGATAGCAGTGTAAATTAAATCGGCTCACTCATACTCATGTAAATGAGGTGAACTAATCATCAGAGGCATCTCTCAGTAGAGCACAACCTAGAAAATGTAATTATTCACTTAACTTTAATGGAGCTAGGAAGTCTCATGAGCCTATAACGGCACTGACACGCCGTCACTGACAAACAACATTCAAACTGTGACATAAAAACACACAATTAATGCACAACAATCACATGTGTTAATGATACAGGACCTTCGAGGCATTAAGGAGGAGTTTGGATATTTAAAACAGTCAAATTCTTCATGAAACATGTTGTGAATGTGACGTTTCAACGCATCATATGAAGGCGGTGTTTCCACATTAGGTTCATATTGTCAACTGTTTCAAATTCAGGGTGTGCTTGAAGTACTTCCTGAGTACAGAACAGACTTTGGGGACACTTAATCCAGACAGGAAAGTGACCAAGAATGGCTTTAAAGATGCTCCATCCAGTTAACACATATATTTTATATGTTATATATGTGTTAATATATAACATCCCTCCATATGTGTTATATGTTTCAACCATAACTGAACATTAAGACCTTTGTGAAGGTGGTTTATCTGCAGGGCTGTCATAGTTCAGGTGCTATGTGCCAAATTTAAGGTGATATGTTCATGAAACTTGGCACACTTGTACAGTTTGGGGCTCATTTTCAGAAATGGAGTCATTACAAAAACGCCTTGCGGTGGCCATGGCAACCAATTTACTTTCTGCCATAACCTAGTTATGTATTTTTGCATCATATCTCCTGAATCGAACATGATAACACTGAAAAAGTGACGTCTACCCCCATATTCTGATGACCAAGGATTACAATGATACCATATACAACATCATAAACTGTTCAGGCAAATAGTTAATGATGTATTCATTGATGCTGTGTGAAGGAAATCACAGAATACCTCGGCTAGACTTTGTAACATCATGTCCGTTGCATGCATGTTGTGTAAAGTTTTAAAAGCTTTTATGTCCTCTATTGCGTTGGATTGCATTAGCTGTAGCTATGGCGTCAACTACAGGTGCTACTGCAACCGAGATTTTGTAGACTTTGTGCAGTTTGAACCGCAGCAGCTTCCTCCACCGAGTCTCCAGGAAACTGATACTTCAGTCAGAGGAAATAAGAAAACAAAACAGAAACAAAACAGGGAGGAAACATCAGCAGTGCAAAGAGAAAGAAACTTGAAAATGACAATTTGAGAAAAGGGCAATTACATTTTAAGAAAGTAGGTTCAAGTCCTCAGATTTAGGAGTTATTAGCAGTACACAAACACTGAATAAAAGGTTTATAACACACTATAATTTAGTTATACACAAATTTAAGTGCATTTAAAGTGTTTTAATGTACAGTATTGGTCAACATTTATAACTTCCCCTATGGAGACGTAGTTTATATCATTAGATCTTTGTTTTACTATATTGTCCCATGAAATATTTGCTCTTTTTTTATTAAATGTGATGCATTTTTTTTTATCAATGAAAACAACCACAACTGTATATAAAGTGGTTAAAATGTACTTTATCACTACTCCATCATCTATAACATCAATATGATTCTTATGGGATTGGTAGTTTTTGCTGACAATGCTTCTGTGCTTTCACTGAAGATTTTGAATGAAGGACTTCCACTTTTAATAGTAATATTAGAGTCATTTTTACCTTGTGGTGCATTGCTGTAACTTAAATAAATGATCTGAATGCTTCTTCCACTAAATAAGTTCACTAACTCGAGGTCACAATCGACCCATAGTTCTTGACTATCACTTAAAAACACGTGGTCTGCCTGTTATCAATGCTGAAAGGCTCTCGCTTATGTCTGTTTCCGTGTTTTCATGCCAAGAGTTGAATTTTAACTAAACCGAGGTTTGTAGAAGAAGAAAAAAAACGCGGAGGGGAGTGGAGAAAGAAGAAGGGAGGGAGGAGTGGAGAAAACAGAGGAAATAGAGGAGGGGAGGGGAGGAGGAGGAGGAGGAGAGGAGAGGACTGTGGTGGGAAGCCAGGAGGAAAACATTAGCCCTCGCTCCTTCACGCCGTTGGGAGATTTTCTTTTTACTATTCCCGGGACCGGTTAACGACGCGCTGCTCAAGCCAAGGACGCACCGCAAGAAGCCAGGACGCACGGTAAGGCGCGCGGCCACTCGCTGTACACGCTGAGAGGGGTGAAGCTGAGGCGGGGAAGGGGTTGACAGGGTGAAAGGGGTTTTTGGGGGGGAGAAAGGGAAGAGATGGAGAAGGAAGAAAGAGAAAAGCAGACTAACAGGAAGTTGTAGTGACCGGGCGAGCGATGTCGCTCTACTCTCTCCTTTCCTCGTCTCCACTGCTCTCCGGGGAGTCTTAAACTAGAGGAGTAACGGTACGAAAGGCTGAGTGAATGGAAGACAGGAGAGGAAAGTTGGAAATACTCGGCTGCACTTTCTTCTGTTCTCTCCTGAACAAGAATTACATCCTACATTTGGCTTCTTCCACAACAACAGCGGGTTAACTTTTCGTTTTCGTGCCGGTTTAATTGAGCCGACGAGCGCGGAAAAAGTTTTCAAAACTTCAGCAAGTAATATGTTTTTAACCTTTACTGTAGGTCACTGCTTCTCAAACCTTTTCACGTCAAGAACCCCTAAACTGACACAAATTAGACCCCCCAATTGATAAGATACTTGCTTTTACATGTTTCGTTACAGAAAATGTATGAAACCCATGACCAAAATACTCACACAATCAGTCATTCTGTTACTTATGGAGTGAATTATAGTTAAGATAATTGATTCCCCTTTTTGCCAGGAACCCCCTTTAAACCCTCCAAGGACTCCTGAGGGTCCAGGAACCCCACTCTGAGAACCACCAGCAATCACAGTATGTTGTGTTGTTTTTTGCGGGATCCCTGCAGGGTTGAGTTCAGCTGTTAAAACGTGATTTATTTCATTTCATGGATTCGTGCTGCGGCTAGAAGTAGCCGGTAATACTGTTTTTAGTGTGCCGCATATGAAGATGACGACATCTTTATGGAGGAAGTGATGATAAGGGTGATGCTTATGAAAACAATGATTGTACAAAATGTCTGTTAACTTAGCACTGATGAGTAATGTGAATCAGTAAAGTAAAAGACAACATTGTGCAGGAAGATGCTGAGCCACTTATTCATATCCTGCATTCTTGGTACTGTTAAGTCTTTTCTCAGAAAGTAGTATGATGATACTCGAGATTACACTTCAAGGAGACGCGCTAAATCACAGGGGCGTGGCAAAGAAAGTCTGGAGCCCCCTTTTTTTTTAAATAAAATATATTTTAAATTAATTTTCTTGTGTTTTTAAAGGTGGAGTGCAGGACTTTTGTCTGTCTCCCCCTTCTTGCAGTGAGAGTAATTACAAAAACACTGTCCACATCTGCTTACGTCACAGGCTCTGCCTTTGCCGGCTGTAAAACGGTGGATAAATTGTTTTAATTGTCACACAATACCAATGAAATGACTCGTTTCACAAACAGAATTTAATATATCTGGTTTGGAAAGTCTAGAAGAGCTGCATGATTAAATTATTTTGTCCCCATTCAAGTTAGCAAAGAGCTAACCGGAAGTTAGCTTACGTCACAGGCTCTGCCTTAGCCAGCTGTAAAACAGTGGATAAATTGTTTTGATTGTCACACAATCCCAATGAAATGCCTCGTTTCACGAACAGAATTTAATATATTTGGTTTGGAAAGTCTAGAAGAGCTGCATGATTAAATTATTTCATCCCCATTCAAGTTAGCAAAGAGCTAACCGGAAGTTAGCTGCTCGGCCATTCTCTGAGTAACTGGTTGACTCTGCGTTGTGTTGTAATGAAGACACTCAGACGTGGGTTTCATTGGAGGCCACCATTTATTCCGGCAACTGACAAAAGTGAATGAAAAGAAAATATCCTCCGGTCAATTATGCTAATTCAGGCTATTACACAATTTAAATTACAGAATAGTGATACTATAGCGTACCATAAGTCCAAGTTGATAAACACACGTCAAAAAAAAAAAGAAGTGCACAACACTGCTTACCTCTACCATGAAGTATGACAACAAAGGGGGAGAGGTTAAGGCGAGGGACAATATTTACAGGGGGGCACCCACAAAAGTGAACATAGGGGTACAGTGAACAGAGCCTTAAATGTTCCACCTGTTTGACCTTGGAGGAGTAGTACGTCAGGATTTAATGAAATACAAATTTTGTGTAATTTTAACACATATGTTGCACATTTGACCTCGTTACATCTGCCCATAGAGCATGCTCAGTATGAATTCATCCAGCCAGCTGCTGGCAGAGATGTCAAACCTGACACCATATTTAAAACTCTGTATACTCTGGAATACAGAGAGATTTACCTGGTGGCGATAGTCTTTATCAGCATTGTATGAATTCGCTTGGCAAGGGCTTGAAAGTAACAGATGTTCATATATATGTAAAAGTTCTGCACTTTTGTCTGTTAGTGGCTGCTTAAACATGTTAACACAGCTTTTACACTGATTCATTTTGTTGTTTTGTCTACTTTTTCTGACAACAGCCACACAGATGTGTAGAACACGCCATTAGGGCTGCAACCAATAACCATTTTCTGTTGATTATTTTCTCAATTAATCGGTTAGTTGTTTGGTTCATAAAATGTCAGAAAATGTCAAACACTTTTTCCCAAAGCCCGAGGTGGTGTCCTAAAATGTCTTGTCTTGTCGAGACAAACACTCCAAATCTCAAAGATATTTAGTTTACTGTCATTGAAGACTAAAAAAACAGAAATTATTGACATTTGAGCGGCTGGAACCAGAGAATTTGGAATTTTCCTTCTTAAAAAATGACTCAAAATAATTAAAAAATAGTTGGTGATTTATTTAATAGTTGGCAACTAATCGATTAAAGGTGCAGTATGTAGAATTTAGTGGCATCTAGCAGAACAGCCTCGTCAGAAATGGAATATAATATTCATCACTGTGTTTTCGTTACCTTAGAACGAGCCCTTTATATCTGTACAGGGAGCGGGGTCCTCTTCCACAGAGCCCGCCATGTCGCACCGCCGTGTTTCTACAGTAGCCCAGAACGGACAAACCAAACACTTATAACCTGCAACCTCACCACCAGATACGACAAAATCTTACACGCTGGTCCTTTAAGCGACGTTGCAGCTCAAAAAGCCTGCAAGTATCCGTGTTAAAGACAATGATGGATAAAAAAACAACAACATAAAAACATTTGCTTGAAAAATAGATATACTGTATATTTATTAAAGCTGCACTAATCCAAAGTTTTTATGCTAACAGTGGAGAAAATGGCCATGTGTGATGTAAAGGCGGTCATCCATAGCGACTCTGCAGTTCTCCTCAGCTCTGTGAAGCTTTTTAGTGCCTTACAGCTCATTGTTTTTGGTTTCACAGTGTTGTCTCCAGACACAGAAGGAAGCTATTTTCAGCAAAGAAAGTTCTTGTAAGCCCACTGAACACTACCTCCCCAACGCCGAACAGCAAACAGACAAAGTCAGAGTCTAGCAGGTGAACATATCGGAGCATTTAGCAGCTGATGAGCCAGATGTTGCAAAAGAGTTGGGTGAGATTTAGACCTACCTTTAAAAAAAAAGAGTGAATACTGGACTTGGATTTGTGTTTACAGCTTGTTGTCCTGCCTGAAGTGAAAATGCATTAACGATGTGAATTAGAAACACAGCTCTGAAAAGGGTCATGTCAGGTCATTCCTTGAATATGATCTCACTCAATTAACTTTTTTCCGTAATGAATTCAACGCGGGTTCAACTTTTCAAAAGTCAAAGGTTTCTGTCACAGCTTGAAGGTTGTTGTAAGGCACTGATATGACGTCGGGTCTGTCAAAGTCTTTATGGTGCACATGGAGGAGATTATTAAGCTTAGAAGGTCAATCAAAATGTCAGGGTTTTATCGCGTAAGATGAGAGGAGGAGTGGCTTTGTGGCCTGAGAGGTCAGGTGAATAATTCAGAGCTTGATTGTCCGGGCCTTTTCATGCAGCACTTGGGGCTCTTGCCCAAAACGTCGTTACTGTTTTGTGCCCTTGTGTCATAAGTGATCTCACGTTCCCATTCTTGCTTTGTTAATGCCTGTCATCGTAGGTGGAAAGGTTTTAACGGGTCAGCGCTAAATGCATCGACGCAATGGGCCTAGTACGGTGGCCCTGAAGTGCACATCACAACAACAAATCATAAAAACACAACAGGAAATGCATGGTAGAGTTTGAATGTCTCAGAGCGGTAGACTAGTGATTGATAAAAAAGATCACTTTGCTTTAGTAATGTATATATAGTTTTCGTAGGTGGTTGTGATATAACGCTCACTTATATATGCTCATATTCGCCGCAGTAGATCTGAGATGTGACTTAAAAATTGCGAGTTACATGTTTATATGTGACGAATCTGCTGATAGAGGCAGAAAACAAGCTGCTGCTTTTAGGTACCGAAAACCAGTTAACTTTAAAAACAGTTGGGATTTAACACCATGGATGTATTATTAGAGCTCTTATTGTACATCCATGCATTACATCAGCACCAAATGAAGACGTATAGCACATTTCGTGGTTAAAAAGACCGACAGTGCGCCTAAACAATGAGTGACGAGCTATAGGTAACTACCTTTTCCGGTAGAAGTTAATGTTGTTGTTTTTTCAGATTTGTTATTTTATGATTTGTTGTTGTGACTGTGCACTTCAGGGCCACCGTAGCCTGCACATGCCAGACACAGAGTCACAAATCAGTTCAGTTTTTAACTTAACTTGAAGGCAAAGGTGACTCAGCCTTCAAGCCAATCTGTCAACGTGAATCAGGGAGCAATGGGAGAGTTTGCGAGAGATGAATTGTACCCTGTGGTCACAAGTTCACACTGTAAACGTCCTCATTCAATTACAGAGCTACACCCAGAACCTCTGAAGAAATCATTAATCTGTAACTCCCACTAACCTTGACAAAAAAAAAAAACACTAGGTGTGTTTATTATGTGTTTATATCTCCTGAAGGTTCGATTGAAGCTGATTATGCGGTCATATTAGTGAGGAAATCTGATATGGGGGCAAACAATAATCAACTTCCTTCTTCCTTTTAATGAGAAACTGTTACAAAATTTAATGAAATTTGGCTTTTCAGGTGGTGAAATTTCAAGGTAATTTCTGGGTGTTACACTGTCCCTTATGCATCTGAATACAGTTTAAATGCAGCAATGTGGCTGCCATGTACTGTATAAAGTGTTTGTGTGTGTGTGTGTCTCTTGTAGTCAAGGTTGTTAACCGAGGCTCTCAATTAGCGAGAAAAGCCAACAACCCAAAACAGATGTGGTCTTTGTGGTTCAGTGACACAAAAGTAAAACAGAACAGTAGATACCATCATTTCACACCCTCAAGAAGCCAAAACCAAACACACTGCCTTTTCTCAGGAACCTCTAGTTATTAAAACATAAACCCAACTCTCAAGTTGCTTCTTATTTAATTATCGTCTGCGGTATGGAGGTATAAAAAAAATATATAAATTCTGTTTTAAATTGTTAGTCTTATTTATTTATCCTCATCTGTCCTGCATCAGTTTCGCAGATGATGACTTCCTATTCTTATCCAATACGGTCGAATTAGAAGATTTGAGCTAACTGGTGTGTTTTTTTTTTTTAAAAACGTTTCCTTGTATGTATCTGTCTGTTTGCAGCTTATCTCACACAATACTGAACCCATCATCATTTTTTATGCACATTTACGACTGTATGCTCATGGATGTTTTATGGTAGTGGTGATTCACAAAACAAGCCTCACCTAGTCTGTTGCAGGCCACGTTTTGGACTTTGTCATGGCTCAAAAAAGACACTGACATCCATAGAAAAGTTTTGGTCTCATCTTGAACTGCAGCATCTGCAGATTAATTCTGTACCTGATCATGTTACGATCCACTGAAGTTAGACACAATACGAGATAAATAAATCCTAGTTTGTTATCTTTGCTGCCATCTTGACTATGTTTTTAATATGAAAACATACTGTGGTTTGACCTCCAGCCCACCCGATCAGTATCTGTTTTGAACTTGAAGACGCAAACATCGTCTACGTTTTATCTTCTGAAACCTTTCCACCTACACTGAATGTGTAACAGTTTTCACAGATCATATCAATATCTTTTTTATCACGTTTTAGCCATTTAATATACTGTATTTGATTTAAAATGCCCCAATTTATGTAGACACCATGATGACAGTCATCCATTGGGCGACTATGGATGATCAAAGCAAAAACTTGACAGTTCTAGTTGCAACTTCGTATCTCGTCTTTACTTTACTGACTGTATGCAAACAGTATGCGCTGGTTCATCTTTAAGTTTCTTCAGGTGATGAGGTTTTCTACTGAACTTCAGAAAGTCTTAAGATATAAACCAACTGTATATTTTCAGACCTCCACCACAAGACCAGGAGCGGGGTGTGAGTTTCAGTTGAGCTGTGGTCGAACAGGTAAAATCCGGAGACCTCAAAGTGAAAGTTTAACTCATTCCTGTACTTCATGTATGACCTAGATACAACAGTTTTATTGGTGCAATAATGCCTGCAGCTTTTTTTTAAATGAATGTTTAACTTTCCAAAGAATTATTTATGATCTCCAAAGTTCATTGTGAAACCACGGTGTGCAACTTAATTGTTGAGTTGCTGCTATTCATCAACTGAATCTCACAGATATACTGATGTCATTTACAAGTAAGCTGGTATAAAAAAGTCATTTCACACCATTACAGTGCGACCATTTGTGATCGATCTCACTTCTCTAAACTATATGCAAATAAACACCTACGTCATTTCTGTTTGCAAAGACCAAATAGATAGATAGATAGATAGATAGATAGATAGATAGATAGATAGATAGATAGATAGATTGCTGTGGGGACAAAGGACCTCCTAAATCTCTCTCTTGTTTAACAGTGGCTGAGACTGACACTAAAATGAGAATAGCTGGTCCACCTTAACGGTCAGGTCACTTTAAGTGAGCCTGGCCAGGTGAGGCTAACCCATTGTTGCTAACTTTGGCGGCTAACCCTTTTCACTTTAATCAGCAGGTGGCAAATAAAACGTGGGAGCTTGGCTTAGGTCTTGAGGGGTTGTGTTATTTATCTATCGCTGCTACGTTCACAGCTGCCAACTTCTTACTTGTTGGTTCTCCTTGTTGAGTCCGTGCTTCCGCTTGTACAGAGGCGCTCTGTCGATGTAGCCCAGCACACATTTGCATACACACTGTAAAACACTGCTTGAAAGAATGTGGCGATATGCGACCCAGACCGCCTACGAATGTGGTCTTAGTGATCTGCTCTCAATGCGTTCTTGATGCGTCTCGGGTGCATTCATACCTGTACTCAGAGCTGTCCACTTCTGATCGGATCGCACTACCTAAAGACCCCTCTCCTTTTATCTCTTGTTTGCGGGAATTTGAGTACTCATACCACAAATAAACCCTTTTCTATACCTCAGATTAAGGACAATAAACATGTCTTAACATAAGCAGTAAATTTAGGAAATAATATCTGATTAAAAAATAGGCAGCATCGAGTCTTTTCTAGCGTTCTTTGCCACCTTTCGATGTTTCCCAAGTAGAAACATTGTCTTGTTTCTGACATGTCTTCACGCCAGTTCTTGAATCGTGGCGCCTTGTGTTTCCTCTGTGCGCTCAGTGTAAGTTGCGATGTGTCAGTCACTCTGTTTTCTCTGTATGGAGTCCTCGCTAGAGCGTTGTTTGGGTTTCTCCGTCGGATTTTGACTTGTAGCTCGTTTTAGGTGCAGAACTGATCACATGTCACCAAAATCTCCTTAATCAGCAAGGAAGCAACACTAAACAAATCTGTTAGATGTTGTTTTTTTTTTAATACTTATCATTTTTTCTACATATACAGTATATACATATAGCAATGGACAACAGCCTTTCAAGCCAAAATGCCTGTTTCCAACCTTCCATGTGGTTCAATCTGCTGCTTTTCCTTCACTTATGCGATAGATTAAGTGAGTATCTTCTGGCCCATTCATCAAGAAAACCAGCCCAAAGTCAGCCCGAAAGATCGAGCAATGAAAGCAACCATTTGCGTGCAGCCCTCATAAAGTATGCACACATACACCGACGCGTGCACGGGTTCTGAAATACAAAAAGTGGGTCAGTGGGTCAGTATTGCTTCAGAGATGTTGCATATTTGAATGTGCAAATGATCTTTAGATAGTATTTTTAGTTGAGTGTCTGCGTCGCTGAGTTGAAGTTGCACGTCTAGCCGTTCAGTTTAGTGGACTCACAGCACCTCTTTCAGTGGTGAACCAGCCCTGTTTTTCCCACAGTAGACGCTGTTAAGGTCAATTAGCGAGAACACGCTATCAATGCTCCTTTCCTGCCTTTGTTGAGTCACTGCAAACAGATACTGTGCAGTAATGACATTACTGGATTGAAATCTGGAGGCGGACATGTTGAAATAACACAAAAAACAGCCAATTTTAAGTATTCCAACAATCAACTATACTATTAAATGATAAACTTTTGATAGTGAAAGCTTTGATCCAGTTTTAATTTCAGGCTGAGTCTTGATGTTGTGCTACTGTGGAACAGTACTGCGGTAGTAGCCGTAGTTGGCCGGTGATCTGAAGCTTTCAGTAACAATATGTGGCGTGTAATTACCCGGCACATCCTGACAGGAACTTCATGCAGGAGAGATACAAATATTTGTTTTAAAAAGAGATTTTTTTTAATCTATAAAACATCATGTCGCAATTTTTTCAGAGCTCAAGATGATGATTAAGTGTCTTGTTTTGTCTAAAAAACCCAAAGATGTTCAACTTACTACAATGTAAGACAAGGAAAAGTAGCCAACTCTCTCATTTTGAGAAGCTGGAACTGTCAAACAGTTTGGCATTTTGTGGTTGAAAGACAGATCTAAGTGATGACTCGATACTCAAAATAGTTGCAGATTTACTTTATTTTGGGTTGAGTCACCGGTTAATTATTATTGCAGCTTTACTTTCCTTTACAGGCGTCTTTATCTCTCCAAGGAGGCTCTGAAAACTACAGTGTGTGTGTGTGTGTGTGTGTGTGGGAGCTATTATTAGCTTGCAGCCTGATAGGATAAGTACCTGTTGATAGAGACGTAACAGAAAACGTAGGCTGGCGGATTTTGAAATGCCGAGCAGAAGTTTATATTTGACATCTGAAGAAACACTTCAAAGCTCCTGGTGGATTATCTGTAAAGTTAGAGCGTCATAGTTGAGGGATGATGTCTGTTTTATAAAACGATAACGCACCAGATTATAACATTTTCATTAAAAAAAAAAACCCCAAAAAAACAGTGCAACTCACGTATTTTGCAATACAAACCTCAATATGTAGTAAGTTATTACAAAATGCAGAGTACTGTAACACACAATGTGTTCAGGCTGCTTATTACAAAAGGCAACAGGTTGTTACAAAATGTTACAACCACTTTAAGGTGACTTTCTGTGTTTCCTCTCATGGTTGTAGCCTGAGAAACCCTTAAAGTTCACCTAAATCTCTTTGTTTCTTTTGGGAGTATGTCGATGATGTGTCGTAGCAATAAAGAGCCTCTCATCTGTAACAACAATGAGCAAGTTATCTCCTTAATAATCATCTCGGAAACACCAAAAAAAACCTCCTTTCTCCCCTGCACACCTTTCTCTTCTGCTCCTTGAAAACGGGCTCCATTTATCCTGAGCTCTTGTTTGCTGTTAGACAAAACACACACACACACACACACACACACACAGAGAGAGGAAAAACGCCGAGGGAAAGGGAACAGCTGTCCTCATTGGCTAATCTATTACTGTAGCGCCGTTTGACTGATTTAAGGAAACTATTATGCAACAACTTTTATATCTTTGCACAGTTTCAAGTGGCCGTGGTCCTATTCGTATCGCACACTCTCTGTGCATTGTACACTGTGAGTTAGTCGGAGGTGTTTTCTTTGTCTTTCCGCTGACGGGAGGTGTTTCACGTCATTGTGCTGGTGTAATTTGTGATAAGAGGGGGTGGTGGTTTGGATGAGGATCAAGTTTCTCTCAGGGCTGTTGGACTTAAAACTGGGGTGTCGGACTCAAGGTGGGGCTGAACTGCAGCGTGTTTCGAAGCAGATAGAACAGAGCTGTTGGTTTTCCTCTTTTTCTTCCCTCCCTTTACAGCAGCAGGTTTTAAAAGTCTGACACTTCAGACAACGTGGACCTCGTTATTTAAGGTTTTTTTTTTTTAAGCCTACAGTTGTTTACATTTTTGGAAAATTGGCACCATTAAAAATGTGCCTAATTAGCTATTAGTAGTTTCTGTGTTTATATATACAGCCAACTATCATTTGATTACTGTGATGCTGCAGATACTGCAAGTCCTGGAGTCATAAGGAGCATCTTACTTTCTTTTCTTTTCTTTTTTTTTTACGGATGTTTACTCATCATGGGCATCAAAAATAGTAATATCCCTGGAAAGTCTGAGTCACTCTGAATCTGAAATCTAAAAATATGTTTATCAAGTCTGCGTGTTCAAATTTAACTCTTGAGAAGGAATACAGTAGGTCGGTGCACGAAGGGTTTTAAAGTTCACTTGCCTCCGTGAGTTTTTTGTAAAGGTTCTCAGGCTGAAACTGACTGATTATTTTCTTAATCGGTTAATCGTTTTGTCTATAAATGGTCAGAAAATGATGAAAATGCTCGCAATAATTTCCTTGTTTTATCATAGCTTCAATTCAGAACCTAAATATTCAGTTTATTATCATGTATGATGAAGAAAAACAGCAAATCTCCACATTTTAGAAGCTGGAACCAGAAAAGTTTGACTTTTTTGTTTGAATAATGAGTGAAACGATTATTACAATAGTTTCTAATTAATTTTCTATTTACAGACTAACCTATTAATTGAGTTGCACCTCTGACTCCCGCTGATTAACCTGCTGAATCTTGCTCGTTTAATCCGTACACAAACAGAGAAAAATGACATTTTGTGGTAAATCGGTTGGTGATACTCCAGTTTTTACATAGCGCTTTATTTAATGCGTTAACACAAGACTGATCGATGTTCTAGTCTAAATCTCGCAAAGAATTTTCCCAAAATATTGAACTCTTCCTTTAAAGTGTTGAGAAATACAACAATTTACACAATAAAATGATTTTTCATTAATTTACCATTGTGGGCTTTAGGTTGCAAATCATGATTAACAGTTTTAGATTCACAAACTCTTTCATTAATGTCATGAAGTACTTTGATTTTTCAGGTATTTTATTCATTATATAAGACCCATAACGTAATTTCAACAAGTTATTTTAACTATAAATAGTTTCTCAATACAGATATTGTAGAATTATTCCTGTCTTGTCAACTGTATTGTCAGCTGTTGTTGGGATAGGAAAATCATCCTTTTTTTACACTACACATACACAAAAGGGCTCTTCATCCATTTGCATAAAGAGATACGGTATGTCTACACACACACACACACACACACACACACACACACACACACACACACACACACACACAGGCGTTCGGAGGAAAAGGTTCTTTCTTTCATCTGCAAACAAGTGCTCAGTTTCGATAATAGAGCTCTGTTCGGCTTAGAAACCAGAGATCACTAATCAGACAAGACACCCATTCATCCGCGTGACCTCTGACCTCCACTGGCCAGTCACAGGTGACTGTGACACTGGGATAATGTTACCCACTTTTGTTTGCCTGGTGTAACGTTAATTCCCGTGTTTGTTGCCTACACTTTAAAAAAGGTAAAATGGCTCAAAGAGAAAAGAGAACTTTTGTGGGTTTGTGTGCAGAGCTGCAGAAGTAGGACGTTGTCAAAGAATCGTTGTCTTTCATTGGTAAAGGTGGTTTCATTTAAACCACACAATGTTCTGATTATACCTCTCCTACACCCACTTATCTTTTTCCACTGGTTTTTTAAAAAAAATTTTTTACTTTATAACCTATTTTCATAACCAACCAAATGAACATTGACACATGTTTCCGTCATCGTTCCTCCTGTTCATGCTGGTCCCTTCATAATGGACTTCTCTATGTAAGTGATGGGGGGATGAAATCCACAGTCCTCCTTCTGTGCAAACATGTATATAAAGGTTTATTTAAAGCTAATATGAGGCTTCAGTCATTTAAATTAGTGAAATAAAGTCAATATCTTTCAAAGTTGCTCTTTTTTAGTGCCGAATTTACTCTTTTTTTGTTTTGGGAAAACACCATCTGTTGAGACAAAGAGAGATTTTTCTTACTAAATAGACTGAAACTGTAGAAGATATCCACTTTATTAACTAACTCAGACGTCTGGAAGCCTCATATTACCTTCAGATAAACTTTTAAATACACTTTTGCTCAAGACAAGGACTGTGGATTTTGTCCCTTATCACATTCGGAGGAGCAAATATGAACAGGAGGAATTACTAAACCTGTTTCTGTGATCATATGGGACCCTACTATTGTTTTATTGTGAACCTGTCATTTAGCTACACATCACATTTCATCACGAAACCGCCACACTACTGTATTTTAGGCGTTTGAGACATTCATTATAGTTTTAGGCAGCTGTTGGCTTCCATTTATTTTTATACTGAATGGAAATAAATTTAAAATCTTGTCATTACTTAAGAAAATTTAACACTGAATAAATATGTCATTGTTTTTGACACATTAAAACTGATTTTTATTGATTTATTTCAGACTATGCAAAAAATAAATGGAAATAAATGGAGGTCAGTGGCATCAAACTGCTGAAAAAATACACCTTACAAAATCTCAAACTGTGCAGCCTGTATTCACAAAGCTTCTTTAAAGCTGTTGTAATCGTAAGTGGCATTTTTTCGTTTCCATTTGGCCGAAAAAGTAGCGAAGCATACCCTGGATGGATGCGGCTCTATATTTTTTTACTGCTCTGCCAGTTTGATGAGCTGAGAGGAACAAACCGCAGTGTGACAGCGGCCATCGTTATGAAGGATTATGTTGCGGCTCTGTGATTTGTCTTTTTTAATACTTTTTGGCATCAGTGAGTAAGTTTGAGAGCTGATGTTATCAAGCTGTGTCAACACACACACAGCATAGAGCGCACATACTATATAAAAGGATAGACTGTTGGGGTTTTTTTTGTCTCTTTAAAGGTTAAAATGTGAGTAGAGTTTGCTGTTAAATGCCAAAAAGAGAGTATGCTAATTCAGAAGATACGCAAGAGAGGAAGACTGGAACTACTCGAGAGCTGTGTTAGTCTCCATAACTCATTCTCTGAGCCCGGTCTGGTCTCTGCGGTGTGTCAGTATGTTGTTAAAGCCTGGAAAGTCCGAGCATCTACTAAAACCAAGAGCGAGAGAGAGAGAGAGAGAGAGAGAGAGAGAAAATCCCCACACCTCCCCAAACATTCAGCAGCAGCGCGCAAACCGTTTTTTTGACATTCAGCGTTAAAGCCTCGTTAAATCTTCATGATGACTGTAGCAAGTTTAAATGTCACTGTTAACCAGCCACGGGGAGACGCCCCTCGATGTCGGGTCACATGACACGGTGTTTGGGTTTGGAATAAAGTGGGTGGTTAATTTAGTGGAGCTGAGCAGTGAATGAATAGACGGACTGTTTGCGTCGTGAGATTTTAGGGTGGATTCATGGTGGGAGGTTACAAGTGTGTGTGTGTGTGTGTGTGTGAGCATCTGCTGTCTTTATAAAGTTGTGTTAATATTGTTTGCACATGTGAACTAACACAAGAATGTACCCAAACACACCAAAGGACACAAATATGCACACGTAAAAAAAAAAACAATGAAAAAAAAAACACACGCTGTCTAGCCCCCACGTGTCATGGTATGTTGTGTGTGTGTGTGTGTGTGTGTGTGTGTGTGTGTGTTTTTCCAGGGCCTTGGCATTCCTGTTAAAACTCACACATTCTCCAACAAACGCATGTGGTTGATATTTATAGCTCAGGCGCTGACGTCACCTTGGCAACCAACGCTAAAGGAGAGGGAGCTCGACAACCAACCGCTTCCGTACCCACAACAATGGCAGGAGAGGGCCGAGCCCCACTCACGTGCACACTTTTTCCCTCACTCATGACAACATTTGCACTTAATTTATTTCTCTTCCCTCGTTAGTTTTTATACATTTTGTGGGTGTTTTTTTTTTTTTTTTTTAATTGCAATTTTTTCTTTTTTTCTTTTTTTGCATTGTTGCGTTTCGGCATCACGTGTCTGAACACATTTACGCATAAAAATCCCCAAAATCTACACAACAAAAGACTCATAAAAGTCTCTCCAGGAAGGAACTGAGGAGATTCAGTGAGGCGGTTTGCTGTCCAGGAGGAAGAGTGAACAGGAAACAACAGGGTTTATTGGAAATTTGATTATGTATTAAATGTGAGATTAAGACATCCTCTCCTTTAGACCTCTCTGCTAGAGGGTATAATCAGCATCGCCATGGTTACCAGGGTCAGAGGAAGCTTCCCTAAACAACACAGATAGGGTGGACGCTCAAACCAAAACTGCTGAAATGCCGTGCAACGTGACTTAAACTGTCCCTTCTTTAAAAACTAGTGAACCAATCAGACACATTTTTCATATCGTAGGCTGATAAAGACCAGGACTCGGACCTTCCTTCGGGGGTCGGAACGGAAAAGAGACGGCACCGGAGCAGAACGCTCTGGTGTTTGCTGTTTTTCGATTCTCCACTTGGCTTCAAAGTGCTTTCAATAAAACCTTCTCAGCATTAAGACGTCAGAAGTCTCGTGTGCGCTTTTTATGCTGACCGTCGCTCGAAAAACATCCACAACGGTCGCAAACTCGGCAAGCTCCCGTAGTTATTTGATCAAACATAACGACTCTACTGCGGCATTTTAATGAACTGCTCTCAGCACGTCAACCTTTTGCGTAACTTCACTTTTTTTTTTTATCAGTTTTTGCAGTTTCCCGTTTATCCTCAACACTCCCCAGATTCCTGCAGCGTGATCTAAACAAATATGAGATTCAGATTCAAGCAAGATCCACTAAGCTCAACCTTCTTTATAACTAGAACATATTTTTTATATGCCTGACAGCTGACTGTTGGCTCGCTGTGTCAGACCATAAGGACCGAGAGAAGCCACTGAAACAACAGCGGCGGCATGCCGACGGCCACTGCTGAGTCTCACCATCACTCAGCTGAGACAGACCGCAGGGTTAGACAAGGCTCTCGGGTCTGAGTTCCTCCGAGTTCCTTGGTGACCACATGTGTAGATAAGTGAAGGAGGAGTGGATGCCTGCTCTTAGAGCGGAGCCTCCCTCTGAGTCACTCTCCCCTACATGGGAAAAACATTAAGAGGCTGAAGGCTGATGCAAACCTGGAGTAAGGACATTTAAAACCAGAGGAGAACAGAAAGCAGGACTCTCTCACGCTCCAAAAAGTGAACGTAAACACTCGCAGAGCTTAAAGCTTGACTTGTGAAACCATGTAGAGGCTTTCCCTCTTCCTCTCTTCATGTTTTCTAATGATATTTATTCCCTGTTGTTGTTTTTCTGTTCTTTCTCACACACAAACACTCATGTACCATCCTAACTTCTAGTCTAGTCTGAAACCTTTTTCCCCCATCAGCTGTAAAAAGAAGGATCTTATTTTAAAAGCAGCTATATTGGGAACTGGGAAACTGCTATAACCTTAGTTTAAAAAGCTGTATGACTGGGGAATGATTACCTCATAGGGTATGTTACGGAAAATGGTTTAATGGCAGCTGGCAGGCCTGCGGTCATCCTCACTCAAACAGCAAAACTTCCAGTTTCCTGGAGAAAGGTGATGAACAGTCTGTGGGAATTTATTTATAAGGGAGATGTCGGCAGACTCAGATTTATAGTTTGTCCAAGTTTGGGAGGTAACAGTTTTCTACCGCTTCTGTCTCCACAGATCAGTATGATGGATACATAATAGGAGAAGGGACGAGGAAGACAAGATGTCGTTCTTTGGTCTGGACTGTGCCAGGAAGAAAGAGAGAGGTAAGCCGTAACCAGCTGGAAGCTCAGTTTCCTGTTGCAAGACGACAACGATCTCTCGAACTTGTTTCCTAGAAATGATGTTGATCTTCTTCTCAACCGCAGAAGCAAAAAAAAAAACATAAACACATGCTTCCTGAATGACATTGTCTGCAAAAATAGTGAGAAAATATTGATTAACATATACAGCAAGTGGCAAAAATGTTGCTACTGAACACACGAGTAAAACGTTCATTGACAACTGTGCTATTTAAGTTTTTTTTCAATATCCAATCTAGCAGTACAATATCCACTCATAAGCATTATTAAACTTTTTATGGTTATGTTTAGGTGCTGGCAGAGCTTGGTTAAGGTCGTAGTCTTGGTTCGATACAGAAAAAAGTGTGACTTCGGTGTCGTGTAGAAATGTAGCACGTCGCCTGTGAACATAATCCAGCAAGTTTGTTAATGCAAAGTGACTGAGAGAACAATTTAGCAGCATTGAAAGAGAAGAAAGGGGCTGTTTGTTTGTTTTTTACCTGGTCATGACAGCATTAAGGCTTTTTCCAGGAGTGAGAACTGGTCATTTAAGTTTCCCTTTAACCTCTGTAACTAAAACTGTAAATAATGAGCTCAATAAAAAGCTGTTTGCACAAATAAAATATGAGATATTCGGTACTTAAAACGAGTGCTACACAAATGTTTGTGGTCCTCTCGTTGGGTAGTACTGCTTGTACTTACTGGACTTCTATAATATGCTTTCAATTAGGAAGAAAACTTCATATTAAACAGATGTTTCATGCAAATCAATTATAATCATTTCTTTGTCTTTCCAAAATCAGAGCTGGAGAGGAGAATCCGTGCTAACGACCGAGAGTACAACCTTTCTTTTAAATATGCCGTAAGTATAAATATGTGCATGTCATTGTTGTTTTTGTTGCTCTTCCAGTCATTCTGGCATCCGGCCATCAATTTAACGTCCTATTGTCCTCCAGAGATCTTCCTACTAAAATAGACAAGGGGGGATGTACAGCGGATGTAGAGTCAGCCGCACATTAGACACAACAGTTTACTCCCCAGACATTTTGTGAGTATACTGACAGATGAAGTAGAAAAAACACTCTCTATGGGTGTGTCACGCAGCATGAGTGTCTGGACGTTATCAGCAGACTGGAAATCAGCCAAAGTCGAGTCCGAGAGTCAGAGTCAGTCAGAGTTTACGTTGTTCCCGCTGTCAAGGTTTAAACTCACTAACATAACGTTTCTGGGGAGCTAAATAGACACAATCATGGCTAACTTATTTTAGTGTCGTAACCATGCGTTGCTAAGTAGCAGCAGACGGAAATTACATTTTAAAAAAGAAAATGGAAAATAAAGCAGAAAATAAGTGAAGACTTTAATCTACTTATGATAATCATGTGAATAAAATATTTAAAAGAACAGGAAATTGGAAGTTGACACAACTAAATGGATATTATGAAATGGAAATTAATAATAATAATAATGATAATAATAATAATAAAGCACTTTTAAAAACAAAAAATGGAAAAAAAACACTCTAAATGAGGCAAAACACTAATAAAACAAGCATACAAGACAAAAGAATAAATGTAGTAATAACATAGTTAAAGTAATAACATTAATATACAAATATATACACACCTCCATAAATATATAGCTAAATACACATATATGCACACGTAGGAAAACATATGTATATATATTATATGACTTTATTAGAATTCGAATGTGAAAATTGAAAGTGAAAAACCCTGAAATCGGAAACAGGAAACCGTGTAATGGTGCTGGAAGATGGAAAATGTAGTTTTGTTTTGTTTAGTTTAGTTTTTTTTCCCCCTCTTTAGATTCTATTTTTAGATAAAAATTATTTTCCATACGTCTTCCTGAGAATGAAACTTGTGGAAAAATACCCAGAAAAGAGAGTAAACACCCATTCCTCCCAAATATTTACAGCCAGAACAAAAGTCTGTGTGGGTGGTGTTTTAAAGTGAAGAGATCCAGTGATAAAGTGACAAGGAAGGAGGGAGCCGGCCAGAGCTCCCAGCCTCCCCCGATTAGACCCACCTGGAACGGCTCAAATGCCTCCCACCAGATTACACTCTCATAAAGTAAAACATGTGCAAAGATCTCACAATGACTCTTCACATTGCAGCCGCAAGTAAAAAAAAAAAACACTGAGAGGCCGACCTAATGAAGGGTTTCGGTGAGGATTCACAAAACCAGAACCCACATAATTAGTTCTCTAAGTGTGTTTTTTTTCTGAGGACCCTCCAAGCTGCTCTCTGCTTCTGTTTAGGTCTTCCGGGAACCTCTGATTAACCTCAACATTTTATTATAAGCAAAACAATCGCTTCCAAGAAACGCTCTTAACTATTTCAGGCTATCTGATAAACTATTACTCACAAAGTTATCCGTCCATGCGGTACCATCTTGTCTAGAATAACAATGACATCAATACCAAAAAATGCAAATTATGCGAGTGAAAACAAACAACAGAATATCAAAGTGCAGCCTTCAAAAAATGACCATAAAGTTGAATTAACACCTCTTTAAAACAGCAAACTAAACATTATAACCTCAGTGAAAGTAAAAAAATTACTGCAGGGCATCCACTGCGTACAGAAAGCAACACAGTTTGGCACGTGTCATGTTGGTAAGATCACAAATACTCGTAGGATGTGTGGTGATGTACATAAAATGGAAAACAGATGTGCAGTTTTTTTTGGGTTTCACGCAGTTACATAACAGTTGGTGTTTGGTAATACGCCGTAAAATGCACCAATTAAAGAGGAAACTGATCCAAAATTGAGAAGAAAAGACTGAAAGTTTTTCCAAGTTTTATATTATCAGTTAAAGCACACATGGGGAAAATTCGCTTCTATTGATATCACACTGGCATATTTATATTTATATATATATATATATATATATATATATATATATATATATATATATATAAATAATGTGTGAGAAATGGTTTTATAGTCCTGGACTAACATTAATGTTTACCACATGGAAAAAAAACTGAATACAAAACAAACCTCATGGACAAACTGAACAGAACAAAATCCATTTCAAGTGATTTGTAATTTCCCCTTCAAGTGTAATTTAACACTGTTTATCATAAACTAATAATCCATAAACCTTTGTGTTTAACATGTGTTCTCTGCCCTCTGCCTTCCCATCTATCTACCGTCGGTCTGTCTACTTGTCGGCACCCAAACACCGAAGATACAATCAACACCGTGATATGACACCCGTGGCCTTTTGAATAACCAAAGCACCATAAACAAAGGGACTTATTTGCTCAAGCCATGAATGTGATTACGCTTTATGCATTTCTGTTATCGCCCCGGACGCATAGGCACACATTTCCATAAAACAGGCTGTAAAGGTTTAATAGGTTCATTACGTAAACGCAGTCCAGAGAATGACACAAGGTGCTACTAGTTTATTTTTCCACTGGTCCGTTCGCTCTGCGGCAAGTTTACTTCCAGTAATCTGGTTGTTGTTTTGTTTCTTTGTTTGCTTGTTGTGCTATCAGACAATGTTTGCTCAGGCAATGCAAGCTTCGTGATCATCTTAATGCTGAAATACAAAGATTTTCTCCTTATTAGAATACAAAAAAAAAATCCTAAAAATAAACTTTTAACCATTAAGGAAGGTGAGAAGACAAGACATTTGTGGGATACTTAACTGCTAAAATAATTTATGAAAGTCATTATTAAAGGTTATAAAAGGTTAAGTGTTGTTTGTTTAAATGTGTCTCAACCATGATAATGTTATGTAAGCCTCATGCCCGGTCAGCTGATGCTGGAACTGCGGCGAGTTCAGTCTCGCTAATGTTAGTTTTGAATCCTGTAAAGAGAACTCAACATGGCGCTGCTGCTCAGCCTTGCTGACAATTTCTTTCCCAGTAGCAGTGAAAAAAAAAAAAAAAAAAAAGCCCCTGCAGCCCAAAAAAAAGCATTTCCCCATAGACCACCATTATTAAAGAGACTTCTACAAAACTGTTGACAATATAAGATCAGTTAATACCTTTTGTATTCTTAATTTTAATCCATGTTAATGTTGTATATTTGCAAAACTCGTCATCCCAACACAACACAAACACAACTTGGAAGCTAAAAACTTCTTTGGCTCATGCGCCAGGCGAGCGATTTCCATGCGATCAAATAGGCTTCATCTTTGAGTTTAATGACTGTAAGCTTAGTTTAGTACAACGTGAGCTTTAGTCATCATCTTAATGCTCCAGTTTCCTTCTCGTCAATATGTAAAAAACCTCTAAAAACACTTATGCAAGACAGGGATCAAGCTCTGCACTTATAAGTGGAGGCGAGGAATTTGTTAGATACTTAATAGACGTTAAAAACATTAATGGAGAAAAATCCAAGAGCCTCTTCAACAGCTGCTGGACCAAACAGGAGACACCTGAGGAAAAACAAACCTCCTGTTTGGTCCAGCAGCTGTTGAAGAGGTACTTGTATGTGCACACTTTTTTTTTCTCTATTATTAAACAATTGCTTTTTTTTAATTATGTTTTTAAGCACCTGTGGTCAGTGAGCAGGGACGCTGGGTAGGTTAAAGGTCAACACACACTGACATACAGTAAAAACAAACATGTTCTTGTTTCTGGTTATGATTGGATTCGCCTCTATGTTGTTGGAGTGATAGCAAAAGTAAGACAAGCGAAGAAAATTAATTAATTAATTAATTACTATGTTCTCTTTTGCTTCAACAAGTTTTTTTTTTTTAATCAAATCTGATCTTAGTGCGTCTCAGAGTGAAGCTGTTTTCATTGTTACTGAAAAGGAAACGATAATCACGCCTGTATATTCTTTGGTTTCCTCAACGTACAGCCCTCTGTTCCTCCCTCTGTCTACATAAGTTATTGACTCATCAATCATTACCTCATTCATTACTGGAACATTTAATATATATATAAGAAGTGAACTTTTGCAATAATGGCAGCAAGGACAAGCGGTCACATGTTGTCGGCTAACCGTTCCTACTTTCACTTGGTCTGACAATGATCTCAAGCTTGAGATCATTGAGTTTCCTGTTTTGGTGATAACATGGCCACAGTTTTACACAAACAAAACTGATTCAGCATGTTTTACAACCAAACCTTTTTGTGCACATGTTTAAGGTTCCTCTGACATCAAATGAGAACCAACAAACGTGGGATACGAAACTTGAAACATCTTGGAAAAGCGATTTAATTCCGAAGAACCTCTACCTTTCTTGAAAGTCTTTCATCGTCACTCCCAAATTGATTTAACAATCACACACAATCTTATCTTTCTCTCACTTGTTCTCCGTCTTTTTTTTTCACCTCCTCCAGACGAACGCCATCAAGACCTGCAAGTACAACTTCTTCACCTTTCTACCCCTCAACCTGTTTGAGCAGTTCCAAAGGATCGCTAACGCCTACTTCCTGTTTCTGCTGGTGCTCCAGGTGAGGGAAACTCAAGCTAATTTTATGTGAAATTTTGCAAGTGTCTCAAATAATAAAAATGCTAATTAGATTTGTTTCTATCATGTGGGTTGAAGACATCCTGAAAGGTTGACACATCTTCAAGAAACCATTATGAAAGAATAGCGTTACGCTGCATGGACATGCATGTGACAAGGTTTATATTTGCCCCCACAAAAATTTGACTTGTCACCGTAGTTGCGCCCAATGTATGTGTTTGTACATAGCAACAGTATGTAAATACATCTGCTTTCAAGTCATCTCAAACTCCCCCCCCAAAAAAACCCATCAGCCCAAAATCATTTGAAACACAAGTTCATAATTAGTCATTGTGTGAATTTCAAAACCATGAGGGGATGAGGTGATATTTGTACTGTCCCATTTTATGTGTCTGACATACTTTCAGTGTAAAGTACAATCACCAGGAACCAGAAGTGAAAAGAATGTGACGCATTCACACAGCTCTCGTTCTGTAAGCAGAACAGATACCCAAACACTTTAAATACGTTTTTTTTTTTTTATCATTTTAAAAATTTGTGGTGGTTTGTTAACAAGTGAAACCAGACACAAACAGCATATTAGCGCCTTTTTATAGTTAAAAAAGGGGCTTATTGCCAGTGAAGGCTTTGCAGCCGCTGCATTGTTGACACTTCTATGGATCTGTTTGTCACGTTGGAAATATCATAGCCGTCAGAAATTATCATAGCTGTCAGAATTGCAGCTATGACGTCGACCTAAACATGTTTTTTTTTTTTCATTCAGCCGCTCGAATCACCTTATGTAAAGGCTGAGTATGAGCTGCTTGAGCAGGTTCAGCCATTTTGGAGTCCTTACTGTGACAGAGTCCATGTCTCGGGCCTTCCTGATGAAGGCGGGCTGCCTCATTATTATACTCATATTTATATATTTCCTCATTATGAAATAGTAGAGATGGTTTCAGTACTAAACATATACAAGCTTGTTGATAACTGCACTATTTCCCCAGCTAGCTAGCTAATGTCAGATTGCTGATAGCTTAGCTTAGGCTGTGTTTAGCTTAAGTTTTGCTAATAAAGAGGTGGTGTTGCTGTCTAAAAAAAACAAGCTTGACCACATTAACTGTTTGTCTCTTTAGCTGTTCAGTTGCTAGCAGCTTAGGCCTGCTAATTTTAGCTAATTATTAGCCTCATTAGATAATGTTATATTGCTGGTAGCTGCTAATGTTATGTTAGTTTCATGGCTAGTTAACTACTAGCAGCATAGGTAGCACTGCCTTGTGAGTTTTGGTACAGGTTAGCTTTGATTACTTTGTAATGTTAGCTGCCCTGTTGACAGTCACAAACTTGAGTCAAGAACAAGAAAGAAAGAAAGAAGTTAAATTGCACAGTTTGACATTTGCTGAAATGTTCTCATTTCCTTTTTGGCTGAAGCAAGAAAGTGAATATTTCCTTGAAATAATTAACTATTTTTATCCATAGCACATTTCCTTCTTGTGCAGCTCCAACACAATGATGCTATGACAGACCTGGACCCCTGGACATTGGTGTTTGGACACTAACTATAAACAAAATAATGTTTTCTTTACAAAAAAAAAAACAAACAAAAAATTCAAAACAAACATACATATGCCTTTAGCTCAAAGTGAAATTTAAATGTTCCTCATTTTTCGAAGAACTAAACCGTGAAATAGCTGTGAAACGTCCCCAGACACACAAGGCATTCTGGGAATCACTGTCACACATGCTTGCACGTTTGTAACCCAGCATGACATGTCCAGAGGGAATAAGTGCTCTCGCGCAGCAATGCTGTATTAACCAAGCAGGATATGGACTTAAGGAAGTGTAATATCCAGCACAGGAAATTGCTCCATCTTGTGCAATCGCAGTCATGCTGCATGCAACATAGAGGTTGGTTAGAGTTCTGCTGACGAACGAGGAGGAACTGGAGCACAACAGCAGTTTTAAATAAGATATAACATTTTCATATATCGTCCCTATAAGTAACTTTCCATTTTGCTTCTGTATATATCAGTTTGAGTTTGATACCATATGATACCGTAGTGTGTAATTACCTGCAGTACATTATGTATTGTACTTTTAATGAAACAGAAAACAACTTTAAAAAGTTCCTGGATCCACACAAAAACAGCCTTGTCCAGCTGATTTTCAACCAAATCTCACACATGTTTTTGAGATATCCTGCTAACAAAGACAGATTAACAAGATTGGGACTGAACAAAACCTCTTTGTGTCGTCTTCCTTGAATCTGGCTGCGTTCATCTTGTTTTTTAAAAAAAAGTACTCGATGTTTAGTGTCAGACTTATGGGCACCTGACTGTTGTTCTAAGAAACTCTTGAAAAACTGTGAACCCGTCCTTCAGTTCACCTCTCTCTCTACCACACCCTTTCCTGTTTGCTGTCTTTACCATAGTTCTTTGTCCTCATTCGGATTTCTTCTTTCTTTTTTTACTTTCCACCAGCTGCTATATGCAAAACTAAACTCAAGCTAAAGTGACCTTCGGACGGTGTTGTTTATGTGTTTGTGTTTTTTTTAGGCAATTCCTCAGATCTCGTCTCTGTCCTGGTTCACCACCGTCGTGCCTCTTCTCCTAGTGCTGACGGTCACCGCTGCCAAGGATGCCACTGACGACATTGTAAGCACATTCATTTAAGTGTTTTGTAATTTACGTTCAGCAAATCATAACCATTTTTGAGGTATTATTACAATGACAGTACGCAAACTACAAAGCGGTTCACCAAGGCCAGTGGTGGTATCAGTTCAGCAATATAAAAAATAGTTTATTGATCCCACTTAAGTAAAACTGAATAAATATTAGCAGCAAAATAATACAAGAACATGATAACTGATATATTATTACACATGACATCTTCATTAATACTGAAGCATCAGTGTTAGAGCAGCGTGTTACTGTTGTTGTTGTGCCCCTCCAAAGGGTCAGCAGATAAATCTGAGGGGTCGTGAGATGATTAATGGGAGAGGAAAGAAGAACAAACAAAGTTCTGATACACAAATCTGTTTTCAGTTTTTGGACTTTGGATATCATTTTTTGCTTTGTTTGGTGACGTCAGAGACTGCAGTTCACATCCAGGTGATCCTTACTCTTACCCAGTAGGCTTAGTTGCCTAAAACGAATTTAAGATTAACTTTCGAGGTGGCAGATTAGACAAAACAGCAGATTAGAGTTGTTTTTGGAGCAGCCATGTGAGCCGTTTTGGAAGGCAATGACAAACAAGGAGGAGTTATTCACTGGTCAGTCATCTGGAATATAAATAAAATTAAAGGATGTATCATGCACATGTCTAGGTCTATATAGGGCTTTACTGCAATATCTTTGCATGATTAACAGTTAAAAAAATATCTTATACTGGCTTTTTATGCAGCACCTCAGTTCAGCCTCTGTCTGAAACAGGCATTTAATTACCTCCCCTCTCCCCCGATGAGTCCACTCTGTTCTGATTGGCCAGCTTCCAGAAGTTGCTCCTCGCGGTAGTTTGTTAATATTGAATGTGTTGTGTGTCTAAACTGCACCAAATTCGACACTGCACTCCTCTGTGTCTACAGCAATGCACCTGCCAAGTGTTAAGTTGATCGGATGAACAGTTCTCGAGATATGCGAAGGACATACATACATACATTTATTTACCACCTGATCAGGGAGAATTTCCCGTCAAATCAGAAGTGAACAAAATTTATGATATGTAGTTTTGAATGTCAGCCTTTGTTGCTTCTCATCAAAACAGCAGTGTCCAAACTTTTGGCTGCTTCTGTAGATCAGTCCAACTCTTGTATAAACAGTCTTTCATGTTATCTCGTGTTGCTCATAGTCACCATTTGCTTTGTGACTGTGGAAAAAAAAACAACAGCAGTCGCATGCACAGAACACCTCGCGCTCCACTTCACCTGTTTGAGCTCATTTTCATTTCAATTTGTCACATTGTTGTGCATAACAGTCACATATTGCACAAATATTTGGTAGCAGAGACGCTTATCAGTCCGCTTAATGTCAAATGAAGGTTACCGTGGCGACCGTGTCTCTGTTTGATCAAGTCTTGATTCAAGCGCATTTTCAGACCTCAGGCTGCTGCTTGGTTTCCATTTAATTTTAGCATTAGGGCAAGTACAAACAATCTGACAATCAGCAATCATGCACTAAGAGGGAGTTTAGGGATTGATTAACGAAGTTATTACTCAACTAAATGTTTCATCACAACTTCTGTAAATGTTTTTAGGGACTTTTTCTTCTCCTGGGAGTGGCTGGTTAAGAAATAATGAAAAAATCTCTCTCCCTTCTGAGATACTTGCACCTATATCACAGTTGGCCTGCACTGTAAGGTAGTGGTTAACTGTTTTCTCCTTCATTCATTGATTCATGAGAATAGAGCACAGAACGAAATGTGCTTCAAAAACAATGAAAGGAAAATGACTTTTAGTTTAGGCTGTCAAGGTCAACCAGACCAATATATGCGTATGAGTGCTTGTGGCACCCGAAAAACTTAATGCCAAACCGCCAAGAGGAAATGAGTGATGTCATGAGTAAAACATTAGCTAGAGGAGGAGAACAAGAGTCTTTTTGTTTTTCTTGAACAATCCTTGCTGCCGGTACCCATCTGTGAGGACACCGGGTTCAGGCTTGAATCGCTCCTTGCGGCGACTCCAAACTTGACGAAGTGCAACGAGGTAGATGACCTTGCCGGCCTCCTTTTTGTGGAAGGACATTTTTTTTTTACAAGCTGCCGTCTACTGAAGTGCAGTAATGTAGGAATAATGAAGAGATGCCGTTTTTGTGAGTCAACCTATTCAGAAAAAGTATTTGCAATGTCACATCATAAAAAAGCATAAAAAGGGTGCAGACTACCACTGATTATTCATATTTCTGTGGATCTGAGGATGAGATTACTTAATTTTTTGTCCAGAGATATAGGTTCTGCAATTTAAATATTAGGATAAGATGATTTTTGTGGTGTTTTTTTGGAGTTATCCAGTCATTTCACAGTCGCAACAGTCATCTAATACAATTCAGTGGCTCCCAAATTTGGGTTATAGACCTTTAAAAGGGGTCCTTAAGATACATCTGAGGGCTTGCAAGATGATTAATAGAAAAGAAAAGCAGGAAAAAACACATTTTTTTTAGACTCTGCTCTTATCTTTGCACATGGAAACAAAAGTCTTAGGTCATAACTGGTTGACATACAGTATGCAACTGATGACAAGGAGTGCATACAGGCATTGTAATGTTTTAAGCCAGAAAAAGTTCAGAATCAATGATTTAATTGTTGTTGTCGGCAACCAAAATAAGATTTATTGTTCCTTCACCTGAGCTGCCTTTCAGTCGAGCAGATTCCATAGAAAACAGTTCATAGTTCATTTTAGGTGTCCTGTTACGTCAAATAAGGCAACAGCTGAAAATATCCCCTTCCAGAAAGTAGAACATAAAACCTAAATAAACAAAATCCTGGTTTGACGGGAAGACGTAAGTTAATTTCCTTTTAATTTTTAACCTTCTTTTATATGTAACACTTCTCTCCTGCAGTTTCACGCTGCCAGTTCTTTGACAGATCAGTCTAGACTTACACCTTTTGGCTTCTGCATCAAAAAAAAAAAGCAAGGCTCCTTCCAAAATGTGAAAAACAGGATAAATAGTTAATATTAGGATGGAGACATCTTTATAAGGAAAAGAAGTCCGCTGGGGCAGTTAAACTCACCTCAGCATTGCCTCAGGGAAGAAGTAAAGGATAAGAAATAAAGTAATAAAAGTAATAAAAGCAGTAGAAAGTAATAAAGAAAGCAATAAAGCTATAAAAAGATGATCAACACCAGATTTTAACATTATATTAGGTAATTACAACAGGGAAACCACCTGTCAGCACTGTTTATCTCAGTGGTGACGCTCACACGCAGGAAAAGGTGTGATCAGAAACTACAGCTTGTAAGTTTTTTTTCTTCCTTTATTGTTTTTGTTTTTTTTTGTGGTTGAAATATGTTCCAAAGCATATCTAATTATGCAGAGGGGATTTCTGTTTCCCAGGCTCATTGAACAGTCTGGCACCAATACAAAGAAATTCCCTCCTCAAGTTTTTAAGTGAGCCTCGCCCTTCGAGTCAATCACAGAAGGCCGGCGTCAGAGATGGGAGCCCGTGTTGTATTGTAGTTATTGGGACCGTGTCTGGTGTTAAATATAACCATATTACCATTTCATGTGCTGTACCAGAGTTAGCGTATATCAGTACCCTTCAGCAGGTCACAATTAAAACATATAACAGCACAATAACAAACAGCACAAATAAAAAAAAAACACACAGAAACACAAAATACAAAGCTAGACACAGTATCGCCTTCACTCACAATGCCAACTAGAAAGTAAGAATGTAAACACGGCTGTCAATCAATACACTAACACACTTCTGGCCCACTACCCCTTTCATACTGAGGCTGCAAGCTCACCATGGTTTAGTCACTGGCTAGCAACCTCCTTGGGCGTTGGCTAGACTGCTAACCATCAGGGACGGAGCCCAGATTCTTCTCCATCAAAAAAAAAAAAAAAAAAACCCTATTAAAAACAAACTTCTAAATAGACTGTTTCCATGCTTTTTCCTTTCTTGCGTGTGAGGGTTACACATGGCTTAAAAAATGTGAAAAATAAGAGAAGGAAGGAAAGGTTTGGATTTGATTTACTATAATCTGCACATGAATATTACAGCCATTCAAATGTCTTAAACCAAAATGAGAATAATATCAGACACGTACCACCATTGTTTGGCCTACATGATGGAGAATCATGGAAAAACCCCGTATTACAATAGTAATTTCATAAAAGAGTTGAAAATGTTGAACTACTTAAAGAGACTGTGTGAACTTTCATTATTTTCATTATTATTTTGGTCAGTAAAATGTCAGAAAATAGGGGAAAGTTACCAATATAATTCTCCAGAGTCAGAGGTGACATGTTCAGATGTCTTGATTCGTCCAACCAAGAGTCCAAAATACAAATATATTAAATTTACTGTCATGTTTGACAAAGAAAAGCGATAAATTGGCACATTTGGGAAGCTGAAACCAGCTAATTTCTGGTATTTATCTTTTGAAAGCTATTAAAATGATAATCACATTATCAAAGTAGTTGCAGATTAATTGTCTGTCCATCAACTAATCAATTAATCAACTAATTGTTGCAGCTTTACTCCCAAAAACCTACATTAGTTTAATCTAAGAGCTCTTACTACTTCCAGTCCAGCAGGGAGAAGTCAACACACTGGGTGCAGCTGGAGCTAAAAAGTCCTGAATAGAAAATGTTATTCAACTAAAAGTGCAGAAGTATTGTATCTAGTATCAAAATCTCGTTATGCAGACTGTGTTAAATTATTATAGTATATTATATTGTTTGTTTCTATCATTAATAAATACATGTGAGAGCATTTTAATGTTATAGTTAATTGATGGGGAGCCAATTTTAGATACTTTTTCTATGTAATTATAGCAACTTTCACACAAAAACACATTTTAACAACATTTTAACAACAGTTAGAATATTAAAGTTTAATATTTTATCTAAAATCTTCATATGAAAAGTAACTAAAGCTGTCAACCAAATGTAATGGACTAGAAAGTACAATATTTCCCTCTGAGATGTAGAAGAGTGGAAGATGAAAGTTCTAATAAAAATGTAACTTTAACCTAAGACAAACGAGACATGGTCACGGTGGTCAGAGGGGAAGTAGAAGTTTCTGTTACGACAGTGAGTCCAGTTTCAGTAAAATATATTTGATGGGAGTTCCCCTTCGATGTGGTAACTCCACTATCATGTGATATCTACTCCCAACATATTAGGATGTGAGTTGCTGGCTGATAACATTGATTCAATTCTTATGAATTTTAGCTGTAATCGGTGATTGGTCATGACCCGAGTGTTGTTTCAATGTGTCTGTGTGTGTGTGTGTGCCTTCCTTACAGAATCGCCACAGGAGCGACAATCAAGTCAACAACCGAAAAGTCCAAGTCCTTATTGATAAGAAGTAAGTTTGTGTGTGTGTGTGTGTGTGTGTGTGTGTTCATGTTCAGTCAATCTAACATACAAAAAAAAAAGAAGAAACCCAGCCCCCCCCTACAAAAAAGAAATTCCTCAGCCACGTGTGCGTTTCAGCTGTAAGTGTGAAATAAAGCACAAAGTACAAATAAAACATTCCTGACATTTTAGAAATAACAGAAGTCAGGTAAACAGGATATAAAACAAACGCTCGCCACCATCCTGTAGCTGCTTCCTGTGGAGATTTTAGATTATTTAGCACAGAAGGGATACACAGATTGGTCAAAATCCAGGAATATACAACAAAGGTCATATTATATATATATATATATACACACACACACACATATATATATAAATATACTCTAAGACTCCTTGATCTGTTTACCATTTAAAGAAATCCAGAGTCAGGGACATAGTCGGGATTTTTAAACGCTGGGATCATTAAATTCCCCTAACACAACCCCACATATACACACATATATATACAATTTTATTTTCTGTACTTATTTTCTATTTGTCTTGGACTCTGTAGCTGCACCATGAACGTCTTGCAGCACAATGACACAAACAACCTCAGCCATCCCAACACCAACAGCTACATAAAATGACAATATTGCACATAACCCATAATAAACACATACTATTGCCATATTGCACACATCCCATAACATAGTACGTACATACACACATCAAAAAAGTCATGCCAAGTTAAAAGATATTGCACAACCTTCGGCCTTAAGCAGCTTTGTTAAGAAATGTAACGGAGGTTGGAACAAATGAATTCTTAAAACGCTTTAGTTTGCAGTGAGGGACTCTGGTGGTCTAAAGACTGTTTCAAATCCCACTAAAACTCGACACGGAGAAGTACTGAATCCTTTAATTTAAAAATATTAACTGGAGATATAAGGACCTTTTAAAAAGCTCTCCATTTGTATATTATGTCTATTTGTATAAACTCCACCTCAGGTCAGAGTTCCCGTAACTTTCGGTTTGTCTGTACTGATATTAAATGGAAAGATGGAAAAGTTTAGTATTGTTTGGTATTTTTTAGATGATGTTTCAGGACCACTGAGAAAGAAAATGTCCTGAAGCTTACTGTAAATTTATCTGTTTTTTTTTTTTTTTTTTAATGTTCCTGTCTGTGGAGCTGCACTGTGCGGATAAAGAAAGACAAACAACATAAGATAATAAGAAGGTCGGAGATTTTATTACCACTCAAAGCACGGACTGTGTTTTTTTTTTTATATTTATATGGTCCCCAAGATAAAACGACTTTCCTCCTGTGCTGGCTCCTGTTGGCTGCCGGGCAGGAGCTCCGGGCTCGTGTGTTTTAAGACGTCACGGGAAGCAGCTGAAGGGCCGTAGGAAGAGTTTTCTTCCTGTTGACCTGATCTGCTGCCTGGTCTGCTTTAGTTGCACACATGCCGGGAGCGCTCGGCTCGACGTAAACAAAATTCAAAGTTTTTACGATGAAAAGAATCACTTTTTTATTCCCGGCAAAGGTTGTGAATGTGAGGATTATTATCCTGAAAGAGAGAAAAACTTCATTTGAAATTTAAAAACAATAGGATAGGGATAGGCTTTAGTGCCCAAACTGGTCAACTGATTATTTTTTCAATGACTCTATTAATCATCTATTGTGTTGAGTTGACAGAACTAATGACCATTACAATCTTATCGCTAAGTGTTAAGTGGTGGTCATATTTCTTAGCTTGCTCAGTAAACCCTGACAGTTTTTCAATGTAAATGAGATCAAAAGATTACAAAGATATGTTAATACTGCAGAAAAAAAAGAGAAATAACTTGACACAAATAAACATACAGATTCAAAATGTACCGATTAAAAGGTATTCATTTTAAAACTTTGACAAATAATTCACTAAATAAACGACGGTTGTTGCTTGAATTTGATCCTCAGCATGAACCGAAAACATTGAACAGCGAAACCCTGGAAAACTTTAAACATGTTTTTTTTTTTTCCAGCCAACTATGAAAAAATGGTGATTCATACTCTTCTCACTTTCATTGGCAGAAAGAGACAGAAACAGATAATAAAGGAAACTGGCAGGAACACGCAGTCAAGGAAATATCGGGATGACCCCTGCGGTCTAGCGTTTGTTTCGCGACCTTTCAGACAGTTTATTTCCTGAAAAACCTCAAAGAAAAGAGGGAAAAGAATGCCAAACACACACACACACACACACACACACACGGTTCAAACATCCACTTACCAACCTGCCTGCGTCCTATTCTCAGGCTACGGAGTGAAAAATGGATGGAAGTCCAAGTGGGAGACATCATCAAGCTGGAAAACAACCAGTTTGTCACAGTGAGTGAATGTTTTTTTTTGTAATATTTTTTCATTTTTTGTGCTTTTGTACTTCATTTATCACCCTGATTCACTTTATTTATTTATGTTTTTAACTCCTGATCTTTTGGATTGACAGATTATAATCTCCCTCATGTTACTGCGTGCTTGTATATAAAGTAATCCAACAGTTTATAAAGCTTTTTAGCTGGTTTTGAACTTTGGTTTCATGGCCAAAAGAGCAGAAACAAATTCCTGCAGGGATTCTTTTCATAGAAACTTCAGTAGATTACAGTTGTTTTTATTTCCATTTAAAAAAAAAACCCTGCATTTATCAATGTTATTGATTGCAGTGATATGGTTTCCACGCACACGCAGCTATTGTCTATGTTGGACGTTGTTCTGTATATCCAGTATGCTGGATCAGAAGACTGTGTTTCTCTCATGTCTGATTTGTTTAAGAAAATGTGAAACTAACAACATTTTTTTCAGCAATAAATGAGTCTTGTTGTGTTTCAATTTCAGGCTGACCTCCTTTTGCTCTCCAGCAGCGAACCGCTGAACTTGGTGTACATCGAGACGGCGGAGCTGGACGGGTAAGTCCGTGTTTGTGTGTTAGTGTGCTTGTTGTTTAAACAAATCATGCGACATCAGATATGCACGCTGCTATTTATGTTCTCTATTTTCTTATTGTGTCTTGACTCTGACCACAAAATGTTCCTACTCTGTTTTCTTTTGACCGACATCTCTTCTTCCTGCTCTCCTTTCTCCTCCTCTTCCTTCCATAAACATCTGCTTTATCTCCTTCTCCTCCTCCTCTTGCTCCTTTTTTTCTCCTCACTTTTTCCCCCCTCTGTGATCAGAGAGACTAACTTGAAGGTGAGACAGGCCCTGACGGTGACAGGAGACCTGGGGGATGACATCCAAAAACTGGCAGATTTCGACGGTAAGATGCTGCACTTTAAGGGAACTTTAAACGGTGGGTTTCTTGTTTTCCGAGCTGCATCTGAAACCATCTCCCTCTCCCTGTAGGCGAGGTGCACTGCGAACCCCCCAACAACCGCCTGGACCGTTTCACAGGGACGCTAACCTTCGCCGGTCAGAAATATTCTCTGGACAATGAGAAGATCCTGCTGCGAGGCTGCACCCTGAGGAACACCGAGTGGTGCTTCGGACTAGTGCTGTTCGGAGGTGAGGAGGATGGTTCACAGACCAGTACACTGTAAAGCTCGTGACCTTAGTAACAGAGAAGATATGAATAGATATGAATCTTATCTCACTTCAAAATACACTTCAGACGATAACAAACTATTTAGAGGATCGAGATGTGAGAGCAGCTAAGGTCTTACTTGTTTCTGTTCCCTTTTTTTTTTTTTTTCAGGTCCGGAGACAAAGCTGATGCAAAACTGTGGGAAGACCACATTCAAGAGGACCAGTGTAGACCGTCTGCTGAACGTCTTAGTCCTCTGTGTGAGCGCTCCACGTCTTTCCCTTTCATGTGATCTCAAATCTGCCAATATCACGTTTTAATGAGACGTGTGAATAAGTTAGCTGCACATCTCTACTCATCCGTTTCGTCGCTACCGAAGCCTTGAAATCAATGCATAAAGCTGAATCAGCTGAATCCGAGTTACATTACACAAGACCGACTTGTGACAAGACTTCTTCAAAATTTTAAACATGTCCAGCAGCAACAAAGGAAGCTACAAGAATATACAGAGAGAAGCTCACAGACCCACAGACGCTGTTTGCTTGACAGGTGGCTGCTGGGAGATGCAGTGCAGATGTGCAAATGTTTGAAATTACGAGCCTGCTTTTATTTGCACTGTATCCAGAAAATGTAAATGATGTACTAGTCATGCTACTGTATGAATTTTCTGCAAACTTTTTTAAAAGAAAATCTTGCACAGTTAGATGTCCCAGTTTGTCCTTTTTTTACCATTTAAATGTGATGTACAGTCAACATACACGGCTGAAGGGTTTATGAATGAACACACCTCGAATAGCATCAGCAAACATTAATAAGATTAGATTTAATTGTGTTTTTTTGTGTTAAAAGAACCTTCTCCAGTCATTTCAACAGTTTTTAATGAGATGTATATATCTTTAGAAACAGTATATTTAACATTAACTTACCTCCAGATCTTCCTTTGACCTTTAAATTCCCTAAAATCTAAAAAAAGCCCCTCTTTGTCTTTTCTGTGTAGATTTTTGGTTTCCTGGCTTTCATGTGCACCATCCTGGCCATAGGAAACTACATCTGGGAGCTGAACGAGGGCTCGGAGTTCACAGTTTTCCTGCCGAGGCAAGACGACAACGGCTCCGCCTTCTCCGCCTTTCTCACTTTCTGGTCCTACGTCATTATCCTCAACACCGTGGTGCCCATCTCTCTCTATGTTAGGTTTGTGAAGCTGATATTTATTTCATTAGATACAAAACTTGCCTCATATTACATCAAATATAGAATAAAGTCAACAAAACGTCTGCTTTTTTTTCCCAACCCCTGTATCCGCCGCTTCTCTCGGCAGCGTGGAGATCATTCGTCTTGGGAACAGCTTCTACATCGACTGGGACAATAACATGTACTACGCTCGCAGCAAAACTCCCGCCGAGGCTCGCACCACCACGCTGAACGAGGAGCTCGGCCAAATCAAGTACGTCTTCAGCGACAAAACGGGGACGCTCACCCAGAATATCATGACCTTCAACAAGTGCTCCATCAACGGCAAACTGTTCGGTAAGACCGGTGACGTTTTCGTGCAACTTTCCAACGGTCTTCTGCAATTAAGTTCAGGGTTCAGGTTCAGTAAATCAGATTGTGGGCTAGTAACTGTCTTTAAGATCTAAAAAAAAAACAAAGAAGACCATAAACATTTTTGGCTTCTTCTCTTAAACAAATAGCAAAACAGACATGAAAAGACTGTTTCTTAAGGTCTCGCTTCTTCAGGTTTGTTTCACAATGGCTGGTGTTTATGATTGAAGTTTTAGACTAAGGCTGCAACTAATGATTATTTGCCTTGTATCCATTAATCTGTTGATTATTTCCTCCATTAATCGATTTGTTTTCTGGTCCATAAATGCCAAAAAAACTGAAAAATATCTATGACTGTTTCCTAAGATGACGCCTTCGTATGTCTTGTTTTGTCCACAAGCCAAAGTCATTCAGTTTATTGTCATAAAGGCTTAAAGAAACTAGAAAACGTTCACATTTGAGAAGCTGGAATAAGACTCTTTAGACTGTTTTTGGACCCTTTTAATTATCAAAATAGTTGGTGTTTAATTTAATAGTTGGCGACTTAATCGACCAATCGCCCCAGCTCTATTTTAGACCGCACATATAACGCTTCAAATTCATTTTCTTCTTCTTTTCAGGGGATGTGTACGACCACCACGGCCAAAGAATAGAAATCACTGAGGTGAGTTGGGTTGGGGACACAAATTCAAGTCCTCATTATATCTAAACCACCAATGAGGTTGTTTGTCGTTTCGCTGCGTGGACGCCTTTTGATCCCCCCCCATCATCAGTAGGATGAAATCACACAAACAGATATTTTTTTCCCCTCATACAGACAAGTATGGAAAGATCATAGTTGGAAGAAAGTCATGTTGACTCTTCTCTAGCAGTGAAGTCAGGATGTTTATATTCTCATCCACTCAGCCCGGCCTCTTGTTCTATTTACCGCTTATTAACATGCACACGGGTCATTTTTAAGCACTGAACAAACAGTCTCTGGGATTTTAAGTATGTTATTCATTTTCCTCCGCTGCTCTCCTGTTAGATTACAACACTGGTCTTTTATTTTCTGTGAATCACTCCCGACACCACTTTAACTTTTAAACTGAAAACAGACGCTGTCATGAAATCGCCGAGGAGACATTATAAGTCGGTGATCTCATAGAATTCGGGTGAAATCATGTGGTTTAGATTTGATTTCACAATCAGACGACACAATGATGAAAAAAAGGGTTTCTGGCATTCCTTGATAAAAATCAGACGGTTCATTATGTTAATTACAAAATGTTCCTCCGACATTTTGGTGTTGGTGGAGTTTAATGTCATAAATATCTAATATCTCTTCCCTTCCCTTCTCGTCTTCTTCTCCTCCTCTCTTCCAGGATACAGACACGGTGGACTTCTCCTTCAACCCTCTCGCCGACCCTCGCTTCGCTTTCCACGATCACTCCCTGGTGGAAGCGGTGAAGCTGGAGAACGCCGAGGTCCACGCCTTCTTCAGGCTGCTGGCCCTCTGCCACACCGTCATGGCCGAGGAGAAGAAAGAAGGTGAGGAGAGAGAGAGAGAGAGAGAGAGAGACGGAGCGCATCTGTGCATGAAACATTGACTATGCAGAGAAGAACATTTTATTACCTTAGTAGATTCATTTGGTTTTGAAGGTTTTCACATCACAAACTAGAGCCAGCAGAAGGATTTCTCTTCCTCTGGTGACAAAAAAAAAATAATGACCTCATTGCGTCTCCAGGTGAGCTTTTCTACCAGGCCCAGTCTCCGGATGAGGGAGCTTTGGTAACAGCGGCCAGAAACTTCGGATTTGTCTTCCGCTCGCGTACGCCGGACAGCGTTTCCATCGTGGAAAATGGACAACCACGCAGCTACGAACTGTTGGCTATCCTGGATTTCAACAACGTCCGCAAGAGGATGTCCGTCATAGGTAAGTAATCTACTAGAAACAGGTCGGAAACCTTCATCTTACTATTGTTGTTTTTGACAAAACTGTAATTTTGTGCATTCAGTTCGGAGTCCGGAGGGAAAGCTGTGTCTCTACTGCAAAGGAGCAGACACCATCATCTATGAGAGGCTGCACCAGTCCTGCAGCAAGCTGATGGAAGTCACCACCGAGCACCTTAACGTCAGTAACGTTTCTGCGTGTTTCTTTAAGGAGAGAAAACAGTTTGAGATGCTTCATGTGTGGTGGATGTTTCTGTCTCTGCGCGCCCTCTGCTTTCTGCCTCTTCCATCATGTGTCAAGTGTGTTTGTGTTCGTGGACAAGATGCGTCCCAACGTGCATGAACCCCCATCCAGCTGGTGGACATAACATTGGAAGTGGTTCACAGGAAAACTTAATAAATAATTGATTTTTCCTGGCTTGGAGCTTAACAAGCATGTTTCAAAATAAACTTACAAACTGCTTCCAGGAGAAAAAAACAAGAAAAAAAGAGGGTTTGATCTAAAGAGATGAGCAAAATTTATCAAGAGTTTAATGAAGACGGATGAGAGGAAGATAACTTACTGCTGAAATGCAGCAGATGAAAATCAACTCTAAAAATCAAAGACAATGCTAAGAAGATAAAAATGGGAGTTACGTCTGTGATCTCTCGTCTGTCACTTAAAGGATAAAGCTGACATAGTTTCTTATTGTCAACAAATCCTATAAATGCACGTAAACCAACAGTTAGTCTGTCTCTCAGTACTTTCTGACTTCCTTTCCAAGCCTGTTGGTTCCTACTATAAAGTCATTTATATTTAAAAACAGGTTAGAAATGCATCGTTTTGATATTAAAAAAATAGCGCATTTGTTGGGGACTACTTTCAGCCGTGGATTAATACACATTTAGTGCTCTAGTGAGTATTTCTATCTCTGTTCTCTCTTTGTGATTTTTTTTCTACTCCACCTGCTTTTAATTCTCCTTTTTTTCCCGTCCTTTCTGTTCTTTCTTGTTTAGATCTTGTTGCACAAAAGATAAACAGTCCATTTATCATCCGTTCTTCGTCTCTGCTTTGCGTTTGCTTAGATCAGTTTAAACTTACACAGCTGAGTGCATTAGCTCTGTTATATATACAAATACCATCATATCTGTGTGCGTGTGTGTGTGTGTATCAGTCCTTTCTGGATGCTTTTGCTTTTATCTACAATAAATGTATGTGTAACGTCCATACACATAACGTATGTGCGTGCCGCTTTGCAGGAGTTTGCCGGAGAGGGTCTGCGGACACTGGCCCTGGCCTATAAAGATCTGGACGAGGAGTATTTCAGCCAGTGGAAACAGAGGCACCATGAGGCCAGCACTGCGCTGGACGACCGGGAGGACAAATTGGAACAACTGTACGAGGAGATCGAGAAAGATCTACTGGTAGGTTAAAAATAACGAGGACAAAAAAAAAATCATATTTTTAATAAAGCACAGACTGTAAGAACTTCGCCAGTCCCATGAGACACAGCATGTTGATGACATATCTGACTGTGTGTGTGCCCAGTTGCTAGGGGCAACAGCCATAGAGGACAAGTTGCAAGACGGGGTACCTCACACTATCGAGCAGCTGTCCAAAGCCGACATCAAAATCTGGGTTTTAACAGGTGACAAGCAAGGTACGTTATCTCAATGAAAACCAATCGGAGCGTCTGAGAGTCTGTCACCGACTCGTCATGTGCAGTGATTCACTTTTATTTTTAGCAAATAAATGTTCTATTTTTTCAGACCGTCGACATTCCTGTAATTCCAGTTAATTATATCACAGTTATGTGGTTTCATTTCTCTCTTGTGACTGAGAGCCGGGAACACGGCGACGTCGCTGCAACGAAGTCAGACGGAGTCAAAACATGAGCGTCAGACAGGATGTAAACAGTCAAACACATGCAACAAAATGTGTTTACTTATGTGTTTAATCTTTATTTAATGAGGTAGTCTCACTGAGATTGAGATATGAGGATAAAACCACCTCCATTTTTATACATTCACTATAACTTCTGACCTTTTAACATCTATTTAACGTTGATGTTTTAATGTGGTTGTTCCACTTTTACTGTTATTATTGTAAATTGATTGCTGTGTGTTGTTTCTTTTTAACTGTGAAGTGTGTTGAGACCATGTCCCGTGGTGATTCTACACTTTAAATAAATAAAATTGAATTGCAGTGGTTGTAATTATACATGTCCTAAGTATTGTAGGTCAGGGTTGAACCGATAAGTCATTCTGTAAACTGTGAGTGATGTTTAAACGTTTACCTTTGTTACTATTCCAAAGTTTGTGAAATGGCTAATGGCTTGTGTTTGTTTCGCCGTCTGACTTCTTTTCCTGTCATGTCCAATTAACCAATTAACTTATTACCAATAGGAATGAAGGTCAAAACCACAAAACGAGACCTAGATCTTTCCTTTTAAGTACAAATGCACAGAGAATTTAAACAAGATTCGTCTCAGTTGAACACTTTTGTCTGAAATCTTAGCATAAAAGTCATACAGAATGATAAAAAACATCCCTTCGGTTTATAACACTTACATGACTTGTTATGCACTTCATATCTGTGGTTGCTGTCTCACCTATGTTGATTATTTGCGCCGCAGAAACTGCAGAAAACATCGGCTACTCGTGCAACTTACTGCGGGAGGAGATGGCCGATGTCTTCATCATCTCGGGCAACTCGCCCGAAGACGTCAGACAGGAACTGAGGTCAGAGGAAGCTTTCATCAGACTAAAAAACATCAGCAGTTCAGTCACGGGCCTTTGTCACGAGCCGATAATGAAACATTTAATTAAATCTGCCTCGTTTAAATCTTATTTTTCTTCGTGGGGCAGAAATGCACGGACCTCCATGAAACCGGACGCTCTGGAGGATTCGGTGTTTCTGCAAGAGAGGACTCTGGGTAAAGGCGTGAAAGCGGTCAGAGACGAGGTGGTGAACGGAGAGTACGGCCTGGTTATCAACGGACACAGCCTGGTACGTCATAAGAAGTTTATTTTAATTACTACTCACATGGTTAATATCCTTCATGACTTGCTTATTACTTAAAATAAGGGTGGAAAAAGTAATATTTTGACATTGCACATCATAAAAACCTTAAAACATCATTAAAGAATGCATGATGTGGATGAAACATACCTTAATTTCTTTGTGAAATTCTTCTGGAAGTTCTAATAAAGACATAATTAGCTTCTTTTTTATGACACATTTGATGAATTTGAGGCCTCTCTGTTGTGTTTGTTTGCTATATAATCAGTTATTCAAGTGTCCAAGGGTGCTAGAGTAATCCCACTTTTATTAAATCATGAGTGAATGATTGACACCACCCTAAAATAAATGTCATCACCACCTGTCGCTCCTAAACTCATATTGTGCCTGTTTATGACACCCTAATGATATTTTAAACAACATAGAAATCTAAGCCTCTGCATAATTCCAGCCTTGCCTAATTGTCCTCATTCATTTTTCCCTCGTCACGGTCCCCGCTCAGGCGTACGCCCTGGAGCGCAGCATGGAGCTGGAGTTCCTGAGGACGGCGTGCATGTGCAAGGCGGTGATCTGCTGCCGAGTCACCCCCCTGCAGAAGGCTCAGGTGGTGGAGCTGGTCAAGAAGTACAAGCAGGCGGTCACCCTGGCCATAGGAGACGGAGCCAATGATGTCAGCATGATTAAAGGTACCATCAGAGAGACAAAGTCCTGGAAAAAATCTTCATCTAGCTGCGAAAGAGCCAGATATTTTTCTCAGGAGTTTGCCAAAAAACAGAACAAAAAGCAGAGCGAACGAACGAACGACTGTTGCTCTGCTCTGCGTCCGCTGGATGTGTAAACACACAAGTAACAAATGAGCCAGCAACTTTACAACTAGAGCTGTACCTGACTCAGGATATTCACAGTTGATTCAACGCGGAGGCATTTTAATGTTTCATGTGACTGTGACGTCATGCATCTTCTTATCTATACATAGTTTTCTTAACCTGACCCACAATTATGAGTGATTCACGCCTCCGCCCTGTTACAGTACAATCCAGCCTCCGATCCCTCCTCCTATAACTCCTATAACAGCCTAACACACCTCTCTGTTCCCGTGACAGTTATGTATTCAGGTCGTTTGGACACTAGACTGTGTAAAAGTTAACTTCCTGTCATGTTTGTCACCCTTCATTACTCAAAAAGTAAGTGATTCGACCAACAAAATGTGAATCGACTCAGGATTCTTGAGTGGCTGCGCTAGTTACAACATCACAACAACTGCTTTTATGGTTTATTTCTGCCCCCTTAGTGCACAAAAATCAACTGAAGCACCTTTAAGTTGAATTAAATACTCCTTTAAAGACTTGAACAAAGCAGTAACGTCCATGAAATTCGTCATAATGCTCCCAGGAACTCAGGAATAAACGCTTGCATCATTATTATTATTATGTCATGTTTGTTTGGATGAAGAAGAAATACAAACTCTCTTTTCTTCTTTGTCACTTTTTTTGATCCATCCAGTGGCTCACATAGGCGTGGGCATCTCAGGTCAGGAGGGCATGCAAGCCGTGCTGTCCAGCGACTACTCCTTCGCCCAGTTCCGCTACCTGGAGCGCCTCCTGCTGGTGCACGGCCGCTGGTCCTACCTGCGCATGTGCAAGTTCCTGCGCTACTTCTTCTACAAGAACTTCACCTTCACCTTCGTCCACTTCTGGTTCGCCTTCTTCTGCGGCTTCTCCGCCCAGGTGAGAGAGTGAAAGAGGGAGACGGGGGGAGACAAAGAAACACAGTAAATATAATTATGTGACACTCAAGGTCGCTTTACGAGGAATAAAAGAAACAATAGCGTCAAATAAAATGAATAAAAAAACAAACATCAGCGTGAGGAAAAGAAAAACAGGTGAGGTGAGGTGCATAGTTATAGTGAGTATGCCAGTTTGAACAGGTGATTTTAAGATGGGTTTTAAATGAGGTGATGGAGTCTGACTGTCTTATGTGTGGGGGGTAGAGAGCAGCTGAAGGCTCGGGCACCCAAGGTACTGAGGCGTGATGTGGGTGGATGTGGATAAGAGTCCGGTAGAGGATGAGCGGAGGGTGCAGGAGGGAGTGTGTTCATGTAGGAGGAGAGCCTTACAGGTAAGGAGGAGGTTTTTGTTGTACAGGGAGCCAGTGAAGTCGGATGAGAACGGGGGGTGATGTGGTCGGATGATTCGGTACGGGTGATGATCCGGGCGGCCGAGTTCTGAACCATTTGTGTTGCAGTTGTCTATGCGGGATGTGACGCATGAGTGAACCAGGATTTCGGTGCTGGATTGAGAGAGTGTGATGAGCGGAGTCTGGAGATGTTCCTTCTATTAATTCCCTGTACAGTCGATCTGTAATCAGTCTTGCTTTCCTTCCTACTCAGCATGTTCTGAGCTGGCTTTCACATGGCTGTTTCACTTTACAATTTTAAATATATAAAAGAAAAGTTTTTAAAAAATGTAAAAAAAGAAGGGAGTAGTGAGAGGAAGGAAAGAAATATAAGAACTAACAAGACAATTAAAGACAACATTTATGCAAATGATATAAAAGTGAAAACAGGAAATGCAATCGAATAAAACAAAAGAGAGAAAATATACAGAATACTCAACAATAAAAGAGAATTTTTCTTTAAAAAAAATGTGAAGAAAAGCTTCAATGCAGCCTTTTGAAGCACCACAGACTGTAATAACCATTAATTAGACATAAAGATCATGTCTGGTTTTACAACACTGAACTGGATTTTAGAATTAAGTTTAAAGAAGTTCTCTTCTTTGCTTTTCAGACGGTGTACGACGAGTGGTTCATAACGCTCTACAATCTGGTGTACACGGCTTTACCTGTGCTGGGGATGAGTCTGTTTGATCAGGTAACAGTTTGATCTGTACATTTTTTGTGTGTGTGTGTGTGTGTGTGTGTACTCTTGTTAGAGAAAGACAAGTAATAAGACGGACTGTTCACTGTTTGTCTCCCCCTGCTGGTCAGGATGTGAACGACGTGTGGAGTTTCCAGCACCCTCAGCTCTACATCCCCGGTCAACTCAACATGTATTTCAGCAAGAAGGCCTTTTTCAAGTGTGCCCTCCACAGCGGCTACAGCTCCTTGGTGCTCTTCTTCATCCCCTACGCTGCCATGCACAACACGGTGAGGGATGACGGGAAGGACGTCGCCGACTACCAGTCCTTCGCCCTCCTCACCCAGACCTGCTTACTCTTCGCTGTCAGCATGCAGGTACGGAGAGCGTATCTTGTATGAGGCGTATGGTGCATGTGACATTTTCATCATCATCATCATCATAGAATAACTAGAATTATAATTTCTCTCTCTCTCTGTGTGTCTTTAGTTGGGGTTGGAGATGTCCTACTGGACGGCGGTTAACACCTTCTTCGTTTTGGGCAGCCTGGTCATGTACTTCGCCGTCACCTTCACCATGTACAGTAACGGCTTGTTTCTCATGTTGCCGTCAGCTTTCCCTTTCATAGGTGAGTCTAACAGACACAGCCGGTGGCCGCAGATCACTGAATTCACTTTAAACAACAGCCAGGAGCCCATATGAACACTGAAAGAGGTTTTTATCTGCTACATTTAGTCTTTTTTAGCAGCAGATTCCCTCTTTGTGTTTCCCTGTTGAGCTGCAGCGGAAGTCTAGAAACACACAAAGAGAGACTTCGGCACTAAAAAGACTGTAACAGTGAAAGATATCTACTGGATTTGACTCATTTGGAAGCTTCATATTAGCTTCAGATAAACTTTTGAATACACTTTTGTACAGATGGAGGACTGTGGATTTTGTCTATATGTCTACTCTTCTTTTCTTTAAAGCTATTTCAGGGTGAGGCTGATGATATCATTTAAATGAGTGTGTTTATACTCTCTGACTTGAGATTGGTGTGTTTGCACAGGAAAAAATATCTGTTACAACCAAGACAGAATCACCTTACTTGGCTTTCATCACTGCAGCATGCAGCCGAGACGATCTGAATTATTTTGCATAGCTTCATTTTCCTCGATTACGCCGCCCCCTTAAGTTTGTCTCCAAGGTGATGAAATACTGCAATGAAGAAATATTTCCTGATGATTTAAATGATAATTCTCCTAAATTTAGACTAGTTTTTTACAATCTGCTTTGTGTTAACTGCATCTGAGGAGGGTTTTATAGATCATTTAATCGATCGTTTTGGTATCAGTATTGAAACTCGGGCATTGTATCGAACAAGCGATGAGTCATTTTAGCGAACCTGAACAGAACAAGCTCTAACCAAACCCCATGAATTTAAATCTCAAAAGGTAAACGTCATGCCTATTTGCCTCCATAAACCTCTTCCATCCGCCTCCACCTGACGCAACGACTGGATTTGAATTTACTATTGTATATAACAGCTGCTTTAAAAGGCCTTGGCAAACACGCCAAATTCAAATCCATTTAAAGTCCTGAAACTCTTTGTGACATTTATTAACTCGATGCAAACGAGTTGTAGGGACCGAAACAGCATCTTAGAACGTCTCTCGTCCTCCTCATCACGCTGTCACAGTATTGAGATCCAATTAGTAGGTTGTAGAGGAGGATATTATATTTACATTACTTTTATTTAATCCTAATTTACACTGTATTCCTATTTTTTATTATATTTCATTTGTATTTTAATGGTTTGTTTGTTTGTTTGTTTTTAATATACTGTATTTACAGCATATATATATACATGTAATAATGCATTTTGAGTAGCTTGTATGTATGAAAGATGCTCTACAGGTTATTGTTATTATTACATTATTAGAAGGTATGATGAAATAGGAGTTTTTGGAAACATTAAATGAAATAAATATCATGCTCCTTTGATGAGACATCTGTATGTAGCAGCAACGTTTAAGGTTTGATAGTTAGGAGTCCATTAAATGTTTAGATGATCATCACAAGTGTCACAAATACAAACCTTTTTAAAACACTCTCTCTTTATCCAGGCGCGGGGCGAAACTCTCTGAACCAGCCGAACGTTTGGCTCACGATCTTCCTCACGTCCTTCCTGTGCGTCCTTCCCGTCATCACCTATCGCTTCCTGTTGATTCAGCTCTGTCCCACCATCAACGAAAAGGTACGGAGGATGGAGGGGTTATTCCGCTCTTACCACCTGACATCCTGCAACAGCTCAGAACAATTTTTGGATTTGTCCAATTAAAAAAAAAAAGAGCTTGTGTGATTTTGTTTGACAGCACACACCAAAGTCAGCTCCTGTAGTTGCTTCCTGTAGACTCACCAATTACCAAATGTTTCCCAAAATATAGCAGCAAGTTTTTGGATACATGTGCCTCTATTCAACATTTTAACTTTGCCACCATTTTTCCATGTTTTTTCTTTTTTAGGTGATGTTTAAGGTGAGACAGGAAAAAGCCAAAATTCCCGCTCCACCCCGGCGCGCCCGCATCCGCCGCACCAGCACCCGAAGATCAGGTTATGCGTTCTCGCACGCGCAGGGCTACGGGGACCTGGTAACGTCGGGCCGGTTCCTGCGGCGTCCCGCTGTGACACGCTCTTCGGGTTTCACGGGTCGCACCACCACAGGCTTCAGCCCCATGGGACGATCGGCCGGATACAGCCCGACGGGACGCCCCCAGAACGTCAAGATGCAGGACGTGGTGGTGACATCGCTGCAGATGTACAGGACGATCAAAGACGCCGCCCTCTGACAAACAGACGGTTGATTTAGGACAGCGTTAGCTGGGAGAAGATCTGGGAGCAGGAATGACTGGAAGAGCTGAATGCTACTGGACTAAAAAAAGCTCCCAGTTGTACGTCTTTGCTCAGACTTTCCAGAGAATTTCCTGTCAGAAATGGTCAGTTTCCTCCGAGGGATCTACCACAAAACGTGTATCCCTCGGTGCGTATGGATCGCTTTCCATAACGTCAACATAAAACATGTAAAACATGACGGATTGGCAAAGAAAAAGAAATCCTCCTGACCTCAGGAACAGTTACGAGGTCAGTCGTTTTCAGATATAAAGGGAAACACATGTTCGTGTCAAGAGGAGGACAAAGTGTCATCATGTTTACAGACGGCCCAGACTTTCTTCACGCTGGGAGTCAAGATGCACAGCGGGGCTTTGTACAGAGGATATAAAACCGGCAAAGCCACATTTTTAGTTTTGTACCTGAAGTGTCTTTTTTTTAAAGGATCGTACTTTCCTATCTTGAAAGCTGTACAAGCAGGTAGCACTTTGGCAGCGTCACGTGGCCATGAGGAATAATCAAGTATGATGGTTGTCAGTAAACTGCTCTCACTAAAAGATTTTCCTCTCCGGCTGGTGGACGAGATGGGGTTAAAAGCAGGTTTCACCATGCAGCCTCTGTGAAGTTGGGATGGCCTTTCTGTGTAGCATATCCTAATCTTGATGAGCACTTAAAAGACGAGGATATTCAAATTACAATCTCCAGCACCACTGTTTTAATTAGACATGTTTTATACTTCAAGGGTTTATAAATTGTACTAATAGCAATATTTTTTTATGCATTAGAGAAATAAAATTATGGGGTTTTTTTTGTTTGCTTATTTTTTGCTTTCCAGTTAAGAAAACATTTTGGACTGCCAGGTTGTGAAAGCTCCCTCTTGCAGATGTATATCCTCTTCCTCTAGCAAAACTCTGAGAAAATGATCATAACTTGAAAAACTTATAATCCTTCATTCATAACAGCAGACTTGATGTCTTCTTAGTGAGCGAGTCAGTGAGGTCATTTATTTTATTTTCCACACCAGGCTTACAGATATAATTAACAGTAATTAATAAAGAGAGTCTTGCGTTACAGTAATCCATCACGTATGCAGTTTAATAATCTGTTCTTAACGGCTCGGCCACTAATAATATTGTGAAAGGAGTGACAAGCGTGTCTAAAGCACTAGCAGCATGTTATGCTGGAGGAGGATATGCATCATCTATCCATACTCATTGAATGGATGCTAATTGGGTGCACTGGGTGGAAGGTGGGGTGCAGCCTGGACAGGGTTGACACTAACCTTATACTCAGATCACCTGGCAATCCAAAAGTTCATCTTTCTATTGGCTTATTTCTGATCTGTCTGTTAATTGACATCGATTCATTCATAAGTAATAACTAATCAACATTTTTTATAAAGCATGCCTTATTACAAAGTAGTACCAAATCTTCTACAGTGCAGCTTTATAGTCACAAGAAATGTTTAAGATGTGCTCCAGTGTTTAAGGTCTAGGGTTTACATTTTGAGTTGCTTTCTAATGATCACAACTGAGAGTCTGAAGCCTCCTGCGTTAAACTGTACATGCATGTATTCAAACGTTCCTTGAAGGGACCATTTTAAGACCAGTAAAAAAAAAAATCAACATTTTCACATCATCAAAGAGCAAACGAGGTGGACCGTGTTTTTGGGCACGGGAAAATCAACCGTATCTACCTGTGTCTATGTGGGAGGTTTATCATACTGTACACACGCTACAAAACTGACTGGAAGATCCTTTACTGCTGCGCATGTCACGTTGTCCTTGAATAGCTTTTTATCGTGGCTCTTCAGTGCCGTTTTTCGGTGCACATTCAGAGCCGACCACACGGGACACATGTTAGTGCCAAGTGTGAACAACAGGGCCTAAAGACACTGCTTAGACAATTCTTATGGACTCTTAATTGCCCCGCAATAAATCATAATGATTCATGCTTCAGTTTTATATCAGTTAATCAGATATTGTATCGTATGAAACCTAGTAGTTGTTTCAATCTCATGTATTTGCTTTCACACCGGGCTTGCTGTGCTGATGGTAAGCAGCATTTGTAATCAAGGACGTTAAAAGCTTTCTATGTTAGCTGTTATCTGACTTGCCTTTGACATCTTTCTGTGTGAATGTTGTATCAGCTTTCTGCAAATATGATTTTTTTTTTAAAAAAACACAGAAGTTAATTCCTTAGTTCCCTTACAAGCACAGTTTAAGAGGAGCATTTTTTTTTGTTGTCAGTTAATTCTGTATCGTTTCTGTAGGTCTGGGATTAGTCTTTAATTTATTATTTGGTGCGTGAAAGTTTTATTCAGTTGTCAGTTTTTCATCGACAGCTGACTTCGAAACCGGTGAGAAGGGTGACGGATGGTTTGTCTTCATTATGTGTCGATCTGACAGCTGTTACCCAGAACTGAATGTACTATAAATGTGTCGATGTGTTGAACCAAAGACTTTTGATGATTAAATGTGTCATAGTTTACTCCAAACTAAAAAAACTGTTGCTCTTGAAACAGAATCTGATGCTGGATATGTGTGTGGTGAAGCTGCTTCACAGCTCTTATAAACACAGGGACACATTTACTGTCATGTGTTCTTTACGGAAATGAAACGAAACTCAAATACGTCACTACATGTTCATCTGTAATTGGCCTCTATGACAGTTTCTTTGCTAAATCTGTATCATCCATCACTGTATTTAAAGTTTAATGCAGCCTTTTGATATTTATCAGTATATTCCTCTCATTATATCTCCAACCCTGAACACATAAGGGATTTTAGCAAACTTCTTGATGACCAATTATTAAACAAGACAAAAAAAAAATCAAGGGATTTTTTAGCACTGTTCATTCTGATAACCATTTTGTGTAATTTTGTACCTTTAAAGTTTTTACGGCAATAAAAAGATGGAAAAGATGAACTTGATGTGTCTTTTTTTCAAATGTATTACTTTCCATGAAAAATAAGCTGTGCAATCTTAAAGGGATACGTCTTAAAGCATTTGGAGTTTGTCTGTTATTGTACACAGCTGAACACGATTATATTTTAACCTGTTAATAAGACAAAAAACATGATTATAGTTAATACGTCATGATAGGCTCCTCCAAGGTTTAACAAATCTGATGCTTTTTTGTCATATGAGGACATCCAGTTGTATATTTTATGTTTTGATAATGCTTCAAAGGTGCAGCAGATCTGATCTTTCCACTTCCTTTCCCACCCAAAAATTACTGTGTCATTTCAATGAAGCAGCACACTATGCTGCTGAAGCAGAGGTAATATTGTTAGGATTAAATTTGATTTAAGAGCACTTATTTAAAATAGAAGTTGATCATTCGATACCTAGATTAAAACATTTTGAGCCATTACTTATTTAATAGCAGACATTGTCAGATATGATGATCTCCTGTACAAATGACAGAAGATTAAATAGCTAATGATGAATGTGTTTTTATATATAATGTGTAATGATATTCATAAAACCAGGAGATCAGGCAGAAGATTGTGTCTCTGCTGTTTTATGTGTGCAGCTCTTCACCAGCAGATGGAGATATAATCCTTCCACCGCAGCAGGAGTCACCGTGTCAAACTACACCAACACCACCCTGATGTTTCCAATTAAGACGTAACACCGAAAGAATCCTATTGTGCTGCGACGCAACAGCTGCAACACGAGGACAGAGATGTATTATGGCGACATACTAGAAAACAGTACAAAACAGTACATGGTTTCCATTTATTATTTACATGCATAAGCTGTAATATGTGAAGCTGGTAATAAAATATGATTTATGAGACAGCGCCGCACTGATCATTACCCTGACAGTCTGGTGCAAAGTGGGCATTTATGAGGTCCCAGCTGAACATGAGTGTCATATATTGCTAGAAAGCTCTGAGTAGAAGGAGCAGGTTTATAACCATTAAAGGAAAATGGAATTGAAAAGATGTTGGGTGTATAAAATGTGTAGCTCAGTGTTGTTGTTGAACTGTTGTTGCTCTCTAGAAAAGGCCCAGCACATTATAACTCTGCTGAATGGATGCAACAAGGCAATCAAAAGCCACTTTAATGATGAAAATAAATGAGAACGAAGCTACACACGAAATTGTGTTTGAATCCAATAAAGATGTTTATGCAAAGCTATCGGCTCTTCTGATGTTCTGATTTTGAATCCCTCCATGTGCTTCTTCGTCTTGCAAAAAGTTAACGTAGACTTCACGTTGTTTTGGAGCATCCTCATCTTTCATATCACAGTTATTCTGTTCATCGTATAGTCGTCTTATGATATGGTACGGTAGAGGTGAAAGGGGCAAAGATTTGTAAGAGTGGACTCAATAAACCTGAGATTGTGCAACTGAGCAGATTCATGCTTATTTATACCTTCACTCTGTTACGTCTCAGAAGGAAATATTGTATTTTTTCTTTATATTCTCTACATTTATTTAACAGCTTTAATTGCAGTTAACTTCTTTCATATAGATGATATCATCATCTCATAAAATACAATGCATTATTACAGATGAAAATGTCCAACGCTGTATAAAATTGTATGCAGCTCAACCAGCAGCAACACTAAAATGCTGCTTACAGGTCAATCAATGCATCAGTAACAATATATAACGATAATAATACAGGATTTATTAGCCTTCATTATTACAATATACAGATTCCTTGCTCATTGCCTCTCTCTGACTACTGAAGGTGTTTAAACCATCATAACACCCATTATACATGTAATAATTATATGCATTAATATCCTAAAGAATATTTTAAGGAATAAGAAGAACATCCAACAAATAAGTTATTTTGGAATCAGTGATGGAGGCAGAAATAGCCTTAAAACAATACTGACATGATGGCCATATGTGTACTGAAAGCATATTCCTACTTTCAGCCCTCATCTTGCATATTTTCACATGAAATATTAATTCTTCATTCAAATACATACGTTTAAAAGCATCCGCTAGATGTACAGCTTCTTTGTATGTGTCTCATGTACCATTAATTAAAAAAAAAAAACAAAACCATCTGGTCCTCTGTTTGTAAGCAAAGTGTGTAATAGCAGAAATCATTTCATCTGCCACCTCTTCAGCTCCGTTTTGTTGCTTTCTTCACTAAGTGCACAATTATGTGGCTCAGCTGCTTCACCAAGAGAGGACTGACAAATTATTCCAGCTTTAAAAAGCGCAGTGAATCTCAACATCAACAACCCCTCCAGAGCTGAATGTGTTTACTCCCTTACACTAATATCAGAATTAAAAACTTTTATGCAATTTGCTCTGGCAAGAAGCTCCCACTTATCATCTTTTTGTTTCCCTGTTAGGGGCTGTGTGTCAACAGTTTTTTATAAACGTATTAATCTTGAAAGTCTTTAAACAAGCAGCTTGTAAATGTGTGAAGGTTTTTTTCAGTTTAATAGTTGAATTTTGAATTTTTATTTTATGTGATAGGGACGATGAAATTTAACATAGTTCCAATACAGAGCGTGAAAATGATGCACTACACTGAGATTTTTACAGCTATTGCTAATTTTCACCTCTTGTCCCTAGTTTGGCTTTACATGTACAGTATAATTAAAATATACAGCTTTTATTATCATAAGAAAAACAGTACATTACATATATTGAACTACAATATAATTCACATACTGAAATACATTGATTGTGATGTACAATTACACTGTAAGCAGTGTAGCAGTAAGTGCTTTTAATCCTAATATATTATAAACTGCCTCATACAGCTTAGTACTAAATTTGCCTTATTTCTATTCCTCTTGTTGCTGTTCTCCTCGCTTTTAACATACATCCTTATTGTCTAAATGAAAGTAATAGTACCGGCACTTTTAATGTCTTTTATGGTCTCGTTGTGCTTTTATAGTTTTTATGTTTTCATGGTTTTGTATCTTTATGGCTAAAATAATTCCCCATTGTGGGACAATAAAGATCTGAAGTGAAATGAACTGAACAACAGTAAATGCTACTTAAACATTAATGCATCAGTAATAATATAATATAGTGCAACACTCACTGGGGCCGTTTCTCTCTAAAATATGAGTACTTTTACTATATATATAAATAGTATTGTATAGATTGTATTGCATAAATACTTTTAGTGGCATTTTCAGTACAGGATTTTTGATCTGAATACTTCTTACACCGCTGTTTTCTGATCATTTATATACTACAGAACCTCAAAAATAATAGACAGATTAATTATAATCAAAACACATATATTTTAGATTTACAGATTTTTTTCCTGCTCTTAACCAGTATCATATTTTTTTACAGTGTGAAGGGGACCGGACCAGATCAACACTTCACCTTGACTGAACATGTACAATACAAATCAAAGTCATAATGAGCACAAGAGGGTGAAAGGTCAACAGGGGCCCCTCCTGCTCCAATTTGTAAAGTTTGTTTCTCAGTGATTCATCCAGGGTGTAACCTGGCTCTTGCCCAGTGCATGCTGGGAAACGCTCCCAGTGGCCCTTAACTGGATAGGTCGTCCAGAAAATGTCTTGGTGGAGTGATCGATGAACGATTTCTCAGTGCTTTGTCTTTATTTCCACACCATGAGATCATTGGGGATGATAAGGAGTTAGGAAGTTTAACAACTTTTTTAAACATTATATTTATGTGAGATCTCATTTTGCAAATTTAGTCTGGTGTCTTTATAAATTAAAATATATGGAAAAAAATACAAATACCAACATGAAGGTGACATGATTGAGGTCTATAAACTTTTTCATGGAATATATATTGTTACAGACAAGCCTGTGATCCATTTGTGGCATATTAGGTATGATTTAACTCTTCAAAATTATACCCACTACACTGTTTCTCTGAGAAGAGAAAACTCTTCTTGTGCTCCCAGAGGATGTGGTGCAGGCTCTTTAAATAAAAGACTGGATAATAGTTTGAATAGTCTGGTCAACAAAGGATATTTTATATAATTATAAAGTTGATTTGTGGGTATTTGTGGAATTAGGGTTCATTTAATTAAGTATATTGTGGTGTTGTTTTGCTGTGTGGTTTCTTTGTTTTGGGAGTCTGTTGTGGAGGATTTGAATCCTGTAGAGATATTTCAGTACATTTCAATAAATTAACAGATGGCTGAGTGACTTTTTCCCACGCCCACATTTTTAATGATTTACATAGTCTTATCAAATTGTTACACCCTCTGTTAAACTGTGATTAAAATAAAAGTGAAAGCTTTGCTGCCCTCCTGCGACCGAAGCAGCTCCTCCAACTGACATACACCAGTGCTGCCTTTAAGTCAAGTAAAAACCCGGTGATTACAGTTTCATCTTTGAAAAACACCATTTCGCTAACATTTCTGGTGGCAAAAATTATTATTTGGCGATAAGCCCGAGTTTATTTGTGTTTTTTAATGACAGGGAACTAACATCAGATTTTTTTAAACGCCAGATATTAGCATGTTGTTGTTTCCGCTAGTCCGAGCGGTTCCAACGTATATCCCACAATTTCCCTTAGAACATGAACGCACCGCAGGGACCAGACTGCCTTACATTGTTAACGTTGATTTCTCTCTTTCTAGCCAGCATTTTGTCTTCCGTGAGGCAAACCTGGCTCACAGGCTCCCCACAAAAACTGCATGAATTCTCGGCTACATACGGCTGCAGGGACCCACACCGGCATACTGTAAGATACTTCACAGTGTATTCGTACTATTTCACTCATTTATTTTTTTTCTCTCCCAACACCGCGGCGGAGCCAGTAACGGTTAAACATAACGTAACGTTACAAAGCTAATGTTAATGTGAATATTTCAGACTGCAGAGGAATATTCAAAAGGGGGATGGCAGGCGGGGAGTAGGGGGGCGAGTCATGGTTTTAATGTAAGAAAAGCTTAACGGGGTTTTTGGGGGGCTTTTTTTATTTTAAATGAGGGTTTTCTATGGTTGTGACGTTTCCAGTGCACGGTTAAAACTGGGTTAAACACCTGTCCGGCTTCTCTCGAAAGAAGATATAACGTTAGCTAGCATTATGACTTTACTCAGCAGTCATTTTTCCTTGCTGGACTAAAAAAAAAAAGGAGGAGTAGCTGCTTCTGCTGCTGCCAAACCCGTGTTTCCCATGGCTACGCCAAGCTTTCACGTAGGTTTTTATTATTTGCATTCCTAGCCAACCCTTTTTTTTGTGTGTGTGACATAGTTATGCTTATGTTATCTTGAAACACACCGGGCAGCAGCTGTTGTTGCACAATAATTCAAAGAGGAAAGATCAGCTCCAGGAGTCGTGACGTCGCCCTGGAGGTGCAGGTTCAGCTGCTCAGTTCAGTTCAGTCCAGTCAGTCAGTTTGGTCTCCTTTTGTTGATTTGAACGCCCACCTTTTTACCCCCCCCTCCTAAAAAAAAAAAAAAAAAAACTCACACCAGGATCTAATGGTATTGTGTTTTTTTTGCTTTCTTTTCTCTACTGATCCACTCGGTTTTGAAGCGCTAACATGAGGAGGATTGTTGGCCGTAACCCTGCCCAGACCGGAGGCTGCTGGTAGGGGATGGTGCCGCTGTGAAGAGCCCGGTGTGCCGTTACGGAGGACAAGCCTGTGGTCGGTAGGAGAGGAGAGGAGAGGAGAGGAGGGGGAGGAAGTGCCTGGACACAACATGACTGTTTTCAACCAGGAAAATGTTGAGGAATTTTATGAAATCGGAGACGAGCTGGGGAGGTAAGTTTCACTGGTTGTTTATCCTTATTTCTGAATGCGTATCAACTTCCCCTTTTTTCTCATAGATGAGCTGTGGAAGGTAGGGCTGCACACAGCATCAACAACATCTGTTTGTGCACATATAACTGGCTTTAAATCTATATATATATGTGTGTGTGTTTCCATGCCACGCTGTACTCACAACACTGCATTACAGATGGGTTTTAGTCCATACACACAAACACTCACTCATGCAAGCATGCTCTCAACACATACATAGCCCACTACTGCCTGTAAGCAGTGTCCAGGGCATGCATCTGTGACAGGCTCTCTCTGATTAATGCAGTCTATAATGCATCCATGTCAGTGATGAAGAGGTGAGCGCTGCCTGTTCCTGGAGATTTATTACGGGACGGTATCATAGTGCATCTTTAGCAGAGGTGGGGGGGGGGGGGGGGGTAGGAGGATTTACATCTCAGCTTTGCATGTGTCCACTTTATCAAATCTCTGTTTGGACAAAGGTGCACAGCTGACAATGGGAGTAGAGGAGCTGAATATAGATTAAATAATTTGACATGTATGGACTGCAGGTGTTTCCCGCCCCCGCTCTCTCCCCTCTCTCTTGCTTCTTTTGGGGTTCTGCAGGATCTTTATGGTCAGAAAAGCGTCTTTAATGACGAAGCAGGGTCGTGGCATACATGCTGAAGAGTGAGAATGCTATCCTTGATTTATTGTGCTGTCCTGCTGAATATGAAACCACACTTTTGATCTAAAAACTATATCATATTCAGAGTTGCAGCAATGAATCGACTATTTTGGTGGCTGATTTTTAACCGGTTGTGAGTAATTTCTTTAAAATTCTCCGCTTCCAGCTTGTTAAATTTAGTATTTTCTGGTTTCTTCGGTCTTCCATGACAGCAAACTGAATATTATTGTGGTTGTTGACTGTTGGTTAGGAGAAAACAAGACACTTTAGTTTGCATCTTATGCTTTGGGACGCAACGATTGACCTTTTTTTGCATTTTCTGACATTTCTTAGGCCACAAAATCTAATCAATTAATCAATAAAACGTACAGATGATCAGCTGCAGCCCTGATTATATAATAATAAGGGTAGAAATAACACAAGCAAGGATGCATTTACCCCCTCAGTGAGTTGCAGACACCTGCTCAGATGTCTGACAGAAACAGGGAAATGGATCTCTGTGAGGTTTTTGGTTATCAAAGTGACACATGTACCTTGTGTTGGTAATAATCAACCAATTGTTTTCTGCTCTCTAAGGCCTATCAGGCAACACTGCTTCCCCTTTTTTTCTTTTTTTTTTAGAGCTCACCTTCCCTCACTGTGGGGGAGAGCTGAAGTTGCTGTAGCTACTTTGGTAATGGAGACGATTGGAGAGCTTTGTCTAATGAGATTGAATTTCTGGCTGGAGGTAAAGACGCGGCTATGTGAGCGCGATAGTCTCGCTTGGACGTCACTCCTGCACCAGGATCCATTATTCATTGTGGTTTTGATTAAGATAGTAAGAGATTTTTAAATGGGGGGGGGGGTCGCCTGCCGTCATAATAAATAATCATAAACTTTCCAACATTTGGAGCGTTGAGAATATGCTAAACATTTGCTTTTTCTCAGACCTGTGATGCAGGCATCCAAGCAAGCTGGAGTTTTGACGGTGCTCCAAACAGACTTGCACATAACATAAGCATTATATATACGGTTTGGAGGGAGCTCAAGGCTACTGGCATAATAGGGATAAAAGGAATTTTATATTATTTTGATAATAAACTAATCATGTCAGTCATTTTCTTAAGCAAAAACTTCAAATATTCTCTTCTTCCAGCTTGTCTAATGTGAGGATTTGCAGCATTTCTCTGTTTTATGTAGTCATAAATTGAATATCTTTGTCTTTCTGACTGTTAGTTGAATAACAAGAGACATTTGAAGACATCACCTTTGACTCTGGGACATTGTTTTCACTTTTTTCCCTGATATTTCATAGATAAAACAAATAATCTGCAGTATAATCAATACCTTAAGTCATTGTTTTTGTTGCATCCCCCCCCCCCCCACTGTTTTTCATTGGCGTCAGCTCGGATGAACTTTAAATTAAACAAGGTCAGCTTGTGTTGAAAACAAGTGACTTTCTCTTTTCGTTGGCTAAATTACAGCAGCATGACCTGCACTATAATTCCTCGCACACTTAAAGACAGAGAGGCTTTTGATGTGACTGTACGCCAGGCCTGACTCTGGCTGGAATCAGATCGGGGCTCGTTTTTTTTTAACAAAACGGGGAGGGAAAATGAAAAATCACCCAAGCGGTGACTTTATCCTTTCACTGACACTTGACGCTCGCCTGCTTTGGCGCGCACGCATGGTCGAACCGAAGCCCGGTAAAACCTAGAGTGTCTAGTGATCATTACTGTATGTTCACAAATGAGCGTGTCGAGCACGATAACGAGGAGGAGAGTGAATAAGTTATATGCAGAATCCAGTTGATACAGCTAGAGGAGTCTCCCTCATAAGTGTGGGGGGTCACTGGAATCACTTGTTAAAGGCTCTCAGGAGTTCACATTATCCAGAATGACTGATTCATCCGACCGTGATTTAACTGCCTTATGACTTGGATCCGGCTTTCTCAGGCTTGACGTACATGTACATATATATATTTGGAGTTATTAGAGGTGCAAAACAAAGCGAACTGCCATCGCGAGAAACGCTGGTGTCACAGTAGGTTAGCTGTCGAGCCTCCTGGCGAGGCATCAAGTTGTTACTTGTGGAGCTGAATTGTAAAAAAGTGTGATAATCCCAGTCGAATGCATCAGCGGTCAAATGCTCCCTTTTGAACTGTGTCCAAAAAAAAAAAAGAAAAAAATGGCCGGTAAGTCTGTATCTCAGCTGTGTTTCAAAGTGCTCCTGATGTAGATATCGCCGCCGCCGCCGCCGCTGCCCAAGGTGTCCCTTCGAACCTTTTCGGCTAATAAGCGAAGCTCTGACCGCATCAGCTGATCTCTAATTGCCTCACAGATTGCCTGAAAAATTGTCACTTTGTGCCTGTGGTCAGTGTGTGGGATTACTAGAAGATATTATAGCTACTGGCATCTAAAAGGATCTCCTGTTTGATAGCTCCTGGCGCTGCGATGTGTGACTATCATGACTGCAGTGATAAAAAAAACACTATGAGGCTATGAGGTCTCTGTAGCTGGTCGTTAGGGAGGGACAATGGGCTCCCAAACTTGTCATTTTTGTTAAATCAATACATTTTATATACATAGCTGCAACTATTTCACTATTCAGTAAATCATTACAGATGTATGTAACATTCAGACTTTGGGGTTTGAGGTTGGTTAGACGTCACTTTCATTATTTTTTGACATTTTAAAGACCAAACGGTGGATCAATTAATCAAAAAGATGCTAATCGATACTGAAAATAATCATTAGTTGCATCCTTTTTATATATATATATATTTATATTCCCATATAACCAATTTCATGCCCCAAAAAAAGCCAAGTGTTCAGTGTGAACCACAAGAATTTTATTGTCATGATAAAACCATAAATTATGATTAAACCGTAATTTGAGAATTAAAAACCCTACACTAATTAAATTCTAATGTAACCAGCTCCTGTTGTCTGGGGGATTTGGAGAAATCTGGGACACTGTGCAGCCTTCACAGTCTAGTTTTTAACAGATGAACAGAGCGTACACAACTTGTGTACCAGAGATACAATTTGCTGTTTGCCAGCGATGTCTATCCAATAGTGGTCAGAGAGGGCGGCGTCTTAACTGTTCAGTAAGGTCTTAATATTTAGCCGTGTGGTTACGATTTCACCGTGTCAGACGAGCTTATAGAGTCGACGTCTGCTGCCTCGTCTGTGCGGTAAACTAGCTGGTGAGCCCTCCTGATTTGTTGGCATGGTAGAGTAAGGCAGCTGCTTTTTTTTTTTTTTTTACAAAGTTGGCAATCAACCTTACGTTTGTTGGTAATTTTGCCATCAACGGTGTAGAAGCCAAAATACTTCCACACACTGCTTCTCAGATGCTTCTGTGTGTTTATGTGATTATCCGATTAGCTCTGCTCGCTACTCCGTTTCTCATTTATTAGCTTTAATTCACTGAAAGGTCAAAGATCGATCGGGTCAAACTGATATGAATTTGTGAATTAAACCGCTTCACACAGTCCTGTTGCGCTTATAGTCTGTAAATTTTGAATTCAAACAGGTCGTTTACAGATTTGGAACAAAAGTTTGAATTCTCTGATAAAAAGTGACAGTCCTGGTTGAGCGTGCAAAGAAAATAAAAGTCTAATTTGAAGGTTTTCCACGTCTGTCAACAGAAGAGGAACCCCAGCTCGTCACGTCAGCAGTAGACGATGCTGACCGGCTGATATCTGATCTTCCCATACGTAGACGGCATCAGTCTGGGGATATCAGCGGGCCTTTTATGCCGGTCTAACAATCGCATGCAGTCGTTTAAGGGAAGCCTCAGCTGCTGTGTTTTTCATTTAGCGAAAACAAGAGCAGCATCCAAGAAAACTGGTGGAGCAGAATTACTGGTGGGTCATGTGAGTTGAATTCAGAGTGTTTTTTTTTTTTTTTTTTAGTTGTTTTCTTCAGTTTCATTTCTTTGGAGACACACTGACTCAGCCACTTTTTGGCTGACTTGAAGAGAGGAAGAAGAACTAAGACTATTAGCTGACTGAGGAATGCGTTTCGGTGTGTGTGTGTGTGTGTGTGTGTGTCTGTGTGTCTATGTGCCTTTTCATCTGGTCCACAGGGCACTTTTAGACTTTGCATATTTTTTTTTTTCCCCCCTCTATCATTAGTCTGCATTAATCTGACCGCTTGTGCTGCTCTCCACCAACTGGCGCTCCTTTTGTGTCTATGGTGCATGTGTGTGTGTCTGGGTGTGTGACTGCCATTAGTAAAGGAGGAGGAGGAGGAAGAGGAGGAGGAGGAGGCAGTAGGGATTCTGAAATGCAAATGAACATAAAATGCATAAAAGCGGGGACTGCATTTGGGTTATTCCTCTCTGCAAAAATCACCTCAAAGACAAAGTTCTATGAATACAAATTAGGATTACAAGCAATACATCCACATTGGTTCCTGTATTAAACGGCCCAATAATTTAAAAATCTCTCTTTCCCTCAAGAAACAGCTAATCTTTATGTAGATTATTAAAAAAATACATCTACAGCAAACTGTGACGTCCCAACACCAGCTAAAGCCTTGCAATACACTCCATGCAGACTGTACCCCAGCTACTGACCTAGATTTACCCCCCCTACCCTTGGTATTGGGTGGAGGGGTAGTCTGGGGTAGCAGGAGTGGCCTTGATGAGACCTGCCACTCACCCGCACAAACCTCCCCAACCCCCCTTACGAACGGCAGCAGCGCTGGTGGATAAATGCAACCATACCAGTTTTTATTCCGTCAACAACACTGATTTCGAGGGCTTTAAAATCCGGCACAGTGTTCATGTGACATATTGACAGACACGGAAAAAGAAGAAAATGCAGATATAGGGCCGAATTATTCGTATTAGTTCTTATTGACCCCCTGAGTTGAATTCAACGGTTGTCATTCGTAAGGCTTCTCATAAGTCGACGCTGCCGCAATTTGATGTGACAGCGGTTCAGTCTGTGCTTCTTTTCTTTTTCATACGAGGTTACTGTCAGGAAAAATCCAGCGGCTCACGAAAGGTGATGAGCTTTAAAGGTCACATTTTATACTCCTTTTTCCAACAAGTTAATACAGGTCTCTGAGGTCCCCGGAATATGTCTTTTGAAAATACCACTGAGATTATGTGTTTTCTCTCTCAAGTTTTCATTGAGTTCTCACAAAGATTAACACAAGAAATAATAACAATGACTAGTCTGTCTGGATCCGTATGTCTTTCCAGCCACTGTTCCTGATTTTTAGATACATTAAGCCAACGTCACGTGCTGCAAGTAATAACTTCAGCCAAGTGCAGATCTTCCTCTCATCAAAAAAAAATCTCCAACGTTCCTAAGATACATCACAGGCCAGGTATTTGTGATTTCATATCCCAAAATATTTTTAACGACAACACTAACATTTTCCCAATACAGCGTTATCTTTGTACGATTCCAGAAAATATGCGAGACAGTCAGCCTCCGTGCTCCCACGCAGCCTTCAAACAGTGTCGTTGTGCAGCAAGTTGGCAGCTTTTTTTAAAATTTTTTATTTTTTTTTATTTTGGGTGTTAAATTCTTGCAGCAGAATTCCCTCCATACTGGTGATTTTGTGGATGTACATTGTGTCTCACACATTTGATACCATTCTTCCTCTGTTATCTGTTAATCTTTAACTCTGCTTCACATTTTGCTTTTATGTAGGCTAGAGCGTCGACCCCCCTCCCCTTCACCCTCCCCACCTTCCACACCCCTCCACCCCACCTCCCCTCTCCTGCTCTTCCCCACAAAGCTTGGTAGAAAGCAGACATGACCCGAGGCCCCTTCTGTTTGTATTCATCCACAATCACATTATTTGAAGTTTCATCTGATCCCAACCTTAATCTCTTTTAAGGGATGTCTCTTAACTGCAAGTATCTAAAAAAAAAATTTCTTGAATTGCTTTTGTTTTAAATCTTGCAATCTCATAAATTCACCATTTTCTGACACCATGCACATTCCCCTTATGCCTTCTTGCTCCCATTCTTTGAATATCTGATCGTAGACCCCTGGTTTAAACCACATCAGTGTGTGAACTCCTGTCTTTAATTTATATTTTCCCACTATAACATTCAATATTTCTAGCTGAATGCTACTTTTGGATCCATAACGTGTCTCAAAGCTGTCAAATATTGAGAATATACATTCTCATGCCTCTATACTTCCCTGTTTCATTCCTGTGCTTGATGGACTGTTTCTATGCAAATGAGCTGCTCCTCCCGACACCCGTCTCCGGAACTGGTTGTGGCTTTCCGGCCATGATACAATGCGAGATTATATGACCGCAACAGGAGAGACCGAGGGCTGTTGACAGTGTTCATATTCATACTGGAACTGCAGTAGCGTCACTAATAATAGTGTTAGAGTAAGTGTGTATCTGTGGATCAGCGCGGTCGTATTAGCCTCGGCTTGACTTTACACACACTGTGCCCAGCGGACCACGACAGCTTTATGGTCTGAGCAAGTTAGCTGCCTGGTGCTAATCCAAGTTATGCAACGTTGCCAAGCAAAGGAATTCCTGAAGTTTGATCATTTCTTTTTTTTTTTTTTCCACACGTGTATCGTTACCTTCATGGCATGTCTATCAAGTACATTTACATAACGTTACAGCAGCAACACACACACACACACACACATACCAGTAAGGATAACGGAGCAGAACGGGCTTTCGTATAATAATAAAACTGAAGTATAAAGTTCCACCAGTCGCTGTGGGGACGTTTCCATCAAAAATAAAGTGAATCCAACGAGTCTCCACTTCCTCAGATGATGGGAGGACATCAAGATGGTTGTGTTGATTCAGCAGGTTTTCAGTGAGCAGGGACTGTCCGCCCGCTGAAGGGCTATGTTCAACAGATCCCTTTATGACATCATAAAGGGACACAAATTTAAACAGTGTTTTTGCTCACACGTTTACTGAAATGTTGAGCAGGAGTTTCTCATAGTTTAGGCGTCTCTAGACACGCTGGTTACATATTTATGCTGCAAAGACATGAAAAAAGTTTTGCATAACATGTGACCTTTTTAAATTTTTTGCCTTTTTAATGCATTTGAAATTATAAGCCAGCCGATTGGTAATAGCCGCCGTGGGTGGACGGACAGAGAAAGACCCAGAGCTCAAACTTCTTCTTCAACAGAGAGTCCGGTGAACAAAGACATCATTGAACGCCCACACAGTTTGATTGACACACGACCTCTGGAAGGTGCAGTGCAAAAACACCACGCGATGAGCATTCACCAGCGAAGATGTCAGCGTTTTTCTACCCATTTTTCTCTTCACTTCTGTCACCGATAGCCTTATCTGTGCCGCAAGAGGACTGCAGTGATCATAGCCTTCTTGTAAATGAAAACAATACTGTTATTTGCATGGGGACATACAATTAATATAAAAAAAAAAAAAGAGAAGAAAAATTGGTGAAAAATGAGTCTTTTGCACTGAAAATTGTTTAAAAGCGATATGATAAATGGGGTCAAGAGGTTAAACCAAGAATTTTCCATGTGGAATGACGCCATGGTTAACATCCTTCTCACTGTCCCGTGCGTATTTACGTTTTAGTCATTTAGCTGACACGCTTATCTATAGCACTGAGTCTGAGTCTTGTCTGTTGCCAACATTATCTAGCAGTAGTAAGGAGTGAATAAGTCAGAGAGGCATGATAATATTCCTGCGACCTCAGGATCAGCATGTACAGTATAAAAGAGAAGTGCTTGGGAAAAAGATAAATAAGAAAAAAGTAAGAGCTAAAGACTTTAAAGGGGGGGGGGGGGTTGTTTTCGCTTGACAGTTGCCGGACAAGTAATTTATTCAGTGGTGTTTTTTTTTTTTTTTTTTTAATTTTCTTTCTCGTCTTGTTCTCCCCTCTTTTGTCTGGAAGGCCCAGTCTGTCCCATCATCGTCTTAAGCCCTCCGAGATCGTTCCCAAGTCAGACTCCTCAAATTGCGGTCAGCTTTTACAGAGTCCAAATTGAAATCCGACTCATATGGAATGTCCTCGAGGAGCGTAATGATTTATTTTCAATTAATCTCTGCAGTCAATGGAGGGTAATTGGATCCCTGCCAACTATGTTAACGGGTAAATGGCAGGGGTGTCACGCTCTCTGTGTGTGTGTGTGTGTGTGTGTGTGTATACAGTATGTGTGTGTGTGAGCTACAGCCCCTTTGTGGTCAATTAGGAGTCGACCTCAAGCAGTCAAGCGTGGAAACTGAAGGGCTGTGACTGTCAGGGAAAAGACAACTTTCCACTTTTCTGTCTTTCATCCGACCCTTTTGTTACTCCTCCTTATCCCCTGCTGTTAACAATAATAAATAACTAAACTGTGCCTACTGTACTGTACTGTACTGTTTACACAGAGCCTTTTACTCCACTAACAGTTCATATCACATGTTAGAAAAGTTTCTTATATAACACTCCTTTTTTTGGAATATCTGTTCTTTTATCATACATGCTCGCCCACTGATATCAGACTATACATACTGTACTTGCAAACAATTTTACTGAAATGGCACCATTCGGCGGCGTGTCAAGGATATGCGATGTCATAAATGTGCGTGTTTCTGTAAACAAGCGCGCATAAATAAACGTAGGCTTTATTGACGATGGATGGACCAGTCAGTCTCTAGACAAAACAGACTTATGGGGGAATTAATTAGGTCAAACTTGCAGCCAAATAAAGATAATGCTTTGAGTCACATAATGATGAGTCAGCATTTTGTGTTTCCAACTATACGTCAGTCAAAACGGTCGCTGAGGTCAACGACCTTCTGACAGCTTAAGAAAACATCTTGTTAATAGAGTTGTCGTGTGAGTGTCGGTACCTGTAGTGAAAGATCTCCAAGTCCTTTTATTGCAGGGTTTAATCTTTATGCTTTGTGTTTTGTTTGTTGGGACGTCCTTTAGTTTACATTCGGAGATTATGCCTTTAAAAACATTTGCACAACAGTAATTCATCTGCATACAGGTTGTTAGTCAGACCGTATCAGTTTGAAAATGTAAAAAAAAAAACCTTCCTGTTCTGGAGTATGAAGTGAGTATGAAGCAGAACTTTAACTTGTATGCTGTTTAATAACAGTAATTGATGACAAACAACACACAGTAGGAAAGCATCAGCAGTCAAACAACCCAAACTATCAAGCTACAGTAACGTTAGTGTAAAGTAAAGCAGCCGCACTGGATAAACCGGATGGTTAAAACAACAAAAAACCTATTTTTAAAGACTTTTAACTCCCCTGAAGAGAACAGCTGTTTACTTTGTTGTATTTTGTCTAACAGATTATTGTTTGATGCTGCACATGTCATACATACATACACATATATCTCCTCTGAACTTCTTATTCATCTGTCTCATGTTAAGTGTCTTCAGTCTGCCTGCTAGCTTCAGCACGGAGGGTTTGTTTGTTTTGAAACCTGTGCAGCATGAGTGGGCGGTGGTTTGTTGGTCCGTGTTAATAGTAACAACCGTCCTCCGTGTCTCAAACAGTCTTTTGGTCTCAGGTCTCGGTGTTCAAAACGGAAAACAAAACAAGCGTTTCCCTAGAAGCTACAACAGCAGCTGCAGTCGGGAGCCGGTCTGAGCTAACGGCTGTAAAGTGATGGAAAGTTTGCATAAATGCTATTTCTGAATTTGGCTAGACGGTCTGAATGGCTAAAGAGCGTTTATCCGCCACTACGGCCCTGATTACAACACACCACATACAGTCTGTGCAGCACACATTTGAACACCCGCTATCTGATGCTTTTTGTGTTACTAATAGCAACAACAGTATGTATATATGGAATAAACAGAAGAAAATTTGAATAGTTCACATTATCAGTGCTGTGTCATAAAGTTAAAAGTAGAATAACAGAGGAGCAGAGCTTTGTCTGCCCGCAGGATGTCAGATGTTTACGTTATGTATACGTGCGTCAGAAGACCATGTGAGCTTTGTTATGGGACACTGAAGACAAAATATCAGAGCCGTGGTCGTCCGTCAGCGCAGTGAGACCTACAGAAAATTCACCTGTCACCTGTCGAGAACATGCAAGTAGTCACGTGACAGACAGACGAGGCTTTCATCAACACATCCACACGTCTTGCTACATGTTCTGTTTATTGTGTCCTTTCTTAGTGAATTATAAAACAATGCAAGTGAAATTTTTGTACTCGCTTTACTCCATAAGCCTTTTTCTTAACCTTTAAAAGGCCTCTATAGCTTCCTCTGCACCATCTCTGATAAATGAAATGCTAGTTAGTTAGTGTTTTTAAGTGTAAGTCTTCAAAAGGATCAAACAGAGGATTAAAAGTAAGACTGTTGTAAGTGAATAAAACCAGTTAAACTGAAGGATCCACACTTGGCCCAACAGTTACTGGTATTTCTGGGAGATACAGACAAATACAGACATTTTTTTAAGCAACTACTTGTTTAAGTGTCGTCCTGGATGACATCAGAAACGCTACTTAAAGCGATATTGGTGGAGAAAGGGCTTCTCAGATGAGCCCAGACCCCGTCTGTCCTAAGCCAGGATTTGCTTGCTCGGTGGAAATAGAGAATCCGTCTGAACCGCCGTAAAGGCCGTTAGCCAGAGGTTAACTGAGTGAGCTCATCACCTGAGAGCCTGCTCAGTGAGCTTTATCTCTTTCCTGTCATCTATTTCCTGTCTTCTTTCTCACACTTCTTTCAGATTCAGATTCAGATTCGGGTTTCATTAGTCTTGTTTAACTGTCAGTGTCATTGAATTGTAATCTCATGCCAAAATATAAACAAGTACAAATAAAAACTGTGAATGAGAGAGTTAATCTGCAGATTTATTCCTAACAAACTCTTTGCATCACTTGTTTCTAGGTGGATTTTTGTTGACTGTATTCATGCTCCCTCAGTCTGTTATGTCTGGTTTCCTAGATGATCCTCTCCTCAAAGATCAACCTTTTGTATTCTCTGTGGTGGGTTTTTTCTGCTCTGAGATAATGAAAAAAGAATCGGCAACAGCTTTGAAAACTCAGCTTAGTTTAATTAATGTCAACAAGGTCAGACCGGAGGTGAGGAAATGCAGTTTCTGTTAATCTCGCAGTCATCGTGACGAATCATTTAGCGGCTCGTCGTTATCGAGAGCGGCTCATAACAAACAGGGTCACATCAGCATCTTGGCAAAAAACCTACAAAACCAGTCTGTGTGCTTCCTGATTTTTTTTTTTTTTTTTTTTTTTTTCCCTGAGTCATGACAGAGTTTACTCAGTACGAAACCTGCTGAATGTCAGTTTCACCAGACGTATAGGGGCCCTCTTTAAAAGCCAAGCACAGGAGACGATAGATGGGCCAGCCGAAGCACCAGCCGTCCCCCCCTTTTTTTTTTTTTCACCTCCTGCCACCACCGCCTCCTCCTCAGATTGTCGGAACAACAAGTCTTGCACTTCTCTCATTTTGTATGCAGAGCCCGACACCCGAGTTGGCTTCTCTGACTTTCTCCATCCTCCCGTTTTTAACGAATGAGCTCATTAGTACGGCGGACAGGTACGCCGAAGCCTCTCCTCCTTCTCAAGTGCCATTTGAGAAATGCCAAGATGACATATCATGTTTAAATTGATCACAATCAGCTGTCCGTTTAAACAGACGGCACTTATTCAGTCTGTACGCGACAACTCTGAGCTCTGCGACCTCGCTGCTCTTTTCTTCTGATATGTGTTCATATTCATCAAATGGTGTGTGAATGTCAGGCTCCGCATACCGGGAGGGAGGGTTGTGAGCTTAGGGACCGTCTGTTTCCAGCTCGCTCTGATTTGTTTCAGGGCGTCACATGAGCCGAGCCGCACTGCAAAAACCCCAAAAGCATATTGTTACAATATTGACGTGAGCGTCCTGACTGAACTGTCAGACGTTTACCATCAAATGTCTGAGCTGTTTGTGACGTCTGTTAAATTATTCTTACTCAGATTGTCTCTGATTTAAATGCAAATTTCACCAGTTTAGATTTTTCTTATATATTCAGGCAAAGTGTCCTTATATAGGTGTTTTTGTTTAGACGACATTTAACATGTTAAAATGTATGTTTCTTAAACTGAGGTATAAAAAAAGGTATCGTTTTAGGTAAAGATGCATATATTTAACTTTTTTTCTGTTCCTATAGCAACTATACTGAAGTTCAGGGTGTCTGCTGATACCAAATACTGATATTTGACATCATGTTAAATAAGTGCAAAACCTGATCAGGTGGTTTAGATCTGTACATCTTTTAGTTTTGTTACTGGTCTCAAGCTCTGGTATAATATCAACACTAGTCTTACATCCAGACATCGGCCATTTACTGTTGTCCAGGTATAAGAAAAGGTAACAATATGATTTTGCTGTAATGTGTGTCTCAATTAGAAACAATTAGCAAATCCTGATCAATTATAGTTGGATTGTTTTGACATGGTATCGGTCAGATTAACTGAATATTTGCATATATTATTATTAACTATTGTAAGCCTCACACCGAGCACTGAGGGCTTCATACTTCATCAACTCCATTGTTCCACATTGAGTGTTTTTCAGCAGGCTTTCCCAATTATCTCCGCAAGAACAATTCACTCTGTCGGTGAACTTTCAGAGGAGGTGGCGCCCAGATCCAGATCCTTAGAGCAAACCAGGATTGTATTTATGTGCATATACTAGTAAAGAATGACTATAATAACAGTTTGTTTTTGGCTGTAGAAACCTGTTGAGGAGCTCTGGGCCAGTGACAACGTTTGGGAACCATAGTGACTGTAGATCATAACAAGTCTGAAGATGGTAAAGGAAACCTTTGACCTCTCTTTACCTCTACGCACAATGTACCCATTGTCGGCGCTGCCTTAAAACCCAAAGGTGGGGGAGGTGAATGACATTCTTCTGACACGTTGAATGGCTTTTCACTGTGGCTACTAGACAAGGGCAAACACTGCCTGCCTCTCATTTCGCTCTCTGTCAGGACTCTGTCTGTCAGTGCTGTCGCTGAGAGTTTTCAAAACTTGCAACCGTGTCTGAATGCGACTCCTCCCTCCTGAGTTCACGTTTGGCTGCCAGACTGTAAAACAGCTGTGTGTGTAGGGGTAAAAAAAAAAAAAAAGCCATGTTAGAGATCTTGTCAACATGGCTAGTTGCTTTATTTTTGTCAGAAATGTTTCATGTAAATATTCTGAAAATCTGTGGGAGGTTTTCTTTATTTTTGGACTGATTATTTCATCTCTGTCAATCTGATCAGTTCTGTAGCTACGCGTTAGACTACCTGGTTTCACCTGTGAGAGAGTCTGCTACACTGTCCCCTTTCTTTCTCTCTTATTTCCTCAGCGCTCTACTGTACTTTATCAAACAAAGGCCAAAAATACCCCCCAAAAATACTGTATACATCAAGCTAGGATAAGGCAATTTAATTTTTAATTAGGGAGGCCATTTACAGTCCAAGTTTGTAAGACATACATCTCATTTGCTTAAATACTTATTAAGTATAAGAAGAGAAGAGAAGAATAACAAGAGAGAATAAGAAAACAAATCAGCAACTCTTCGAAAAGGCAAACCTGATACAAACCAACAAACAAACCCATATATTGCATTCCCCTTAAACTAACTATGAACATTTGTACAAACAGTGTCTCCCACACTCATAAATCCATGGATGTCCTCTCCTTATATCACAGTCTCTGCAGTAGTCTATTGGAGATGGCAGTTTCCATTAAATCAAGTCAGGTCTCCGTGAGCTCACGGACTTTAATCCATTTTAACCACATTCCCCTAAATTTGTGTTTTTATATAAAATGTTTTTCTTTCCATTGAGTCGGTTTCATAAATAATCTTAAATTCACATTTTCTATTCAAAATCCCAAAGAAATGCAAGAGCTGCAAACCAAATATCAATTTTGATAAATCTTTTTGGGACAGTGTGCGTCACATGATCTTCCAGTACTGAGGGTGGCCACAATCCCTTCCCCCCCTCCTCCCCCTCTGCCCCCCCCGAGGGTTTGGAAACTTATAGTGACTCTATTAGAACATCCCAATAAAAATTAATATCTGTATGCAATCACAAACACACACACACACACACTGTTTTTACACCAAACCAAGGATTATCTACCACACTCTTCCTTCCTTCCTCTGCTCAGTCTCTTGAATCCTGTTGCCATGGTTACCCTTCCGCTGTACACAATGGGGCATGGTGGTTGCATAATGTTTTTTTTTCTCCTGCCGGTGCAGTTTTGTGGCCCACACTAAAGATGGGTAGGCAGGGAGCACTTCTGAGTCGCCCTCCCACACTTCGCTCCATGCTAATGAAAAGCTTGGCCTCCGCAGGGGGAGTTCTCACACTGAATCATATCGGACAGCGCAGAGGCAGCATCACCGTTTGGCTTCTCCTCCCCGTCAGCGCTTGACCCGCCGAGGTGGTGGTGGTGGTGGCATTTAGGGTTTTTTTTGGTGGTCTGGCCTGAATGTGGTCAGAAGCAACTGCGAAGAAATGAGTTGATTAAAACTGACGTGAAAGGTTGCAGGAAACCGATGAAAACAAGTCAAATTCTCAAATTTTTCTCAATTTTTCATTTAGGAAGATAATTCAGTAGGTGACAGTTACAATATATTAAAAAGAAACTGCTTGAAAATGTCTTAGAATCAGTATAAAATGATTTATAAAGTGTAATAATATGATATTTTTGTTATTTAACATGCAAACTTTACCACACACAATGTAATAAAAGTATCAGTTTGGTTGAAATGGCTTTGAAAAGTAGTCCAAAGACTTCATATTTAGCATTTAGCGGTAATATTTAGCATCTACCAGCAGAAGAATGACTGAGCTTAATGGTTTAACTGGATTTTTAATAACATGTAGTGTGGAATATATTGGTCTTAACTGGCTCATTATTACTTAATCTGGCAATTATTCATTTGCTCTATAAAAACAGTACAAAATATGTCCAGTTTACAACCATACACTAAAATAATAATAAAGAACAGCAGCTTGAGCTCATGAATGTTGCTGGAACTGGAGATATTAATTCCTACTTTTCAGAGCGAGTAGTACTGTTTATAATTTGTCAGCAGTATGTCGCTACTGTTCTGTTTTTTTTTTTTTTTTAATCATCTTTGCAATTTATACTCATCACTTCCTCCACTACATAAACACCCAACAAGTGTCAAGAGAATAGAGGAAGTAGAGGAAGCGCTCAGAGATGTATCATCTCCAGTATTTTTTTTTAATTTTTTTTTGCTGCCAGAGGAACAGACTGATGAGGTGAATCTGGGCACTGCCAAAGGATGGTTTGCAGCGCGCTGAGACTTTATTCATCAGCCATGAGCCAAAGACAATTCAATTAACTAGAGAAGCAGGACTGTAATTGCAGTGACCAGGCACATTTAAAGTGACACTTCCACACAAAGATAAAGATTGTTAGTCGCCTTCCTTTTCATGTGGCATGACCCAGATTCTCACTGAGGTATAGTGTTGAAAAAAGAAAATGCCTTGTAGGTTGTTAAATTGGGGGTGGAAGGAATTCAGACAGAGAACAAAGAAGGAACCAGATATCAAAACTAAAAACCACTTGCAAAGATTTTCATGAGGAATCGGTAACTTCAACAGAGTAATTGTTAAAATATGACGCACGTAGAAGCTGAGCCGTTTCCTACTTACACACACACACACACACACACACACACACCACTCTCTCACTCTCACTTTGTCTCTAGTTTTTTTTTTTTTTGCTCTCTTAAGTGCCAAGCAATTTGGCAGCAAAGCAGCAAAGATGATTTTCATCCCCATGAAATATTAATCTCTGATTTGAAAAGCAAAACCCACCATTGCACATCCAAGATTTGTTAATCAGTAAGCGTTTGTTCTCTTCATGTGATCCAAAACGCTCTGCAGAAGGGACGTAACGGTACACAAAATTCACATTTCAGTACAGCAGGAAAAAAAAAAATAAAGGTAGAAAATAACAAAAATGTAAACAGTTTAGTTGTGCTACTGTAGAAAAGGAAAACAACCTTTCTGTTTCCTGCAGTGAGTCAGGACACCTGCTGACAACAGTTTTATGCTGATTTATGGTCTAACCGTTGTATATAAAGCAGTTGAAACTAGTTCCACCTCCAGCAGCTATAACCGTAAAATGCTGCTTACGCTTCAGTATTAATGATCTAATGATGTCATTTATGACAGTGCAGATATCCGCCACGTGTGTCTGGGGGCATGTGGGTGTTGAAGCACCTGCTGCAACGTCACCAGCAACTTCCAGATGCAACCAGCGGAGATTTACAAAGTGTTGAATAAAGTATTTTAGCATAGTGTAGTCTCAGTTATCTTTAACGGTATTGACTGTATAAACCTAAGGAAACAATAAATGGAGCTTATCTTAATAAAAGTGTTGCACTCTGGCAGCGTTACAGGTCTCTTGTTTGTCATTCTGACGACAGAGCATGCTCAGTAGAGACTTCTGGAATAAAATATGAAAATAAATCAATAGTGTGGCCCTTTAGACTTATCTAACTATCAAATTCTGACAGTGAAACGACTCATTTAGTAATAATAATAATAATAATAATAATATCTAGAATTATATAGCACCTTTTAAAAACAGAGTTTACAAAGTGCTTCGACAGGCAAAGCAAAAGCGGTTCAATGCGAAGCAAAGACATGAATCAGAAAACAATAACAGATCTGACCTTAAGAAGACGGCGGCCGAAGACAAAGAAAGACAAAGAAGAGATGATAAAAAAGATTAAAAGACAATAGAAAGATGATCAGAAGACAACATTACATAAAAACAAGTCAGTAGAAGTGATCAGGCAGGTCGTTCCAAAGTTGAGGGGCCTCGACGGCTAAAAACAACAAAAGAGGCAAATCTGGTCATTTACAGATGTCTCTTTTTGGTCAGTGTCATAGATGTATAAAGAGAACTGGATATAGGGCGCCGCCACTCAGCCTTGCAGCCTGTTTTTTCCAGGTGCCACTCCCGGTAAACATTTTCCCCATAGACCACCATTGTAAAACAGACGCCTGTAAAACTGTTGACAGGACCCCTCGAACTGCAAACATCAGTCATGACTCTTTCTATTATGAACTTTTGATCCGTGGAGGTTTTATGTTTGTAAAACTTTAGCATGCTACAGCTAAAGGGTGCGCTTCCTGGTGGAACTTGTGCTCTAGATTTATTGTTTTGCACGTCAGAGTGGTTGAACTATTAAACTATTTTGACAGATATTGTTTGGGTCATAGAGCGTGTTCTTCGTACCAAACCTTAACTCCCGTACCGTGACAGTTCGGGACGAGTACGCATACTGTTACACCCCTTCTTAGCAGTCCTGTTCCAACCTCACCATGTCTGTAAAAGCTGACGGATGCTGTGTTTTTTTTTTTTTTATGGCAGTTTGGCAGATGAGTTTGACTGTGTTGCTTCTTCTCTAAGTATGGAAACACTTGAGAGTCACAGTCATGCCCTGCAAGGTGAAATGGCAGAACGCCAATGAACGACTAATGGAGTAGCTGGCCTCGGTTTCTAAGTGCTAATTAAAGGGCATTGTATTTATACATTTCAGTGTCTTTTAATGAACATTCATTAGCCTGTCGCTTTTTCAGAGCAAGGTTTTTCTGCTCTGTTTATTTTAGTAGATTTGATATTTTTAGTTGTGGATGTGTAAAAACCTTACGACACAGTCACATTTTTACTGTTTTCTGTCCTTCCTGTCTTTTCCAGTAAGGAGTAACGAGGATACTAATTTTCTTTTTCTTTTTTAAACACACACACACACACACACACACACACACACACACACATGCTAAGACCGGCTGCTGTTCTTCAAACAGTTTAAACACACATTCAAGCACTAAATAGTTACTTTCTCGTCTGAAAAAAAAAAGAAATCTTAATAAAGTAACACATTAACAGTCCTAGAGCGAAAAAAATTGTGTGTGGTTCAAAACTTCCACCATGATGCCATCGCTCTGGGACATCTTTGTTGGACCGCAAGGCATACTGGGTAATGTAGGCCCAGCAACAGTCCTCCTGATATCTGATAAAACTGATATCATAAAAAAAAGAAAAAAAACTTTCACTTAAAAAAGACATTGAAAAACACACCATAATGCAAAAAATATTAAAATAAAATAAGATAAAATTGTATTTTTTAATGACTAATTTGTGTCATTAAAGTGTTTCAAGTGTTTTATTTTCAGTACCAAAATGTAACTGTCGCTGTCCGTTCTGCTCCCATAATGATAACTGATATTAATATTTGAGAGTTTAAATAATCCAGTAACTCTATATATACACACTAAGATCCAAAATGTGTATTCCACTCACTTAGCCAGAGGTTAGTGTGTGTGACAATTTGGTTTGTATGGAGACGTCAAGCCTGCCACTCGTTACCGCCGGGCTGACACGGTGATGACTGATCCCATCAGCCAATCACGGGGCTGCATAAAAGCTGCTTTGTCACAAAGCTGCCGGGGATCGAGACTCATGCCAGAACACACTGCCTCACTTTTTTATCAGACGGCTGCGATGGCCAACCTGAAATGTAGACCTGTATTTAACGACACCAAATCCCTTTCAGTACACCATGTCTAGAAAGTATGTCAGTCCAGAGAGCGGATTTAACAGGCAGATGTGAGGCAGCAGTGTAGATTAGGTATTTGCCGAGATTATCACAGGGATAACCAGCAGTGCACACTGGGACACAACAAATGGCATCGCTAGGTAAAGACAATTGAGCAGATGCTAATAATAGTACTATTTCATGACTATTGGTGGCAGAACTTGGTGAGAAACATAAAATAAACAGATTATCAGGTGTTTTTACTTTGTTCTTGTGCCTTTTATTCATTGTTGGTGACGCTTGTAACTAGGCAACATTAACCAAAATGAACAAAATACAACGCAAGCTTCTCCTCTTCTGTGGTTCTCACACCAAAGGAAACCAAAGTGTTGGTGAGATCACACTCATTGTGTTCCTGTCTGTGTGTCAGTCCGTATGCATCAGTACCGGACTTGACAGCAAGTTGTGTGTGTGTGTGTGTGTGTGTGTGTGTGTGTGTGTGTGTGTTTGTGCCTTCTCGAAGCTCTGCTAGCCTGCCTGCTATGGTACTTTACACGTTTCAGCTTTTCAGCACCCTCTCCTATTTCACAGTAGTAGTACACAGAGCCAATCAATAGCTGGCTCACAGTAGTGGAAGGAGATGATATGCCGAGTGGTACCGAGCCAGAGCGGCACGGAGACAGAAGACGGTGAATATGCTGCTCAGTTTAGGAAATGCATTTTGTTATTATGATGATGTTCTACTCGCTTTGTTTAATATCATTTGTAAATTGAATATCTTTAGGTTAAGATAGCTGTTAGTCGGACAAAATGCGGTGAGCATTTTTCACTATTTTGTCAAATTATTGTATAATTATATCAATAAAATCATGATTAGAACAAAAGGAAGATATGCTACTATAAGAATAACAAGGTCATGCAGTGGATATGCTAAATATACTCACCATAGACAATGAAGATGTAGCTACATACATATAAAATAATTAAAATAATAGTAATAAAACAATTGTGTTATTAAAAGTTTGATGGGATTTTCCACCCTAGCATTTTGTTTAGTCTAATTGTTGATTCTTTTTATTATTGTGATACAAAGGAGATACAAAATCTGGAGATGAAATGATGAACTGTCGTGGAGGATTTGCTTGTCAGCAGCCACTTCTACCATATTGTTCCTATATATGTTCCCATGGTCTGGAGCCAGCAGTGAGTCAGCTGTAATTGATTAAATGACAGCTGCGTGTTGATGTAGCCGCTAGTAGAGTTACTTCATTACTTTAACAAATCACTGATTTGATGGTTGTGGGTTGGCATGTTCTGAAAAGAGCATGACGTGTGTGTTTTAATGCCATTATCTCTACATGTATACATGTATGTAAATCAGAGTGTTTATAACATGTTTTTTTTTGTTCTGTTATCTTTTCACATTGTGAGGGATGTGTGTTTGAAGGTTGTAAGGATGTCGTGATATACATTTGCATTATACTCTAGTGAGTTCAGGCTCTATTTATAAGACTGTAATGTACAGATGGATTATGGCGGGATTTAGGCCAAAGATTAGAAGAGTGAATATCTCACTTTCCTTTTCCAGCCTGTTGTCCCTAAAGGAATTATTTTGATATTAGATATTTCTTTTTTTTGTGCAGTGAATGATTTAATACTATCCAGACCAGCATAAGCCCGGTCTTAGAGACGGTTTGGTCATGCACTGACTGTCTGGGCTGGAAGAAAAAAAAAAAAAAAGAAGCTTTTATTGGTAAAACACCAGGGTTATTTTCTGCGTTTGATGCATAATCCCCCTGTCACTGAGATTTTAGAGCCAGCAGGCGCATGTGCTGAAATCTTCTCTCTAGCTGGGAAAAATAGAGACTCTCCAGTCAGGTAGTTATATATATGTGTGTGTGTGTGTGTGTGTGTGTGTGTGTGTGTGTGAGAAAAGTAGCAGTACGTGTGTCATCTTCAGCTGCTGTCAGCCCAAGCTGTGCCAGACGCCCTGCGTTGACGACTCCAGCTCTAGACCGAGCTTGTTATCGCCTCGCTCTCACCGAGGAAGCTCTGCCTTTCCAACGCAACCCCCGTGTCTACTTATAAAAGCAGAAAAGCCTTCGATCACATCATGTGAATTACAACATATGTTATTACCGATCGGCGGATTACATCATAGTGCACCAATAGAAAAAAAAAAAAAATAAGACCGTCCCTTTCAGCTCAACTTTTGTAGTAACACTTTTCATTTAGCGGCATCACAAGTCATAATGTCTGAACGCATGTAGGGCAGATTAAATGATACCGTAACACCATAACCGGTGACTTCCCGCTATCTACTTGAAGTGTGATAATCAGTGAAGTGACCTCGTTTAGTCAGCAAATATTTCCTCATTAATGAGTGTCAAAGGAAACGATAAGCCGCTGGTTATAAAACAAAACTTTATGAACTTGAAGGTAAAGTTCCTCTCAGGTTTTCTTAGAGAAAACAATTTTATGAAATAAGCAAAGATGCTAAAATGCTGTTATTGTTTCTAGCCATCGATTAACTGTATGTAACAGCATGATTCATTGTTTTATTATGAATCTTGGCATTTGCCTTTTTTTATTTCTTGTCAGTGTGTCCTCGGTTGCTAAATGTAGGTTACTTTCCTAATCTCTATCTTTTATCTTGAAGTCGTACATCATCAGCAGTTATTACGTATTATAAAATAGCTACAGCAGCTTCTGGGTGTGTATGAGTTTACCAACCATTAAAATAAAGTCATAAATACACTTTAATAATAGAAATACACAAGTAGTGACATAGAAACCAGCTACAACTTCTTCTTTATTTACACACTGGTCGCACTTTTCCTTCCCGCTCCCACTTCACTGCTGCCTTTCTGTCCGCTCGTTACCGCCGAACATCACTGATCATTCAATCGCTGCCTCATTCCGACAAGTCGGAGCAGAAAGCTCAACTAACTAAGATCAACCGGTCATCCGCGGCCAGACTTGACAGCTCGCTAAGTGTCTCACCGGTCGGTCTTCTCACAGAGCGGACTCGCGATGCGGCACATCTCTTCGGTTTAAAGCTGTCTTGTTTGTTTGCAACCTTACTGTACCATACCGAAGCTTCTCTCTCTAATCTTTAGTTATGTTTTGATTCTTACGACATCAACAGGACAAGGGAGGGACTTTTCATATCAAATATGAAAAGTGGGACAACGTGTTTTATAAGGGATAAAATATTACACCACCTACAGAAACATGAGGGCTGCAACCTGGAATTATCTTCATTATCAATTAATGCTACTTATTATCTTGATGTTTGGTCTATAAACCTTCAGAAAACAGTGAAAAATGGGCGTCGCAATATCCTTAAACAGTCCGAAACCCGACGATACTATCACGCAAGACAAATAAAAGCATAACTGAGAAGCTGAGAATTAATTTCTCTGTTGATAGAAGTGATTGCTTCATTGATTTAGTTGCATTACTTTCATTTAACAGATGCTTTTCTCCCAAACATCTTGCAGTAAGTACTTTGCCGTAGTGTTTGATTTAATATCTGCAGTGTGAGCAAGTCTCTGAAGGAGGTTCCAGCACGGCGCTTTAACACTGACGCCTAACGTCTTCAGCTACAGCTTTAAATCAACACTTCAGCAGAAATAATAAAAAAAAAAAATCAAATGTGCTGTGTTTGCACAAACCGAACAGCTGCTAAAAGCCTCGCTGTGGCTGTTTGCATGTAAATTGACTTGCGGAGCAGGTCTGTTTTTAAGAAGCAGCAGAAGGAGCGTCGGTTACTTTGTACTTTTTGTATAGGCACCCGTGTTTTCCTTGTTTGTGTGTGTGTGTGTGTGTACATTCAACAGGCAGGTCGGCGTTTGTGTTAACCTGAGGTAACATTTGATTATAAAACTGAACTGTCTCTGTCACCCAGATCTACCACGTGAAGGGGAAAAGAGAAACACGCAGCAATAAATCTGTTAACTGCCGCAGTATCTTTCCAGAGATAAAACGCTCTCCAGCCAGCAGCGTTAAGTAACACACACACACACACACACATCCAGGCAGCTCCGATAGACACAAACAAACCTCTCCTGTGCTTTCCCAACCCGCTCCCCTTCCTATCCTATCATCTCCTCCCCTCCAGTTGCTTTATAGAAACAAGTAGGCCAAAAGTGGGAAGCCTTGTCTGTGCTTTAGGCACAACAAAGGGGTCCAAGCAATTTGATACTGCAGACTATCTGGGGTTTTTTTTGCGCTAAACAGGCTCGAGAGGGGAGCTGCTCTTGAAAAAAAACAAAAAAAACAGCCTCCCTGCTCGTGTTTGTCAGTGATTCCCAGGATGACATTTTTTTTCTTCTTCACGTCCTGCTCGTTATTTCTGCTCCATCCTTATTCAGCAGCATTCGTGCAAGTCACTGCTCTCCCTGAACATCCCCAGAGGATGAGAGGGATTTCCCAGTTAGCTTCTGCTAGGAGGTAAACATAAAGGGGGCGGGGAGTCTATCCACCACATTAACAGGTGACTCCTGTTAGCGTAGCTCTTAGCATCTTTAGTTTTTGAAGGGTTAAGCTCCCAGAGAGAGAGAGGAACTCATCCAGGGGGGGAAAAAAAAGGGTGTTTGATTTTCAGAGCAGTGTTTTTTTTTGGAGTTTGTTTCCCTCCACTAGCTCACTAAAAGGACACAGAGAGAGAGCTCATTTGAACCGCTGCCATTTTCCCCTTGTTTGTATGTGTGTGCAGCTGGTGTTGTTAACTAAGGGTGGGCTCACTTTCCTTTTTCTCTTTATGCGCGTACAGTGGGAAAGCTTTGGAAATAAAAGCAGTGCGGAGGTGTGGTTCGCTTCCCACATTACATAAACTATCACTAAAAAACAGACGCTTGTTTTTTTTCTCGATGCACCTTTTTAAGCCGTTATCGTTATTATTATGTTTGCATGAGATCCAATTTTTTTTTTTTTTAAAAATGGATGACTGGAAATTTTCTGTTGCACTTGGATGACATGAAGAGTATCGGCACTGTAGCAAGAAAGCAAAGTTTATTTATAATACGGCACCTCTCCCAGATATCAGTCACAAAGTGATTCACAGTCAAAGAAAATAAAGTCACACACAATCAAAATAAATAACATGGATAAGCGGCGCCTGTCGTAATCTGCAGAGACTGAAAACATGATCGCAGTTATTAATCTTTTGGTTTCTAAACAAACTAACAACACTGTGGCTCATTTACGTGTTTTTAATAGTTTTCGGGACAACTGTTGCACTTATTTTTCATATTTTTTCCAACCATAACATCTGTTGACAAACGCTTATTCACAACTGCGATATTTCTGCAGTTGTCAATATATTATCTTGCAGAACTGCACATATTGATGCGTTAAAGGTATCCTGTGGAGTTCTTGACCTCTGCTAGCGCTATAGAGAGAGAGTATGTATGTATGTGAGTGAAATGATATTCACTCCTGTCATTGGTTGTAGTAAAGCACCGAGATACGGAGGCATTAAAGAAGAAGACTACTTCTGTGTAAACACGGATGTATACGATGCATGCGTCAAACTTTTAAGGAAAAAAAAACAGCTCTACAAATGTTTTATAAGGAAGCAAATTCATCCATCGCGTTTCTTCAGAGCTCAAGGATACACATGAAGTGCTTCGGGCAGTAACATTTGAATGTAAACAAACCCTTGTCGACAAGAAACCTTTAATTTAAAGTCTTTCATCTTTCACTATTCAAGGTATTTTCATTCACTTTTCCTCATAACGACTCAAGTTTCCCTTCTGAGGTGCATTATTATCGCTGCATAAGTTGTTAAGCACTCTATAATCAGCCGTTACCTTTGTCAAAAAATGGATGACATGACCTTTTGGAAATTTTTCCTGATACTGAAGTGTAGTCGTACTGAACAATGAACTTTTCAGTGTATGGTACGAGTGAATTTGGGGGCGATTTGAACTGGATTTGTATTCACAAGGCTTCACTCGCCTAATTTAACTGTCAGGCAGCATAATGAGAGCTCTTACAAAATATCACACATAATATTTTTCAAGTGTCTGAATCACTTTTTATGTGTGTGTGTGTGCTGAACATTAAAGTCCAACAGTCGTTTCATTTCTCACCCCTGATTGCTTTTTTTGTTGTTCTTCAAGAAGATGCAACCACCTTTTTTTTTTTTTTTTAGAGGTGTACTTTCATCCAGAGGAAACTCCTGGTACATTTATGTTTTTTTTGTGTGTGTGTGTGTGTGTGTGTGTGTGTGTGTGTGTGTCTCAAGCTCCTTCCCTGGACAAGCAGTAACATTTTAAAGCGTCACATGATGTTTTCAAAAGCGCACAGATGGCGCATATAATCAAGAACAGGAAATCAGCTGTGTTTTTCCTTTCTCATCCTCGGCAGTGTTTTCACACCGAGCTTCACAGATTAGACTTATTCCTCTGTGTGAGCTTTCCAGCAGTGGAAATGTTTTTTTTTTTTTTTTTTTTTTGTCTTGACAGCACATGAATAAGTAGAAAAATGTCATTTGTTTTTGTTAGCGTTGGCATTTAAGTCTCATCAGGTGCCAATATTATTCCGTCTTGCCTACTTTTCCAGTTTCAGCGCTCGTCATGTGATGTTATTTGTTTTGTTTTGAAGCTGCTGAACTTGCAGTTTACTTTCTGTTTTATGAAAAGGGCAATTTATTTATTTATTTTTATTGGCCGAAAAATATGAACCACTGCAAATAACACAGCACTTTTTTTTTTTAAACTTATACCTGAAACATAACATCAACTTTTACAGCTGCACATTTGTAGCTAAGGTGATGAAAGCATCCAGTGTTCAGTCGTCAGCTTATTATGGTTTCATCCAGTCACGCATGTGTGTGCCAGGTGTTCAGGGTGCGTGCGTGTGTGTGTGTGTGTGTGTGTGTGTGTGTGTGCGTGTGTATTAAATTACATGTACACAGTGCGACCAACAGGCCTCGCTGTCAATTTCTCTGGAGGAAACAGATCAAATCCTGATGTCTGTTCCTTCTGTCTGCATCGGCGGAGGTGGGAACCACAATAGGGTGAGGTCAGACTGAATGGGGGGTGGAAGTGTCATTAGCATGAGAAAAGCCTTCATCCTCAGCTCCGTCTCCTCTTCACTATTGTCTGCGCTCGGTGTCTCTGGCTCGGCCCGCGGGACAAGTCGCTTCCTTAAAAGAGCCGTCGTTCCGTTCAGCGAGTCCGTTCAGTTTCTCAGAAAACACATTTCATAACTGTCAAGAGGTAGATTTGGAAAGTTTTTAAAATATTTCATCACGTGGTTTTATCGTTATATTAATCTAGAATCTATCCAGAGCCGTAACGTTGGCTTCAGCGAGTGAGAATGTGAAGTCTGGTGTTACGTTTTGCTTTTCTAGATTAAGTTTTTAGTTTGTGGTGTTTGTTTATTGGTTATATCTCAAGTCCATGTCCACACTGATGCCTCCAAATGAAGAAAATCCATGTTTTTCGACAACTTTTTGAGCAGCATGGCAACTTTCTGTGGCCTCTGACTCCACTTATTATCCCTTACTTTGTGTTTCACTAGTCAGCTTCACAATATGATTGTCAGACAACTTCACAAATGTTTTGAATTTCATCAACAGTCTTAAAATAGCAGCAGTTCAGCCGTTATTATTTGCCTCGTTTAAACAGGTCAGTGACATCAGCAGCGTTTTGTATTGGATTTTTATTGAAACCAGGGACGTGACTAACAATTACTGTCATTATCGATTTTTAACGTCAGCGATTTTTTAGTCTGTAAAATTCAAATGTTGGAAAAATAACCATGACTTATTAGCTTATAACGACATCTCCAATTTACAACAATACAAAACAGAAAAGCAGCAAATCCTCTCTATGAGAGAAGCTGGAAGTAAAGAGCGGTTTATATTTTTCTTAAACAAACTAAACAAACTAGACTAATGATTTCAGCTTCGATAGAAACATAAAAGTAAACGATCATACACAGTCGGAGGCGATTAAATCAGGCGTTGCCCTCCATAAGTCTGAGGACCTAATCGACGCGTTTGTGGAAAGCGATCAAAGAGCCGGAAAGAAGACATTTAGGTAATAAACTTCTCCATTCATTCACATTAATGTGGCTCAAGGGACCCACCGGATCAGAACGAGGTGACATTTTTCTCACCGATACTCCCCGGAGGAGTTCATTTCTTCTTCTTCTTCTTTTATTTCTTTTTTTTCTTTTAAAGCCTCTCTGAAGCTGGCAGTGTTGCAGTTCTGGATCCTGCAATTTACTCATTAAAAATATCGGAAGACACATTGTAGAGCGAGTATTAGAGCGGGGAGACATATAGCTAAATTACTAAACTGCTTCCTGACAACTGTGCTCTCTTAAGTCTTGGCAGGATTGTGGGAGTCAGATGACAGCACAGGGCCTTCTCTTTATTGTGGCCACCTTTTTTTTTGCCAAAGCAGAGGGAGTTTTTTTTTTTTGCCAGATAGCTTCCTCTGTTCTGTAAATGTCCGTGAAAATCTGGCCATGAAAACCTCAAAAAAATTTAGACAGAATGTGGCACACTCTCTTTCAATTTCCTCCTTTTTTTTTTTTTTTGAAATCCTCTTACTCCTCTTTCTCTCTCCCCCCTTTTCTTTCCCTTGTTCTCTTCCTCCCTCCGTGGGTGTTTGGTACACTAAGTGCTTGGTGATTGCCAGGGCCGGGAGGAGGCACAATCGGCGGAGGCGTCAACAGCAACCCTACACAGCCAAGTGTCCTCGCTTTCCCCCCCAAGTGGTTTTTCTGGCAGTGTTTTGGTTCGAGTGACAGTAGTAGTCAGCGTACGGCGACGACAACAACGACGACGACGCTGCTGCTGCATGGCAACACGATGATGGTGGAATTTCCATAACAGCTCCTGTGTTGTTCATAGATAGGCCTATTTGTCACACTTAAATGTCACGCAGGCTCACCACCACAGTAAAAAATTGCTTGTGTGTGTGTGTGCGCTTCAGCAATCACGCTGCTCACACATAGGTTGTTTTTTTTTAAATTCCACTTAACTAAGGCTGTGTCCGCTGCAGACTGTTCACATCTGGGCAGGTGTGAGAGTTGCCATGTGTGATCTGGAGCTTAGAGCTTTCTTAAAAAGAAAAGAAAATGTTTCTTTGTTGGATCCAAATCATTGTCTCCTTAAAAAAATGAGAAAAGAGAGAAAAAACATCTGTTGCTAAAATAGAGTTAATCCCAGCAGGGAGCATTTTGCCGTATCGCTGTTCAGTGCAATCATGGATGATGCAGATTATAAAGCACCAAACCTCAGGATTAAACCAACAATTATTTCCATAATTGATTCATCTGTTGTTTATTTTTTTGATTGGGCGTCATAGTCGAGCATAAATAGATTCCCATTTACCCAAACTGGCTTTTTTTTGTAACCTTTTTGTTTTAGTTACATCTTTCGACACTCGTATGGACATCAATTCAAGATGGTCACCAAAAAAACCCCCATGACCTTAACTAGACTCCTTTATGGGCTTCAAAAAAATTTAAAAAAGTCCCACTCAGTTTCCTAAATTTCAAGTTAATATCTTAAAATGGCTTGTTTTGTCCACAACTCATATAGATATTCAGTTTACTGTGATAAATGATACAGAGAACCAGGAAATACACACGTAACACATTTGAAAAGATAGAAGCAATGAATTTAAGGCATTTCTCTCTAGAGTTGGCTTAAAATGATCACTTAGATGATTAAAATTGTTGCACTGTTTTTAATCAGGTGACTTGACACTTAAAAATCAACTAATCGATACAGCTGTAGATTCAACCAGGAGCTTTTAAACTAGAAAAGTATGAATAAAGTCTGCTGAAGTCTGATTTTCAGATCATAGAAATCACATCAACATGCTAAAATGAATTATATCATATTGTAAATGCAGGTAGTTTTGCAGCTGATACATAATATAATCCATAATACTGAAACACAACCGTAATCCCTCATTTCTGCCGAAGATAAACAGCTTTTTCCAGATGTATGAAATGTTTGAACTGTGCAGACAAACTGATTCCTGTCTGAAAGTTGAATAACAAACTGCTTCACTGTAATAAATGATGGAGTCCATTTTTACCCAGCTTTGCTTCTTACTTTATGTAATCTGTGTATTCTAAGACTTAATACCACAACTTTTATTGTGGTAAATGATGCATTTTATCAGTGAGGGTCAATGCTGCCCTACGAAACGGCTCCATACAGTAGATGTGTGTGTGTGTGTATGTGTATGTGTGTGTATGTGAGGCATCAGATTGCCGCGTGGATGTTTTGTCAGCTGTGTTGATGTTGTGTTGAGCCGTGAATCTTATCAGTGTGTCGGCTGACAGCGAGAGGCTGCGCTGCCCGTCTATAATTTACCCGCTGTTGTCAAACTGATTATGAGAGGTTGCAGAGACTGAAGGCAGGTGTTTGTTTGTTTGTTTGTTGTTGTTTTTTTTTGTATTTCACAAGGATGCACAGATACTCTTCATTTGTCTCCACTGCAGATACACATTTAGAGTTCTGACTCTGTAAATCAGAGACAAATTTGCAGATGGAGCAATGAAAAAATGACAAAGTGTCTCTCTTTCTTTCCTCCTTCCCCCCTTTCCTCCCCTCGGCAGCGGTCAGTTTGCGGTGGTCAGACGATGCCGGCACAGGAGCACGGGCGTGGAGTACGCCGCCAAGTTCATCAAGAAGCGGCGCAGCAAGTCGAGTCGACGAGGGGTGACGAGGGAAGACATCGAGCGCGAGGTGAACATCCTGAAGGAAATCCAGCACCCCAACATCATCACGCTGAACGAAGTCTTTGAGAACAAGGCCGAGGTCATCCTGATCCTGGAGCTGTGAGTGTCCCGCGTCTTCTTCTCTCACTTTTATTTTTTACTACAGAATCAACAGATCATCATTTTTAAGATTTATACAGTGAGGTTATGAGCTAAATGAAATAAAAACAATGGTTTAAGTGTAGGTTTAGGGTTAAAAATAGTGAAATATGAGGATTCCAGTTATGTCAAAACTCACATAAAACTGTTTAATTCAAGACAGACTTTAAAAAAAAAAAGTTATTTAGGATCAATGTTATGTTTTGCCTGTATGATGAGATATATACATTAAAATAGTGGAGAATAATCCAGCAATTTGTCTTTAAAGTATGAAATTTCAAAATAAACATACAGGAATACATTAAATGAACTAAAATAACGTAGCTGTGTAACTTCTCAGCAGCGATGGGTGTCACATGGGAGCCACTTCTTCTCCAGTCAGACTAGTTTGAGCAGGTTACGTGGAACCGAACACAAAACACCGCAAGATTATGTGTGTTTACATAACAAGTATGCGGCTGACAGGCTTATTCAGAACAAATAGGCTTAAAAAAAAAAGAGAGAGAGAGAGTCCACCACAGTTACTAGGTCACCTTTTATAAAGCCCGGCCAGTAACGAGTGCGACGTTCAGATCTGCGGCTGTCTGACAGCATTCCTCACCAATGATCTCATACCATAGAAAACTGCATGGAAGGAATAACAATCACAAAACCAGGCGCACGGTACAGCGCGTGTGTGAATAATAAGTCTGTGGCTCGTTTCCAGCTCGACCGGTAGAGCAGGTCACTACATTACACGTGGATAAAGATACAAATTACTATATTTAAATGGTTTAAAGTAAAACTATTACACAGACAAGTACAACTTTTGTTTCATTTAACTTTATTAAGCAGTTTTTATTGATGTTTTAGACAAAGTAGAAGTGAAATTTAGAGTAAAAATAATCCGGTTGAGGCTAAAGCATGGAGCACATCTACTGCATGAACTTAATTTTGTGTTTTTCCTCTCGTATTTGTAGAACAGTTCAAGTGTTTCCTCGTTCCCAAAAACACAAAACAAGTGCTCTTGTTCCGAGAGACGTTGATGATGGGGTTAACGCACCACTCGATGGACTCTTTCAATTCAGTTTTAAAAGGAAAACTGTCCCATAACTTACTGTTTCCCCTGAAATATGACTTTTGAATGAATCGTTGGCAGAAATAGGATATTCAGACGCACCCTGGTAGTCTAGTTGTTAAGAAGCACGTCCCAGCAGCAGGATCTTTGTTGTGTGTCAATCCTCGTCTCTTTTTTCCCTTTGTTTCCTGCCGTATCTCAACTCTCACTATCCAATAAAGGCATAAAAATATCCAAACAGGGAAAAGAAACAGACTTTTCAGTTGCAGTCATGTGTAAGTACCTTTTAATGCCCCAACAAGTTCACAGACTGGTCCAACTTCCAGCTGAAGCCTCAATACCTGTTGAAATCTGAGCTCATAAGATGTGGCTGGATTCTGTTAGTGTACACTATACAAGTTTAGTGTTGTGTAGCGTTGGACTGCTAGTTAGCATGTTAACGAACCTACAACAACAAACCAAACATCTCAGGATGATCCGTGAGTGCAGATGAAAAGGTTTGAACGTTAACCTGCAGCGTTTCCTGTAAATCCTTCCTGTAATCCATGAATTTCCAGTCGATCCAGATGATAACAGCTGATGTAAATCATATGTAAACAAATCTATTTTAACACAGTCGCTGAAGAGCAGGAAGTTTTCATTGTTGTGCAAAGCCACCGCTGAAACTTTAATCATTTGAGTTATTTGGGAGGATCTATTGATTGATTGATATTCTTTTACCTTTTTGAGTTAATCAAGTCAGTTTGTGTTTGTATGGGCAGCGCTAGCCCAGAGGACGGATGAGTGGGCCCGAGACTATGTGTGTGAGAATATACTGAAGCTGAGCCAATAAAGGTCAACTGAGACTTTGCCTTCGTGTCATAAAGCCATGAAACGTTTTGCATGTTATTCTGCAAGGTGTTTGACCCTTTATGGACTTCTGTCACTGTGTCAGATTACTACAGCAGCTGTGGAAGTTTACTTTGGTGGTCTTGGTTTTATAACGCTGTATTTCCAGGGAGGGTGAGGTCAGGGGCCGAGGTGTTCAGGATCAGACAGCTCCCTTCGGAGGGTCATCGGTGTTGCGTCTCACCTGATCGGCCTGAACCGCCATAAAGTTAAAAACCGATCCGTTAGGTCTCCGTCACTTCCAGCTGGCATCCATCCTGGACGTTGTTCGGCTTGTTTTAACACCTCCGCAGCACAAACTGTATCTCACGCTTCCAAGCTTTTGCTCTCACTGATGATACTGCTCACTTCCACACTACATTGTTTAACTGTGTCAAGTTCAATTTAAATGACTGATTTTGTGTAATTAACCTCTTGCAAGACGCACTCCCTTAGCTGATGTGTCAGGGGTTTGTAGCACAAGCTTACATTGAGGTTTGATGTCAGTATTACTAATATGTCTTCAGAAAAAAAACATGTTTCAATGCCGCGGCACTGTGAGATACATGTTTAAACACCTCACATTTATCCACATTTATTTATTCCAAAGATTTCTAAACTTATTCAAGTGAAATATCTCCAGAAAGATGCACTCAACCAACAAACTCCTCCTAAGATGAGATGTTTTTGTCCTTGTTATATCAGGTAGACTGTGTGGCAGAATATGAAACACAAACCAGGAAGTATAGTCTGAAGATATATTCAATTTAAAGACATGATTCAGCAGTTTACATTTATTAGATTGGGTTGATTGTTTCTCTTCTGTCTCGATACTTGTGAGGTAAAAACAACAAATGATGACCTGGATACTTTACATGTGCTCCAAGTAATTCAACAATGCCTAAACGACGGCTCGCTGGATGCCGCTGCATTGCACTGGAACAAAAACACAGAGCCAGGACGACTTTTTTTTTTTTTTGATGGACGACCTCGCATATTTTTACAGTGAAGCACTGAAGTGAATAAGAAAGCTTACATTCTTGCCACGGTGCTTTAGTTGATCTGAAAAGGCCTTAATTCTCACAGATCCAGCATATCATAACTCAATGTATGAACTGATTTTAAAATAAGCAGTCGTTAATTAAGGATGTACAATAGTTCATGTTTGTTTGAGAAGTGGTTTAAGTTAAGCCAGCTGGCAGACGATGATGATGCTGGCTTAATGTTAACGCCGTTAATGCTCGATGGCTGCTGACAGTCCGCACAGAGGAAGATGATGATGAGACCTTCGTTAAGTTGTTTTTTCTACTTATGACTCTTGTAATGGAAGTGACACTGAAACTTACAAAGCGCCACATATTGGGAGAAGTTCTTCTTCTTCTCTTTTTAATTTAGTGAAGGTCATCTACCGCAGGAGATGGTACATTTTTTGCACCATCTTTTAAAAAGTGAATCATTTTAATTCACTTGCACTTTATAATATAAGTTCAAATACCACAAAACTCTACCGCAGACGAGGTGATGTAATGCTGTGATTCAATGTTTCCAGCCTGAGGCTTGTAAAACGAGTCAAATTTGGACGCTAAAAATATGAGTGTTTGGCTTCAGGTTGTGGCCCCTTTGTCCTCCACATCCTGCCCCCTGTGTCCTGTGTAAATACACCAGCGACAGGTTCTCTGTCCTTTTGACCCCAAACATCCACTGACCCGTCAGAAAAGAGACGGAGGTGACATGTCCGGGCAGAAACCTTCTTTCTCGTCTGTGAATATGTGTTAACCCGCTGTTAAACCACCGAAGCAGACAATGAAATAAACATCCCGGATATAGAGTGGGTGTTTGTCGGGGGCGGGGGGGAAGAAGAAGGAGGAGGAGGAGGAGGGTGGAGGTCCCAGCTGTGCAGCTGGTCCGGTGTTTCCTCCCCGAAGGGAGGAGTGGTGTGTGTGTGTGTGTGTGTGTGTGTGTGTGTTTCTATTTCTGCTGAAAATATGGCAAGCACTGATTGGCGGTAATTTATGTACAAGAATGTGAAAATAAACGTTTTTTTCCAAGAAGTTAATGTTAAATTTGACAAAGAATTTAAAGAAAATGTATTTTTTATCAATTATGCTTGAATAGATACATTTTAATCAGAAGAATTAGCTACTAAATAGATTTTTTTTTTTAGTTAATTGTGACTTTGGAGTCATTTTGTCTCCTCATGTACATATATTATAAGACAAACACGTGTTGATCTGTGTGGATGGTTGAGTGAGCGCTCAGACACTGGATAAGCATGGCTGTAATTACAGTTATCTGCACTGTTCCTCTCTCTTCTGCTTCTTCTGTCACACTTCTCCTCACTGCAGGCTTTCACTCACTTCATCATATGAACGACTACGACCATGATAAATCCTCTACTCTCTCTCTCTCTCTCTCTATCCCCCCTCCTGTCCTCCTCTCTCTCTTTCTTATCTCCCTCTCTTATCCTACTCTCTATCGCAACTGTAGTAGTTTCATATTCTTGTGCCGAGTCACGCCGCGCTTTTATTAAATGATCTTCAATTCTGATGTGAAACGGACCCGAACAGACCTTTTTTTTTTTTTTTTTTTTGAAAGTTTGGATTTGATAAAACGGAGGCTCATGTCTTGGCAGCGATTAGCAAGCGCTGATACCGACATAAACTGGCTTAAGTAGAGGATTTAATGAGAAACAATATAATTAAATCCTGATACGAGATAGCCATGACATCAAAAACTGAATTAGCTTGAGTTGATTTGCAGCCTTTTATAAGATAAAGTGCTGCATCTCTTTTGCTTAGAAACTAGTTCAAACTGGTCTGTATTGTTTATTAAATGTCACGGATCAAAATGTTTTTTTTTTTTTCTACTCATATTTTCATGCTTGCAATGTCTCTCTTCAACTCAAGATGACATCAAGATGTAATAACTCAATAAAAACTTCAAATATTCCAGTAACACAAACATCGGACATGTTCCTTTGTTGTTTTAATGGATGGTTTTTATAATTTAAACACAACCTAAATCACTTTATTGAGAGCAGGGCTGGTTAAAATGTACTCGGGATGTGTAAATTGGTCAGACTCTAATGCACCAGGATGATTAGATTACAACAGCTCAGCTCCGTTAAGCAGGGATTTGTAGCTGGCTCTGATCTGAGAGATCTCGCATTTTAATTCTCTCCCTCTCTCTCTCTCTCTTTTTCTCCTCGACCAGTGTGGCCGGCGGTGAGCTCTTCGATTTTCTGGCAGAGAAGGAGTCGCTGAGCGAGGAGGAAGCCACTCAGTTCCTAAAGCAGATCCTGGATGGAGTCTACTACCTGCACTCCAAGCAGATCGCTCACTTCGACCTCAAGGTATAACGGAAAGACGGCGGAGGTCGTTCCTGACTTATCGTCTTGCTTCCTCCTGTCAGTCATATATGCTAAGCAGGAGTAACGGCGACGACGATCCGGGACGCCGTCCAGTTCGTCAGCTTGAATTTTATGCAGTGATTACATACTGTAAACATAAGCTGTGCCCTAAATCCATACTCCTGTACACACTAATTCTAAGCAGGCTCGGAGTATGTAGTTAATTCACACTGCAAAGTCAATAAATCATCATTATAAATCACTATCATCCCTCGTGATAGTGCGACAGTGTATATAAGACAGTAAAATGAACATCTTTGGCTTCTGGAAAAATTATAACAAGACTTTTTTCCAGTGTTTTCTGATAGTATGTCGCAGCCCTATTAAGTTTTACAGAGTACGCATGTTCCACTTCATTCTCGAGTGTGCGAGTTGGGAGACTGCAATAAAAAAAAAAAAAGCCACCCACAGCTGCAAAACATTGAAACAAATTGTTAAAGCAAAAGAGCTCAGGGGACAAAAATCTCACTTTCTCTTTGTGAGCTTTAACGAACAGGTGGCATCTCAAGGTCGCACCGTGATTTGACATCTGTTGACTCGCTTTCAAACAGTTAAAAAAAGCCTTGAAAAGTACACTAACTGAAGTATACTGAAGCATACTATTACTATCAGTCACTAGTAATGACACATATGTCCTTTTATAGATTATTGGTTTCAGACATTTCAACAAATGCAAATAGACTTTTTTAAGTGATTAATGTCCTCAAAATGAAAACCAGAGCAGGAGTGAACAGTCTGAAAGCTCCACAATAACAACACTTTGGACAAAGAAGAAGAAGAAGAAGAAGGAGGAGATGATGATGATGATGACAGCGACTCCCTTGAAGGTCATGTTACATTTAGTCGTCGAGCACAGTTGGATATTTTCTCCTGCACACACACAGAACGGAGGTCACGGGTAAAGTGTTGTTCAGCACCCCTGCGGTCGTTTTTTGGCTCCACGTCCGTTTTCTCTAAATGCCAGCTCACTGAAAGGACTAGATTTACAGCATGATGTGAATCAACTGGCCTCTTTTTATACCTCTTCTTCTTCTTTTTTTTTTTATCAGTTTCTCTTTTGTATCCATGTTTTTGGGGGCCAATACATCTGAGGCTAATTACCATGACTAATCAGCTTTTGGCTTATTTTTTGAATTCTCCCCTTTTTTTTTTTATTGTGATGTGTGGGTAGTTTCAACTCCTGAAGGCAGAATGAGTAAAAAATCAGAACAGCACATTACGTACCTTTCTGTTGTTGTGTTATTTATTTATTATTTTTTTTAAAAAAATCTTGTTTTGAGAGTTTCTTCACTTGAATCTCAATCGATAACCATCGATCAGTCGTTCCACTTATGGCTGCACACACATATATGGCGTCTTTTACAATAAACGGCGCAGACTGACTCCTCCACTTACAGAACACAGAATCATAAATCATAAATATGAGTTCAGGACATTCGGCGTCCAGGCCTGCAAAAAAAAAAAAAATAACAAGCTCTGTGCCCGGCCAGCCACTTCAAATCAATGCCAGAGCTTTTACCAACCGCTGCAGCCTCCGCTCTGGACGCGCCGCTGTTATTCACTGTCTCGCGGCGGCTCCGATTAAGATTTAATTTGTTGAATAGAACTGCGTTGTTTACAGTGAGTCCAAGAGAGAGATATTTTTTACCCATATTTTGATAACATCTCCTCTTTGATGCCGGATTTAAATTCAATGCTGCGTATTGTGCGGCATTAAAGTAAAATAGCAGCATCCCAAATGTTCTTTTGGAGCCATTTTAACTGTGATTACATGCTTTAAAGTGACTGAACTCACTGAAGCGAAGCTGTTTAGAGAAAATTATTATTTTTTTTGAGAGGCAAGTCAATTCTGCAGAGACAGTACTATTGCTAATCAATGCCCTCATTATGTTCAACCTCTGGACGGGGCAGACTAATGATGTCTGACATCATCATTGGTCATCTCATATGCAGTTTGTATCTAAATAGGAGGCATTTATTGAGACCCATCTCCTAAAAAATGGGTTTTTTTGCAGTTTGATTCGTCTGCACTGTATCATTATTTACTAATTATCACTCTAATCTTTTCATTGTGTCTGTGAAGGATGGAAATTCCCACTTCCCTCGTGATTTAAGGTGTTCAAATCATGCAGACAGACAACTAGAACAGTCTGTTGTCCCCATTTAACATCCTGCTCCTTTCCTTTTGTTTTGTTTTTTTTTTGTCTCAGTGTATTTTCTGATTGTATTTTTCTCAGTGCCTCCTGTTTCACTGCTGCCCACAGCCAATCTGCTCCTCTTCCAGATCCCAGACTAAATCCTCAAAGTTAGGCTCGCAGTCAAAACTGAAAGATCTGGAGGGGAAGATGGCTTTCATCTAAAGGAGGGCATTGTGTCCTCAGGAATGTCCGGCTTCTGTTCACCGAGCTTCGCTTAAAGCGCATCTCTGCCGTTCTTTCCTTTCTCCCACTTCCTCGAGAGGTTTTAACTCGTGTTTTGCATGAGATTTCCATGGCTGATGAGTCTCTTTCCTGCCAGCTTTAGTCCTGGTTTTCATGTCTGACTCCGCTGCCTGTTCTCTTGTTTACGCTTAGTTTGTGTCCTACAATGCTAATCTGAAGTTTATCTGGTAACACTGAGAGGGAAATCTCTCAACATTTTACTTTAAATTTCTTTTGTGAGCATTGCTGCTGCTGTTCTTTGTACAGAAAGTCCAGCAGAAATGTCAGAAAGGTCCCTCCATCTGTCCTGTTCTCACCCTTTTAACCGTCTCTCTCTCTCTCTCTCTCTCCCTTTTTGTTTGTAGCCGGAGAACATCATGCTGCTGAACCGCTCAGTGCCTCACCCGCGTATCAAGATCATTGACTTTGGCCTGGCCCACAAGATCGATTTTGGAAATGATTTTAAAAACATTTTTGGAACTCCAGAATTTGTAGGTCAGTATCCTGCATGTGTGTTTGCGGGTTGAATAAAACTCTTCATCCGTCGTCGTATTGTCTCGTTCGGGGATCTTGTCAGATGTTTTGTTGAATAGAATCCGCTCTGATGAGTTTGCACAAATGTACACTCCTTAGTCTACTATACAAATGCACACACACACACACACACACACACACTGCACCACCTTGTTTCTCTGGCTTTATATCAGAGGTTGCGTATTTCGAAATCGGGTGCCAACTGTGCCACAGGGACTGTGAGAGAGCCCTGATAATAGACTGGAGATTATCAAAACTGCTCCTTCTTGCCAACACAAACACACACACACACACATACACAAACACACACACACACATCAGTGGCTCTGCCCATCTCCCTTCACCTACCCCTCTGTCCGGGGCGACCGCCAAACCCTCTTAGCCTCCCTCTGCCCCGATGCCAGTGCACCATCCAGGCCAAAAAACCAGAGCCTGTTCCCAGTTCAGCAGGGCGGTAGCCTGTCAAATGTTCTAAATAAAGATCAAGTGGCAGAAAGCCCAAATAATGAGTCAGACGATTGATTCTGGAGGGCATGTCTAGCTGCTCTAAACTCATTAGGTACAAATAATTCAAATAATAATTAGGAAAATGACTCGTGAATCCATTCGAAATACAAATTATTTTTTTGTAGAGTTATCGGCAATTGTCTGCAGCTTAATTCCCACTGCATTATTTTTGCCGCATTCATATTAATTTAATTATTCACACATTTTTGAGATCATGTGAGAAGTGAAAAGAAGAAACAAATCGCAGCTCTAGCAGGTGTGACTGAAAAGAAAACAGTAGCTTATAAAACAACAGAAGAAGAAGAAGAAGAAGCTTAAAACACAATTCATCAAGAAAGCATGAAACAACGCCGCACAAACAGAATACATACATAAATTAGAAAGGGGAAAAGAAAAACATTAGATCGGAGCTCAAGTTAAACGTGTGAGGATTGCGTGTTGACCTGAACAGCAATAATCATCCGTATTGTGTGTGTTTGCCTTACAGCCCCTGAAGTAGTCAACTATGAACCTTTGGGCTTGGAGGCAGACATGTGGTGAGTAAATAAACATCTCCATCTGCTCTGCGATGAGCAAACGGCACATACGCCATCAGAAATGGTTCTTATTTCTCTAAAAACATCTGCTCTTAAGTAAATATATGTTTGGCATGATGCTCAGCTTTCATAATGCATCGATGGTTTTTAAAAAAAAAACATCTCTCCTTTTTTTTCTTCCTGCCTCTTTCTCTCCAGGAGCGTCGGTGTGATAACCTACATTCTGTAAGTATCTGAAATGCCACCAATAATGACGGATAATTGCATGAAATGTGAAACACGTATGACTCGGGAGAAAACGGCAGCTGCCTTCACATGCCTTCTCACGTTCCCCCCCCTCCCTCCCTCCCTCCCTCCTCCTCCTCCTCCTCGGGGCATCGTCACTCACTAAACATGACAGTTAGTCTGAGTGTTTGTTCGAGACGTAAAGAGGTTAATGGCTGCTCTTTGACCTCTTCTGTCGTGGAACTCGTTGAGCCACTCGAGAGTCGCTGCACCGCCGCGTAATGGCTGTTTTATCGTGAATAATGTAACAAGCCGCAGCAAGGCAGCGTATTAAAACGACCGTATTGTGCATTGAAGTGTGATGTTCTCCCAGCGGTTGAGTGAACGTTGTGCATTTCATTTCACTCCAAGAGATGTTGTTTTGATGTCTGATGTAAATCAGGCTGATTTTAGTCTTTTTATTAAATATCTTTCTACGTCGACCACTTCATAGAGGCTCCGTTCTGACCACAGCTACATCAAATTTCATGTAACTGAGCAGTTAAGTTTTATTTTCTTTTGTATCGTCCTTCTTAATTTAAAGGCAGTTAATGTTTCTGCCATTAAAACCATGAAGAACTTTCACTCACTTCTCCATCTTCTCAGGATTTTATTCTCAAAAATATAGAGAGTCAAAGCAAGAGTCAAACCTCAAGGACACACTTAAAGTTGCACTATAAACGGTCTTAGCTTCATCTTGATTTTCCAGATCCAATACGATGTGGTGGCTCACAGGATAAAATTTATAAGTTTTGTTTTGTTTTTTTCATTTATTTTCACTGAAAAAAATAACAGATTTTCGCCTGGATGTGTTGCTCCCACATGTTGAAAAGTTGTTCCAGCTGCAAAAAAAGATGCTGTTCACAGTTAATAGTGGTCAACTGTCCCTTTTTTGATAGTTTTAGCTTTTAATTAAAAGTGAAGAGGAAAAAGTTCATCACAATAACATAGAAAATCATGAAATGGTTAAATCACAGAGCCTTTTTATTATGTCATTTTTAATAGTCATAATAAACACTAACATATTATTTTATTTTGTCAAAAAGAGTTAAAATAATGAGCTGCTGTAAATTCAGTGTGGAGGCCAGTAGAGGCCAATCGCTCTGACCGACTCTGGACTTTGTCTGAGGTCTGGTAAGGTCTTTTTTTGATCTTGTCAGCATGTTATACAGTTAATGAGCCTTCAGTGACTCTGCCCTCAGAAAATAGGTCTGGGTCCTCCTGATTAGATGTTCCCAGTTCGACTCTAACAAGTCACAATCTATGGATACAGATGGCTCACTTTTAAGTAAGTCTGTGGAAGCCAGACTAGTTAGCCAGTTATTCTAATAGTTAGATAGGTGATGTTTAAAATGCTAAATGTAGCACCTGTAAGAATACTTTGCTTATAATTCAGTTAACCTGTTGATCTTTATAACAACCGACTTCACTGTCTACAGCTAAGGGCTTTCATTGAGCAAGCAAGTGTTTCTCCAAGCAGTCCTCTGCAGGCACGTCAGCGCATTTCAATTCACCATCCTGAGAAAAGTTCACACCCTCGGCTGCCCGGAGATCAACCGCTGTTGGCTCGTGATGATGTTCTCGTCTCTTTATGCTCAGCTAAAAGGCTACCTGAGCTCCCACACACCTTTTTTTTTTTTTTTTATTCTTCAGAGAGAGACACCTACACAAAGCCAAACAAAATAAGTGTACACAAAACTGCACATTAAGTGCACATGCCCACACGAGCATGTAGAGTGCTCTCATCAAAACACGATGATTGTTTCGGGATAGATAACGTAATCCTAAAATGAAAAAGAAAAAAAAAAACAATGTCAGCCTTGAAAGAGCTGACATGTATTTTGCAACCATGTCAACAATACATATTTTATCTCATTATTACATAATAACCGGCTGCAAACATTAAAAAGCTTAATTTCTGAAGAGTAATTAGTAGGTGCTATTAAGATGAGGCGTCATTTTGACTCTACGTTACATAAACACAGTCTTCTTACACATGGACCGATGCTATCCACGCATACTGTACATACACACTCGATATTTGTTCATGCTGTCCACCCACACGACTGTCACAGCTCTGCCTGGCAGAGAGAAAATAGATCGTTCACTGCTTATTATCACAGCCAGGCAACAGTAAGGTGCGCTGACTGTTCATCTCCTATTGTAAAAAAAAAAACATGAGGGGAAAATGTTGCTAGGAATAATTTGGTTTTTTGGGGGGGGGGCATCTCCACATTCTTAATCTTCTGCATGAGTGCCGATGACCGATGAGGCTGCAACTTCAGTAGTAGCGAGCGGTTACTCGTTTCTATTTTTTGACATGCTGCATATGTCTGACATAATTGTAACCTGAAACCATTTGAGTAAATGCGGTGAATCAGCCAGTAGTGGTGAGATTTTCTGCTCTGCTGGAGCCCTGATTTATTTTCTAGGCTGCTAAGACGGGTGTATTTCAGCATAAGAATTGCGCATTGTGCATCTTTAAGTCTCATTTCAGAAGCAATTTGGGTAAAATGTTTGCCGAGGGACCCCGACTGAACACCTTCCTGCTGATTTTTTACTGTCCGGTCTTGTGAGGAATCGCCTTAATTACTCGTTTTGTTGTGAGCAGCTGCAGCTTATACAGTCGATAAATTCATACATTTCCACTCAACTTGAGCTTGACCCCGACCACCTCCGTGTCTGTCCCAGCTGGCGTGTTAATTAGCGGCTGGTGCTGACGAGCTGGAGAGGCTTCAGCGGAGAAAGGGATGGCCAGAGTTTGTCACGGACCGGTGTTTGCTTTAACTGCCTGAGCTCCAGGAGACTGGGACCTCATCAACATGCATGACCGCTCAACCCTGTCTGTGTGTGTGTGTGTGTGTGTGTGTGTGTGTGTGCTGTACTGTGTCGTTGTCATAGTGCACATGAACATGATTTTGTCTCAGTTGTTGTTGGACACGTTATCTCCTCCGTACATCTGCTTATTATAATGTTTGTGTTCAGTTGAGAGGTGTGAAACTGCTATACTCCCAAATCAATTTTTATTTGTATCGCCCAATATCATAAATTATGGTACAGCAGTAGTAACATCCTCTATCCTTAGACCCTTGATTCAGATGAGGAAAACTTCCTCCAAAAACACCTTTAACCAGGGCCGGCCCCTTGCATAGGCCACATAGGTGGTCGCCTAGTGCACCAAATAAGTGGGTAGTGTGTTTTTTGGAAATAGGTAGTCTACAATTTCAAGGCAAACAAATGATTCAAAGGCAACCGGACTTAGATTTGTCTCATGAAGACGTTTAACATCTTATCCAAGCGGCTTCATCGGTTCGTAACGCATCAGTCTGACCAGTCCTCACCAGTCTGACATCACAGTGGAGATAGACCAAAGGTATTTATCTCTGTGAAAGTGACCGTCCAACCATCTCCTAAGACAATAGTTCGTCAGAGATAAAGTTGTCCAGTTACCTTTGAATCATTTGTTTGCCTAGAAATAACTATGAACTGGACAAATGAGAATATTCATAGACACGTCGTCTACAAGTTCTCCCTTAATGTTAATGTTTTTTTTTTTGCTCCATTAACTTGCATGGATTTTCATCTGATATGCTCTTCAGTCAGTTTTCACACAACAGCCACTCAACCTCATCTGCTACCTCAAAAAAACATCATGAATGACACCTTGACGCCTGCTTGCCTTTTTCTCTGGAGGGCTGGGGCGACTTTGTCTGGGTTGTAGGCTCCAGTGTGGCGATTGCTTTTAGTGCAAATTCATATCTGAAGTTCTTGGACTAGAGTTTGGGCTTTATTTGGGGTTCTCCGATCTAAACCTTTTGGGATTTCAGTTTAAAATCTCACTTAAGGCGCCAACGTAGTCAGAGCTGGCCCCCTAACAGTGAAAAACCTCATGAAGAGCAACAGAGGAGGGATCTTTCTCTCAGGACGGACAGAATAGACCAAGAGAGCCAAATTACAGAAAAACAGCATGGACAAACAGGACGACAACATTAAACTCCTCGCATATTCATTGGACGTGAAAGCAGTCCAGCTGGCTTTCCTGTGATAGTATTTGACTAACCCAAAACAAATACTTCAGTTTGATAGCGAGGCTCGACTAATGAGTCACTATTAGTTGCTACGCAGCTCACATTCCCACGTCAACGAGCAGTAAGATCTTTTGTTTTGGGTTTTAAGGGGCCGAAGCTAATCAGCGGCGGGTGAATTAGCCTTTGGATTGAAATCCAATCTAATCCCTTTCTTGCTGATTACAAATCCATAAGGACGAGTTTGATAACGAGAGAGAGCTTTTGTGTTCTGAAGGTTTTGAAGTTGATGAGTTGATTGAAGCGTAAACGTAGAGCCGAACTTGCAATTAAAAAGAAACTCATGGCTCTCTTGGTCAATTTTGAGGTGTACAAACTGTAACTTTGCAAAACTGTATTTTCTGAATGCAAAAGATCAATCAGTGTGTGTGTGTGTGTGTGTGCGCGCCTCTAATCTTGTTAACATTTCCTCTATCCCAGTCTGAGCGGTGCATCTCCCTTCCTGGGCGACAACAAGCAGGAGACGCTGGCCAACGTGTCGGCCGTCGACTACACGTTCGACGAGGACTTCTTCAGCAACACCAGCATCCTGGCCAAAGACTTCATAGCAAGGCTCCTTATCAAAGACCCCAAGTATGTATGATCCCCATTTCTGATTTCACTGATTCATATATAAAGTTGAGACGACGGTCTTGAAAACGAGGCTAATGCGGTCATGTTCCCTAACATCACAACATGAGCTGGACGGAGAAAAAAAAACATGTAGACAGTTTCTAAGGAGTCAAATAGAGCCGCAGTTAATGCGTCTTTTATCAGAATCAGCTCTATTAGCCGAGTATGTTCAGGAGATACACAAAGCTGAACAGAGATACTATTATGAACAAGCAAGTGATGAGAAGAAAAGAAGAAGAATAGAATATTTTACAACAGAAACGGCATAAAATCTTTATGATAAATAAATCTAAGCTATTAAGATAGCAGTAATCACTCAACCTGACTAATTAAAACATTCACAATTATTATTAAAAATATCAGTAAGTGGAACATTAAAGTGCTTCAGAGGACTGTAAGACTGTAGGTCCTTCCTCAGTAAAGAGTATAAATGTAAATAATGTGTTTTTAAATATTTGCTCTTTGATTGGCTCCCATTTTAAAATAAAACCTCAACAGCCAACATAAAAACTTAATATAGCATCTCTGCATTTTATTCCAAATAAAACTCCCTCGTCACTCGAGACAATACGCCTGTTGGCACTCTTTTCTAAAACTGAGAGCGTCTCTCCCTCATTACCGAGTTGCTCTAGCAACAACTGAATGGCTGCTGGTAACTGCCATCATCTCCACATGTAATTACTTCTGTTTCTTTTAGAGCAACCGAACGAGAGCGCGGGGGGGGGGGGACTAACGGAGGTGAATAATTGTACGTGTGGAGATGATTTCAATTAGATGTGCTAAAGTAAGGCACGGCTTTGTTTTAAACAGCCGGCGAGCGAAAGTGTCGACTGTACAAACTTCAAGTAACGGTCGCTTTTAGAAATCCTCTGCAGAGTGCAGCAGAACGGAGCGGCTTTTTTTAATTGATCTACATTGTGAGTGGACGTGGATCCACTCGGCTAGCAGGAAGATTAATGAAGATCCTCTAAAAGTAGACACATGTTACGATCTAATACATTCACCAGTAAAGATGTTTTCCACTGTGATACACTAACAAATACGGTACATGTCCTCACCTTAAACGTGGAAATGATGCAAGACCTTTCAGTTGACTGTGACCTCAGTCTGTAGAGTTTTATTTTGAAACAGGTATGTGTGAAACAGGGATGTTGTAACAAACAGACATAGACAGGAGGAAGTGGTGTGTGTGTACTCGACCACACCAGCTTCCCTGATGGTTACACTGGCTGAAGTTGAATTTTTGTCAGAACAATGTCTTGTTGTTTTCATAGTTAGTTTGGTCATCAGGGACCGAGGGAAGTAGTGTTTGTACTTTCAACCACACCAGTTTCCCCAGAGACTCGACTCTTTATCACATGTTAATTAAACAAAGATTCTGAACATTAGTCTTTTTAATTATGTTCATTAAATATAATTATCTCTTTGTGAATGTATTCTTCTCCAAATTAAAGGTCATATCCACTCAAACACTGTATATCTGGGGGGAGGAGTAAACAAACTGTCAAAGTACGTTGTTCACTTTTTACTCGGGCGTTCCCGATAGTTTGAATCAAAACCTTATTTGAGGTGTTGCTGAGGAGAAGTATGAAAAGTTTCAAAAAAGGAAATAGGATTTTTTAGTTCAACAAAGGTCGATATACAAAGAAATATAAGGTCATAAGTGTTTTATGTGAGGAAGAGTTTATACATTTCATCCAAATCATATTTTAATTTGTAGGAATCTTTTTCGTTTGTGTGATCTGACAGCGATTTTATGACATTTATACTATTTTGGTATTTCATTTGTTTTCTGATAATGCTTTAAAAATATGACGTTTTTAAACCCAAAATGTTGAGTTTGATAGAAAGATCCATGAGTTTGAAGGCTTATTATTGACGCCAGGTTTAACTGACCCTTTGTTTTTGTTTTGTTTTGTTTTTTACTGTCGTTGTGTGAAGGCAGTAGCATCATTATAAGGTGCTGATGTCAGTCTGAGATTCACCAGAGTTTGTTACCTTTGGGTTTGATTCACACTACTAGAAGGAAAAAACCCGTGTGGTCAATATGGTTCTTGCTTCTTTCAACATTCAAGGAAGGATTAGGATGATTTTTTTATAGGAAGATGGAATAAATATTAGCATGTCATGTGTCATTAGCGACGCTTTCTCATCTCCATCTGCACACAGCTCTGTTTGCTGTCGGTATAAAAGTAAAACCTGGTTCAACATCAGTCCACAGCTGTCACAGTCTGTTAACAACAATCACATCTCATCTCGTCTCTTATTTTTTTGCAGATATAATTGAGTTTAATCTACAGTTTGGTGAAAAATGAATACTGCTTGTACCTCTTTTTACCCCGTGGTCATTCTTTGAATATTAAAACACATTCATGAAACTCTTCTCTGCTTCTTTTCACAGAAAGAGAATGACGATTCAGGACAGTCTTCTGCACCCCTGGATCAAGGTTAGACTCTTCTATTAGGCTTTTTAACAGTTGACTGATGTCTCTGTTTAATAGTGCACATAAAGTTTAAAAAGACACATTTAATTGAATATAAAACACACATTTGTAACACAGTAAAGTTTGAAATGCTTTTATTTTGTGGTCGTGGTGTTTGCCAAGCTCTCAGCTAAAAGATTCAGTACCAAGTCTTTTTTTTTTTTTTTTGCCAGAAATATTCTCATAAAATTTTTTCTGTCAATACATTTTTGGTGTTTTGAATCCAGCCAAAAGATACTCAACAAGCACTGAGCAGAAAGGAGTCGGCTGTCAACATGGAAAAGTTCAAGAAGTTTGCAGCTCGAAGAAAATGGAAAGTAAGTGTTTTTATTTGATACAGTCCCAAAAGAAATATATATATAAAAAAAATGACACACTCTTCAGGAAAGAAATACTACTGCACATCTTCACATTTCTACAACACTTCGCTCCGGCAGCTCCTCGCCAAAACGTCTCCTCGGGCATTGTTACTTCAGTGTGACCACCGGTTGCTGCAGGCTCGCCATAATCGTCAGATTCACTGCCAGCGCTGCTTTAGTGGTCGTCGTCTTGTCTGTTTCCGTTCGTCACGACTGACCCCGGCACCGTCTCGTAGCCTGCGAGAAACGTTAGGGGATTGTTCGTCTGCGGTGGGTTTTGGACGTTGCTGTCATGCCGTGTCTCTGTCTTTCTGCTGCTCGGGTCGCCGCTAAGACTCTGGCACGCCAGCAGCGTCTGGCCCGCTAGATTTGACTCTGTGTTTGATTTATTTCCACACACATAAAACTGGCACCAAAACACGACAAAAAGGGAAGAAATAAATCTAGATTGTTAAAGTGAAGTCGCAATAAATGTGTCATATAAAAAAAAAAGAAGCCTGCCAAGTTATTTCAAGTACCAACCTGTGTGTCTACGTCCTTTTTTCAGATGTAAAAAAATAACTATAAAGAGGTTTCTTCTAGCTTTTTCTGCACGGCACACTTCAAGATTTACAACAACTTACCAAAGCATAGCAGGAAAAAGTCGAACACAGCATCTAGAGCCAACAATGGGAGAGACGGTTGGTTATCAAAGGATGAATTACACTGAGTAAAGCAACTGAAGTGAATTTAAACAGAGCAGAAAATTGTTTTATGTCATCACCTGCCTGCCTTTTGATGGTCGCCTCAAGGTAACCTGACAATGACGCTCAATTCTCCTGTTCTTCTTCTTCTTCTTTTCCAGCAATCCGTCCGACTCATCTCCTTATGCAACCGCCTGTCCCGCTCCTTCCTGTCCAGAAGCAACATAAGCGTGGCGCGCAGCGACGACACGTTGGTAAGGAACCTCCGCATACGATGAAACACCTCAAAGAACGCCGAACACATTAAAGCACGCAGGAGAGGCAGGAGAGATCTTGCTCCGGATTCATTAAGTTGATTGGGTTCACAGCTATTAACACCATCGAGGCTGTAAATTGCACTTGAGTAAAACATCCATGTAATTAACAGGACTGGCAGCTTAATGAAATTCAGACCGCTTTAATTGAAGTGCATTTTCTAACCCGAGACTCCGAGCTCTCAGTTACAGCTCTGCTATTCTTAACTCCGCAATCTCTCGGAGAATCTCGAGCTACCACATAGCTGATCTGTTCTTCATTTTCCTGAGTACCACAGGTCAGGTGTTTGTTTTGTTTTTTGTTTTTTTTTTAACATTGCTGGAATTTCAGTGTGTGTAACCTTAACGCCAGGTTGAGCTCGTAGGAATGTGCCACCAGAGAAGGAAACTCTCGTGTGTCTTGTAAACGTACGAGTACATTTTCTATGAATCTGGACACAAATAGCGACACAAAAGAAGTGCTTACATGTTATTTGCGTGTCACGTCCCCTGATACTGACAAGCCTGAGAGATGTAAACACAGTGGTGTTGCTGAGAGGCTTAATCATTTACAAAGCATTAGCGGCGGGTCAAGGCCAGGTCTGTTTCCTCAGCAAAGGATTACATACCAACTTTCTTGTGTCACAGGTGAGATGACAGGTAGATCTAGACCTGCTTCAGAGAGAGAGAGAGAGAGAGAGAGAGAGAGAGAGAGTGCTGCGCCCCCTGTAGTCCACAAACTGAACAGCAGCAGGAGTTGATGTTTACCAGTATAAGCTTAGCTTTCTAATACAGTTGATCTGTGTCTTTATCGGCTGAACAATTTCAGGGTTAAGTGCCTGACTTAAAGGTCGTACCCGGAGGTGGGGTTTTAGTGCAGTTACCCCCCCACCCGTCTGTAAATTTTCAACTAAGAAGTTATTTGAGTTCGGCCTTCAAGGCTGAGTGTCAGAAGGTAAGTAAGTGCACACATCAGGGAAGGAGGAGCTATTAATATTAAATAAATAATTTTTGAGTCATTGTTTAGTCTGTAAATGTGCTGAAATAGAGTTGTGAAGTGGAGGAAGTTGCTTGTTTCAGAAGTCTTTTTTTTTTTACCATTGTAATTTTTTATATCATCATATCCTCCATAGGATAAGATGAAGCTTTATTGATCCCACAAAGGGAAGTTTAGATGTTAGAGCAGCGAGCTACAAGTAAGAATCAGACAACATGTACAACATAAGAGCAGAACATATGAACATCTATGTACACAATGTGCACAAACAAACAAATGACAGTCAAAAGTGCTAGTTGCTAGTGCTAAGTACAATATTGTAGGTTTAAGTTCTGGAAAATCATGTTGTTTTTTTGTCTGTTTGGTACAGCATATTGCTCTACACACTACGATACCCATGAGCCTCGGCCACCATTGGTGTGGAGAGGTTGTTAGTCAACACTGTAGTGAACTAAAAGCGCTTTTCATTGGGAAAAAACATCACGTTGTTGTTGCTGAAATAATCCAAAACTGAACCAGAATCTGAAAGTGATCAGATTTAAACTTCTTAAATGTTTCCACAGGTTCAGTCTTTAGCTTCTGTTTACATTTAGAAGAACATCCAACTAAGGTTTAAACTTAATAATTAGATGTTTCTTACCAAATGCACCATGGGAGAGGCAGTTGACTTTTTATTATTTTAGTCTTTATTTAATTTATCAAAGAACCAGCTATTTTCTGACCCAGTTGCTCATCAGACAACACAACCTGCAGAGCTTCATGTCCCTCCGAGCCTTGATACCGGACCACCTGATGACGATTCAGAAAACAATGAGGATTTTAACTTCTGCAAACCTTAAACAACCAACATGACTTCTCTCTTGCATGTCAATAGCGCCAATCATAGTTTCCCAGATCCCAAGATGACCAAAACATATTTCATTTACACTGATATAAAACAGAGAAAAGCAGAAAAAATTGACATTTGAGAAGCTGCTACTAATGAATGTTTGACATTTATGCTTGCTAAACAACCCAAACGATCCATTATTACAGTTTCTAGAGGTTTGTTGTCACTAATAAATATTAAGTGAAACAGAGAGAAACGGATGACATTCCTCAACAAGAGGACATTTTTCAGAAAGTTAGCAAGCATATAAGCTTTATCCACCTATATGAAATACATCAGAAATAACCTTTTGGATGACAGGAGAGCATTACTCATCCTCCCTCTGCAAGTCCAAGTTTTCCCAGTCTGTCTGAGAGTTGTAACTGCTGACCTTTCAGTCATAAGACCACATCGTAGTTTTCCAACCTCCTTATGATATGATATGAAGACTGTTGCAGTATCTCATATATATATATATATATATACAAAAAAGTGGTCAAATTAAGAGGAACAATCATTTTATTCTGTGCTATTTCTTACATATGTGGATATTTTCTCCTTTTTTGGTGAAGGCTGTTAGCTAGAAACCCACTCTGGGAAATAGTACATATCAAAGAAAACATAATATTAATAAGTCATCTCCATCCTGTGCCATGAATTACAATTTTTAGAAGGTAAAAAAAAAAAATCCCCAAAACAACTGTGTTGACATCGAATCCCCAGCAGGCGCTTCTGCTGCTCGTACATATTTGTGTTGTGTTTGCAGCTCTCCGAGGTGGTTTAGTCACAGCTCCCCCAGCAGGGAGGTTATGTAGAGGAATGTAGCAGGAGTGTCACGCTTGGCCGAACAAATGCCACATCAGCCTCGCCTCCTTCCCTCTCTCTCTCCTCCCCTCTCCCCTCCCGCTCCTCCTCACCTCCCTGCCTTTCTCCTCCTCGTCTCTTTGTGCAGCGGAGCGTCACAGCTGATTTCTGTGCCATCCGACTGACTCTGGTTTGAAGGTTATTGGGTCACATGTCGCAGACAGAGGGAAGAAAAAAAAAAAAAGTCTTGCTGTGTTATGAATCCCAAAACTACAGTTGCATAAGGAAATTCTGCTGATTTTTTTTTTTTTCTTCCCCCCACTGAAGTCAGTCTTGTTTATTTCTGTGTGTGTTCATGCTTGAGATAAAAAGATGAAAGAGAGACTTATGGGAGCATGTGATAGAAAGAATTCACAGGATTAATGTTCACAGGATTAGACTGTCTTGTGTGAACGGGTAGTAGAAGAGTAAAACTGTCTTTCCCACCTATCCAGGATGAGGAAGACTCCTTCGTGATGAAGGCCATCATCCACGCTATAAACGACGACAACGTTCCCGGACTGCAGCATCTGCTCGGCTCCTTGAACAGTTACGACGTCAACCAGCCCAACAAGGTGATCGACGGTCGTCCTGTCTCCTCTTTTATGTCATATTATTGTATTCATTTTAAAAGTGTGAATTATTTCCTGTTTAATTCATTCACACACACACACACAAATCAAACACACTAGACTGAACAGAAATCACATCCTCATCCTTTCAAATTCAGTCCTGCTACAGATACGCTCCCCGCTTTCCTCCAGCTCCGGCGCTGTACATGCAAATTTTGTAACTCGCTGTAAGGCAGCTGATTGGTCAAGGATCTCACATCCATTTGTCAGGGTGTCAACACGTTCAACCCTTCAAGCAAGCATGGCTGCCTCTTTTAGAGACTGAATGAATGGAAGTTCCTGATCACAAGATCACACACACACATACACACACACAGAGTGAATTTTGTGTCGCTGGTGTGAGTCAAAGCTCCGTTTTTAGATGTGAGTAGGGAAGATTTCACACAGAGAAAATAGATGTTTGGTCCTAATAGAGATCTGTTAGTGTCTTATTAGTGTGTGTGTGTGTGTGTGTGTGAGAAACAGAGATCTGGATGTTTTTAGTTTGTGTGTGTATTTTTTTCCAGTTTTATTTAAAGCTACATCTGTTGCATCAGACACTAGGTCCTCCCACCCTCAGCCCAAACAAAACCAAACAAGACAAAAAAAGAAAAGAGAACAATCCAGTCACACATTTTAGATATTTAAATATACATCTATGACAATTCATGCATAAAAAAGTAACATATTTGCCTGAAAACAGGTGAAAAGACAGATCTGCAGCTCTTCAAGATCTCCAATCTATCTGTTCATTAAAAGGCAAACAACAAAGCAAATCACTGCAATCAAAAGAGCCGGTTTTTTCATCTATGTGTATCTCTCTGTCATAAATAAAAAGAAAACTAGCGGTGGAAATGAAAAACACAGATGGGTGTTTTTGAAGTGGAGGAACCAAGGCCTCTTAAAGCAAAACAAATAGCTCAAGTTCAAGTACAAATTCAAAGTTCAAGTGTGGAACTTCGCATTTATTTAAGCATTTGTTTATATGTACTGTATAATAGAAGGTAGACGGGAAAAAATAGAAAGAAAAGAAGATGACAGAAATGTTAAAAACATTTTAGGAGAGGAGCAGACGAGAGCCAAACTGTTTCTTTGTTGTTTTTAAACCAAATGACCTGTTGGTCAGGTGCAGGATTAACAACTCCCACTTCTTCATTCCGCGCGCTGTTTTGACGGAGACGCCGTTTGTTGACAGCTGATGAGCAATAGGGGGGACATGATGTTATTAAACTCAGTGAAGTGTAAAGAAAAAGAGAGTTGAGAAGAGAAAAGAGGGGCTCTATGGAGAAGAGGAGGAAGACACTGCAGATAGTGACAGAAAGCCTGAGAGGTTTCTGAAGAATGTAAAAACTAAAGTCTTTTCTTCTTCTTCTTCTCTTTTAACTCTAGCCAATATATCCATTACCACCTGTCTAAAACCTGAGATTTCCTGGACGCCAGTTTTTTTTTGGTTGTTATTGTTTTCAATAATGTGTGGAGGGAAAAAAAATCTGCTTACCTCCCTGTATGTTTTACATATGCATAATTATATGTTGTCAGCGCACATCTCCAGCTTCAGCACACATTAATAATCATAATAAACACATAGTAGCCACTTAAAACTGAAATTAGTATGTGTGTGTGTGTACATTGCAGCACGGGACTCCCCCGCTCCTGATTGCAGCAGGCTGTGGAAACATTCAGATCATCGAGGTGCTGATGAGAAAAGGTGCAGAGATCCAAGCCCATGACAAGGTAAAGACTCTTGTGTTCGGTCTAATCGGCCTGCGCTCCTGACAGCCAGCTGTGGAGTTTCATAGACAGGCATTAAAGGCGTCAGAGCTGCAATAATGAAAGCTGAAGGCTAAAGAATGTAACAGTGTCGTTTGGATTATGACTGGGGCTGTCTATACTATAAATAAACGAACTCATTGCACTCTGTGTACTTTGTGCTGTGCCGCATAAAACGCTCGCAGAGAATAACGACACTGATAAGTTGTGAATAGATAATAAAATATTTATTAATGAATCTGTCTGAGCATGCAGGAAGAGTTTCAGAATCTGTAATCTGTGAATCTTTTTTTGCAAAATAAATAATAAACATTTCCAGAACTTGTATCTATGGTGACCGATTAATATCAGTGGCACTATGTTAATGATAAATAATATATAATATAATAATATACAAAGATACAAAGAATTAGAATCATATTGGGATGATGGCATCGTATTTTATAGATTTCTTTGTCTAAATTTATGATTTTGAGATTTTAAAATAACAAAATGAGTGTTTGAAGCTGTTTTGAACACATTGGAAGTTCAGTCTAATGTAATGGATCCTTTTTATGTTCAGTTTAAGCTTGAATCAACCTTAAATTTGCAGTTGACTTGAAGTTTTTATGTAAGAATTTAGAAATTATTGACCCACATCCCATCAGAAAGTGGGGCTTTTGCTGAGATGAGCGTGCCTTTCCGACTAACTGAGATGCTTTAGATCAAACACACACACACGCACAAACAAAAAGTGAAATACAGTACAGACTTTGTACTGAAAAGCAACAAGTCGGTGCTTTGTCTAGAAAAAGCTTGACTCACCGGTCTTCCATTGTTCGGTATAGATCATCACTGTGTAGGCAGAATAACAAAAATGATGAAGTTGTGCGCAAATTACACATAACTAGCTTCAGTTTTAAATATCTTTAGTGGACTTTCAGCATAAACAACATGCAGCTGCTTTAACTACAGTTGGACTGTTATTGCAGGATGCTAGCACATCCTCGGAAAACAGTTCTTTGACAGTGGTGCGCTGTGCGATATTTTAGAGGATGTGTTCATATGATCTGGCTGCAGATACGACTCCTGATTATATAGTAAAAGGTCAGAGATAAATCTGCGAATGTTCTTTTCTCTGGAAACCTTCAGAGTGGAGCCAACGCTATCTACTACGCAGCGAGACACGGCCACGTCGAGACCCTGAAGTTCCTCCATGAAAAGAAATGTACTCTGGATGTCCAAGATAAGGTGAATAAAGTGTCTCTTTTCCTCTCTTTGCCTTTCTCACACTCACACACGTGCAGAAACACACACACACACACACTTACTACTACTTACCACACTTAGTTATCTATCAGCAATTACTCACACACTCCTACTCATCAAATCCCTTGAGTAGCATTACTTTGATTTTCCGAAAATGCTCAGAAACACACAAACACACACACACAGATTCACACATTCACACCCACCGCAGTACGCACCTGGGGAGAAAACCGGTTACCCTGGCATTTTATCAGCTTATTTGCTGTTGCTATAGAAACAGGTCTTGCTGAGAAAGATGGGTTTTATGTGTGTGTGTGTGTGTGTGCACACTTTTGATGCTAGTAAAGCCTCGATCACTGTGCTGTGTGTGCTTGGACGGACAAAATCCCAAAAGCATTTTCCAATCTCTTCAATCATTTTACCTGCTAGTGGCGTCCTCTTCTTCCTCCTCCGTCAGACCAGAGCTAATCTGCACTGCAGGCACTTTGCTGATTATTATCTAGGTCCTCTGCAAGGATGATTTAAAGGTGCTATAATGTGACAATTTTAGTTTAAAACATTAATAAAAATTCTAATGAAGCTAGTATGCTAACCAGCCAACCCCCGATAGTGAGTCACTGTAGTGTCCAGTCCATCCTCAGTCTAACAAATCAACTGTGTAAGTCCCCATAAGTGAAGCCAAAGCATCTCAATAGGTCATAAATCCAGCTGTCTTCGTTGTTAGTGGTTGGGACATCGGCTAAACTAAAAAAAAAATCAAAGTACACGTCAAATAAATTTTTCCCAAAGTTGTTTTTTGTCATTTTTTTTATCACGCTGATGTTTGTCCAACTGCTCATTTTTCTGATAAGTTTGTTTTAATTAGTTATAAACGGGTGTGTGACGTCATGATTGACAGCTGTGACAGCCGCTCTCAAACATGGTGGGGCAGCTGAGTGGTTGTTTCCCATGTGGCCGTCATCCCGCCACCCAACAAAAGTATTTTAACTTCTCATCAATCGTCACACTTAACTGGCAGCAATGGTGGAGGTTTTGAGCCTGAATAAAACCATTTAGATTCAGGATATGTGGTCAGTTGATCCGGATAACACCTGTTTAGAAATTTGCTCTGACGTTTTTGGAGATATGTGACTCCTGAGATGATCAACATCTGTCGTCATTCTGGGGAGAGCGTGATCTGATGCAGCTCTTTGGTAATGTTACGAACCCGAGTTGATCTAAAGGAGAAGGGACTTAACATAAAACTAGTTGAAGAATCTGAGGAATCAATGTGTTCAGTCTTGAAATCTGCAAGGTCAGAGATAGCCTGGGCCAAAATAACAAACAAAAAAGCACTGAGTAGAAATAAAATCACAATACTAATAATACAAAATAAACTACCCAAAAGAAAAAGCTACAATTCAAAACCTAACTGCCTGACAACACAAGAAAAACAGGAGAAAAGGGAACATAACAAAAGATCCAGAAACTGAGGAACTGTTCATTTCCTTGTTTCTTAAGATAGCGGAGGACACCCCGACCTTCTGATGACATGCTGCCCCCTAATTTGTTTGTAGTGTGGAGTATGAATTCGCTAGGTGGCCAGTCCTTACATATAGCATCTTTTAAAGTTACTTTATTACACTATAAACCTGAATAACAAGCTGAGGTGTCTGCGTGTAACTCAATAATTGTCTCATGAGAAGGGGGAAAGTCATAAAAACCTGTCAAAACCTTTTAACAGGGCGGCTCTTTCATATGTGCAGTATTTTTATATAACTGCTCTAATTAAACAGATCCATAAAAGCTTTTTTTTTTCTCTATCATAAATCCATTAGATGTTATTTTAAGCGGTTCACTTTCCCGCCTACAAGCGAACACAGCGTCTTGGGTGTCGTTTCAGATAAGCAGCTTCTCTGCTAACGAGCTGCTCCTCTCCTGACTGGCAGCCGTAATGTTTGAGCTGATGGATCGATTTCCAGCGAGTCCGATGGTCTGAGTACAGTGAAACGTGACTGTCTTCTTTTAAGTGGAAGTTTTGTAAAGTTGCTGACTGGCGAAAAGGGCATGACTAACAGGAAGTGGCGTCTTTGCTGGACATACTTCAAAGCAGTGAATATCAGTAACAGTTGTTTCCGTCTAAGATTTTCCTGCTTTAACTTTTTACTTTTGAGTATTTGACATCTTGACTTGTTTCCTGCAGTCTGGGGAGACCGCTCTTCACGTGGCGGCTCGCTACGGCAACGTGGATGTGGTGAGCTACCTCTGCAGCATCCGGGCCAACCCTGATTTGTCCGACAGGGTAAGTACATGCACACATAATGACATTGTTGTTATTAGAGAAACCTGCCACGGAAAGGTTTTTAATCTCTTTACGTTTCTGTCTCCAGGAGCAGGAGACCCCGCTCCACTGTGCGGCCTGGCACGGATACTCCACAGTAGCCCGAGCGCTCTGCCAGGCCGGCTGCCATGTGGACGCCAAGAACCGCGAGGGGGAGAGTCCGCTGCTTACTGCGTCCGCTCGGGGCTTCGTCGACATCGTGGAGTGCCTGGTGGAGCACGCCGCCAATCTGGAAGCTACTGACAAGGTGAAGAAGATTTGTTTTGGCTCAACGTACAACTTATTGTTTATTGGGTACAAAGTTCTCACAGTACATTCCAGATATTGCTTCTCCATCTGCACTCATTCATGTCTTTATTCAGTCTGTCAGCGTTACACACCCTCCGTCCCGTTCAACATGCAGCGTTTTAGGAACCACACATGGTTTTATTGCTGATGTTGTTTAGACAGAATGACGAGTTGATCAAAGCTAAATGCACATTCATAAGTTCATAGAACATTTTCAGATCAGGAGTCCTTACTGCAGGTTATCCTCAGGTACCTCGGAGTCCGCCTCAGTGTCTTCACTCATTTGATTGTTTCCACTGCACCTCTAAGATAGAGAAATAGATTAATACCTTAATTAAATCCCCACAGGGTCAAACTAGTTTAGTTCACTAACACACATCCTAACACACAATCCAAAAGGGACACTGTGACCTCAATCTCATCCCAAAAGCTAAAAGACAAAATTGATCTTGTCTGATAAAAGCCCGGTCACCAGTCATGCAGCTAAAATGGGACCAATATAAAAAAAAACAAAAAAAACAATAGATATGAAACAAAACCTGAGGGCATCATTCACCTACAAGGGTCACAGTCTGAGAAAATACCTGCAGTTCAGCAGCTTCTGCACTCAGCGAACTTTAACACAAATCTAATGAAAGGTTATGAAATTCAATTAAGTGTGTGTGTGTGTGTGTGTGTGTGTGTGTGTGTGTGTGTGTGTGTGTGTGTGTGTGTGTGTGTGTGTCCAGGACGGCCACACAGCCCTCCACCTGGCCGTACGGAGGTGTCAGGTTGACGTGGTCCGCTGCCTTCTCCGACACCACTGCCACCTGGACCAGCAGGATCGCCATGGCAACACGCCGCTGCACATCGCCTGTAAGGACGGCAACCTGCCCGTCGTCATGGCAATCTGCAGCGCTAAAGCCAGCCTCGACCTCCCCAACAAGGTGAGTTCAACCGCCTCACCCGCCACACCCGCGTCCTGACATTTTAGAATAACGGCAGCAACGTGGCTTCCAAAATCACAGGTCACATGACCCAAATTACGAAACAAAACATTCACTGAGCCTCTTTCCGCCTCCAGCCCAGTGCGAAGTCTGTAAATATTAACCTTTTCTCCCAGAGAGAAGCTCCAATGAAAGCATTGAATTATAAATAGTAGCTCTGAAAGCTAGTAACTTCACCTTTTGAGATTTTTTTTTTGTCAAATAATAATTATTTAATCCTCTTAAGTCTTTCTTTTTTCTGACAGAGTATGTAAACACATTAAATATCAAGAAAAAATGTACCTAAAAACACTACCTGCTCAACTGAAGTTTGGTTATTTTGGGGTTTATTATTATTATTATTATTATTATTATCTACATATTTGTTTTCAAGAATTATAATGGTGCCTCTGCTGCCCGCCACACAGCGATGGTTTTATGTGATGCGTTAACGCCACCTTGACGAGTCAACCAGAACATCAGTAGATCAGATCACATTAATGGACTTCCCTGTTCATCCCTGTTTGGACTTGGACCCCTTTATTCCAATCAATACAATATTTCAGGCAACAGTTTTGGGAAGACCAAGCGGTAACCTCTGGGGTTTTACAATGGAGCCAATGCGGAAACTGCAGTTCCTCGAACGGCCACTTGAGGCTCCAAAAGCGAGTCATTGCCCGCAGACCTCCATGTTAAAATACTCAACTTTACAGCAGAAATAAACATGTTTACAACCTGGTATAAGAAACGGTTTTGGTCTCTAAATCTAATTTTCCCGTTCATGACAACTGTATGGCGGGTGAATTTTTTTATAGCTCACCCATTTAAATGTTATTAAGCCATAAAGTTAAGTATAATGATGGACATGGCTGCTTTGAGTGACAGGTGGCTTGTTTCAACCATTCCGCCCGCCTCTTTGCCCATTTTTAGTGGTTAGTTAGTTAGGCAGCGTCACGCACTGCCAAGATGGCGACGGCCAGAGGGGCTAACTTTGAGCTTCAAAACCACTCTTCAGAAACGAACGGGTGACGTCACGGTAACTACGTCCATATTTTTATACAGTCTATGGTTCTGACATGACAGTGATCCCGTGAACAAAGCCAAGTCTGTAAAGAAATGTTTATCCTAGTTTGGTGTGGAGGAAGCTGATTGGTCCGCACAGAGCCGCGACCTCGACCAACATCTTTGGCATGAACTGGAACATGAACCTCGTCGCTTCAATAATAATGCTCTTGCGGCTGAATGGGAGCTAATCCCTGCAGCCGGGTTACAAACTGCGGTTGGAAAGCCTGAAACAAGAAGAAGAGTGGCGGCTGTTACAGCAGCAGATTAAATTGTGCTTTGGAAAGATGTTCAACAATCCCATATGGGCGTAAAGTTTTTTTGTGTCCACATTCAGTCTAAACAAGGCCAAACAGGGATAAATAAACACAGAAAGCAAACATATTATAGGGATTAAAGGGATTTCTGTAAGTGTAAATACATGCAGCTTGAAGGTTTTTGCAGTGTGATCCAGTCTAATCTATTCTGGGCTCCTTGACATTCAGCATATTGCTTTATAAAAACGTTTAACGCAGCTGCTGTGGTCGTGAAATCCAGAACTTTAAAGCGAGTCCTTTTAAGGGAGCGCTCCTGTACCTGGTTTATATTTGACTGAAGACGCCGTCTTAGCTTTGCCTCTCTGCCAGGCACGACCTCCCACACACGTGTTTCTGCCTTCGGTGATTTCGCTTTCTATTTTGACACCATCTTCATTTTAATGTATTCTGAGATGGGATTGCTCTTCTCAGACGCCGCTAGCCCTCCTCAGCTATTTGGCATACAGAAACATTTTTTTTTTTCCCAGCGTAGTCGAGGATGTGATGTGCATCAGGAGCAGACGGCAGTGCCCGAGATGTTTTGATTTATTCATTATTTTCAGTTAGTGCTTGTTTTTTTTTTAAATATATATGTGTGTGTGTGTGTATTCTGATTGAAAGGAGCATATCGAACATTGCTGACTGTGTCTGGAGACTGGAGAGGAATTGAAAATGTCTCCTTCTCTGTTTACGGCAGAATAGAAAAAGGATGAATGCGTCCTTGTTTCCTCAAGTTGTGACAGTTGGGAGCTGATTGAAATGCTGCTCTCAGATTATTTTGTGTTGGGTATTGATATATATATTTTTAAAGGCTTTTCTTTTATCTTGTGGCAGAGGAAACTTTTTTTATTATGTTTCATTATATTTAAACAGAGGTAGAAGAGAAATACGCCTGTAACAGAGGTATCTGGCCATTATTACTGTAACACAGCGCAGGAGTGTTGCTTTAATTACCTGTTTGATTTTGCCACCTTACTACCGGTCATGACCATGCTAACATTAGCCTCGTATTCGCTTCAGCTAATGTAAAGTCTTTTTGAAGTATCTTTTACTTTGAAATCACTTTAATAGTGGATCTCTTTGCAGCTAGTATGGTGAGAAAAAGCAATTACACCAACCAGTAACTCTCTCACTGTACATATAAGCATGTCAGTATTTAAAATAAGAACCAATCCATCCGTTTATCGTTCATCAGCCATGTGCTCCAGATCTTCCTGGTTGATCCATATCCTCTTATTTTCCACTTGATTAAAAAAAACAGACCAAAAACATCTAAAATCTTTGGTAGAAAACACATTTTTGAGTTCACGATTCACTTTGTGGATGTTTTTTTTTTATCACATTTGACTGAAGAAAAACTTTTTCTCTCCTCATCCAGTATGGCAGGACTCCCCTCCACCTGGCAGCTAACAACGGCAGTCTCGAGGTCGTCCGTCATCTGTGCTTGGCTGGAGCCAACATTGATGCCGTCACCAACGTAAGTCACACACACACACACACACACACACACACACACACACACAGCCTTCTTCTTTTCATTGTTTCCCTTCAAATTACATAACACGGTAATTGTGACGGCAAGAATACTCTCCTTTCAGTGTGATTTATTTTCACAGCTCTTGAATAAAGTCTGGTTAAGTCTTGACATTTTGATTAATTATAGTGTTTAAACTGGTTTATATATGAACAGTGCTGCTCTGAATGTATTAGCAGAAAGTAGAAAAGCATTTTCCACCGCCACAGATTGCACAGTATATATCTTCTCCAACGAAACAGATGAACAACATACATCACATACTAAAGCTCACATAGAGCCGTATACACAGTGAAAACATCAACATGTCTCTTATTTGCCCAAATGACGTCTTATTTGTGTGGTGAGTTGCTCGTTTTCTGCTTGAGCTGCAGCCTGCAGAGCGAGTCGCTGTTCATTTTCTTCCACACGTACTTAAAGAGAAGTAGAAGAGCTGATGGCAGCTTTTTGACTCAGACTGGATTTAACCTGCCGAAATTCATTATAAGCTCACTGCCTTCCTGATACCAAGCTGCACTGCCTGAATCCCTGCCTTTGTCGGTGTAAAGCTTAAAAATTATAATCTGTTTCCTCCTTTTTTTTATTATCAACATTGATTTAACCTTTTGACCCCTGATATTCGCCTTAAATTTCCCTTTAAGTAGCTTCAAATTTTTAGCAAAACATCTTTTCCCCTCCTACGTTGTCCCATTTACACTCTATCGACTGGCTTTAACACATCTTTATCAAACAATATATCGTCCATATACTGACGAAAATATTCAAAACTAATGTGTCAGTTTTTATGACTTCACTGCTACATTGACTAGAAGGTTGTTGATGCATCATTTTATACACGTTTGTTTGAAATTCAGCCTGACATTTGTTAACTTTGGAAAGTTTCTGCTAGAAATAGACAGCTGAGACGGCGTTTATGAGAAAGTGTAAAATACAACAATACAAAATCTAAATGTTTAATTAGAAATGAAGTACAGATAAGATATATATTAAGAAAAGGGTGAGAAAGACAATTTTTCTCAAATACTGCATGTTTATAAAAGGAATACTGTATCCCCAGATAGTAGCTCAGGTCATATTTTAAACATAATTGTACTTTATTTTACGTTTATTATTAAGTTCTTGTTATTTCCTGTGATGTTCCTAGAAAAAAAATGTAATTTGATTGATTGATTGATACTTTATTAATCTCCAAAGAGAAATTCAAATTGTCCATAGTCCATAATTTGGTAATAATTATAATTAAAGTTGAGTTTATAAGCACTTGTTGATTTTTCCAGAAGAACAGCTCCATTTAAATCCCAGTAAATATTCATACATTACTGTTTTTAAACTGTATTAGTCAAATATGTTGAACTGGAGAACATTTTCTCATTTTTCCATGTTCAGTTGGCCTCTCATGCACCGACTAAAAAGACTCTTAAGACTCTCAGTTTAAACGAGCATTAGATTTGAATGTATTAATCAGAAATGAACCAACTGAGCACTGACTGTTCTCCATGTATTTAATACCAAATTACAGGAAATTAATAAGAAATAATGAGGAAATTATGGATCTTTAAAATAAAACCTGACCAAAATGACTTTTAGTTTAATTTCAGGACTGAAATATTAGATGTTACATATGTTTTAAAGTCTTTATATCCACTCTACTTATTATGTGTCTGTGTATATTTCAGTGAATTTGAAGTTCATTGAAAGTTCAACTCGCAGAAACTAAATTTCCTATTAATTTCTCTTGCGTGCTCATAATAAAAACAAAAGTCCACATGATCTGGTTTCATTAGGGAAGTAGTAAATGTGTCGCCAGTCATGAGAAACAAATAAATAACTGTGCAGAGAAAAATATCAGAAGTCTGGAGGGGAACAAACTTTTACATTTCATCATTTCACATGAGGTTTTTTGGGGGGGTTTTTTCTGCTGAGCCTGAACAGCAGGTAAGGTGGTGAGGGCCTCGACAGCCGCAGGCTAAAGCGCTTTTATCAAACCATTCAGGAACTGATATGTCTGCGTCTTATCCCCGGTGAGCGGAGGATCAAACAGAGAGCAGGCTCAGAGTCAGAGACCAGATTTAGTCATTTTATCTGGATGTGAGTGTGTTTGACCTCAGAGATGGAGGAGTTCATGTCCAATGATTTTTAGGAGGGTGTACACAAAACAGTTTTTTTTTTTTAATGCTCTCACCCTGCAGTAAAAGAGAAGTTAAACCTCAACTCTGTCAGCTGATAACTCTTCAGGCGTTTCTTCATTTTGACTGCATGACTGCAAAGAAGACGGTCGAATTAAAACACACAGATCATAGATTTGTTTTTTAAAGGGATGATATATTTTATTAATATTTGTGCATGAAACTGGACTTTAATACTTTCTTGACAATATAAATACTGACACTTGTAATCCTAAATGACTCCTAAAGGTTTGAAACAAGTTATTTCATGTGGTCTGACCCAACTAAAGTGTTTATAGTTGTTCTGAACAGCCATCATAACCTCCTCTTTGTAGTCTCAAAACAATATATCATACGATTGAATTGTTTTATCCCCGTTCAAGTTAGCCGGTGGACTAAACAGGAAGTAGCCGACTAGTGCACATGTTCCATGGGACCAGTGATCCTGGAAGATCCAGATTTTATGCACGGAAGTCAAACTTTTTTTGGTTTCATGCGCCAATGAGCAAATTTCATAGCAATGAACGAGGCCCTGCTTCCAACGCTGTATCTCTTTATACATCCATGCAACAGGCCAGATAATTTCCTGGAAACCTTCAAAATAACAGCATTTCCGTTTAACCAGTAACCAAGTATTTTTTAATTTATTCTCTGTATAAACACTGAATAATTACAATTTCCAGGTTTATCCTGACGTGTACATTTTACTGTAGATTCAATTAACTGTAAATAAATGTAAATACTGTAAAGAGAGCAACATATAACTTAAGCTAAACATATTTTCCTCACTCAAATAAAAACAATTCACAACAGGGACATTGTTGTCGGGTTGTCTGTTTTTGGAAAGTTGCTATAATATATAAACGGCACCCGCAAATAATCTGTACTCAGGTGATTTTCAGGCAGTATTAAATGATCTAACAAGCACTTTGAAGCCTTATGAGGCGTCATACTTAGGATTTGTTATCTGAAGCTTCCCATTCAACCAAGTTTTGATGGTTATGAATAGATATGTATAACCTGACATCATCTGCGTAACGGTAAATACATTATTACTCGGTCCAGGTCTCAAATTCGTCAACCTTTAGTAGGACAAAGTTAATCCTCCCTGTCGTCTTACACAACTTTTATCCATCTGCAACTGACTGAAAGACCAAATTGTGGTGCTGTCATTGATTGTAGGTTGCGTAATGATGGTCAGGGCTTGTTTTTACTCTCACATCTGGTGAGTAAATATGTTTTTCATCTGCTTTGATCACATATTAGAAAGCATTCAAGTAACCATTTTTTAAGAGGCTCCACTGCCACATGTCCCACGCTGAGGTTTCTCTTTCTCTCTCTGCATTATCTAGCTGTTAATATTGTATGACAGCTGATGTGCTATGCATGTTTAATCTAGAAAGCACACATTGACATGTATAATTCATTGCCCGGTAGCCCTGCGGTCAGTGGTTTGGTTGTGGAGCAGCTGAGGGAGGATGAACTCTTGGCTCCACACATTATAGTGAATTTCTATGATTTTGCTCTCATTTCAGTGTCATCAGATAGTGAAAAAAATACATTTGTGGCTTAGTGAAAGGTATTCAAAGCATAGTGAGTTTGAATTTAATACTCAGCCTCTGTTGTACAGTACGTTCTTTCTTATGTTTCCTCTGTTGCTCTGAACCATAGACCAGGAAGTAGAGCACAAGTCCAGTGGCTAGTCTCAAATACAGTGTTTAGATTTCGAGCTTTAATCTGCGTTTTAATCGTAATGTAATCATAATGGCTTTAGCTGATATTTTATCTAAAAATAACTGATATTGTACATATTCATTTCCAGTTTTGTGGCAAACCTAACAGCAGCCATTCACATCATCTGTCAGTTGCCAAGAAGCGGTAGTAATAACCACGACACCCGGCCATGAATTCACCCACATATTAAATCACACTGAGTGGTCAATCTTTGATTCAAGACGCACTTCATTTTCATTCACTTTTTTTTTTGACATTTAGCTGATTAGAACAATTTAAAGGTCAGGGTTTTGGCGCTCTTATAATATTATGTGAGCTTGTAGGAGAGGCGTTTGAGGGGATCGAATATTGGAGCTAACAAGAGACATAATTAAAATTAAAAAATAATTATTCTTCAGCGATTTTTCCTTGATGAGGAAAATCAGCGACCAGGATCGGTTGGAACATCGTCGCCTGTGTCGAGGCTTTTTTTTTTTTTTTTTCTCCCCGCGGAGCCGCAGCCTTTGCCGGACAGTGACAGATGGCTGAGTTAGTGAAAGAAACATGAAACTTGTCAGGACTGTAGTGTTTCTGTGTCAGTGTGTTGAGAGGGAGAGAGAGGAGAGGAGGAGAGGAGGAGAGGGGGAGGGAGAGAGTGACAAATCAGAGTTGTTCTAGCGACAGATGAAGGGAAAGAATGAGAGTGCAGAGCTTAAATGTGTAATAACGGTGCATCAGAAATAGAGGTCACTTCAGTAATGATACAAGCAAAGCCTCACTGAGACTGAGACTGTCCTTTTTTTTTTATTCATGAACACATAACAAACATTTTGGATAAATTAAATATGATTAATCAGGAATTTGTAACCAAGATATACAAACAAATATATCGAATTGAGCTCAAATATTATTGTAAATACACTGAAATTATAATAAACATGAAATGAAGTAGTGTGTTGTGTGTCCAAGCATGTGTTATTAACATAAACTAATTTATAACTGCAATATTTAATTACTTCTATCAATATTAGTATATGTCAGCCCAGCTCATAGGCTGCAACAAAATACGGGAGGCCAGACGAGTTTTTTGCAACTTGTGTTTCATTGCAAAAATAATATAAGAACAGAAGGAACGTGGAAGTCAGTAATCAGTAGCGAAGGCATGTGTGGATGTGTGTGCAAACAAAAACAAAACAGCCGCGCCGTGCTCAGAGCGGAAGAGGCGAGAACGACGGAGGAGGAAAGAGAAGCTCCGTAGAAGGCCGGGCTTTATACTGGAGACCACGCCACACCGGGCCCAGGTGTGGCTCATGATGGCGATGACGAGCCTCCGCCCCGCCCCGGATCCTGCGAGACAAAAAGGGAAACCAGCAAACAGAACGCAGGCACCTAGTGGAGCGGAGGGGTCGTTACAGTCATCATACTGTATGTTTGTCATAATATTGGCAAGTGCTGGGATATTGGAAAGTCCTGTTACCCCGGAGCAAGGACGGTTTTGTGGCAGAGGGGCTAAATTTAAACTCTGGTTCCTGCTGAAATGCAAATAAGGTTCTTGAGATAGTTCCTGGGTCTCCGGAGAAGTTCCTGCAGTGGAAAAACGGCTTATAGTCTTTGGATTTCACCAGTAAGCCAATGAAAAGAAGCCTGAGCTCTGAGCTCTTTAAAACAGAGTGTCACATCTTATTGTTCTACATCTGCTTGAAAGGTTCAGCCTGTGATTATATCATGTGGTTTCCAGTTCACTCGGATGGTTTACTGGTTTTTGTTTCTGTTGGTTTATGATTGAAGGTTGACACCCATCGCTGCCAGAACCTTAATATTGTCAAGAACTGCTGATTTAAATTACGTGCAAACTTCACATGTTGTCTTTTTAGATAAATGTGTTGGTTCTTGTCGTAGCAGCGCGTATCTCCCGGCATGAACACCGAGCGAACGTCTGAAATGATGATCTACATGACAGGTTTGCTGTCTTACTATGTACTCTGTTCACAAAGGAGAGACTCGATCAGTACTTCCTGTTTCCATCTATTCTGGAGCGGCAGAAAAAAAAGGATGAGATGTTTGACTTCCTAAATGAAATGTCAACAAAATGTGTATCAGAAACACTAGAGTGCACATTTAAACAGCCAAAGGAAATGTAAGGGATTCTGTGTTTGCTCAAGATTTCTCATGCATATATTTATAAATCCCTCTCTCCCTCTTCTTCTTCTTCTTCTTCTTCTTCTCTTTCTCTCAGGATGGAAAGACAGCAGAGGATCTGGCTTCTACTGATCAACATGAACATATTGTTGCGTTGTTGGGCAAACTTAAAAAGGTAAAAAAAAAAAAAAAAACAGACTTATCATATGAATAAATGTGACCAAATCAAATGACATAATTGAAACAACTCTGAAGTATAAACCAGGTTTCCACAAACACTTGTCACACTTTTCTATTTCGGTGCAGAGGTGTTGAGAGACGCGTTTCCGACAAGAATGTGTTAGGTTTTTATCATCCTGCTAATTTTAGACTTTGTTGCAGCACGTAACTCCGCACATACAGGTAGAATAGATAGTATCGTACAATACTGTTTGAACATTTGAAGATCTTTTATTAAACTGGTTTTTAATCAATAAGCAAATAATAATGATATTTAATTGAATAACACAGCTTGTAGCTTCTAGAGGATTGCTCCGTGGATGCGTTCATGGTTACATTTGAGGCTTTTCTGCAGCCACTTCTATGCAGAGCAGTTTGCATTATGTCCCAGTCTGTCCCAGTCTGAATCCAGTCACCAGAACACACAGACACTTTTATTATTTTTTTACTTCTAAAGCTAAATGTTAGCGACTTCTCTCCTGATCCGTTCTCCCAGTAAAACCTGCTGAGCTTCAGTGCAGAGCGTGAAAACATGAAAGCAGCAACTGTGAAAACGGTCATCCTCTGCATATGCTGCGCTAATTTAAGATACTTTAGCACGTCGATGTCAGTTTTAGAGAGCAAGACTGACCTTCCAAAAAAAACATACAAAAAAA